>CM053762.1:20844047-20978781 GCA_028658305.1 Pachyuromys duprasi
CGGTTGAATCCCACCCTAGTCAGCCCAGCCAACCGTGTCCCCATGGAAATAGGAAGCAAAATCAAATTTCAGTATACATTGGTTGGCAGAATTTTCCTAACACATCCCCAGATCTCTCCTTTGATTCACACACCCTCTAGCATGCAAATTCCAGCCATGGTGAACAACATGGAGAAATTTCACACGATGAAAGTAGATGGAGCAGCACCCGTGCAATTTAAAGAAGGAACACTATCCAGGACTCATGTTATCATGTGATCTACACACACACATACACACACACTCTCTCTCTCACACACACACACACAAACACACAAAGGGGGAAGGAAGGGAGGGAGGGATTTAAAATGTAAAGCCTAAGAGGACCTTGCTTCTGAGGTAAACAGAGCATTCAGGCCTGTGTGGTGTCACACCCATTCCCATAAGTTCTGGGAGGCACCAACTCTGAAATGAGTGCTTCCAGGTGGTCTCCAAGTGACTGCATCATTCTGGGACATGTTCCATAAGACAATCCTCTAGGCTAAAGGATCTTTCCAGGAAGCTCAGGGCAGAGAAGGCAGCTTAAGCAGAAGCACAGGCTGGGCAAAGGATCCTGGACAGTACACAGGCTATGCCAGGGAGCCATGGTGGACACCATGAGAAGAGGGTGACTGTGTGGATGTGAACATGTTTTTGTTTTGGTCCCAGGTGTAGAATGTGGGACTGATTCAGATTGTCCACAGCAGCAAACTATTTGCCTGGTGCGGGCTCTGAGGTGGACGGCCTTTGCCAGCTGTAGATAGTTTAAATCTGAGGACTTTAGAAAGGGGAAAAAATGCCAGAGCCCAGAGAGAGTTGGGGGTCTCTAAGAAAGAAGGCTGCTGGTGCTTCCTCCCTTGCTGCTCCTGATTGCTTTTGATGCAGTTTGATGAGAAGTTGGAGATATCCTGAAACAAAGATTGGACTTTCCCCAAGGAACCCGAGGACCCTAGCCAGCAGGAAGTGTCTAAAGAAGCTCCGCCCCCTCTCCTACCTGGTGTTGGAAGGGAATGGGGTGGAGAAGGGAGAAAGTTATAAGAAACGTAAATAAAATAGTTTTTAAAGGGTGCTACAGGCCACCATCTTGGGAAGAAGCCCAGATTTTACTTCCACACAGAGCTGGGGTCATAAAGGTTCCTGTACCCACAGATCACTAGGGAAGCCAGGAATGTTAGTCACCCGAAGTTGTCTCCTCAGAGAAGGAAATAACCTGTTTTCCACCCAGAAGGCTGAGGGTGGATATTGCTAAATGACTTGGTGACCTGGGCTATCTTAGAGGCAGACCTCACCCAAATCCCCTGGAATTTCTATCCCAGACTCCCTCCTTAGACCTTTATCTTTAGCTCCCAGTTAATAGAACCCATCCTCAGAGGAAATAGTACATGTATTTTGTAGCCTGCTAACCTCCATGCTCTCTCCATCAGAGACCACACCAGATCCTGGGCCCTTAAGCTATAGAACCCATCATCAAGGTCACATGTCCTTTGTAAAGGACTCTGTGTGTAGTCACACCTGAAGCTTTATTGTGCACCTGGGATGGGAATGATTGTTGGCTGAAAACTTTGCCCCAAATTCTGTTGTGTTTAAATACGTTGACAATAAACTGCCAGGCATCAGACTCTCTAGAAGTTTGTCCAGCCTGGCAGACTAAATCATGCTGAATCAAGTTTTCATTCTCATCTCTTTGTGGTTCCTTTCCCTTCCTGCCATGACAATTCAACCCTTGCCCAGCTTGGGTCTCTTTTGAAATTCAGATGGTTAACTACACTGCATTCTGGGGAAGTATTGCAGACGGGGTATCAGCATCCAGAAGGGAGTCAAGAGGTTCCAGAGGGCAGGAGGGAGGGAGGAGAAGCCATGAGGCTGCTGAGCTGGCCTAGCTTGAGGTCTCACAAGTTCAGAGCTCTGAGGTAACCCTGAGCAGTGGGATAGCGCCTTACGGTTTCTCTTTCAAATCAAATGGCATACCACAAACTCTTCAGTCCTTGAGATAAGAAAGTCTAATGGGTACATCCAGTTACTTTCATGATTTTTCCCTCTCAAATGTCATTTCAGTTTCAATTTCAGAGCATAGATCTGCCCATGCAGAACATATGTGTCATGGCTGGCCCACTCTGCACATGTGAATCCTTGATCAAGCTTCTACTGATCATTGGTAACATCTGGGATCCAAGCCACTCAGAGAGATGGACTTCCAGGCTTGTCACGGACTACATCTGGAGCAGCAGCTATTTACACACACACACACATGCAGACACATGAGTGTGCTCATGCTTGTACAAACACACATACATGCATACATGAGGCCATAACAAGGTTGTATGCAGCATCTATGGTCCAGAGAACGAAGCATTAATCACTTGAGGAAGGGGAGTGTGTCCTGTGTGATCCTCTCACTTGGAATTTTAAGAAGTGTCTGGTAGACACAGGCACTCAGTCAATGCCTGCTCATTGCAAAGCTGTCCTTAGCCCTGCTCATACTCACAGCACCGCCTCAGCCAGTCACATCCTGCCACCATTTTGATCCAGTTCACTTTCCTCCCTTCCTCCCCGGGACATGGAGAGAGAAGGGCAGCGTTCCCATTAAATACTTGAGGAATCAGGCTGGAGAAATTTCCTGCAGTCTTTCACTTACTGTTGAGAAGGAGTTGTAGATTCAGCCCCCCAATCTCTGCTCCCTCCTCTGGAAAATTTGTGGGTATTCTAAGGAGACTGTAGAGAGGAAATAACCACGCTTAGAGGGCCCTGCTTAATGTTCCCTTTAATTAGACTTGGTCACCCTTGACACAGTCTTGGCTGACCACGGGTGAGGCAGACCCCTCCAGAACACCTGTGCACTCACCCTAAAACATTCACATCCTATATGGCTGACCTTGTGTCACCCTCCAAAAGGGATCTGAAGAGTGGGGTTTCCTGGAGCAGAGCCAAGGCCAACAAGTAGCAAGCCTGGAGCAGGCTTCGCTGTGGGAACCTCAATTCCTGGAGGTTCCTCAGTAGAGAAGAATGCACACAGAGATGCTGGGCCCCTGCCAAGGGCTGTCACTCACCAGGCTCTGTGTACAGAATGTGATCATGGCTGAGAAGCCACAGCAGCAGGCCTGGCACTGAAGGGGTGCGTGATGGGCCCAGTGCTCGCAGACAGGCAAGGATGGAGCTAACTTGTGACTCTAATACAGTGGGACATGACAGAAAAAGCAGAGATCTGAGGATCTCAGCCCTTTGTGTGGGTCTAGACAGGCAGATGGAGCAGGATCTTGGGTGAACAAAGGTAGCTTCAGGTCATGGTGGCCACCAGTAGCTATGGGCACTGAGATGTAACATCTAGATCTGGCTGAAGAATCCCTTCTTCCCTCCAGCCCAGAGTCATCACATCCATCCATCACCGACCTAGGCATCTTCCATGTATCCATCCATCTATCCACCCATCCAAACACCTATCAATATACCCACCTATCAATCAATCACCCACACATCTACCCATCACTGCTCATCTGTTCACCCATTCATTTATCCATTTGTCCACCACCTACCACCAACCCATCCATCCATCCATCCACCCATCTACCCAATCATCCACACACCTACCCACCCACCTACCCATCTGTTCATCATTCATCTATCTATCCATCTATCTATTTACCTATCTATCCACCCATTCATCCATTAAGTATCCATTCCACATTCTTGCAGGGCCTGCTGACCCCAAAGGACACAGCAATACCAGAACTCCTTGTGCAGTTTCTTGCTGTGGGAGAAGCAGATTGTGAGCAGTTAAAGAAATAAGTCAATGATGACAGTGTAACAAGAAGGAGAAATAGCCCAACAGAGGGAAAGTGACAGAGAGGCCCACTTGGGTGACATTGAGGAAGGTCCCTGACTACATTGAGGACACCCTGGGGAAGACCTAGATAACAAGAAGCTGACATTGCTAAATGAAGACCGTTCCAAGCAGGGGGAGCTGAAGGTGCAAAGGTCCTAGGGCCAAAAAGAATAGGCTTGTGAGGGATGCTGGGTCCACAGTGGCCATTTGCTGGGAGGTGAGAGGTTGGGAAAACACAAACACAGAGAGAATGGAGAAACCAAGACCCTCAGGGCACATGGCAGGAGAAACCAAGACCCTCAGGGCACATGGCAGGAGAACAGGAAACTGACCACCTAGGGCTACAGGGGAGGGTAGGCATGGAGTTCAGTGGAGTAGCCAGCTAGCTGTCCACCGTGAAAGACACGAGGTCCAACAGCCCCACACCCCTGCTCCTCAGACACCACACACTTCGATGGCCACACCCTCCACCCTGACTGACTGAGATGGTGCTTAATCTTTCTGCAGGTGTGTCCAAGGCTGCCCTGAGACTGTCTTGCTCTGGGCAGCTGATGACTCCTGCCTCAGGCTCCCTCATTCAGGCTACCGGCAGTGATATGAGGGTGGCCAGCCTCACCCTAGCTTTCTACTGCTGATCAGACCAGCATGTAGAGTAAAGCTAAGCTGAGGAACACCCGCTGCAGCAGCTGCAGATGGGATGACCAGGAAAGGTGAGGCGGCAAACACACACACACACACACATACACACACACACACACACACCTGCACTACAACCTGAGCAAATGCACTATGACGCAGTGGGGACCATGAGAAGGGTTATGCCAACTGTTCACCTGAGGGATTTCCAACTTCCAGGGGAAGTCAGGCTCATGGGATGCTGAGTTCTAGGAAGTTGGAAGAACCATGATTATCCACGTCTTACAAGTGAGACAACTGAGGCACAGAGCCATCCAGCAAAGTCCCCAAGACCACTTGAGTCACCCGTGACAGACCCAAGGAGTAACCAACGCAGTCCTCTCTTAGGGGCCACGACCAATGTTGTCACCCTGAAGGGTCCCTGAAGGTCACACAGATGCCCACTGGGGAGTGTGGCTCCTCCTCAAGGACAACTAGGAGTCTGGCATTAGCCACCATCGATGTTACTACTTCAAGTCTGAAGTTATACCTTATGCAAGGGGAATGCGACCAGTTCCTCTTGCATTCCAGGGCTGAGATCTGAGCACCAGGTCTTACGTGGGGTGAGGAAACTCCTTCCTAAGAAATGTGCAGCCCAGGACCTTATCTCAGCCCCAGGGATCATTTAAAATATCCCATGGCACTGAAATGACACCTGGTTCCCCACTAAGAGGCAGCTGGGGTGAGATGTGGGTCAGGCAGAGGAGTGTGTAAGCTGGGGAAAGCCTGGTCCCTTATACTCTGCACCCTTATTCTAAGCACCATTGACACCCAGCCCTGGGGGGAAAGTTGCCTTCTTCCTTTTATATAGAGGAAATAAAGCTCAGAGATTGCAAACCACCTGCCTGAGGCCACCCACCCTTGTGAGCATGCCATAGGGGTGTGAGTATGTGTGAACATGTGAATGAACCTCACAGTGTGTGAGCCTGTGTGTCAGGGCATGAGAGTCCTTTCTAGAGGAGTCCCTGCTGACTCCAGGTGGGGTGGTGGGCAAAGGGGGCTGCAGCAGAAAGATTGGCAGCAGACAGCTCCTCAGAGAGTCAGGCTGAGGGACAGGAATCTGGGTGGGCCTCTCAGGAGGAGAAAGTCACACATGCTGGGGCTGCAGTCTTGTGGGAAGGTTCAACTGGGCTGGAAGGATCAGAATGCGGAGCATCTGCCTCCAAGATGGTTGTACTCATGTGCTGAGGGAAGAGGCCTATACCTCCTAGATGGGAACTTACAACATGGCAACATCCTACCCTGAGTTGGTGATCCAGATAGTCAGGCAGAAGGCATACAGCAATGCCCCTCATGTCCCTAGGGTCCTCCCAGGAAGGGGACAGCCGTGTTCCAAGTGGTTACACAAGATGAATGGCAGAAGATTATCTTAAATCCAAGACGGAGTCGAGGCGGGCTCGTCTCTCTCACCAGGAGCCTACTTTCTGTTTCAAGATTCATGTCCCTGTTGAGAGGGGTGATATGACTGTGGGGATCAGAAAAACCTGGTGTGGGGGCGCTCTGAGGGGCAGGAGAGGCTGAGTAAGGCATGTGCGAGCTGCCACCACATTTTAGAAATGAGCTGCGGCACAGGATGTGTCCTGGAACACAAACCAGCTTAGAAGCAAGGGAACCCGGGGCAGGAGTGCCCAGAGCCAGCGCAAAGGCAGCATTTCTAGCTGTAGTGCCAAGCTGGGTGTGGGCGTCAGACAAACCTGAATTGTGTCCCCTGTGGGAGTTAGTGTTCCACGCCCACCCTGATCCTCAGTCATTTAAAGTGGGCTGGATAATTCTGTATGTCACACAGAGATAATAAAGCCCCAGATGTTGAGGACTGGCTCACTCCAGCACTTCAGCCTCAGCCTCTTACACAGCACAGCCCCAAAGGGGGGAGCAGAAACAAGCGTACTCAATCCATGCCACATTCTGCCATGTCATGCATGTGGTTTGAGTGGGTCAGGCAAGCTGCCCACTGGATCATGAGTGCCTTTGTCTCAAGTCTGGCAGAGAGCAGGGGCTCTTCACCTTCAGAGCCTGGTCTGCCCCATTGCAGAGGACAAGCTGGACTAAGGAAGCGCTCACACCTTTCACTTCACTTTGGGTACAGAAATCACGTGAAACATCAGCTGCTTCTTCCACAAAGGAAATAGCCTGTCCTGGTTTCATTTTTGTTGCTGAGATAAAACACCCTGAGAAACAGCAACTGGAGGTAGGATTTTTGCTTACAGTTACAGGTTACAGCCGGTCCCTCATTATGGGAAGTCAAGGCAGGACCTTCAAACAGCTGGTCACATGCCATCCCATCAGGAGCAGAGAGCAAGGAATACATGCTCACTTGTTTATTTGTACTCAGCTTGATTACTCCGCTTTTATACAGGGCCCACTGCCTAGGGAATGGTGCTGCCTATTGTGGGCAGAGTCTTCCCATATTGATTAACTTAACTAAGACAATCTCCCCGTAGGACCCATCTTAGACACTCTCTCACTGAGACTTTCTTCCCGGTAATTCTAGGTTGTGACAGGTTGACAAAGCTAACAAACATCACAGGGTCCTTCTTGATGGCATTTCTCTACTGAGAAAGTGTCATCAGCACAGCTCTCAAGAAAACAACAGCAAGCAAAAAAAAAAAAAAAAAAAAAAAGGAGTTGAAAATGGATAGGGATCCAGATGATGTGGACAAACAAGACAGATGAACTGAAACTTAGCTAAGGTGCTCATTTGTAATTCATATGACATTCAGTCATCACAGGCAAAATAAACTCTCTCCCTGGCACAATCACACCCACTATGCCATGCAGTCTCAGAAGTGAGGATAAATCTCCACAGTGACACAGGTTATTTGGTATGGGCATTTTGCTGTAGAGTGAGTGACCAGCACTCCAGACCACCCAGGGTAGTCAGCCCACTTATCCAAAGGCAGGACTCTGATAAAGCCAGGGAGAAGGCTGCAAAATTTCTCTTTCCCTGATTACCCCTTACTCCACACAGATCCATGTCCCTATGAGAAAAGGTCTAAGCCAGGGGCATACAGGATTTGCTTTAATGTAAAATCTGCATTGTGCTCACTTTGTGATTTTAGGTCTAGCTCTAGAAATTAGGAGGAACCTGGTGGGCAAGTACAGCAGTGGATGAGTAGAGAGACAGCTTCACAATGGGTGGAGAAGTGGATAGATGGACAGTCAGAAATGAATGCATGCAGAGATTGCTGGTAGATGAATGGGATGGGTGGATGGATGATGGGTAATTGAATTTACTGGTGGATGGATGATAGATGAATTTATGGTTGAATGGATAATTAGGTTTATGGATGGATGGATGGATAACGAGGTGGATAGCTGGGTGAATGGTTGAGTTTGGATGTGTTGATGGCAGAAGATACACATGAGAATAGTTACTAGATAGTGGGATAGAAATATAGATGAACAGAGTATGCGTGGTTAGACAAGAGTGTGATTGCTGCTGTGTTGGTTACTGTTCTCATTATCTGGGCAAATATTTGGCAAGAAGCAACTTAGGGAAGAAGTTTGTTTGGCTTATGGTTTAAAGGGGTACAGACGATCATGGCAGAGCTGGTGTGATGCAGGAGGCTGCCCAAAGGGACCTGCTTTCATCTCTCAGAGCAGAAGGCAGAAATCATCCTAGAATTGGCAGGGTCTGTGTTAAGCCTCTAGGCTTGCCGCACATGCCCCGTTTCCTTCATCTAGGCCCAGCTTCTAAAGATTCCACAGCCTTCCAAATCAGCATTCTTCAGCTAAGATATTAGTGTTAAAACACATGAGCCTGTTGCAGAAAATAAATGATATCAGGCTAATATTTATTACTAGCCTTATAATTGCTACAGTGATATTATCTAACCTTCTATCCCAATCAATAAAAGACACAGACACCTGATGGATTTTAAAATAGCCTATTTCACCTGGGACATGGCAGATATTAACCCTCTAAACTATCCTTATTACTTCTAAGCCCCTATCCCAAGCCATCTGCTTTAATCATTCCAATCTGGACTACCTCCCATCCATAATCCCAAACCCCAAATACTTGCTTATGTTCTTCATTTGGGCCAATTTCCTCCATCCATGCTGATCAGCCATGTGCTTTTCCCATGCTAATCCATGGCAGTAGCCTCCTCTTTTTCCCTCCTCCTGTACTTGTCTCCTTCCCAAGATCCTTTGGTCCCCAAAGTCCGCAAACCTTAGCCATGCCTACCACTTTCTGCCCTGTCTGAGTGTAGGCCTTTTAATCAGCAAATCAGGTGTAATTGGGGAACATTTCTTCTCATCACATGGGTACAGGAGATCAATATTAATAACAATGCCCAGAGCAACATAGTCAGCAGATCTCAAGGCACTGAAATAAGCACTTGAATATATAGCACCAGACCAACCCACAACATGAGCCTATGGGGGACACTTTATATTCAAATCCTAACAGACAAAGAGGGATAGATGAATGCGTAGGTAGGTAGTGGATGAATGGAGGGTTGGTGGATGGGTGAATAGATAATGGAAAAGACACATGTGGATAACTTGTGGATAATAGGATGGATGTCTGGGTGAATGGGTGGGTAGATGGATGAATGGGTGAGAGTTGGGATGGATAGGTAGACAGGTGGCTGGGTATGTAGATGGAGAGATGGATGGGTAGGTGGGTGTTGGAACAGGCATACATGAGTAGCTGATGAATAGTGGGAGAGACGCGTGGCCGTGCGATGGATGCATGAATGGATGGATACATCTCGATTGTTGGTGGAAGATGCATGTGGTTAATGGATTAGCTGGATGAATCGGTGTATGAGCAGATTCATGGAGGGTGAGTTGATGGATAAGTCTGGGATGGATGGATGGGTGAGGAGGATTCAGGCCTGGTTGGCTGGTGCGGATCAAGTCAGATGGGTAGGTTAATGATGAAAGCCTTGTGTGGTGAATAACCGGAAGAGCAGGTGGGCTATCTTAAGTAAGCTGATAATGAGTCAGAAGGGGTAATCGGTAGGCAAGGTCTCAGCTGCTTTATCTGTTGTTGTGATAAAATGTCCTGCTAAAAGCAAAAAGAGAAAGGGCTTATTTTGGCTCACAGTCTGAGGTTACAGTCCATCCCTGTAGGGAACTCAAAACTTGAGGCATTACGTCACAGTCAAGAAGAGGAGGGCGATAAATGCTTCTGCTCAGTCTAGGATCCCAGCAAGGGGAAGGGTGCCACCCGCAGCAGGAAGGATGTCCCACTTCAACCTAATCGAGACAACGGCCTACGGGCATGCCCACAGGTCTGTCTCCCAAGTGATTCTAGATACCATTAAGTTAACAATTGATATTATCAGGTGGGCTGGACCATCCCATGCTCAGAGTACAAAGATCAGCTTCAATCTGGCTCTTGCCTTCCCAGCCACAGGCAGAAAGCATGGGACATTGTCTGAGTCAGGACTTGGTCAGACACCACACTGAGCAGACAGGTCTTTCTCAAAGGCCTGCTGCCTTGACATCTAGAGCCTGTACCTGTGTGCGTGTGCATGTGTGTGCGTGCGTGTGTGCATGGTTTCTATAAGGGTCTTAGAGAGAGGTAAAAGTCACCAGGAACCATAAAACCAGGGGCTTCTCTTATTCTGGGCTTCCCTTGTCTTGTCCCCAGCTCTAGCCTGAGCTGAGCCACCCTTGACCTGACCTGAGCTCAGCAGTGGTCTGGGTAAAGGCTGATGGGAAGCAGCCCCAGTCACTTGCAATGGCCGTGATATTCCTGGCCCTATGCCCTCGGGGAGCCTGACCATGATGGGGCCTCCATGAAGCAATTGCTGAGTATCCCCTTAAGATAAGAATTCCTGGTGTCCTTGGGCCTCCACCACCCCTCCAGAGCCTTGGGGTCCTGGCCATAGAGAGACAAGCAGTGACAAGCATAAAACCAATGCTGAGGCCAGGAGCACCACGGTGCCAAGAATGGCAAAAATGTCACCTCACGAACCTGAGCCTGTACACAGCTGATGCCCAATAGGTGTGCACTAGAGAGAAGGAATGGTGCAGAGTTCTAGGTGCTCCCAGCCAGAGCACACTTGTCGGCGGAGTCAGGGCAAGTGGATCAGCTGGACGGCTTAGGGACTCTGTGTCTATCCATTTGCCTCTTTGAAAGGATGCTCACTCATAGAGATGAGAGCTTGCTTTTGGCTACTCTGACTTCAGGTAAGCCAGGACCAACTCTGTATCACCCTAGACCAAAGAACTCTAAAAGTAACACCAGGCAAAATTCAGAAAGCTGGAAATATGTGTTCCGCCAGTATATTTTCTTCATAGCCAGGCCTTCTCAGAACATTCACCACAGGCCAGTCAGGCACCCACACATACACTCTGTAGGTGGGAACTCTGGGTCACTGGTATTTGGGACCCTCAAAAGTCCCTCCTGACATCAACCTGACCATGTCTGTACAGAGTACTCTAAAGAGCCATAGAGTTTCAACTCCATGCCCGATTCCTTCCCCACATCTGTGTGACCGGGGACATCTCTTGGCCTCTCTGGGTCTCAGGTTCCTGTTGTGTACAGTGAGGGTGGTGGGATGAACTAGGTGAGCTCACTGTGCAGACCCAGCATGGCTCTGCAGGTGGGCCCTGCAGGTGGACCCTGCAGGTGGACCCCAGGCAGGGTCTCCAGACTCACCTGCAGCTTCCAGGCCCCGCCCTCCCCCCTGCCCAGCCTCCAACACAAGAGCGTGGGAACTTCCTAGTGCTGTGTTTGTCTTGGGCGGCTGGGGAGGGGCTGCACCCTCTGTCAGCTCCAGTATGCTCCTGCCAGGTCACCCAGCGTGAAAGGGAGGGATTGTTCCCGTGACCTTTGCTTTTCTAGTCAAAGGTTCTAGGGCCTGAGACAGAGCAAGCCCTTCTTCCCGAAGGTCAAGCAGCCATAGCCATCTCCACCCCCCACCCCGCCCCTACCCCTACCCAAAGGAGTTGTAGGTCACCTGTGCCAAGGGACTCTATAGCTCTGTCCCTACCTCTAGAGCCAGCAACCAGCTGGGGGCCCTTCCTTCTCACTGGAACTCACTGTACCTGGTGCCCCGTGCCCTGTTCAGCTCCAGTGAGGCCCCGCCACACTCCCACCTGCCCTCCACCCTGGGAAAGTGCCTGGAGGTGGGCCTCAGGTCTCTACCCAGTTGGAGACACTCTACCAATCTTTTTTTTTTCTCACTTAGCCTCAGTCTCCTCGGTCCCACAGTCACAAGGCTGGCAGCTTCTGAGCCTTCCAGAAACAACCATTCATGCAGCAGTCCTGTACAGCCAGGGCAAAGGGGCGTTAAGGTCACGGAGGCTCTGTTTCCGATCTCCCGAAAGGTGCGGATCATTAATGAACGTTGTTCTTTCCTTCTGGGGCATGAACAAAGAGGGTTCAGCTCACAGCGGAAAGGCTGCAGGTCAGGGTTCCCAGGGTATGGAATGTCAGCCTCGGGCAGCAATGACAGTCACCCAGAAACTCTAAAAATAACCCAAAGCTGCTGCAGAAAGGGAGGTGGAGCATGGCCACCTCTCGAGGCTGGCCTTCTGCTTTTGTTTTCCTTCTCACGGACATAAAAAGAAAATGAACTCAAGAAGGGTCAGACTAGAAGGGTGACATCAAGGTAAAGGCTGCAGCAGACTGCCCCTGCCCTGGTCTACCTTAGGATCAAATCTGATCTCCAGGAAGTCCCACAGTTGGCAACATTTGGTGCTTCTGGCCTCAGTGCTGAGTGAGCTTCTGTTCACTGTCACTAGTTCCCTCAGGCTGGTAGGGAAGCCTGATCTACACCACACAGGACAACAGAGCTGACCTGTCCAGCCAGCACCCACTAGCCATGTGGAGCTCTCAAGCACTTGAAATGAAGTTCAGGGAGGCTGAAAAGACAGCTCAGCGGGTAAAATGTGTTCCATGCAACCATGAGGACTTGAGTTTGAACCCCCAGCACCCAAATAAAATGCGTTGGTGGCACACACCTTTATTCTCAGCACTCTGAAGGCAGAGGCAAGTGGACCTCTATGAGTCTGAGGCCAGCCTGGTCTACAGAGCATGTTCCAGAACAGCCAGGGCTACACAGAGAAACCCTGTCTTGAAATAAAATGAGGAGAACAGCAGCAGTATACCTCGGTAATTCCAGGGCTAAAGGAGTGGAGGCAGAAGGATCCCTGGAGCTTGATGACTAGCCAGTCTAGTCTACTGATGAACTCCAGGTCCAGAGAGACCCTGCCTCAAAGTGAAAAAGTGAAGAGTGATAACAGAAGACATCGAAACTGACATATGACCTTCACGTGTGCATGTGTGCCTGCATGTACGTGTGAGTGTGTATCTGTGTGTGTATGTGTGCTCTCACACTCAACAATGTGCACACACATGGCCAGAGGTTGTCATATGCAACAGTATGGTTTTAAAGCCTAAGGAAAGAGAATCATAATTGATTAGTAATATCTTTCAGGGTTGTTGGACAGGAAAGTGAGGCCTAACTGTGAAAGACTAGAGGATCTAGTCAGATCTAATGATTCTGGGACCTGTAGAGTTTCTGCATTTAGGAGGAAAAAGTATCAGTGAGGTTCAGCATCAGGGTCACGTCCTTCAGTTTCACGGTTTTTACTCAATAGCCAGAGAAGGCTGCCAAACCAGCCAACCTCTTCTCTGGTGGTAACCCTGAATTTATGTCCCACCACGACCACTAAGAGACCCTTTCCCAGGCCACGCCTTTCTGGTTTCACTACTTCATCCCCAGGTCCACGCCAGCATAGACCCCAGCAAGGTTGGATGACTCCGTTTGCTCCACAGTGCAGAAAGCCAAAGCCGAAGGCTATTACTCACCCATTGGCACCTCTGCACATCCAGGAACTCCCGCGTTCGTTTTCTTGTTATACCCCACATGGAAAGGCGGGTACTGTGGCTGGCCCATTTTTCACATGAAGACACTAAGATTCAAAGGGGGGAAAGGTTTGACGAAGGACAGAAGGAAAGAGCAAGCTCTGATGCTCCAATCTGGGTAAGTGTTATGCCCAGACTTGGCTCTAGCACAGTGGCGATAAAAGGGAGGCTAGGGGTCTCTGGACAGCGAGCCCAGGACTCTTCCCACGACTGCTTCAGGGAAGGCTAGATGACTAACAGACAGATGGAAGGGTGGGTGGAAAGATGAACAGGTAGATGTATATGAGTGGCTAGACGGTGGGTGAGTACATAGATGAATGAGTGGGTGCGAGGGTAGGTGGCTGGGTGGGTGGGTGGGTAGATGGGTAGGTGAGAAGACAGGTGATTGGGTGGGTGGTCGAGCAGATGAGGGAACAAGCAGACGTATGGGTGAATGAGTAGGCGGAAAGGAGAATTGATGAATGAACGGGTGGTGGATGGAGTATGAATGGATGAAAGGGTGTGTGCATGCATGAATGAACAAGCAAGGAAGCAAGGTAAGAAGTGAGGCAGAAGGCCATGGACAGGGAAGTGGGTGAGATAACCATCCACCTGTCTCATAACCATTTTCCAAGCATATCAGAAAATCAGGTCATGTAAAAAAAAAATCTTTGAGGTTTTTGTTTTCAAAGAGATAAAGCCTTTGGCAAGCCATTTCAAGGAAGCCCTGGGCGGTGGGAGGGCTGGCTTCCTTTCTCCCTCCCCTCCTCCCCTTCTGCTGGGTCGCTGCACAGCTCCTCGCTGAGGCAGCTTTCCCATGGGAAGGCTGAGCAAGTTCTGAATGGGACTCTCTCAGGCCAAAGAGTAAACACCCCACTCAGAGCCTGAGGCCTGTTCCTAAGCTGCTAAGCGCTTAACAGAAGCCAGCGTACCTGGCCGAGCCGACTGGGGGACTGCAGCAGACACTGGGAGAAGCAGACAAGAGGAGGCAGCCGGTTAGGAGCAGCTGTGACTGAACTGGAGCTGTCTCTGGGACAGAAGGACGTACCTTGCCCTTGCTGAGGGACTTCTCCCAGTCCCTGAGGCCTCTGCAAGTTCCTATCCCCCTTTGCTGTGATACTCCGTTGGATCTTTATGATGGGTACAAGGCCGGCTGGCACAGCTATGCCTCTCCTATATATGATAAAATGAAAATGATATCCAGAGAGGCACAGCCATGGTTCCAATGCCTGTAGGCACTGTCAGGAGGACTGGGATAGGATTCTGGGCTGACTCCAGAGTGTAGGGGGTTGGCAGAGAGCCCTGCCTCTCTCTCACCCATTCCTACACTCCTTTCCCCCACTCTTCCCTCTGCCCCTTCCTTTTCCACCTCACACTTTCCTTCCTTCCTTCCTTCCTTTCTACCTTCCTTCCTTTCTCCGTCCCTCCCTCCTCTCTTGCCTCTCTCTTCTCGTCCCTCCTGCCTCCCTTCCATTCTATTTATCTTGTGTTTCACTTGCTACACACCTTCCAAGTACCCCATGGGTATCAGGAAAAAGACTGAACAGAGAGGAACCCCAATTGCTATGGGCCTCACCCAGTGGTCCTCCTGCCCTGTCCTATGGAGTAAGACTCCAAGCGTGGAATACTTGTTTGGAAAATGACATTAACATCCCACCTGTTCTCCACTGTGGCCTCAAGGGGCATTTGGGTCCTCCCTGGCCTGTAGCAGAGGACTGGGCTCCACGGAGCTGGGCTCTGAGTGTCTGGGGCTCCATTAGCCTTGAGACCCTGGGGTCAGAGAGGGTGTCACAATTTCAGGCACATAAATACTCTGCAGGAAACTGGGGGTCACTGATAGTTCCTGGGGAAGGGAGCAGACCAGGGCCATCAGACTTGGAGATTCTGGGGATCTGTGGAGCCCCAGAGCAGGACCCCTGTGCTGGCTGGACACACACAGTGGCAGTGCAGACTCCTCTGTGTGACTCGGGACAAGCACCCCCTGTGAAGTGTGGGCTGGGGAGACTGTTGGTGCCACTCAGCGCTCCTCACAAGCTGTCCACACTGTGTCCACTCACTGCTGCAAGTGACAAGGCGTGTCCTTCCCGAGGGGCCACTCGATGTCAATGTCAGGCAACAGGCAGAATTTGTGCCTGGCTTCCTGGCTGCCCAAGGATTCCGGACTCGAATGTCCAACCAGATGTCACCTCAGAGGTGAGTCGTCAGGCTCAAGTCCTGTCACGACTCCTTCTCCTGGAACAATCAGGTTGCCAAGAGCCACACCACCATTACATAAGCCGCTTACCCGGCACCGCTGGCTACTTCGGGTTGCCATGTAAATAAAGCCCTGTATTTGCCCACTGTGGGAAAAGGGTGGCAGCTTATAGGCGGGCAGAGATGAGCTCAGAGGCCTCAGGATCTGGTTTCTCTTCCCCTGGAAAGGCACACACTTCCTGTGCCCAACTGGTGGGTGGGGTGCCCCAGGGGGCAGAGGGAAGCTATGTCCTGGCATCCTGGGCCTGGCTTAGCGTGTAGTTTAGCTGCACTCCCCAGCCCTGGCAGGGACACAGCTTCCTTGCAGGCCTTGGGAGGCTGGCTGGAGCTGGGAGCTGAGGGCCGCTGAGGCTGTCCTGCCATTGGGGAACAGAGCCAGGAGTGGCAGCTGAGGACAAGCGAGCCACAGCTCAGGCCTCCTTGCAACAGGCATTTCTGGGGCCGGAAAGAGAACTCAGTGAGGAAGAGCACACGCTGCTCTTAGAAAGGACCTGGGTTCTATTCCCAGCACCCACGTGGTGGCTCACAATCATCCGAGCTCCAGTTCCAGGGGATCTGATGCCTTCTTCTGGCCTCCATAAGCATCAGACATGCATGTGGTAAACATATAGACATGGAGACAAAATATTCATACATGTAAAATAAATCTTAAGAAGAAAAAAAAGGACCCATTTCTCAGCTGGTATGACACTTGCCTGGCATGCTTGGAGCCCTGGGTTCGATCCCCAGCACCACATAAACAGGGCACAGTGTCACTATTATGAAGTACCATCACTGAGGAGGCAGAGGCAGAAGGATCAGAAATCTGAGATCACCCTCAGCTACGTACCAAGTTCAAGGCTAGCCTGGGCCTGCCCTGCCTGGAACTTTGCCCCCCAACCTCAGAAATCTGTTTACATTTTCTCTTTAATTCCCACAAACATCCTGATGTACACAGTCATGTCTAATGTAGGGAAGAACAGAGATACAGAAAGGCAGCAACTGACCCAAGATCACACAGCAGAGGTGAGCCGTCAGGATTTGACTCAGGTCTTTCTACCCTCAGTGGTTATTTCTGATAACCAAGTTTCCCTTTTATGACTCCAAAGTAGAGGTAGTAAACACAACCCAAACAATGTCACTCAGCTCTGTGCACACAAAATAGCTTCTTGTAAAGGGCCCACCCACAGATTCCAGGATGCATAGATGGATGGACAGGTGGACAATGGAGAGAAGAAAGTGGGTTGGACTGATGAATGAGGATGCAGGATGGGGAAGCAGGCTGCTGGGCACATGGAGTATTGGGGAGGTGGAGGATTGCCGTGTGGATGGATGCATGGGCACCCCCTCAGCATGGGCAGCGCAATTACTGCTTCCAGGAGCAGGCTCCAGATCCTTCAGGATGCTACTGGAATCAGAGAAGTTAGGTTAGGCCAGGATAAAAATCTCTACTAGAACCTCTATGATAACCACGTAAGGGCTGAGAGTAAAGGGTCTTTAAACTAAGACAAGCCCTGGGTCCTTCATCTGGAACACACTGTGGGATTAGAATTCCCTGGAACCTTGTTTGAGAAACACAGCCCGTCTCCTGGAGCTTGGAAGTGCCCCGTGCCTATGCTCCAGCTCAGACCACCACAAAGATGACGATAGAGAGGGATGCCCAGATAGCACCAAAGAACAGCTTCAGGTCCCAACTCAGTGACAGATGGAGGAAGGCCCATTGCTGCCTGCCATTGCTTCTCCGGGCCCATGTGGAACCAAAGCCCACAACGACACTACCAGAGACTGGTAGAGAGTGAAGGGCACCTGTCCTGCCCTAGAGCTTCTCTGAGGCTTACTTCCCAGCCAGAAAGCTTGCCCTATGGCCATGTCCCTGGAAGGAAGAGCTGAGTCTTCTGCCTCTTGACCTCTGCCCTCCGTCCTCTATACCAATCCCACAACAAGACCCCAAGAGCCCCCAAAGGCAAAAGTGCTTATTTAACATATCAAAGCAAACCCAGCTAACACATCACATTCTCCCTGCACCCTCAGCCCCTACATGTTACAGGGCCCTCCTGACTGGCATACTGTGCCCCGACCCTGAATTCTTCAGCCCAGGGGCCTGGGCTGATCTTCCCTGTACAATCCACCCATTTTGGTTACCTACTCTCTTTGTGCCTTTGCCCTCTTGAAGGCTGCACCTGTTCCCTCTTTCTCCCCTCTACCTCAGGGCCATGTGTACTCTGGATTCTTCCCAGGTGTCTGCCTCTGGCTACGCTCTCCCATTTATCTGCAGTCCTGTCCTTTTCTTTCCTTTCTATTTCTTTTTTGTACTCAGTTACACACACACACAATTTATAGGAAAAAGAAGAGAGTAAAGACTGAGAAGCAAACTGGAATGGTGAGTGAAGGAGGCTCTAGATGCTGCCTCCTCCCCAGACAAGCCCCTGCCTCAGAACTTCCTCTTCCAATGGTCCCCATACCACCATGCAGCATACTCCTTGAGGAGCCAATCACAACTCCAGTATCTCTTCCTCGGCACCATCGCGCCTATGCGTCACCACATAACTTTCCAAACAGGATCTCATCGCTCACAAAGCAGCTCTCTGGATTTCCTTCAGGACTGTGTTGAGTCTGCAGATCAAAGAGCCCATTCGTTAACACGGGCTCCCTTCCCTCTCCATGGACTCCTGAATCTTCTGATTCTGCAACCCCAAAGAGAGGCCTGAAGTCATGCCTTCCTTTCTTTTTTCTTTTCTTTTCTCTTCAAGTGTGTGTGTGTGTGTGTGTGTGTGTGTGTATACAGCATACACATCTTCACCTTGGTTTTTTGACACTGGCCTGGAACACGACACTTAGGCTAGGCTGGCTGCCCAGTAAGCCCTAGAGATCCCCAGCTCCACATTCTGAGTGCTGGGATTGTCCAGCTTTTCACACAGGTTTTGGGGTTGGGCAGCAGCTATTCACATCTGAACAGCATTGTGTCCATCTAGTCGTCACTGAGCCACACGCGTTTTTTTTTTTTTGTCCCTAACTCTTGGTGCCTGGCCACGGCTACCCCATCTTTGTTTTCAGAGGCACAAATCCAGGCTCCCAAGCTCTGCCTGGTTAGGAAATTGACTACAAGGAGAACTCAACCGGACTCTGCCCACAAGACCTAGGACGTTGTTGACATGCAAACCACGGGGGCGGGGTCTTCTGTGATTTGCATGCAAGCAGAAGCTTTAAAAGTTTTTTAATCTCTAGAAAGTACACAGAAGTTGCTGGGAAGCCAGGTGTGTGGGATTTGAGGACACCAGCCCTTTTCCTCCAAGTGTCAGATTCCTCAGCTCACCTGGTGTGTCACCTCTTAGGGCTTCTCCCCAAGGAAATATTTTCTTAAGAAATCTCAGAAAATCAGCCTCAGATCTGGAGATCCTCTTCCACAGCTAACCTCCTGGAGACTGAGTGATCCTAAGACATGGCGCCATAGAACATATATGACAGCAGCATGGAAGACTGTAGTCCCACTGTCTCCCTGCATTGGTGAGGAAAATGAGGGCCATCCCAAGGAGGGGCAGGCCTTCCAGGAAGAGGGAACAGTGACAGGGTGGCCCACCTCAGAGGCTGACCCCAGGGTTCTCAGTATTGGATTCTACTCACACTGTTGAGTGCCAGGTTGGTAACATTGCCTGGGCAGCAGAGGATGGAGGCTGCAAGTCTGACCTGGTACAAGTCTGGGGCAAGTGGGTTGCTTGGTTAAGCTCACTGTCAGGTCCATGGCCCTGTTGCAGGTGAAATAGACAGACCCTAGGGAGCTTTGTGATACTGTAGTCAGACTTGAGGAAAGTCATGCAAATCGCAGCAGGTACTGGCTTTGAACTTGCTTTAACCTGGGTCTGAAACTAAGATGGCTTTGTTCCCAGTCCTCCAGTCAACAAATGCACTGGAATTCGACAGTGTAAGCAAATGCAGGACATGTGTGTCCCCGCCACCTGCCTGCTCCCCACTGTCCCCACCTTTGATCTTTGCTGGAGTCCTCTCTTCTCAGCTCTCTGACAAGATACCTGGTAGAAACAATGAAGATAGGAGGGACTTGTTTCGGCCCCGTTCATGGTGGCTTGGTCTTGTGCATTTGGACAGAAAACTTGAGCTGCAAAAGCACGCAGGGAAGAAGCTATTCAGATCATGATAGACAGGAAGCGTCTGGGAACACAAACTCCTCCCCCTAGGTGTCTCACCTTCTAACATCTGCAGAACCTCAGCTAGAGACGAAGCCTCTAGCACATGAACTCATGGGGCACATTCCGTATTCAAATAATAACATCTACCCCTTGCTCCTCACTCATGGCCATCTTACAATATAGAATGTGTCCTCAACAGTCCCCAGAGTCTTAACAGCTTCGATACTAATCCCGCCCATTTATTTATATTGGCTACAACTTTTGACTTTTTAAAAAAGATTTATTTTGTTTTTATTAGTATGTACTTGTGTGTGTGCAGATACTCAAGGAGGCCACAAGGGGGTGTCAGATTCCCCTCGGAGCTGGGGTCACCTACATTTGTAAGTAGCCTGATGTGGGTGCTACCATCCAAACCATGGTCCTCAAGACAGAACTGTAAGCAGCAGAGTGGCTGAGCCATCTCTCTAGTCCGCAACACTGTGAAAACAAACAAACAAAACATCCCAACAAGTTCTAAATCTCTAAGACTGAAGGCAATTCTCAGCTGTGAACCCCAGCAAAAAATTAAAAAAGCAAGTTAACCTACAACCAACACAATGGCGGACATTTCTATCCCAACACAGCGAGGTGAAGGAGTTGTTAGTCCCGCCAGGCGGGAATAAAACTGTTACCACAATTCTCAGCCAAATTTGAAGCAAGCTTTAGTTAAAGACTGGTCAGGATGATGGACTCTGGCCAGGTCCATTCCTGGGTTCCCAGAAAACAGCAACAAGTCACATTTTTCAGAGGCTTAAAAAGGTAACACCATAAGGCTGCAGCAGTTTTCATTAAGTCCAATCAGGGGCAAGCATACAACGGGACATACTTCCTGCCTACATCCAGTTAGGAACAACCATACACCCTGACATATTTCGTGCCTGCGTACCTCTGGCCTACATGTTCAATGATCAAGCAGTTGGGTCAAACAAACTCATTTAGGGGAGTGAGAACGTGTGGCTTATTTATCACCCATGAACGGCAGCCTCTAGCGCTTTCTGTCCCTGGGCAAAGGGCTCACAGGTTAGAGGCATTTTTGTTTTATGAACCTCTTAGGCACAGTAATCAAAACTTAAACCATAGCTTTGGCTCTCACAGGAGCGCCAGAGCAAACACTGAGTGTGGGAAATGGCCCTGTCTGGGAAGATGGTGTTCTAGTGAGCTCCAGCGGGTTTGGAAGCCCACCGCTTTGATTTCACCCTCTCCCCTCACTCTTGGGCCAGCTCCACTCATTAAAATGCAGATGTTCCATATTCCTGGGGTCTCTGCTTAGCTTAGGCTTCATTCTCTAGTCCCGTGTACTCTCTTCCAGGCAGAAGGGATCCTGACCCTGCCACACATTGCCTGGACTCCCAGGCCTTCCTCTGAAATTTGGGTGCAACCCTCTGCAGGTCCACAAAACCAGCAGGACGTGAACAACATCAAGGTCTGCCACCAGCTCAGGTAGCCGACTGACTCCTTAGGCCACAAGTGCAGCATCCGAGTGCCTGGGTCTCTTGGTAGAGTGAAATGAACCATGGGAAACAGCTTCCCAGGCGGCTGTGTGAGCAAGGTGCCCCCTAGGTGCACTCTTCTCAAGGAAAAGCCTGGATGGGTGGGGTCAGCTAATTCCTGAGAAGCCCTCAAGACATCTTTGCTATTGTCCTGATTCAAAGTACTTGATTTCTTTTTAAAGATTCTAATCTCTTTAACAACCACACCCGGGCTTGCTTAAAACTTTGCATGTTCTCTTTTTCTGGCCAAACCCTCCAGTTTTCAACTCTGCCCTTCTTCTCAACTCTTTTTGCTCTCTCTCTCTCTCTCTATATATATTTTTTTTTCAGTGTAAACCTGGCTAAACACAGTACTATGTCACAGCCACACACACACTAGCTTAAAATTTTCTTCCTCTGATCTAGCGTTCAGTTAAAATTCAGCCTCACTCAGAATCTCATAATTTGGCCAAGGAAAAATTCCTCCACGTTACAAGAAGGACTGTTAGTCCAATCCCAGTGAAGCTTGTTCCCGTCTGAAACCTCGCGAGTGTAGCTCTCTCCATTGCTATTAGCATCTAGTTCTCTGAGCTCTCACGAGAACGCGCAATACTCTGGTATTCCTCTAACCCGCAGTTCTAAAACTTTTTCGGAATCATCTAGCAAACTGGTTGCAAAGGCTGACGTAGGCCATGCTTAGTCACAGCATCAGCCTCGTTTCTCTGGCGCACCAGTTCTGCATTTGGTTACTTTTGGGTTGCTTTAACCAAACTGTCAGAGAGAACAGCTTGCAGGGGATGGGAACAGTTTCTTTTGGCTCACGGTTTCAGGGTGCTCTATGCTTGATCCATGTGCTTGGGCAGAACATTTATGGTAGTGAAAGCACATGATGGAGGAGGGTAGTCCCCATCACAGTGGACAGGAAACACAGTGAGAGACAGGAAGGGTCCTGCCCACCCCCTGTGACTGACTTCCTCTAGGTAGGTCTCATCTTCCAAAGTTACCAGAACCTCCCAAAATAGTACAACCAGCTGGGGACCAAAACCAGAGCCCAAGTTCAAACCAGGACACTCTAGACACATGGAGCTGCTATAGCCGGAGCTTAACGGAAGTTGTGAGTCTCACATCTGGAGAGTAAGGGGCTGCAGGGATGGAGTCTCCTGAGGCTAGTATTCTTGGCTTGTCTAGAGCCTCTGTGTGCTCAGGTCTTCTGTACACACCTGGGTTCTGATAATCTCATTTTAAAGACTAAATTTGCTGACCCACCCCACAGACCTAACTCTTACTTAAGCTCTTCAAAGCCTCTCTTTCCAAGCATAATGGCATTGTAGGGAACTAAGGACCAGGACCTCAGAGTATGAATTTGGGCGGGGGAGGGGGAATTCAGGCCATAGTAACCATGAGAAGTTCCAATGGCCCCTCCAGCAGCAGCATGAGATACAGACAGCATGGATCCCTGAGCCACCGGACATGCAGTCTTTGGGTGAGAGAGGAAAACAAAACAAAACAAAAAACAAATCTTCAAGGCATTAAGCTATCGGGATGTGGAGGCTTACTTATTAAGACAGTAAATCCTAGCTCATCTGACTAATAAACGAGAGATGACGTCATCACCCACCATGAGACAAGCACCCAGGCAGACATTACTAATCCATCTCAGCCCTGTGCTTGAGGTAGCCAATACCAAGGGATGTGTGGACTGTAAGATGGTTAAGACCCTTCTAGCTCACTGTCACCCAGGAGGTTAAGCCATTTGAATTCCCCCCGCCCCCATCAAACAATACACAGACAGTAATATTCCTAGCCCGCCTTCCATCTCCGTTCCTCCCTTCCTTGCATTGTAGGGGCTGTGGGGGTGGGGCGGCTCCTCCAGCTCCTCATCTGCCTTGTCACCCATTCGCTCAGTCTCCCTGGTTCTGGTAGTTTAATCTCCCTCCTCGCTTAGTAGAAACTTGTTCCTGGGTAGCTGCTTGAGGGGGGCAGGCTTCCCCACATGAGCTCATTTTTAATCAGGGTGTGCCCAGCCTCAGACCCAGGAAAGGTGGTTTCGCTTTTTGGCTGGAGCTGGAGTCCTGTGTTGGTGGCCAGAGCCCTCTCCCCAAGTCTGCCATAGGGAAGGGCTGGCCTGGGACTCAGGCTCTAGGCAGACAGAGTGAACATGACTTTTTACAATGGGGCTTTGATCTGTCTAATGTCACAAGACAGGCTGGGGACAGATGCCAGGCTTGGGTGATTCCTGGTTCCCACAGGAGGGCCCTGTGCAGGTATTCACACGGGGAGCATCTTGGCAGGCCCAGGCCTGGTTCGGTGCCCATCCTAATTAGGTTTTGGAAAACAAAAAAAACAACAAAAAAAAATGGTGGGTGAGGTGTGTTTGGCCAGGGCTCCGCCTTCCTCCAGCCCCAAGGAAGTGACAGGAAGGAGATGGAGAACAGAGGAAGCTGTCCCCAGGGGGGAGGGGTGTCCTCCTGGTGTCAAGAAGTATGCATAAGGAATTCCTGTGGTCAGAGGTGGGACACAAAGGTTGGGCTCGCACCTCTGACAATGCATGCTCTGTCTTCACCAGAGGAAACCTTTGCCAAAGCACTCAGAGAATGGGCCACCCCAGACCCCGTGTGTATCCAAGCCACTGGCCCTGGAAGCACATGAAGAAGCTGGGGCCGTGGGGACGTACACCGGAAGCTTGGTTACTCCAGCCCCCCCCCCCCCCCCCCGTCCTCAGGCTGTCAGGCCGCATTAGCTCCACCGGTGCTCAGGAACAACGGTCACACCTGGGACTCCCTCTTATTCCCAGGCCATGGTCCAGGCAGATGCACAGCCCACATCTCCTGCCTGCAGCTCAGGTTTCCCTGGCAGGCTCCCCTGGAACAGTGCAACCTAAAATGATAAAGGCACCCAGGCCAGGGTGGCGTAGGTGGCAGGAAGCTGGCTCCTCTGCACGCCCAGAGACACTCTAGAAGCTGTTCCCTCTCTTGACTGCCAGAGCACTTCTTGGGTGCTCCCTGCCAGGGCAACTCTGTGGTGGCTTTGCAGACAGTGAAGTCAGCTCTGAGGTGGAGTTGCAGCTGCGTGTTCAATCCTCTCTCGGGAACCGTTTGCTAGCCACTGTGTCCACGCTTGCCATTCAGTCCTCTGTCACCCTATGAGATGTCACAACCAGCCTCACCCATCTCCGCTCCATTTGGGGAAACTGAGACTCTCAGAAAAGCAAGAATAGGAAGCTAGAAACAGCTCAGGCTGCCCTCCCTGGTGTCAGAGACCAGGGTGCTGTATTTGTTATGCCTAAGCGCTCAGGCAGGTCTGTTGAAGACATTAACAAGCGATAAATAGACAGTAACAATCTCACTCCCCTGTTTTAGGCCTCATTCTGGCCTAGCAAATCCTACAAACTCTCACACGCCTTTGCCAGCAATGGACTTGGAGAGAAGCTTGCTGCTCCCGTTTCACAGATAAATAAATGGCGGCTGCACGAGAGGTGCCCCCTGCAGGCCCCAGATGCCCAGTGGTACCAGGTCCTGGGTCTGAGTCCTGAAGGTGGGAGGGAACGGAGAAAGCTCTCCAGTTATAACCAGGCCAGCAGGAGTGATGACGCCTGAGCAGATGCTTGTGCACCTCCCATTAGCTGTCCACTTACACGATGGACCCCAAGGCCTGGAGTTGCCCCAGGAGTCTCTTGCTAGCAGAGGGAGAGGTTGAAGCCTGGTGCCAGCCAGAGGGAGTTTGTCTCCCAGAGACCTCACTAAGTTCTGAGAGCATGTCAGTCCACCGTGCAGAAGAGGCTGGAGCTGAGGAAGTGGTGGGTTAGTGACGGGCAGGACCACACCTTGACCAGGGCTGCTTAGCTATGCCCTCCTCCTGCCCTCTGCTTAAACCTGAGCCTCATGTCCGAACCCTGACAGATTCGGGAGTCACTAGGCCTCTTTGTCTCTCTCCCCAGTGCGGCCGCACTGAATGACTGTCCTCTCTGCTCCTCACTGTTACTTAGCTGTTTAATTGACTTTTGAGGAGGGTGATTGATCCTGGCTGGTGAGGGACACCACCCCAGGCTCCAACCTTAACATCTCCAGTACCACCAATGAGCACGCCACAAGGTCAACAGGCCTACCCTATCCCATAACAGCTCCTGTCCTGAGTCTAGGAGTTGGAGGCCTTCCTTCCATCCTAGCAAGAAAGGCTGAGACTCCTTAAAGACACACACACACACACACACACACACACACACACACGGAATAAACATGGCATTCTCAGGTCTTAGGCATGCTTGTACAGGTGACAGAAAGGTTATCCTAGAATTGCAGAGTTGGCCCACCAGGCTTCTGCCCAGCACTGAGCAGCCATGTGCGGGTGGCAGTAGACCTGTGTGCCCTCATAGTTGCCATCGAGACATCAGCGCTGCACAGCCCAAAAGGCCCTCCGTTTTGCGCTGACCAGGCCATGGGTAGGGGCCCACACTGCTGAGCAGAACGATCCTCTCTGGGCCCCAGAGATAACACGAGATCCAGAGTCAGCCTGGGTGACTCCTGCCAGTGGGTGTCTGTTGATGTTGGCACTTGGCCAAGGAGAGAGCCTCGGGACTGGAACCTGAAGGCGCATCTTGTCCAGTGGAACCTCGGCTGAGTTGGGAGGTTCTGGCACCTTCTGCCGGGAACTACGTTTCCTGGGGGAAGATTGTTCTTGCCGAACGGGCTCTGGGGCAGGGGAGGAGGCGAGGGGGGGGGGGGACTGCCTTCGGAAATCCAGGGAGCTTCCTTCAGCTGTAGCCGGTTCCTTTGATGCTCACACTCCCAAAGGCAAAGAGCCCCTGCCTCCCTGCTGCGCGACCGACCTGTAAGGGTCCTGTAAGGTAGCTGATCACATTGCATCTCAAAATTAATCTTAGATATATTAAGATTAATAAAAATGTAAAAAAAAAAAAAAAAGGAAAATTCTGGGAGAAACAGGACCTAAATCTTTGTGTTAGGCAAAGATCTCATGTCTATATCTCTTAAGGCACAACCAATAAATGTATTCATATTTTTAAAAATCTAGGGCTGAAGAGAGAACACAACAGTTAAGAGTGCTTACTGAAGCTAGGGCAGGGGTGATACAAGCAGGAGGCAGAGGCAGGAGGATCTCTGAGTTCAAGGCCAGCCTGGTCTACAGAGTAAGTCCCAGGACAGCCAAGGCTACACAGAGAAACCCTGTCTCAAAACAACAACAACAAAAGAGTGCTTGCTATTCAATGATGTGACCTAGGGTTCAAAGGCCACAGTAGGTGGCTCATAGTCATCTGTGGCTCCAGATCCAAGGGATCCAGTGCCCTTTTCTGGCCTCCCTGGATACCTACACACACACACACGCACACACACACACACACACACACACACACACACACACACACTACCACACATTCACAGCCATATACACACATATGCATTGAAAGAAAAATCAATTTAATCTCTTTATAGAGATGTAGATATACATATAGATATATGAAGAAATCCTTAAATGGGATGTCACCAGAACTAAAAACTTCTCTTGCTAAATGAAAAGACAACCCCGTGCCAGGAACAAATACTTGCAAGCCACATAATTGACAAAGAATTTGGAACTCTCTCAGCAATAGGAAAATAAGCTACATGATTGAAAATGAGCCAGCTCTCTGAGCAAGGGTTTCCCCTGAGCTGATAAAACAGCTAGAGATAAATACATGTGAATGGCTTCGCCTCCGCCAGTCACCATGGCAACCAAACTAAAACCACATTGCGATACCATGATGAACCCCTAAGGGTGGCCAGACAATTGATAAGCAGCTGTTTGTTCTTTGAGGAGCCTTCACAGTACAGTGTGCTTTGCGGATGCAGTTACAGGAAGGTATACATGTTTCTGGGACATACGAATATCAGTTCAGCCATTATGGTCGTAAGGCAGTGACTCTCAACCTTCCTAATCCTGCGACCCTTTAATACAGCTCCTCATGTTGTGCTGACCCACAACCATAAAATTATTTTGTTGCTACTTCGTAGCTGTAATTTTGCTGCCGTTATAAATTGTAATGTAAACATCTGTGTTTTCAAAGGTCTTAGGTGACCTCTGTGAAAGGGTCATTTGACCCTGAAAGGGGATGCAATCCACAGGTTGAGAACCACTGTCATAGGAGTCCTGACCCAAGAGGATAGATGTCCTTACAGAAAGGGTGAGAAGCCCAGTTCCCCTCCACACACACCTCAACAGCAGGAAGGCCCTGACTTAAAACCAGACAAGAAGCCTCCTCAGAGGGCAAGACTGATAACATGCAGATCTTAGACTTTAGAGGTCCAGAACCACGACCAACGCCCAGAGTCAACATATCCGTGGGGCAGCAGGGGCTGGTGATATGAGTGACTCCTCAGGAGCAAGTGTTGGATGCTACAAGATGTGGGCAATGGCAGTGAGGCACTCCACAACTCTGCTTGCTTGTCAGAATCCACAGATCTTGGAGCTGGCAAGATGGCGCAGGTGGCCCTTGGCAGAGGACCCAGTTCAGTTCACATCACTCATGTTGAGCCTTCAGGGGATGCAGCACCTTCTTCTGCTCTCCACAGTCACCTGCACTCACATGTATCCCCATTACACACACACACACACACAAATTTAAAAATAATAATAATTCATAGAACTTACGTAAAGAAACTATGTACATGAATACTCAATAGAAAAAAGCCAAAGGAAAAAAATGATCTCCCATAGAAAGACAAAAACAAGAGAGGCATCCTCAAGCAAGAGACTTCAGGGCTCTGAGGGAAGCTCTGAGCAGTGCATGAGGTCACCTGTAGGGTGGGGGTGTTGGGAGTATCAGAGGGGAGTTCAGGGGAGTTCAGCCTTAGTGAGGAAGACATGGGCAAGCAGAGCAGATGGCAGGAGAGGTCCTGGGGACATGTCTCAGGCTTGCCTGACAAGAATGAGTACCTGAGTGCGACTCTCAGGATCCATGTAAAGAGCTGAGCTGGGGCAAGTGCGTGTGTCCCAGCACTGGGGAGGCAGAAGCAAGAGGATCACTGGTGAGCAGTGAGTGCCAGGCATTCACACACACACACACACACACACACACACACACACACACACAAAGATACCTAGACCATGGCTTACCTCACAGAAGGGATGGGTGGGAGAGAGACCCAGGCTGGGAAGGAGGGCCCAGAACACTTAGAAGGCCTCTGGAAGTTGGATTGCGCTCCAGAAGCTGAACCTACAGCAATCTGGCCTTACCGGAAGCAGAGGCGGAGCTTCCTTTCTCTGCTCCGGAGGATGTGGAGAAGGGCTGCAAGGTATGCACAGTGGCTTCCTGTCAGCTGTCACTTGATGCGGGGCCCTCACTTTAGTTCCCAAGCTGATGCTCACCTGAGAGCCTTCACCCTGTGGCCACCATAGACCAATGTCAACCAGTTGAGTGTGGGAACTTGGAGAACAGGCTCCCACACCCAGGACAAGCACCTATCCAGCCTCCTCCAGGTAGAGCTGGAAGATCTCACCCACGCCCCTGCTCTGCCTCTTCCTCATGTCACTCCAGCCACTTGAACTCCTGCCTTGTGGCCTTTGTATTTGTGAGAGATGGTTCTGCCTGGAACAGTCCTTCCCTGATACCTCCAGGGCTCGTTGGCAGATATTTCTCAGGGTTTTCTCAAATCTCTTTCGTCAGTGCAGCCACTCTGGCCACTCTAACTAAAGTGGTGCCCACACAGACGCCCGCATTCCCGCTCAGAGCATGCCCACTCACACCCACATACCCACACCCTCACCCTCACAGAGATATCCAAATGCCCACCCAGACCCCCATGCGTTCATCCCGATGCCCACCTGTCAAAAGGATGAGGACTTCATGGGGTCCCTCACAGCCTGGCCACACCCTGACCACCCACAGAACTGAGCTCAGTATGGGCACACACAGCTCCAAATGTGAGCCTCAGGAGGTGAGGAGCACAAGGGTCTTGGGAGCTAGCCACCATGCCTGCGCCTGTCTCTAGAGGCTAAGGCTGAGTTATCTCCTGTGGCTGGGTCACCCTCCTCCCTCTTTCTCCATCTGAGGACTTTGTTCAGGTTCTTTTCTTCCTCTGAGAAGCCTTCTTGGATCTACTTCAGGCTGAAGTAAGGGGTCCTTAGAGCCCCCAGTATACCACCCTCAGCTCGTATGGGAATCAGGTACTATGGCAACTGTTCCCCACTGATGCTTCTGTGGAATGTAGCTGAGGACCAGTCATGGCAAAGACAGTATCTGACTCACAGGTCACCTCAGCACCAAACACCAGAGCTTGTCCCCAAATTATCAGTAGCTCAACAACCACCAGTTGGATGGAGGGAAGAGAAATGATGATGGATGGATGGATGGAGGAAGAGTGGATGATAGATTGATGGACAGAGGAAGAATGGATGGTTGGAGGCGGGATGAATGGTGGATGCAGGAAGTAAGGAGGTAAAGTGAGTAGAGGGAAGAATAATGAATGGATGGGTGATGGACGGGTAAAGGGTTGGAGGACAAATGAGTGATGGACAATGGGGAATGGATGGATGAATGGATGATAGATACAGGATGGGTGTATGTGAGAGATGGGTGGATAAATAGATGACTTACTGGATGCATAGGTGGGAAAATGGGTGGAAGATAGATACACTGATGATAAAGGTGAATAGGTAGGTGGATGGATGGATTAATGGATGAATAAATGGATGCATGGATAGACAGATGGTGGATGGAAGAGAAATGGATAAATAGACAATTGTCTGGATGCATGCTAGGGTAGGTGGGTGGGTGGATGGATGGATGGATGGATGGATGGATGGATGGATGGATGGGGCAGATAGTAGACAGGTTCTTATTGGAGGAGATGGGTAACCATATAGATTGTTGGGTGTCTGGCTGGATAGACAGGTTGATAGCAGACCCTTGACAAGTGAAACGGAAGAAAGAGAGAAAGAGAAGGAGAGAATGGTCAACTGATGCATGAATGGGTGCATATACCACTTGTTCTTATTTCTATGACAAGGCAGCCTCTGGGGATTTTTGGAGCTCTAAATCCAAGAAGAAACTCAACAGTATTCTGCAGAAACCCTAGAGCCAACAGTGCCCCCAAATCAGCAGTTACTGAAAATGGCCAGGGTTCTCAGGGCTAGAGTGAGCCCTTCTTCCCTCCTTCCTGGCAGCCACGACCCAATGGCCCCTGGGTATGCTGTCACTCACCCTTATGACATACACATACATGCATGTATACATGGTGATATGTCCTCAGGATGGCCACATGCCCTGACATCAGAACCTTGCTCAGGGGTATGAGGCTAGAGAGGCCACACAAGGCCAGCGTCTTCTGGCATCTTGTCTGGGCAGGCAAGGGTGTAGCCTGGAGATCCCTGGGGAGGGGGAGGAGCCTCTCTAGCCCCGCTCACCTGCTCCTGCCATCTGGACCTCTAGGCCTCCTCACACTGCCCTGCTACCCCTCAAGGCTCCTCCCTCCTCTCTCTCTGGAGGCCTCTGCGGGTACTAGAGATTCCCACAAGCCCTGTGATGGTGGAACTGTACACCTGGGGATAACTTTTGTTTCTTTTGGGGTAATAAATGGCACCTGAAGCTGGTCCTCCTCCTCCTTTGGGAGGACCCACAGCCACAGCCCCACCTGAGGTCCCAAAAGGACAAGGAAGAAGCAGCTCATTTCCTAGTGAGGCTGTGGTGGCGGCTTAGGCTTCCGGGCAGTCCAGCATTTATATGATCTTCATGACTGGTTATGAAAGCTAACCCCACATTGTATACGCAATTTGAGCGCAAAGGAAAAAAAACCAACTACACAGCATATATCTTTAATTTTAAAGATTTATTTTACATTTATTTTTCTGTATATCAGTGTTTTGCCTGCATTTATGTCTGTACATCCCTTTCGAAACAGGGCCACTGGAGACCGGAAGAGGGTATTAGGTTCCCTGAAACTGGAGTTACACACAGTTGTGAGGCACTGTGTGGGCACTGGGAGTCAAACCCTGGCCTCCTAGAAGAGCAGCAAGTGCTCTTGGCCACTGAACCATTTCTCCAGCCTCTACAAGTCTGTTTTAAAAATCCGACCAGACTATACATGTGAAACTCAGAAAACAGCAATGGCATTCAAACTCTGCAGCCGTTAGAAGGCACCTGTCTCCTCCTGCTGCATTTTAGTTGCTTACTGGTGCAGCAATGCTTACATCATGGCCCCTACCCTGGACAGTGCTGCACTTCAGCCTGCCAAGCCTGGAGTGTGGTTGGCTCAGCAGTAGAACGCTAGCTTAGCGTGTAAGAAGACCTCAGGGTGGGGCCTGAAGGGATGGCTCAGTGCTTAGGAGCTCTTGCTGCTCTTGCAGAGGACCTGGCCTCACTTCCCAGCACCTATGTGGTGGCTCACAACCATCTGTATCTTCAGTCCCAGGGGACCCAGTGTCCTCTCCTGGCCTCCGTGGGTACCAGGCATGCACATGGTGCCCATCCTCCACCCCAAGGGACTCCCTTTGCAACTGCCCAAGAGGACCCTATTCTCAGCTTCCCCCACTGCAAAATGGGTTCATGGTGGCCTTAAACGGAGGATGGAGACGAGCCCACAAGACTACGCAAGCAGGAAAACTGACCCGCGCTAGCCCACACTGTCCCCCTCACCATCGCACACTGACACACCTCCAAGAGGTGGCAAGATAATTTACCATATCTTCCTGTTTCAACAATGGGGCACCTGCCCTAAGAGAGGGGACAGCTGCTTTGTCAGCAACAGTCTCTGACCCAAAACCTTCTTTTCCCCATGGTCACTCAAACAATTAATGTGCCTCAGTTTGCTTGCCTGGTATTCGCAATCACATAAAACAAACAGGAGCCTGGCAGTGTATGCCTGGGGTCCCAGCTTTCAGAGGCAGGGGATCAGAAGTTCAAGGCAATCCTCACCTACACAACCAGTTCAAAGCCAGCCTGGGGTACCTGGGTGAGGTATTGTCTCAAAACCAGACAATGAGCAGTGTGCTGGGATTGGGTGGGTGTGGGTCTGGGTTGGCGCATAGTTGGTGAGTCTCCTCCACCCTTGAGCTTTAGGGTAGATGATGTGGACCCGAGGACCTGCAGGGGCTCACTCTGTTGATGGGAAGGTCTTTGGGAATTAGAACATGCTCCCAAACTAATGTTTGACTGGAAAGACACAGGTAGGCTTCAGACCCTTGTCTGTTTCTCTGGGCAGAGGAAACTAAGGCAGGGCGAAGCTAAGTCAGGAGCAGAGGGAGGTGGAAGCAGATCAGGTGACCTATGTAAGGGGACCCATGAGTCCCTATCCTCCCACGGCAGACTGACTGGGGAGGTTCCTTGGCCGCTGGGGCAGGAGTCCAGATGGGGCCCAGAAAACACTGTACTGCAGAGCACACTGCCTTTGATATTCTATCCCCACGCGCGGGCTCAGTTTCTCCTTTTGCCCCCTTCTAGCCTTATGCCAGGCAGAAGGCTAGAAGGGTTTTCTTAGGAAAACAACCTCACAGCCTATTTTGACTGTGCTCACTCTCTGAGCAGTGCTGTAGATGTGGGCAGAGGCACAGGCGTTCGTTGTCAATGTTGGTCCTGGACAGAGGGAGGGGGCAGGGGGTGGGGGGAGCCTCCAGTGCTGGGGTAACGTTCCTCCTACGGTTCCTGGAAAATTCACTTCGGTCAAAGGGAAAGTGTACCCTCTGTGTCTGTGTGTCTGTGTGTATGTGTGTGCGTGCACGCATGCACAGAAGTCTCAAGCACTCTTCACACACACACATACATTCACATGAACACGCACACGCACACACATGTACCCAGCAGAATTCCCCCAGCCTAAGAGTCACTTCTAATCAACCTGGTTTGAACATGATGCAGTCCATATCAAGTGTTTTATTTTTATTTTAAAAAAGAAAGAAAGAAAATGAAAAACTCTTAGAAGGAAGCTGGAGTCCCCTTCCTGCCTGTGAGGACGGAAGCCTGCAAGCCTCCTCCAGCCACTAGTGGCTTGAAATCTTACTCCTCCCCCCAACCCCCGTACAGGACCAACATTGTCATCCGCAACATTTGTGTCTGAGAAAAGCAGATTCGGGAGCATGAACAAGAGGAGCCCACACAGTCTGGGCTGAAAAGAAGCGACACAGGACGTTCTGCAGCAATTAGAACTCTGAGAAAAGCTTCGGTGCCAATCAGAATGTTGCCTGGAAGAAGTGAACTGCATAGAAGATACAGGAGCCTGAGACGCAGAGACGCGAGGGCTGAACGGAGGAGACACAGGGGGCCATTTCCTAAAGTCGGTGAAGGCCACCCTGCATGTTTGCAGTGAGCTAGATGACTCTAGGGCCGCTGAGCAGGCTGCAGAGGTGTCATTACTCCACGGAGGACCCAGTGCCCACAGGGCACCGTGTTCACATGCATATACCCCTACACACACACACACACACACACACGTGCTTAAAAATAAAATAAATGCTTTTAAAAAATGCCTAAGTGGGGGCTGGAGAGATGGCTCAAGGCTTAAGGGCACTGTCTGTTCTTTCAAAGGACCTGGGTTCAATTTCCAGCACCCACATGGCAGCTCACAACTGTCTGTAACACCAATCCCAAGGGATCTCACACCTTCACACTAATGAACATAAAATAAAAATTAAATAAATTTTAAAAAGAGTTAAAAAAAAAACAAAAAATAAAAACCTAAGTAAAAGCTAGCTCACGTAATGAAGAGAGAGACACCATAACTGAAGGCTTTCAGGCTTTTCCCTCACAAGCGTGTGGAGAAAGTAGACCCCAAACCAAGAGAAATACAGATAACGCACCCCCCGCCATGTGATCAACTTCTAGAAAGGAAAAGGACAATTCTGAAATAGTGTTCAGTGGAAGCACAATTCAGTCTGGGTGCCAGAAGGAGAGCTGTAGAACTCCATGACAGAGCAATAGGAGCTGTCCACAACGCCGAACACACAAGAGCAAGACTGCGGACACCTGCAGCCTGCAAGGCCATGTCAAGCAACCGGTCTCTCTCTCTCTCTCTCTCCCTCTCCCTCTCCCTCTCCCTCTCCCTCTCCCTCTTCCTCTCTCTCTCTCTCTGTCCTCCTCTCCCTTTCCCTCTCTCTCTCTCCCTCCCTCTCTGTTTCTCTCTCTCTCTCCCTCTCTCCATTCCTCTTCCTGTCTGTCTCTCCAAAGGTTAGGGTTACTCTGAGGGGCTAGGAATATGTCTCCAAGGTTTAAAAGCAGCATTGTGAGGACTAGAGCCCATGTAAATATCTTCCAGTGCTCAGGAGGCTCAGGCACACAAACGGTCTATGGAGCACACTGGCTAGCTAGACTGGCCATATGGGGTTTACCTGAGAGGCTCTGCCTCAATGCAGCATTGAATCTCCACACACAGGCACACAACACACACATGTAATCATGAATACATACATATGACAAAAAGCTACCTGAATAAGTCATTAAAAAATAGCTTTTATGGGCAGCTGGGTGGGTAGAAGACACCCAGAAGCCCACCCAAGACACCCAGAGGCCACCAGCTGTGAGGCCCACCCACAGTGGGAGACACCATGATATGGAAGAATGTAGTGGAGAGGTAGGAGAGAAAGAGCACAGGTGAGCCTGCCCTGAGGTCAGGAGAGCTGGCCCTGCCCCTTGATGGCTGCAGCATTGGTGAGCTAGCAAGCACAGCGCTGGAGAATTCGCCCTGGTGCTGTGGTGTGGAGGGCTGGCAGGCTGACCAGTCAGTCACCACTCGGATCCAGATCCAGGGCTTTGAGTTAGCCCACCCCAACATCTACCCCATCTATGAACTGCTAGAGCATGTGAGTGAGCTGGTCCTGTAGATATAAAGCTGCAGGATCCCCATGACACAGGGCAACAACAGGATAGCCAAGGAGTCATGGTAAGGATCCACTACGGATAGTGTAGCAGAAGCCAGAGGCCTCGAACTACATCAACGACTCATTGCAATGAGCATTTGCAAGTGAAGATGTATGGATGGAAGGGTAGACTGCGTGACACAGTACAGCTTCCATAATGAGGTGTTTTTGTTGCTTGCTTGCTTGCTTGCTAGTTTGGTTTTCTTTCCTTTGGGGCGGGGAGGTTGAAGGGCAGAGGGTAGATATGAAGAGACAGAGAGATGAGTGGGATTGGGGTGCATGATGTGAAGTTTACAAAGAATCAATCAAAAGTTAAAAATTTTAAAAAATAGCTTTTATGGGGGCCAGTGGCATGTCTTATCAAGCAAAGGAGCTTGCCGCCAAGCATGGCGCCCCTAGTTCAAGCTCCAGGACCACATGGTGGAAGGAGAGAACAGACTCCTTCACATTATCCTCTGACTGCCACACAGGAGCCTTGGCATGTGTTTACACACACTTAGACACACCCACATGCATAAATTAATAATAAACTTTAAATAAATAAAATGTCAGACAGTGTCTTTGTGACATGGAAACAAAAATATATTAAACAAGCATAAAAAAGCACAAGCAAGATTAATAAATATAACCATATCCAATGTAAAAAAAAACAACCAAAAAACCTGTATGCCCAGAAGGCACTACAGAAAGAATCAAAACACCAACCTCAGGGAGGGAAAGAATATATGTAACAGTTACAATGTACGGAGAATTTATAGCCACATATGTAAGGAGCTTCCTCAAATCAACCAAAGCAGAAAAGGCGGCAGAGAAAAAGCAGAGAGCAAGAAGTCAGGACAGACACCACCATCCCACAAGGCAGAAGGGAAGCGATGTCTGATGCGGGTTCAGAGTGTTACCAAAGGGGGGTGCGCCAAGGGCAAGTGAGACAGAGCAGGTCCATCTGCACAGGAAGGAGCCGGGGAGGGTCAGAGGCTCCCTCAGCTCACCGGGAGGCCTCTGCAGATGTTCTACCCCGTACGGGTGACTGAGCTGCACCGTGCTTACAAAGAAGGCTGGGTAAGAGATGGCAGGTTCTCAGCAGCCCACGACTGCCCAAAGTAGTTGCATGTGGGTCTGAACACGTGGTCCCCTCTGGTGGTGCTGTTTTGGAAAGTTGTGGAGCCTTTAGGAGGTGGACCTCACTAGGGGGTCAGTGGGGTTGGGCCTTGATGTTTGATAGCCCGGCTCTACTTCCTGTCCATTCTGGCTGTGGGCACAATGTGACTAGATGCCTCAAGGTCCTGCCGCCGCCCCTTAACCAGCCATGGCAAACTGCACTCTTCATGAAACTGTCCTAAAGTTGCTTCTGGTCACAGCAGTGAAACAGTAACGAATATACCATGGTTTTGACAGTAGGAATGCTAGGGGCTTTGGTCCCTGCCACACCCCATGGCATCCTTTCCACTGGACGATCAGAGGCAAGACTCAGGGTCTGAAGCACCTGGCCGTTGGTCCCCACTGCTGTGAGAGTCGTTATCCTTGGAGCCATGGGCCTCAGGTTTGTCAGGTCCCCATACCTGAGAAACATGTACTTGACAGATTCCCTTTGACCCCACAAGCCAGCACCCAGTGGTCTTCCCAGGAACAAACATAGCTACATGCAAGTGGGAGGCCTCTGGAGATCAGAGTGTAACAAAAATCACAGGATGAAGCGGAGGTATGTTTGCCAGAGCACAGAGCACATGGGACCTGCAGAGCCTGGACACCAGGCTCAGGCCTTGGCTGGAGGCCAGCATCAGTATCTGTGATTCTTCACAAGGCTTCTATCTTCCTCCACCACTATGACTCACTTTACCTCTGAGATAGGCTCCTCCCACTCGGAATTCCCCATAGGTGTAGAAGAGACTCCTCCTGCCAGAGGAAGGAATGTGACCCAGAACAAGTCAGGGTTTCAAGGTCTCACTGGTTAGTCAGAGATGGTCATGTGCTCCATTCCTGGACAATGAGACTCTTGCTGGGGACGGCTAGAATCCTGGGGCTCTGGCAGAAAATGAGCCTTTTAGAGGTGTCAGTACCTAGGGGCCCAAAGACAGAGGCAGGGAGGAGGCCAGTGGAGCCCACCATGGTGTGAGGAAGTAGAGCATAAGCCTGGCCCAAGGTGATCGCCTGGCCCAAACTTCATTCATGAGACAATGCGTTGTGGCTGAATCCAGTTGAGTCGCATCTCCTGCCTCTGACAAACATTTACTCTTAGGTCTGGAGAGGCTGATTCAAATCCCAGAGGTCTCCGCCCAGCATGCCCATCAGGGCTGCCACTGGTCCCCCCGCATGGCAGCCGGCCTCGCCTCTCTCCAGGGGCCGCTCACTGTGAGGGGTGTAATTTATGGTAGGAAGCTCTTAACAGCATGGGTGCTTTGGGAGAGCCTGGGACAATAGGGCATAAAGCCGGCATTTAACCAGTGTGAATGGAGCCTAGATTTACTGTCTGGGCCAGACGGGATTTTTGTCCACAAGTCATCTCAGAGTACATTGACCACTAAAGGCTTCAACAGAAGACGAGGACCAAACAAAGGAAGTCAATTTTAAAAGGAACTTTGTCAAGGAGGTTTAGATGTCCACCAGATAGAAAAGGCGCGGCTGTCCTGCCCGATGACAGCCGACCTGCCCAGTAGCTGCAGATCAGAGGGAGATGCTAATGAAGTCATTTGAATGCTGTTTGATGGACCCAGAGAATGGGAACATGTCCCCGAGCCTGCAGCAAGGTGAAGGAATCAAAGAAGGTGCCCTTTGGGTTTTGCTGCAGGGACAAGGCGCCATTGTCCCAATTGCCTTTTGCAGCCGAGAAGTATGTTTTTAGATACAGAGTTTACCAACCTAGATGGCCCAGCGCTGCTAGCCCAGCCCTGCAAAGTTTATGACCAGGAACAAAGTTCTTAGAAGGGAATAGAAAACAGCTCTGATCAGCCTGGGAAAAGTCTGTTCGTGCTGGGGGAGGGGGGTGCACAGCAGCCTGGCTTGGGAGGGGAGGCGGCGATGTGCACAGCAGCTTGGCAAAGCACAGAGACCTGGCATGGCAGACACGGGGTCTTGGCTTTCCTGAACAATCTGAAAGAGAAGGAGGCTTGATCGTGCTCTGAGTCCCCTGACAGCTCTCAGTGTGCCTTGTCACACTCCTGTCTTCTAACGACAATCCCTATGCCCTCTTGCCCCCCCACCACCACCACCGCCTGAGTTCACAGGCTGCAGACTGAGAAACTGTAGCACTCAGCTGGGTAGTGGAGACTGCGTAGGGGCTGATGTCCATGAACTGGCTCCCCGGCAGGAGGTTGGGGCAGTTCCCTCTGAGCTTTCATGATAGCCTCCGGCCTCAGAGCTCACTCTGAACTCTGAACTCAAGTCCCTAACTGTCAGGGTCCCTATTCTGTCTCTCCCCTGTAAGTCTCCTCTTCAGCAGGCAGAGCCTACAGGCAGTGCCCTCACCTTGGCAGATCCTTGGTCTGCCTCAGCCTCATCTGCCCTGCGTTCACCACCATGGGGAGGCAGACTCTTGGGGTGCAGCCTCTGCAGCCTGGCTATTTGCCTGACCTCTGTCTCCGGGCCCTCTCCCGGCCATGCTCTCTCTCTGGACTGATATTCTTCAAAGAGCAGTGCCCAGCGCAGCAGCTCAGCTGCCAGGCTCAGTGAAGACAGGCGTGGCTTGGAACCCATGTCCTAGGGCCGTAGGGAGGCCATGGCTCTTTGTAGGAACTCCAGCCACATCCTGAAAAGAAGGTCCTAGGTAAAGCAGGTGTCTCTGCTCCCTGCCAGGACCTGGGACTCAGACTCTTCCCACCCTTGCAGTGCGGTGGCTACAATTTGGGGATATTGTAGCAGCCTGGGAGACAGGCTTCTCCCCAGAGGGACTGTATTCACATCTGAGGGCTGCCACTGAAAGCAGCCATAAGCCAAGGGCCAGTCACAGTGAGAACAATTCTCATCGAGTCCTGGGAGCAGAAGTCTGAATCAAGGTTGGCAAGGTGGGCTCTTCTTCCTGGGTGTCCCAGAAACTAGAGGGCAACTGAGTCAATTTCGAGGAAAGTGATCCAAGCCCAGGGCAGCACAGGGTAAAGGGGGATGGGGGTGCAAGAGCACACTCCTAGGTGCTGACTAACTTACACTCTGGTTTTTGTTGGTTTTCAACTGGTTTGATAAAATAATAAGCATAAAGGACAATAAAATGGTCATGTAAAATCTTTTATTAGCAGAAACCTTCCCTCAAACTTAACAGAAACAAGGAAGAAGAATGTCCAGCTTGGTTAAAGTAGTGTGGGGTGGGAGTCACACTGGCCAGTCCTGGGAAGATGAGATGGTAGCACCATGGCCCGATATCACTGTCCCCGCTGTGACAGATTGCGTTAACCCTTCCGTAGACCACAACCTCACGAGGGCATGGTGACAGGCGCCACAACCATTGAAGGCTGACGTCATGTCTTTGCAGTTGTGTGTCGTAAACAAGCAGTCGTCATGTTATTTTCCGTACCATCACCACCTTTACCATCGTCACCATGATTATCACCACCGCGACCGTCATTCTTACCCACCATCATCTCAGCGGTGACGAGAATAACCTATCATGGCACCTCCCCCACTTAGAGTCGGAGTCTTCCCACAGCGACCTCATCCCCCGATGCTCTTTGCTTAGCATGGATGACCTGTTCACTCATTTACTGAATGAACCACGACTCTTTGAACAAGCATAAGCACTAAGACCCTAGCGGTGAATAAGGTGGGTACGATCTCAGATTCTGAGGAGCTCCTGTATGATTTGGGGCAAGAAAAAGAACATGAAAAGTAACAAATACACAGCAAGCAGATGCCAAAGAGGGCAGGATCTGAGCTACACCCCGGCCCCTCCGGGAAGTCTGTGGGAAGACATGAGTACATGAGTGAGAAGCTAATCACACTTCACGCTGGATAAACAAAGGAAATCCCCAGGCTGGCACATGCCAATTAAACCTCAACGGAATAGGGAGCTGGAGAGATGGCTCAGAGGTTAAGAGCACTGACTGTTCTTCCAGTTCAGTTCTCAGCAACCACATGGTGGCTGACAACCACCTAAAATGGGATCTGATGCTTTCTTCTGTCATGCCGGCATACATGCAAATAAAATGCTCAGATGTATAAATAAATCTTTTTTAAAAAAAATCAATGGAATAAGTCAGAGTCTGTGAAAAAAAAAGGAGCAATGAAAGTGACAGCAAGTAGCCAGCAGGCCAAGAAAACTGGGAAAAGGACAAAAGCTGCATTACTACAACGTCAAAAGACTAACCAGAGCACAGAGCGGGCCCAGCGCTCTGGCAGTTTGATATTGATCCATGTTCTGAAAAAACCACAATGTAAATAAAAAATTGAAAAACTTTATTAAGGGAATTAAATCCATAAGTTCACAACCCCTTCCTCTCAAAATTCTCAGGCTCCAACATTTCACTGGAGAGTTAGTTCCACCAAAGTTTACAGAAGAATTAGCACAAAAGTCCACAGAACCTCTTCCAGGAAACAGAACAAGGAGCTGTCTACCAGTTCATTTTCCGCTACATCATAGGAGTTTTGTGTCATTCTGATCCCAAACCAAAAGCAGCACAAGGAAGCAGAGGGGAGGGTGGACACCCACAGACCAATGGCCCTAACAAACACGACACAGAACTCACAGATGACCAGCAAGTGGAATTCAGGAAACACAAACTAAAAACTTTCTCGAACTGTTCTAATTTCGTTTCTGTTATTGTGAAAAGCAACTCAGCGCGGGGAGGTTTCTCAGCTTATAATTCCAGGTTATGGTCCATCATACTGGGAAATTAAGGTAGGAATTTCAAACAAACAGTCACACCAAAGCTACAGCCCGGAGCAGAGATAAATGAAAGAATACATGTTTGCCTGTTATCTTACTCGGTTTGATTTTTCCACTCACACAGTCCTGGAGCCTCTGCCTAGGGAATGGTGCTGCCCACAGTGGCCTGGGTCTTCTCACATCAATTAACTTAATTAAGACAATCATCCACAGATGTGCCCATGGACCAACCCAATGCAGGCAAGTCCTCATTGAGGCTCCCTTCCCATGTTGACAATTAAAGCCAACCTTTACACTAACCAAGTTAGAGTTTTTTCCTAGAATGTAAGACTTGCTCAACAATCAAAACCAACCAATGTAATCAACCACAGTAATTTGCTGAAGAAAACCACAAGATCCTGTCAATACAGAAAAGGAATCAGACAATATTTCACATGAGTTCATGATTAGAAACCGCAGAGAAAGGTGAGGCCAGAGGGGTATGCCCTCAGCTTGCTAATGACCACACACTAGAAACCTGCATCCGATGTGGTATTTAGTGGTGACAGATGGTATGCTCCCTTCTTGGGTAAATAGCAGTGGAAATGCTGAGTGGATAAAAGTCAGGCATGGTAGCATACTGTAAATCTAGTGTGCAAGAGGCTGAGCCAGGCCTCTTGAGTTCCAGGACAGTCAGGGGCTACACAGGGAAATTCTGTCTTGAAAAAATAAATAGATAGATAGATAGATAGATAGATAGATAGATAGATAGATAGATGTTCTATGTAACAGAAAGTAGAGCAAACAATCTCTTTTTGCATAGAAAACTCCAAGGAATTTACCATATAGACAACACACACACAAATACATACATACATACATACATACATACTAACACATACACATACTACATACACATCACATACAAATCACACACACATATACACACAACCACATACAGACAGTACATACACACCATACTTGCACATATACATGCTCTCTCTCTCACACACACACACAAAGACGCCACAATGACTCCATAACTAGTAACTGAGTTCAGTGAAGTCACAGGACACCAGACCATCAACAAAATTTATTTTCTGTTCTATTCACTGACAGTAAAGATGTGAGCAAGAGGAAAAAACAAGATATTAACCCACCCTTTTCCTTCCTTCTTTCCTTACTTTCTTTTTCATTCTTTTCTTCAGTGCTAGGGGAAAAACCTTGTTTGTCCTTGGTAGGCATTCTGCTACTGAGACACATCCTCAGCTCCATATATAATGGGGTATATATACCCCATTAAGTTATTAAGAGAAAATCCCAAAGTCAAAAAACATATAGGAGTAGCACGTTAAACCCACCAGAGAACGTCCAAATACACAGAGGACACTATTCACCAAGCAAACGGACACCATCTCTCCCTCAGTCTGCAGAAAGGTATGGTCCAATCAAAACCCCAGTAGGCAGGATGGATAGATGGAGAGAGACAGACAGACAGACAGACAGACAGAAGGTTATTATAAAATGTACTCACAGAGAAGATTTTAAATAGCCAAAACCAGCAGAGCATGGTGGCCCAAACTTGGAATCCTGCAGCCCAGGCAGAGTCAGGAGGATCACTGCACATTCAAGGCTAGCCTAGGCTATATAAGACCCTATTATAAAAACAACAACAATAAGAGAAAAAAGAAAGAAAGGAAGGAAGGAAGGAAGGAAGAAAGAAAGAAAGAAAGAAAGAAAGAAAGAAAGAAAGAAAGAAAGAAAAGAAACAGAAGTTAAAACCAAACCAAAGCAAATGAGAACTTTTTAATCTGTCAAACACCAAGTAAGAATCTGGAGAGTTATACTACCAATCAAAAGAAAGTATTCCTAACCTACACTTATGCCCAACAAAGGGCATGGGTGAAGGCTGTGTGGACCCAACAGAGAGTAAGGTTGGGGGTTAGCTCAATGAATACTGCTATACAGAAAGCCCCAGGCTCGGTCCACCTAAACCATCCCTGCAATCCTGCCACTTGGGAGGTGGAGGCAGAGACATTCAAGGTCATCCTGAGCTACATAGTGAGTATGAGGCCAGCCTGAGCTAAATAAGATCCTATCTCAAAAGAGAAGAAGAAGGAGAAGGAGAAAGAAAGGAAGAAAGAAAGAAAACCCTAAGTGTGGAGTGTGGGGAAAAAAGACAGGAAGAAGCACTACACTCAAGCCAATCCAAGATGGCTGAGGCCTACCAACACCTGCAAAGGTGTTTGATATGGTTATAACATTAACCACTGAGGAAATGTGTGACTAAAAGAGCTGGGAAGGAAATAGCAAGAACAAAGTGCTGGGGAGGCTGTGTGAGATGCCACCTGGGCGCTGCTTTGTGGAGGAACAGCTAGAAACACAGACCGCGGGGGCACAAGGACCAACTCAGCAGGGGAACACTTGTCTCTGGGTTCCATCCCTGGAACCCTGGCACTGCAAATAAATATACGCACAAATAGGTAAAACCCGCGTGCCCCAGCAGAGAAATAGACGTGCGTTCGCAGGAAAACCTGAACCAGATACTTCTCACGGGTTTGTCTATAGTCACCGGGTCCGGCCACCCTCCCGAAGGGGACTGACCAGTACACTGTGGTATGGCATATTAGTCAGCAACGAAATGGAAGAAATTGTCCGGACATCCAACCACCTGGATGCATTTCCAAAGAGTTATACTGAATTTAAGCAGCATGATCAGGCTGGCCAACCTTCCCAGGCCTAGAAGACAATGGCCACCAACCACCTGGGTCCTCCCTGGATGTTGTAGTAATGATATTCCAATTCTGAAAACAGCTCAGAATTTACAAGTTTACAAGTGAGTGAGTAAATAAAAAAAAAAATTAAGCTGGTTTCAACATTTTCTACACACTCTCTGCCCCTTCTCCAGGGATGGCTAGAAGGTTTTGTTTCACATTTTTGGTTTTCTGGGATAGCATCTCATGTAGCCCAGGCCGTCCTTGAACTTGCTACATAGCTGGGAAGACATTTGCCTCCTAACCTCCTGCCTCCACCTTCCAAGTTCTGGGATTACAGGTATGCCATACCACACCTGGCTAAAGAGGCAATGTTCCATAGTTTTCAATCGATGAACGAGCCACTTGGAGAGATGGAAGAGGCTGAATCCAGACCAGGGTCAAAGCGCCCATGTCAGGGCCTACGAGGCTCCAGAGAATGATGCCTGGGTAGGAATCCCTCCAGCTACTGGGTAATGCCACAGCCATCCCTAGGCTGCCGAAGCACTGGCCTCCCATTTGCAGGAACGCCTGGGCTAATGCAGATTCCGCTTGAGCAGGTGAGCTCTAGGAAAGGCAGAGGCAGGCTAGAGAAGCCCAGCCCACTAGGGCCCTGGGTGGGCACCCGGCAGATGGGCTGTCATGGGAAGGTGAGTAAAAGCCAGTCTTGGTGGGAAAAAAAAAATCCAGGGAGAGGCCGCAGGCTGCACTTTGCTGGCACAGAGCGGGCAGTTAATAAATGCCTTCGGAGCGGTAACAAATTCCCAGGGCGGGGAGCCGCTCCAAGGCTGGGTTCCATTCCCCAGGGGCTGCGTGTCGATTGCCTCACTGAGTGATTCACGGTCATACTTGGAATAGTTGACAGAACACCTCTAACCTGGGGAGGAGGCGTGTGAGGTAGATGTTCCGCTTCGGGCTGCAGTCTCTTGACCGGTCCTGGGACTCTGTGTTAATCGCTACCTACTGTACGTGCTCCTCTGATGAAAGCTGAGAGCTGCATTAATCTCTCGGTATGACAATAAGTCCTTTCCTCTAGGGCCAATGACTGATCTAGCCACGGGTTCTTGGCCCTGGTGACAGTGCCAGGTTTGGGATCTATCTGTGGAGCAAGCCTTAAATCCAATCCTAAAGTGGCTGGTTACTGCCGTGACGTTTGCCCCGCCGCACAACAGTGGGCGTGGCTTCCCGGATCCGTTGTTGTGGCTCTCAGAATCACAGCTGGCTAAGACTGAGGATCACTTTTCTCCTCCAGCTGTGTGCACAGAACCTTTGAGCACCGTGAAAACTAGCCGGTAGGGGCAAAGCTTCCAGGTCAATAACAGCTTGATTCTTCCATGTGTTAGGGCTCTCTGGTCTCTTCAGCAGGAGGGTCTTCCTGTCAACTTCTGGAGGGTCTTCAAGAGCATTGGCAGCAGTCTGTGATGTTTGCAGGTCGATGGGACCCCGCTGACCAACAGCTCTAAAAGAAGTAACTCATTCCTGGCATGGAGGAATTATCCTGTGATGTCTAGTAGGGGCATGCCTCCTTCTGTTCTAGGGTCACTCCAGTTAAACCCTTTATATATGCATGTGTATACATCAGAAAGTTTCTATAGCAGGAGGTCACCACGCGGCTTTTTCAAAAGGCTTCAGGGCCAGTCATCCCTCTCCATATTCCCTCTTCTACCCTCCCCTTCTATTCCCATTCCCAGGGCTTCAAGGTATATTCCCTCTTTGACTCAGAAGAGGAGGGGTAAAATTGTAAGAGTCAAAGGTGATGGGTGACCACAAGGAAACGTTGTTTTCTGTACATCAGGGTACCACCCACTAACATCACCCACAGCCACTTGTCCCAGACCTCCAGTCTCTGAAGGAGGGAGACTCAGAGAGGGCAATGAGTTTCCTCTGATCACACAGCACACACTGGACAGTGGGTGGTGGTGCGCTGTGTGTAGAGGGTCCCACTGAGGCAGGGACTGGGGAGGGAGGGTGTGAGTAAGGTCCAGACCCCCCTCTCCTACTGGTGGCATCCTTGGGTGCAGACATAGAAGTCCAGCAGAGGGCTGCGTGTGACGTCTCCTTTAACTTGTGTGCAGAAATGCCCCTTTAGAGGCGGTGGTAGGAGGGGGGGCATTTGAGAGGTGGTCACATCGTGAGGGTGAAGCCCTGGTGGATGGCATCAGGGTCCTTACAGGAGAGCCCCCAAAGTGTCTCTGTCCCTTTGAATAATGAAGACACGGGACAAAGTACACCCATGAACCAGGAAATGTCTCTCACCACGTTCCAAAGCTGTAGGCGTCAGTCTACTAGGCTCCTTGTACAAACACCAGGAACACTGAATTCATCAGGAGGTCACACATGGGGTGAGAGTGGTCCTGGGCCTCTGTCCTCCCCTCTCCTAGCTGCCAGCTGTCTTGGCAGGAAGATTCCTTGACAGAACCAAGACTTGCCCACAAGAGGCTGAACAGTTCCTGGTACCTGCCTTGACTTCCAGGGCTGCTTGGACAAGGGCTTTGAAGACAACAAGATTGGCTACTGGCCACTAGGAAAACCAATATCCCTTCCTCTCCTCTGTGCCTCAGTTTCCCTTCTGTATAAGAAGGGAAGACTGGCATTCCCTGGAAGTCCTTCCTGATCCAACTCTGCAACTAAGACCCACAGTGATGCCCAGCATCTCCCATTGATGATAGCCAGCTCCTCCCAGTGGGAGCTGACCCCTGGGCCATTGGGTGCTGCTGGACTCCAAGGCAAACCCTTGGGATGGCCAAGCAACCTGCAATGAGGTCAGCTCTTTGGTCAACATAGGCAGAGGAGTTGTCTGCAGGCCCAGGCCTGGTCCTGGACAAGTCTCCCAACCCAAGAGACTCTTCCCTCTCCTCCTTGATCCCCTTGTCTTGGAGGGAGGGAGGGTCTGTGTACCTCATGGCCCCTCCAGGCTTAGCCCAGGACTGCAGGCCTCTGACAGCTTATGAGACCACCATGGGCACACGTCTCTAGAGGCCAGTGGCAGTCTCTAGGAACCCCCTGGCTGTTCCCATGCAGCTCGTCTCTGCAGCCCAAACCCCTGGCACAGGCCACCCTGGGGTCAACCCTAGCTCTTGACTCCCCTGATACATTATTTTAATCAAGCTTTTCCTCTTCCTGGGCCTCAGTTTCCCCATCCTTAAGATGGGTCTGGAACTTAAATCCATGTTACTAAAGATCATGTGTCTCCATATCAGAAGATGAGCTACAGAGAATTTTGACTAAAAGATGGTTGATGAGAAGGAAGGGGCGTGGAGGGAGGCATGAAGGGAGAGGGTGAAGACAAGAGGAGTGGAGGGGAAACCAGGAAGTAGAAGGGAGGAGAGGAGAGGAGAAGAGAAACTCAGTTCACTTGCTTAGTGTGGGCAATGCCTGGTGTCATCCCTAGCCCTGAGTGGGGGCAGAGCAGGGAAGATGTGCTCTAGGACCTTATCCCCTTTTGGTGGGCAGGAGCCATGTCTGTTCTGGGATTCTGTTGCCCATCCAAAGTGACTCACATTTACCTCAGGTCCCACAGCCAGGCATCCCGCCCAGTGAAGCAGTCATTGGAATCCAGCCCTTCTTCCTATTGGAAACTTTGTATTATCTTAAAATCTGATTCCAGGAGTCTCAAAGACCACGGTTTAGGTAGGCTGTATGACTCACAAGCTGTGGGCAGAAAGACGCTGCTGGGGCTCGGGTGAGGGCGGGCCAGGAGTCTCAAAGGTGGGTGGGTTTCTTGAAGCCTCTCCGAGGTCTCTATTTCATAAGCAGCCAGTTAGGGCAAGGCTAATGGTCTCAAGCACCTTCAATCCAACATCACCCCTAGCGGTCCCACCCAGCCTCTCCTGGCGATCAAGTTGTTTCCTTGGTTCTTACCAAGGAGCCATGGAGCTGCTGACTCTTCTGGCCAGTTCTAGGGCAGGCCAAAACATGCCGAGACGCCTTGGGGACGGGCGCAGGCCAGCAGAAATGGGCACCCGGCTCCTGAAATGCAGCAACCACTCCAGGCTGATCCTGTCAGTAGCGACACTTGCCATCCCTCCAGCCCCACAAGTTTCCCACAGGCCATGTCTGTCCTGGACTCACTCTGTAGATCAGGCTGCCCTCAAACACACAGAGATCCGCCTGCCTCTGCCTCCCAGAGTACAGGCGTGTGCCACTGCGCCCAGCTACACCCACGTCCTTACACCCATTTTGCAGATGAGAAAACTGAAGCTCGAACGGGTGAGATAACATACCCAAAAGTGTGAGAGTCGGGGTTTGAACTCATGTCTGTCTGTTCCTAGCATCTGTCCCTTACCTATTCTTCTGTCTCCTCGACTTGTTGCTAAGACTCACTGTCAATCTTGCAGATGTCACCGTAGAGCAGAGAGTGAAGACAAGTGTAATCCCAGTCCAGAATGTGTGAATGTCCGGATGAGCGGATGGCGGAAATAATGAGGAGACGAGGGAACGAACACATAAATGAGTGAATTAGTGAATGGATGTGTGAAACGAACGAACACATGAAGGACATCTAACTCTAAACTGATTGGCCGCAATTTTCCTGGACCATATTCCCGCTTGCTCTAGGTCGGCAGAGTCTTGAAAATGTCCCTGTGGGCTTTGGGGTCAGCCTGGGCCTCAGAAAGAGCTTGCTCTGGCACCAGCGAGGGGTAGGAGGGCTAGACGCGAGAACCAAAGAGAGTCAGGCAGTAGAGGGTAAACAAAGCCAGGCTGGCAGCACCGTGCGGCTGATACCTTCACCGTGCGGCTGATGCCTTCACCGTGCGGCTGATGCCTTCACCGTGCGGCTGATGCCTTCACCGTGCGGCTGATGCCTCCAAATGTCTGCCCAAGAGAGGGAAAAGGGAATCTTCCGGCCCCGTGGTCTGGGGAGCCAGTGTCTTCACACTCCAAAGCTGTGTGTGACACGGACATTCTGAGCACCTCGAGAGGTGCCAGGCTTCCAGAGCAGTTAGGAGGAGGCCAATGCTATTAGTCTGAGTTATAGGAAAGGGCCACACTGAAGGCAGGATGAGGTGATGTCAGGGGTGTCTGGAGATGTCCGCCATGGTCTGTTAGCATGTGTGTTTTATTTGGTCACAACACGCGCAAGGGCTTTAGGAAGCGAATACTGAAATGGATGGAAAGATGAGCTGAGGGATGGGGGAAGCTTGCATGGATGAGCAGTGGATGGACAGACAGAGAAATAAATAGCTATATGTACAAACTGATGGTTGGATGGACAGATGATGGGTAGATAGAAAGACAGTTTAGTTGTCAGATGACTGTGTGATACACGTGTGTGGATAAATAGATCTACATAAAGACCCGTGTCTGGCTGAGTGAACTTGGTGGGTGGACGGGTGGATGGAGGCTGGGTAGGTGGAGAGCTGAATAGATGGATGGGTAGGAGAGCACCCTGGTGCTTTTGTTGCCAATGGTGTAGCTACCTCTGCGCTGGGAACGCAGCCAACAAACAAGATGAGACCCTGAGCCAGGCTGGAGCCGGAGAGCCAGCCAGAAACCCTGAGACAGCCTCTGTGTGAGATGCAGTGGGAAGGCTGAGAGGTGGGCAGTGGCTCCCAGCCAGGACACACAAGCAGCCTAGCCTAATGGCCCTGCAGGGAAGCCATCCAGCTTGGAGCATGTGAGCTAGGCCTCAGTCCTGGCTGCCTTTCCTCTTGGGCTGACTGAACAGCACGGGGCAAGGCATTCTCCAGGTCTTGGCTTCATAGACAGGTCGGGGGTGGGAGCTCCCACCCTTGGCGAGGACAGTTGTCATCCTGTGGCAAACCTGAGTTACAGAGCCAGGCCTCAGGGACAGAAAGAGCTCTACGTTCTCATGGTTCCAGGCCAGATGTCCGGTGGCACAGGCAGAATTCACGGGCCAATCAATGGAATTCGGAGTCCCAGCTGTGACTCCTGACGTTGCACATGTCCTCTGTGGGGGTGATGGGTAACTGGAGGCCTGTGCTGAGACTCGCTCCTCCTGTGTTCTGAGAGCACCTCCAGATGCTGACCATCTATGGGCACAAGGGACTGCATCCCTGGGGCCATGATCCAGGGTGTTTTTCAAAAATGGGATGAGCTCTCCTGTCCCACGTGGAATATGGCAAAGACACCTGTAAAGTGAAGATGCTACAAGAGGAACAACAGTTTCTCCAACAAAATGGGAAGGTGAGAAGGCAAAGGGGGAGGGGAAGAAAAATGAGGGAGGGAAGGGAAAGGGAGAAGAGAAGAAGAAAAGAAAATGGAGGGAAGGAGAGAAGAAAGAGTCTGGCTAATGGATGGATGGATGGATGAATGGATAGTTGGGTAGAGAGGAAGAAGGTGTGGCTAGCTAGACAGCTGGCTATTTAAGTGGACGGTTGGTTATTTATCTGGTTGGTTGGTTGATTAGTTGGTTAATAAAAATAGCCTTTAAGAAAGTAAATGACTAGTTTGGATCATGGCCCACAAGGAAGCTGAGAGAGTGGCAGGTCATACCTGAGGATCCACCTTCAACACCACCCTCTGGGTTCACCCTTTCCCAGGACAAATAAAAACATATTATTGCTTTACTGTTCTCATTTTCATTCAGTGCTTTCTTTGAGCGGAGGGTAGAGGCCTGCCTAGCAAGGACAAAGCCTTGAGGTCCATCCCCAGCTCTGCAAGAGAACCTGTTTTCAATGGCCCCAAGTGTCTACAAAACACAATCCAAGGGCCTCTGCTGGTCACTCAAATCTCCCTCTACTGTGAGTCCTGCCCCTTGCCAACCAGCCCCTATGCAGCCCTCTCCCTTGCTGAGCTGGGGGTCTTCCCTTCTGTTCACATGTGTTTAAATCTTGTTTGCAGAACAAAATGCATTTGGTCTCTGAGTTTGGGGCCTGACCTTTGCAGCAAATTTTAGGGCAGCCAGAACTACAGAAGTACACAGTGAGACTTTATCTCAGGGGGAAAAAAAAGATGGAAGAGGAGGGGGAAGGAGGAAGGAAACGGGAGTAGAAAAAGAGGAGGAGGCTGAGAGAGGTAGAGGCCAGGGAAGAGGAAAAAGAGACACTTAGTATCAACGTCTGGCCTCCACATGTTCACACACAAACATGCTCCCCTGTACACATGCATGCACACATGTAAAAGTCAGCATTTCCAACTCTAGGCACACCTGGCTTCCGTCTGTTTGTTTCCCAGTGTCTCTATGCACAGGAGACTGGAAGCAGAGATGACCAAACACTGAAGGTGATTGCCACCCACGTGTGCCAGTCTGGACTGGTGCCTCCCTCCTTCACAGCCACACATTAAAAGAGCGGGGACAGAGAGGCGGATGGCGCCAGCTGCTGAGCGAAGGTTTTGGCCTGGGTCCTGGGAGCCGCAGCACTCTGGCAGTGAGGACAGGACTGCCAGAGTCTCCAGACCCTCCCTCAGCGTTTGGGCTGCAGCGGCACAGAAGCAAGAGCACAGAGTAGGATCTGAGGCAGGCTGCACCACTGAGTGGGATCTGGGTGGAGAACTGGGAGGGACAAAACCCTGAGGAGACGACCACCCTGTCTGCCATGGTGACCGGGGTCCTAGAGCCCGTGGATAGCAAACCAGCGTGTGTATGAGCCTCCTAGACACAGGCCTGCCTGGGTGACATAGACCCTAGCCACAGACGGGCCACAGATGGAACAAATATTTCACGAGACATCCTCCCTGATGGGGGAGTCCCTAAAGACCACTTTTTCTCAGAACATTAAAGTCCAGTTTTGACTTGGGACGCACGACAGTGGAGAGGAAGGGAGGAAGGCCGAGAGCCATTACCGCACATCTTTCAGAAGCCGCACGCTGAGCTCTTCATCAGACTTTGTGGCTCAACTTTGTGGCTAGTGAAGATCTATTGAAACCATGGTGTGGGTTCATTCATTTTCCTTTAAACCGTTTGTATCTGTCCTGGAAGGGGGGCGGGGAGTGCATACTTGGTAAGCTGTACTTGAAATCTCTGCTTGTGACCAAATAGGTGGCTCTGTGTTCGGTAGGGAACAGGGACTGTGTGTTAGGGAGGGCTTCTGTCCCTCCTTCTCATCTCTTGACCAGAGAACATAAAAGCAGGGATTCCTTATTACGCGTTGGGACCCACGAAGGTTGCTATAGCTGGCCCTTCACCCCTGGGTTGTCTGTATCCAGACAGCTGCAAGTTAGAAAGACAAGAATAAAACTTATGAGGAAAAAAAAAGCTATTATGATTTCAGGCACTGGCTGACTTTGAGAGAGGAGTGGAAGCTCTTTCTGCTCTCTCTCCAGTCAAGAGTTCTGTCATCCATGAATTAACTCTGACTTATCTTCATGTCTTGCATTTACGAAGAGTTTTTATGAATTAAAAAAAAAAAAACACTAACAGGAAAACGGGCAGGAGAATGCTTAAAAAGATGGCATGCATGCACTGCCAACAACTGCTTAATTGTCAAAAAAAATGTGACAGACGAGTGAAACATCATTTTTTAAAAAAATTACCACTATTATGTTTGTTTGTTGAAGCGGGGGTGGGGGTGGGGGGAGGCAAGCACAAACCGTGGTGCCGTGTGGAGGTCAGAGGACACTTTTGCAGGTGGGTTCTCTCCTTCCACCTGTGGAGACCAGGAATCAAACTCCAGTGTTCTGGTTTGGCTACAACCCCTGTCTGGTAGCCCTGAAATGCCCTAAAGCTTGCTGAGATTACCAATTTGGCAAAGATAGGAAAGACTAGACTGGAATTTGGAAAGTGGAAGTCAGTAGGCCTGCGTGGTTCCCCTGCCTAGACAGCACTTGTCCTGCAGCTCAGGCCCACACGTCCAGCAGATCCACTGGAAGACTCAAAGGGCCTCTGCAGAGGCCTGGGTCTGAGGGCCCCTCCCAGAACAACGAGTAGGATCACACTTACCCTTGGTGCCATTCCAGGCCTCCTACAGCCTGTTGTTCCAGGCAGCTCTATGCACACACATGTTCCCTGGGACACTGAACTGTGGCACAGTTTAGAACAAAGTCCAGACCCCCAGTTTGCTGGCTTTGGAGAGGACCTCAATGAGGGCCCATAGGTAGAGAGAGTCCATCTCTTGTGAACACCAGACCATAGCCTCTCCCAAAGCAAACCCCGGATCATAGTAGCTGCACCCCACTAACCCCAGGCTTGCAACACTGAACCCAATGCTGGCAGGGCCTCTCCCTGGCTGTTCATAGGTGTGAATGAGTGCACCACACACCACCCCTCTCCTTTAGGCTCAGTACGTCAGCATTGTGGGGTGCTTAGAACACAGGTTAACTCCAAAGCCTGAACTCCAAAGCTCCGTGGAGGCTGAGGAGCATGGGTAAGGGTCCGCCTTGGCTGGGGCGGTCACGGAGGGCTTTTAAAGGGGAAGGATGGGATGTGTCAGAAGGGTGGGGGAGGGAGCGAGCTGTAGCATTCTGGGCAGAGTGGTCCCACACAGCAAGCCCTCCCAACTGCCTGCGAGGACCAGTCATCAGGACACTGGAGCGGGACTGTTCCTGATCTCCTAGTGTGGCACCAACTGCTCTCAGTGGGGGCAAGGCATGGTGGACCCTGTCCCTTGTCTTCACAAAACTTCCCATCGGACCCAATTTGCAGACTGGGACACTGAGGCACAGCAGTGATGGCTCCTACAGGAAAGAGAGATGGGAGGAGTTTGCTCCCATAGGCCTCTCTTCACCAAACAGTCTACCTTGCTGTCCCTACCGGCCTCCCAGAATGACATCCTAAGCCAGGCCCTTGATCACCTCTCTACTCCACACTCCCAGCCTCCCGGGACCAAAAATGGCCACCTGGACACATGGTATCGAGAGTTGAGATAAGCTAAGGATCACAAGAGACCTGCGTAGCTCCACTGTGCCTTGTCAGTCCTGCTTTGAGCTCTTGTCATAACCATCCCCTGCTCTTGAGGAAGTTGAGGAAAGCTTGACAAAGACAAGGACACAGGCAGAGGGGAATGGGAGATTGCAAACATGCAAGTCAGGATGGAGTAGGAAACTGGGAGCGGGGGGCGGGGGGCGAGGGGGGGGAGGCTGCAGGGTAGAGGTAGGGGTAGGATACGTCGAGGAAATATCTGCTTGGTACCCACGTGGTGCTAACAGGCACGCACCCACACCACACATGGGAACGTCATGGACATTTAGTAACTCCTGAAGACCACTCCAGACCAAGGGAGGGAGCTGTGTCCTGGGCATACATGAATGCAGCTACTCCTGCAGGTGACAAGAGGTATTTCCCTCTTCCGACCTTCTCTCAAGGTAACCTGGGAAGGGAGGAGGCTCTGGGCTCAGGCATGAATACATGGCAGATCCGCCATGTGGGTCACCAGGAAGAAACACGGATGCAGGAAGCACTCAATACCTGTGTGCTGGATGGAGATGCACCAGAAGATGTGGCTTATTTGTCTCTGAGGCGCCCTCCTGACACAGGTCTCTGAACTCCATGGAGAGCAGTGTCCGGCCAGCGGGGCCTCTGTGCAGCTTTGCGGGCTGGAGGGAAGAAGCTCGCTCCTTCAGCAGCACCTCAGAGCTCAGTCAAGCCTGTCCCCACAATGGTGTCAGTCAAGCATACGCTGGAGACTCTGCTCCTGGAAGGACTATGAGAGGCCTCACTTGGTAACCTCTTGGGCTCCATGAGAACCATCCATCCCCAGAGTTCTCATGGACCCCCCAGATCTGAGGACATGTGGCGTGAACCTCACGTTGGATCTAGGCACCCAGGGCCAAAGCCTCTGGGTTTCTCTCTCTTCGCCTCTGGGCCACAGTTTCCTCGTCTGTGGATGGAAGGCCTGGTATTGTCCTGCCGACCTCATAATGATGGCAGGTCACCATGAGACAAGAAGCTGTGGTGAGATGTTGCTCCCTCAGGGGCTCCAGCTTCAGCAGCACCCACCCTCGTCCTCACCTGTCTGTGAGGACAACCCTTGACCAGCAGCCTACCTCAGGCTCCTGGGTTTTCACACCCCTAGCACACAGTCAGGGCTTCATAGGTTCTGCTCTCATACTGGGCTACCTTTGCCCAGTACACTTTGACTTCTGGCCGATAGGCTCAGAGGTCTGGAAGGAAGCCCAGAGTTCCAGAAACATGCCTCCTCCTTCCTCACTTCAGGTCTGCATCTGAGAGGGCGTATAGGAGGAGGGCTTTACCAGGTCCCCAAAGCAATGGCAACACCTTGCTGCTCATTCTAGCTCCAGCAACAAGGTTGCCAGAACTTTCTGTAATTCCCCCTCTAAAGAAGAAAAGTTTTGGGCTGGAGACATGGCTCAGCTGTTAAGAGCACTGGCTGCTCTTCCAGAGGTCCTGAGTTCAATTCCCAGCAATCACATGGTGGCTCACACCCATCCATAGTGAGATCTGGTGCCCTCTTCTGGTGTGCATGAAGAGAGTGTACTCGTAAACATAAAATAAATATTTAAAAAGAAAAGGTTTCTTAATTATAAGGACCGCTCAAGGGGGGAGGGGCAAGATGGAGAAAGGGAAGGAGGAAGTGGAAGAGAAGGGAAAGAGAGAGGAGGAGAGGGAAGAGAGGAGTGATAGTCAAGGAGTAAGGTAGAGGAAGGAAGGAAGGAAGGAAGGAAGGAAGGAAGGAAGGAAGGAAGGAAGGAAGGAAGGAAGGAAGGAAGGAAGGAAGGAAAGGAAAGAGAAAGAATACAGGGAGGGATGGAGGAAGGGAGGGAAGGCAGCCAGGGGCCCAGGGGAGCTGCAGGCCACCATCATCGTGCACAGCCATGCCACGGAAGCACTTTGTCCCCACACTCTGCCCTTGGCGAATCTCTGTGGAGCAGCCCGCCGTCCACATCAGTATTCATGACATCTGTCTGCCTCTCTGGACCCCGAAAGGAGCCTCCCTAGTACAGCCAGCCTCGTCCCTCTGCCGAGCTTTCTTTCCCCTTCAAAACAGATTGCGGGACAGATGACCGCATTGTTTCCCCCCATTTCCATCTGAAAACTCCCCTCCGTGTTGGCCACTGGGCGCCCCTATTAAGGGCCAGGCAGCCCAGGGCCACGTGGGGTGGCCCAGCCCAGCCTCTGTCTCCCGCTCCCTGGGGCCTTTCCCTCGGAAGAGGGGAAAGGGCCGAAGAAACAAAGGTGGGACATAAATTAAACCCCCAGCTTTTTAAGTTCAAACTGAATTTTCTTTATTTTTTTTTCCACAGCTGTCAGAGGAGCCGGTTAGAACTCCAGTAATGCATGTTTAATGTATTAAAAAGAAAGGGAAGAAGAAAAGGCAGGCGTCCACCCCGAATGTTCTGTCCACCGACTTGCATCGGGGACATTAGTTCGGGCCAATGAACTCTGAGTGAGTCAAGTGTGGCACCGTGGACAAGGGCCAGGGACCCCCCGGCGGCGGCTGTCATATCTACTGAAAGCTCACACACGGGACAAACGTCTCATAGCCCTCCAGGGGCCACCAACAGGCAGGCCCTGCTCCTCAAGGCTGTTTGGCTCTGACCTGTTGCTGTCGCTGCCACTTGCCAGACCCACCATCACGCACAACCCCAGCCAAACTTCAGCCTTCTTCAGCTCTTCCAGTCCTTCCTCCATCTGTGGGAGCAGCCCTCTCCCAGGCACGGCTTGAGGAAACAGGGCTGAGGTCTGGGATGAAGCCGTGTAAGCAGAGAACAGGAAAAGGAAATCAAGGCTGGAGTTTGGGACCACTTCACCTCATGTTGCAGCCTCAAACGAGCAGGGCGGAGGTGAAACTTCCAGCAATGTGCCTGGCATCGTCATGGCACAGACGGACTGTCATTAGTATCTGAAGTACAGGTTTGGAGAATAGAAGAAGAAGGGCTAGAAAGGCCTCCGGCCTTGGTAATGGGGACATTCCAGCCAGACAGACCTCACCGAACGCACAGCCCACTGAGCTGTGAAATTCAGTCTTCTCCTCCAGAGAGAGGGGTGTCCACAGAAGAACCAAAGGTCTGCTTAGAGGGAAGTCCTCCCTCCACTGCGAGTTCAGTACCACTCCTACTGAGCATTTCTGTAGCTATGAACTCATGGCAATCCTCCTGCCCCAACCTCCCGAGTGCTGAGATGACAGAGTGTACCCCACATCCAGTTTCTGGTTTGTGCAGTACTAAAGATGCAACCCAGGACTTCAGGCACACGGGGCAGGCACTGTGCCAACTGAGTCACCCCAGCACTAAGGGGATCCTTGATAATAGCCCTTCCAATGTCAAATGTTCACTTTCCTGTTATTCCAACCCATGGGGACTCCAAGTGGTCACTTTCATGGCTGGTTGCACTCAAACTTAATTTATTTGTGTAAGTCTTGTGTGCCTCACCCTCGCAAAGTCCTCCTCAAAATGTGTCAGCAGAGAGCTTGAGCTAGCAGGCACAGTGGGGAAACAGCATCCAAAAGAGGTCTAGGGTGAGTGCAGCACGCAGACTCAGAATCCCAGGAGGAAGCGGCCGTGGACTCTGGCTGGCCCTGCCTTCACACATGCACCACAGAGCCACAGACACCTACAGGCCAACTGAACCTGAGACTCGAGTTCTGTCCCTCTGCCCTTCAGGAAAAGGACAGGGAGAAACCAGAGGCTTTACCGGGGACCAACTGCGAAGCAACAGAAGCTGAAGCCACTGTGGAAGCCCCTGGAAGCTGGCTGAGCTCCACAGCTTTCACAGGCCTCTGGACGGGCATTTGGCACTATGAGTTCTGCACTCTGGCCACAGTGGGGGATGGTGGTGTGTGTGCGCGGGTCTCGTGGCGCACAGGTTGAGTGCAGACACACAGACCAGGCACAGGACTGGTTTGGACCAGCAAAGCTGAAGGGAACCAGTGGATTCAATTCTGTCTTAGAGAAGGCCCAAGGCTTTACTACCGTGTGCTGACCAGTGCCCTGCCTCCAAGCTGGACCCCCAAGAAAGCACCCCATGCCCCAAGACAATAGCAGCACCTGCCAGGCCATGCTGTCCCCTGGGAGCCTTGGCCCGTGCCGGGAGGCCGACGCCTGGCATGAGGCCCCATTGTTCCTCTCCCTCCCTCTCTGGGGCTCTTCCATGAAGTGACAGGGCAGCCCCCAGGGTCACCTCCAGGGCGCTTCTGAGGGGCTCCTGGGCATCTGTCTCGGGCAGTAGGCAGCAGGATGAAGCTAGCAGACTATTGTTTGAGTCCAGAGCCACCCCCACCCAGCAGGAGAGGGGCTCATTGTCCGGAAGCAATCTGCCATGCTCTCTCTACCCTGAACACTCCCAGAAATGGGGAGGCCCTCCCATAGTCAGGATACCCAGGTCAGACCCTGGGTGCAGCACCGGCTGGTGGCCGGCCAGGCCTCCTCCCTCTCTTGTGGCTTGCCTCCATTCTTGAAACTCAGAAAGCCCCCAGTCCACATTTCTAGAGCTCTCTCAGCTTCTGTTGGTCATTTCCCAGATCCTCCTTCATAGCTCAGATATGCACCCACTTCTTCCCACATGATGTAATGTGACATCCCTCTCAACCCCCTTCCCACCTCTGCCAGCGACCCGTGGGAAAGCTGCCGGCCGCCAACTCCTCCAGGCAGAAGCGCCCTGCGATGGGCGAGGCAGAGGCGGTTCCCTTGGGAGTCTCCAAAATTCCATTGCAGAGGAAAAAAAAAAATCCTTTCTTTTTCTCTCCCCTTAAACCAGTGTTGCTAGTAAGGGGATGAACTGGTGGAACGTGTGATTCTGGCTCGGTACCCTGAGTAGTATCAGCCCAAGTGATTCCAGCCAGAGCTCAAGCCTTTTGGCCACAGATCCAGGTAATATCCCACCAGTGCCCAAAGAGTCTGGCAGAAGGAAATAACAAGGTGAGTGAATTCTACTCCCACCCCCAGGGAGCCCTGCTGGTCTTTGATAGCACAGACCAGAGCCTTTACACAATAGACCACTGTATCTACATGTTCGTGTTCTTGCCAGCCTGGCTGCTGTGACCCTTCACTGTGACTCTTTCACAGCAAGGAGAGGCAGAAGAGGAAGTTGGCTGGGTGCAGGCTTCTGTCAGGGAGGGAGGGAGCTGTGTGTTTGAATTTTTGAAAAAGAACCGAAAGGCAGCTTGCAGGCTGTGGGGCAGCACCAGAGGCTAACTACAGGTCGAGCCTTGCAAGGCTCTCATAGAAGTCCCGGGCATGAAAACTACACGTCCCTGCCAAGGTCCTTAAGAGTGAGCCTCCTCCTCCTCAGGAGCAAGTATGGGGACCAACCACAGTGACCACTCAGTTGTCATTTAGAAGGGACGGAGATATGGAAAGATGAATGGGAAAGGGTGAATGGAAGGATGGAAGACTAGGAGGATGCATGGAAGAAGAAATGGATGGAGAGAAATAAATGGAAGGATGGAGAGATGGAAGGAAGAAGTGATGGAGAGATGGGACTGACGGTAAGGGGAGGAGGGCACGGAGAGACTGGCAGGAAGAGATGCATGCAGAAAAGAAGGACAAGATGAAATGGATGGATAGATGGATGGACCCATGAGTCAAGAGGTGGATTGCTGGGTTGCTGGAGGAATGGATTTGAAGATATGAACAGAAAGATAGAGGGACAAATGGTTGAAGAGATGGAGGATGGGGGACTAGAGGGATGGAGGGACAGACAGCAGAAAGATGAGCAGAGATGGAATAATGAGTGAAGATGGATGGATAGGCAGGGAGGGCGAACAGAAGGATGGAAAGATAGAAAAGTGACAAGAAAGATAGACACACAGGGAATGGACAGATAGAAGGACAGAAGGCAAGATGGATGAGGAGACTGCAAGCATGCAGAGGTACCAAATTGTTCCCTTCTGCCCTCCTTTGAACCCTGGCAGTGAAAGAAGCCCGCCATCGTTGTCAGGCTGCAGAGGAGAGCCATTTCCCTGACCCCTACCCAGAGCACCCTCACTGTTAGCATAATACACAGCACCCAGCAAATTCTACTGCCCTGCATCTCAGATGCCTCTTCCTACCTGGCCAGGAGAGCCCCAGACTTATTTAGGAGTTGGCCTCCCTATCTTCCCACACTCACTCCAGCCTAGAGCCACGGGATGAGGACAAGAACCTAAAGGGTGGAGGGGCAAGGGATCATCTTCAAAATGCATTATATACTTTCATATCTAATTTCTGACCTTGTGTGACCCAGAATTAGACAAACTAATGCTGTATCAGCAGAAACCACAAATGCAAAGGTATTGAAGTTAATAAAAAAATCTTCCTGTCAAATCTGAGGCACCTGAAGAAACGGAAAGTACACACCAACACTGCTAAGAACATGTTCTGCACACTCCACAAAGCTGACAGTAGAGATGCCATATTGGAAATCAATCCCAGAGGCCAAGGAACTCAGGCTACTACTGGACAAGGGAAGAGGATCACGCCACAGACACCACATAAGGATCCAAGACAGCATCCCTGCATCCCACGATTAGGTGCCCAGAGGGTGGTCACACATTCAGGAGTCAGGAATTCCACACCATTGTGCCTCCTGCCCCCACTGGGTGAACGCAAGCAGCTAACTCCAGCTCTTGAGGCTCTGATGCCTTCTTCTGGCTTCTTCAGGCATCTGCACACACATTCCCGACACACCACACACACACACACATGAGACAACCAACCCTTAAAAATAAAAAAGAAGAAAAAGCTTAAAAAGTTAAACACTTGTTAACAGATGACTGTGTCCAGGCAGGAGCAACCAGCCTTGCCACCACCCTGCAAGAGGGCACGGTGGCACACACCTTTAACCCCAGAACTTGGGAGATAGAAATAGGCAGATTTCTGTGAGTTTGAAACCAGCCTGGTCTACAAAGTCAGACCTTACCCCAAGGGGAAAAAAAAAAAGGAGGAGGCTAAGCTAAACCTGTGGGCGGGCTAGGAACCATCTCTTCAGCACCCACCCTCTCATCTTCTCCCCTCAGCCGGGGCAGGCTCCTCTGCCTTCTATCAGGGTCCACATGTGTCTGGGAATTAAAGAGGGGTTCTGTCACTCAGTGAGATTTGAAAACTGCTCTCTGTGGCCTCCCAGCAGCCCCTGGGATTCTGACCACCACTGGCCTCCAGCCTGGAAACAGGTCTGATGTTATCCAGGCCTCTCAACCAAAGGCCCTGTGTTAGACACATTTTCCAGGCACTCGGAGGGTCTGTGAGGTCCTGGGAAGCAAGAGGGCGGGAGGTTATAATTGGCCTCCCCTGAGCAGCCACCACCTCTTGAGAAGGGGGCCTCTGAGAGTGTTCGCTCTCCCAGCCAGCCAGACCATGTGTTTAATTAAGTTCCGTGAAAGCGTAGCCAGCAGAGTGTGAGCGGTTCGTCTTTCACAGTCAATACGGGCATGTGTCTTACCTGCAGTAAGTGCCTTATGCAGAAGGAATTTCCCAAATGGGTTCCATATGCCAGCCCTCCCTACAAGGGGCCCTCCACTGAGGCGAGGCAGGGGCTAAGGTACAAGTCCCCTCCTCCCCCACATCGCCCACAGCTGGTGCTGTTTAAACAGGACATAATGGTGAAGGAGCAATGGATTCCAAAGCAAAGGTTGTTCCATCAGGGGAAATCACCCCCGGAGCTAGATCCATCCCAGGTGAGCCATGGAGTCCTGTGGAGTGCATGGATCCCCCTCCCAGGGCCTGACCATAGAGGTTCCCCCCGAGATTACCAATCAAGGCCAAGAGCACACAGCCCGAGATGCTTGGGAGCCCAGAGGTGTAAGGGCCAAGGGAATGTGAGGTTGCCTTCTTCCCACACACTTCCCTGATGTGCCCAAGTCCTGAAAGGGGGACGAGACCCATCTGAGCTTGCCAAAGCTGTCAGTTATAAGGGTGTGCATGAGCCCGGGTACCAACCACAGGCTTCTCTGCAGCCAGTGAGGGTAAAGCAAGGGGGTGGCTTGGTTTGACTCTTGCTTCTCCTGGTGGAGGCTCCTCTCTGCGTATACAAATACCACGGCCTTTTCCACTGACCCCCACCCATCAAGTGACGTTAGCTCGTCCTCTGCAGCGTTATCCTAAACATCTGTAAGTTAGCTTATGTGCCAGCTAGCCGCCTCATTACGGCTAAATGCTTTAGAAGCGGGGACATTTATCTTGCTCACTGCGGTTTCTTCATGCCTGGTACACATGTTAGCATATAGCAAATGGAGAGTTCATTGTTCCCATCCCCGCCATCACCACCATCACCATCATCACCATCATCACCACCATCACCATCACTACCATCATCACCACCACCACCATCACCACTATCATCACCACCATCACCATCAGCACCATCAGCACCACCATCACCATCACCACCATCATCACCACCATCATCACCACCACCACCACCACCACCACCATCATCACCCCCATCAGCATCATTGTAGACACCACCATCATGATAACATCACAATTTCTCTATATTTAATACCAGCCAGGCCTTGTTCAGGACATTCTAGGGATTTGAGCCATTGCATTTCTGGGCCTACAATTAGGAATGTTATTGACCCACTTCACAGGTTAGGACATGAGGCCCCTTTGACCCCTGTGCACCCTTCCTCCTTTCACCCTCAGCAAGCTTGGCATAGTGTCAGCTCTTACCACATCCTGTAATCTAACTCCAGTCCTGATGAACCCCCAACTTTGGCTCTATAATGAAAGGCTTCGCCCAATTGGCAGATAGACTCACGGGCCTCTAGGATGAATCTCCTTGCCAGCCATTCACTCCTCCATGTGCTACATTTCCAGCCTGTGCATTCCCACCCCTGCAGGCTCAACAGGACCAGAGTCCTGTGGGGGTTACAGATGGTGTCCCTAGGAGAATGGGGTGAGCTCTTCCAAAGAGGACCCTCCATCAACATCTGAAGAGTGAGTGATCCCCCACCTCTGAACTGCCTTAGTTTCCCTACCACCGCCACATGGTGCCCACTAGGGTTGGAGGGGGAGTTGTCATTCCCTGGCTTGGGAGACACTTTAAACTCCCAGGTACCCTTGGGAAATCTTAGGAGCCTTTGAAGCATTTGAAATTGCCCGCAGTGAAGGTGTGGGTGAAGTTTTGAAAGTGGGGCCACTTGGGTGTTCAGGATTTCTGGGCAGCCTGCCAGTTTCTACTCCAATTAAACGCCCCATTTAGCCAGCTGGTGGGCCCCTGGGCTGGAAAAAGGTGACGTCTGCAACTGCCCTTGTCTGGATATAATTTGAAGGGGGCGACAAGAGATTCAAGTACAGGGGGAGGGGACACAGCTGAGATGTGGTCAGAGCAAACTCACCTTTCCACAGTCCTCAGCAAAGACGAGTGTCCACACACCTCTCAGTGCCTCATCGGGGGTTGAACATATGAAGGACAGGAGAGGCGATGAACACTTCAGTGGCCAAGGCCAGGGCGGCTCCGAAGCTCTGACGCTCCTTGCCATGATTAAATGGCATCTTGGTGCCACACTGACTTAGAGCAGTGCTTCAGGGGAGGAGAACGGAGGAGGCTCCTGTGTGCAGGCCTCTCCACAGGGGCTTTATGGATGCACAGAAGTCTCTGAATGGCCCAGAGTGCAGTTGTAGGAGTTATATGTAGAAGATGGAGAGGCTGGGGTTCAGGAAGTTGAACCACTGAGGAGGATGGCTCTGAGCTTGGGAACAAATCCAGATGGCTTCTTTGACCCTCTGGCATCCACCAGAGTGTCAAGGAAATGCATGTGCACGTGTGTACACATGAACACACACAGGCCAATGTAGGCACATGCTTGCACATACATGCATACACACACACACATGAAACCTTAAAAGTAGAAGGTAAAAGCCAGGTGCACGAAGCAGAAGCTTAGGGGAAGATGAAAGAAAGGCCCTCCCACCCCATCTCTGGAAGCTTCTACAAGCAGACAACTTCCTGATGACTTCCATTTGTGACCAGAGTTACCACAGGAGATGGGGGCTGTGGGGTTGACAGGACACATCAACTGGGGGTCCTGTGACTCTAAAGCAGCTATTTTGGCTTGCAATCTGATTACCAGATGGATCCTTTTTCAAAAAAAAAAAAAAAAAGGCAACTCCATGTGAAAATCAAGACAAATGGCCACTCCCACCATCCCTCCCTCCCATCTGGCACTGTCTGTGTACACGAAGCCAGGGGTTCCAGCAGCCTTGTGTCACAGACACCAGGTATCCACAGTCTGTGGTCGGCTGTGCCACCAGAGGCTCAGCCCCATCCAACTGCCCCCGCAGCTATTTCAAGATGCCCGCTCTCTGACACCTGTCAGCCCTTTGCTGATTTCAAAGCAAACAGAAGCCGGCTCAGAACTGACACCCACACCCACACTCAAACCCAAAGTCACTGACAGTCTACCTTCTACCCAACCCCCCAGGGTGTGCCTGGTGAGCCTCGATTCGAGGCAGGCCTGCCAACCAACAAGAGAAACTGAGCATGAGGGTGACAGAGGGTGTCCCAGTTCAGCACCTGGGAGGCAGCTCAGTGGGTAAGCGTGAGGATCTGAGTTCAAATCCTCACTTAAAGCCAGGTGTGGCAGTGCATGACTGTGATCCAAGTGCTGGATCTTGTATGTCGGCGGATCCCAGCTCACTGGCCAAGCAGTCTAGTGACGGTCAGGTTTGCTAGGAGATCCTGGCTCAAAGACCAAGCTAGCCAGAGAGCCCCCGACATCCACCTGCCTCCACTTCCTCAGGGCTACGCTTGTACACACACACCACCTTTCTGGGTTGTTGTACATAGGTGCTAGAGATGGAATTCGGCCCTTCCTCATGGCACACAGCAAGCGCTCCTGATGGAACCGTCCCCCATGCTGGAAGGGTTTATTTTGGTTCGTAGTCTCGGGGGGTCCCATCTGTGCTTTCCTGGCCTCCTTTGCTTAGACGCTCCCATGGCAGTGGGAGCGTGTCGTGGAGGAGTATCTCATTCCCATGATGGACAGGAAGTAGGGTGTGAGGAAAGGACCAGGGAACAACTGTCACATTCAGAAGCATGTCCCCAGTGACCACTTCCTCATCTTCCCATCTTCTCATCTTCCCCACCTTCCCATCTCTCAAAATGCCTACCAGCTACCAAAACGGTGCCAACCAGGTGAGACCGAGCACTCGGCACATGACCCTGTGGGGGACAGTGCATAGAGAAGCCATCACTTTCCTCATCTGTCTAGGCAATCCAGGATGACCACAGCTCAGGAACATGCGCAGAGACCCTTGTTCCAAATAGTGCCATGCTTCCAGAGACAAGGCAAGGACCTACTGTTCCTGCCATAATTCTGAACTATTTAAGGAAAAGAAGGGTTAGAGTGAGAACTCACCAATTAAGAGCACTGACTGCTCTTGCAAAAGACCCAGGTTTGATTCCCAGCAGCCGAATGTTTCTGTCATTCCAGTTCCAAGGGATCTGATGTCTTCGTCTGGCCTCTGAGGGCACCAGGCACACACATGCAGGCAAAACACCCATACACATAAAATTTAAATTAAAATCTGGGGAGGGGGCGTGTTTCAAGACTGAGTTTTTCTGTGTGGCCGTAGCTGTCCTAGAACACACTCTGAAGAAGAAGCTGGCCTCGAACTCAAAGATCTACCTGGCTCTGCCTCCCCAGCGCTGCCACCACCTGTCTAAGTTGAAATTGAAATAAATAAAATACCATGCTCTGGAGGCAAAATGATCAAACGTCACCTTTTGAGGGGAAGAAAAGAGATGGTTTGATATCATCTAACTCACAGAAAGGGACAAGCGTGTCTGTTTCCTCACATCCAGCATTTCATACAAGGGACTCCAGTCTGGGCTGAAACCACCCCAAGGCTAGTTCACATCACAGCTGAGGCTGGCTTCCCTGGGTGCCTTGCTGGGCTATGACAGGCAGGGGCCATGTGTGACCTTTTATGAATTGAGCTTCCTCACAATATGGTGGATGGGATTCTGGCCAAAGGAGCTGGTTGGAAGCTATATGGCTTCACTTGACTCTGGCTTAGAAGCTACCAGCAGCCATTTTGCCAAGCACTCCATCAGAGCGATACCAGTCTACCTGTGCTCAAGGGAAGGAACATGGGAGATCTGCTCAACAGAAACTATAAGCTTCGTGTAGCTGAAAGAGCCAGCGCGGCAGGGGACTCATAAGTGCCGCTGTCTCTGGCAGCTCAGTAGGATTCTGGAACTTTCCCTGAGCCTGCCCTCCTCCCCTACCTCCTCAGATGCAGTATTTCATGCACGGGCATTCCAGGGAAAGGCCTCCTTGCTCTGTGCTCAGCTGATGGCAGCCACAAAGATTAGGGCCACTGAGGCACGTGGTCATTATAGGCTGGGGGCTCTCTGTTGACTCCCTGGCCCCTGTGTGCCCCTGATGGGCAGATGGAAAGCGTGCGCAGCAAGGACCCAAGACAACACGGTGTTTGTTGGATTGCCTCATCCCCCAGAGGGCGTTGATAAATGGTAAGATAAGCCACTAATTCCTGGGTGCTGCTCTCAGGGGCATGGTTTCCAACAAAGTGCACCCAGCTCCTTATCACACCAAAGACAGGCTGACGTCACCCGCTCTGAGGGGAAGCAGAGGGGCCACAAACCCTAATGGATTTGTCCCGTCTAGATAAGACAGTCTCGGGTCCCCCATAACACGGTAATTCACTTTATAAATAGGCTTGAGGGAAATGCTGGAGGCGGGTGGTCTGATTAGTCCCTCATGGCAGCTGTTTTTCTAGGGACATAGCATCCCAGAATATTCTACATAGAAAGGCAGGTAGGAACGGCCCCACTGAGGATGACAGGGGTCATCCTAGAAAGAGGTCCCAGAAGGGCATGACTTTAGCCCCAGCACTTGGGAGGCAGAGATGGGTTTGAAGCCAGCCTTGTTTACATGGTGAATTTCAGGACAGCCAGGACTGCAGAGAGAGCCCCTGTATTTAAATTCATACATACATACATACATACATACATACATACATACATACATACATACATACATGCATATGAAGGAAAATAAAAGCGAAAAAAAGACCCAGATATCTGAGTTCAAATCCAATGCCTGTGCTCCAACACGTGATTCCCTTGGCCACCCTGAACCTTAATCTGTGCATCTGTAAAACTGGATGAGCCAATGCCTCTGTAAGACTAAACTGTGGCCCAAATGGGGCACCAAGGAAGGGATAAATATATGTGACTAGCAAGGGAGTTCCAGACTGGAGACAGGATTCTGGGTTCATATCCCAGCACAGGCACTCCTTGGCTGTCAGGTTCACACTAGCTAACTTCTCAGAACTGAGTCGATTTTCATGTATGTAGGTAATGGGCATATGTGTGTCCGTGTTTTTGCATGTTTGTGTGTGCGCGTGAGCATATAAGCACATACCTGCATGTGGAAGCCCGAAGCTTATGTTGGCAATAATCTTCAATCCCTCTTTCATATTAGTCTTGAGGCAGGGTTCCTCAATCAAACAGAACAGTGGGTCTTGCTGGGGGGAGCCTGTCTCCATCTTCTGAGACTGACTCCGGCCTTTGGGGCATTCGCAGGGGTTTCTGGGATCCTGAACTCCACTCCTTACAGCTATACAGCAATCACACGAGCCACCAAGCCATCTTTCCATCCCACTAACTTCCCACTTAAAAAAGAAAAGAATGTTCAAGCAGACCCTGACTCACTAAGTTTGGACGTTTTGATTTCCTTTCCAACAGTATGTAGGCAACATTCATTCGGTAGAAACTGTTTCAGGGCTGGAGGTGTGGCTCAGGTGACAGAGTGTTTGTCCAGCATGTACAAGGCTCTCCTCATTCTATCCGAAGCACATCATAAACCCAGCATGGTAGTGCACACCTATCCTTCCCCCTGAGGAGGTGAAGGCAGGAGGATCATAAGTTTAGGGTTACCCTAAACTTGGCTAGGAACCTATAGTGAGGTGAGCGTGAGCTACATCATACCCAACCCCAAATCAAAACAAAACAAGAGTACTTCACACTTGGAATTTGCTCTCTCCTCAGACCAGTGGTAGATGTACGGTCTGAAGTTCTCTCATATTTCAGGACAGCCAAGTGACCCTGACTTCAGCCAGGGGCCACAGGTGGGAGGGGGTGAAAGAGTTTGACTCACTTTCCACATATGATGCTTTGAACCTGTGGTAGACTTTCAGGAAGGGATCCCATCGGAAGTTGGGGGTATCTGTATACCCAGGGAAAGAGAGTTCCATTCTGGCCAGGCCTCAGGAACAGAACCACCCACTCACGGTGTAACACATTTGGTACCTGGACAGGTTCCTACAGCCCAGCCAGCATTTCTAATCTCCTATCTACCTGCCCAGCCCAACACCAGGGCCATAAGAAGTGATCAGAAGGCGGCACCATCTTTTATGGAGCCACTGTGTGTGTGTGTGTGTGTGTGTGTGTGTGTGTGTGTGTGTGTGTGTGTGTGTGTAGAGGGGTTCTGTGGATACATGTGCACTTCCCAGTAGCAGCCCAGCTTTCCAAAAATACAACCCAATCAGATTCACTTCCCCTTGGACCCTGCTCAGTGCCTCCTCTCCATGAATGAAAGAGAAGCAGAGGAGGGATAAGAGTGTCCTTGTCACCACTCTCGTGTGTCATTTTGAAACACACAGAAAACAGGAGCCCAAGCCTGGGGCCAATGCCCATGAGGAGGATATAAGGCAGTGCAGAGGAGTTGAGGGTCCAGAGATGTGCCATGCCCATCCTCCAGCTTTTCCCAGGGGCTACTCCACCCTCACCAAATGGTGGGAAACCAGATTAACCATCAATGGACCTTAAGTCAGGCCCAGACATTACATAACTCAAGTCCAGAGTCAAGGTCCCTTCGTTTCAGGACAGTGTGGAAGCTCTAAGCATCTTCCACAAGCAGGAAACTGAAGCAAGAGCTGGGGAAACAGTTCAGTCAAGTATTGAGAGGACTTGGGTTCAGATCCCAGCACCCACACAAAGAGCTGGGTGGGGCAACTCTGTCCTGTAATCCTAGTGCTGGTGGGATGGGAGACAGAGACAAGAGGATCCCCAGGAGCTAGGTGCCAGATAGCCTGGCCTGTGTGATGAAGTTCCAGGCCAATCAAAGGCCCTGCCTCAAACAAAGGCTGGAATGTGCATAAAGAAAGAAACTGGGACTGTGCCCTGACCTCAGCACTGCACCATGCAGGTTTATACAAAAGCATGATACATGCACACACACACAAATGCAAAATGCACGCATAAGCACATACACAAATACATAATACATGCACACAGACATACACACAAATGCGTACAACAGAAAGGCCCACATACATGCACACACACAAATGTATACATATATGCTTACACACGGAGAAGTGCACGAGTACATGCATACATAGATGTACATGCATGTAAATGCGCACAGACGTACATGTGTGTACTTCCACACACACGGAATTGAAGCAGAAATGAAGGGAGCTATCAGACTGCATTAGACAAGTCTCAGGCACTGGTGTCCCCACAGAGACCCCTCCTCCTGCGCCGGGCACTTCCTTACCAAGCTAGTCCTATCTCCCCATTGGGTCAGCCTGTGGTTAATCTCCAGAGATGCCAATTCTCCAAAAGCAATGCCAAAAATCAGCCTCAGTCAACTTGACTTTTGCTCTCAACATGCTACAGGTTCTTTTGGAGAATCCAAACTGAAGCAGGAACTCTTGTCTGGATGGTGAGGAACCCCAGGGAACTTAGGATCAACACAGGAGACAACTATATGGTTTCCACTAAGCGCCCAGGACACAGTAAAAACATGTGAGAAAATGTGTCAGAGCTCAGAGTCATTCGTGTTCTCACCCAGAGGGAAAGGGTTCAGGCCATTCTGATGTCAACACGGCTGACTTTAAGTTTTGGATGATGGGACCATTTGACCCTCTCCCCCACCCTGTCCTGGGGGGGAAGGTCAGTCCTTGGGCAAGACCAATGTCACCAGAGCACCCCCTGGAAAATAAAAGGCCACTCTGGAAACCATCAGAAAAGATTAACGACTCAAACTGCATTAAGAGCCATCGCAGTTCGGGGGCATGAGCCCACTCTGTCAGGAACTGCCATAGATAAGGGTCTGTTCATTGAATTAGGAGGAAAAAAAAATGAAAAAAAAAAAAACAAACCTAAAATCCATGGCTGAAAATATTCCATTTCTAAGCCAAACTGTTTGCTGTTAAAAGGGAAAGATGGCCTGGCTTATCCACAAACAAAGGCAATTTGCTGAGCCCCTGGATATGATGGAGTGAAAGATGAAAGGGGAGACATATTTAGACATATGAGCTGGCCAGCCGGTCCCCGCAAAAATGCAGAGATTTGAGATCAATCCGAGAGCTAACACAGATTGAAAGGTTACAGCACACAATGAATGACATCATGTGGCCAGGTCTCGCCAGTAATATATGATGAGCCTCCCGATAACGCAATACCGGCCCAGCTGTCAGCTACCGGAGGACGCATCCGCAGGGGTGGCCCCAGCTTTCCCATCTGCAGCCGGGCTGCGCGCAGCAGGGGTCAGCTTGCCGAGGCTGTGACTGAAACCTACCTGCAGCTGATGAGAAGTCCACAGTGCTCTGAAACTCCGATTCCCAGCGAGTCCGTGGACCTACTGGCAGGCTACGAAGCAGGGACGTCGCAATCAGACTGAAAGGAGGGTGCCCTCAGAACTCTTCAGGGCACATGTATCGTTGAAGTGGGCCCATTTTTTCAGTCTTGTGAAGAAATGGGGAGGACCTCTAAATGTGTCTGCGTATGCTAGGTAACTGTTTCTGCCCTCACAAGGGAAGCAAAGCCAGAGAGCTCACCTAAGGTGACATTGGTCAGAGCTCTCTGAACCATACATCAAAACACACAGCACTCAAGGGACAGAGGTAGGACTTGACAGAGGGGGCCAAGGGAGTAAAAGGCTATGTCAGCAGAATGGCAGGAAGGTAGCCCTGGGTGTGGGGAAAGCCATGAGCCATCTAGCCTGGCTGACTTGGAAGATGGCTCCGTGGAGCCTAGTGCTACCTGTCCACAAAAGCAGACACAGCTGGTGGCCACAGCCTAAAAATCACTTTCCAAAGACTGCCCCTGCAGATCCCACAAACATGTCCACTAACGCGTGAATTTGGAAGACAGGGCTTCAATATATGAGTGTGCAAATCCAGCTTCTATATGTGATTCAGAGGGTGACATAATTCAGTCCACAGAAATCAAATACAGAGCATATCTTCCTGAGGGCACGGAGATTTGCTAGACTTAGAAAGTTTGCTCTTAGCATTTGAGTCCAATGGAGAGTGGACACAGATTATTCTGAAGGTCCCTATCCTGTTCTTCACAGCATTTTATAAGATCAACCATTGCCTTTAGCATCGTGTCCTATTAGTTTCTTAATGACTCTTCTGTCTTTGGCCTCATGAGGTCAACACTTCGAAGAGGAATGTGAAGTATTTGGCAAATTGTTCTTCAGTTTGTGCCCACCCACACAAAATGTCTTTGACAAGGACATCACACAGGACTGACAGTCCTCACTCCCAGCTATGTCCCATCAGGAACATGTGACATTGGCTAGTTCCAGTTCCAGTAACCCTAACTTTGATCACTAGGCTGAGGAGTGTTCCTTCTGTGGAGTCACTAGGCTGAGGAGTGCTCCCTCTGTGGAGTCACTAGGCTGAGGAGTGTTCTCTCTGTGGAGTCACTAGGCTGGGGAGTGCTCCCTCTGTGGAGTCACTAGGCTGAGGGGTGCTCCGGGGATGTGCACGGAGCTCCTCTGCTGACCCAGCCATGCTCTCAGCTGAGTTCCAAACTTGGACATGGTGGAGACATCAGCATTATTTCCGCCCCTAAAACAGACCTCCCCTCCTTAGTCCAACCAGGGTCAGCTTGACTGGAGAGAGATGCACCAGGGGAGCTAGCAACTCAGTGTGACTTCTGATGTGACACTGAGGGTGACTTCAGGGGAGACTGGCACATGAGCTGGCGGCTGTGTGGAGAAGGCCTGTCTCCAGAATGGGCAATGCTATCCAAACGGAACAGCGAAGCATTCTTTACTGGCAGGGGACTCCCTCTGCCTCCCATCTGCGCCAAGACCTAGAGGGAACCTGCAGAGCATCTCTAAGGGACCTGGAGAAGACAGCAGGCCAGAGACTGCTGGGACCCCTTCACCTCCTGAGGGTTTAACCGGAAGGGAGAAAGCTAAGTCACTGACACCGTGCCTCCCGGAGCCTAGCACGGGACCTTGGTGTCCTCCCCCATTAAGGTGATGAGGACTTTGGCAGCCCTGATGTAAGGTCATTCCACAGGAAGCTTGGTGTGTCCCAGGCTCTGGCATTGCAGATGGCTCTCCACAGAGTCAGTTTACAAGGACTGAAGTGCAAATGGGTACAGGATGGGTGCTCCAGGGTGCTTCAGGGGCACACACTTTACAATGCCCACCTTCTCTTCCTGTGAACACATGCTCAGAGCAGGACTCACATCCAGGCTGGGAGACCTGATGAAGGGATGAGGGATGCTACATTCTCACCTGTGTCTCAAAATTCCTGTCTCACAGTGGTACTGGGGGTGAGCACACAGCCATCCAAGGACGGAGTCAGGAAGTCATAGGCTTGTGCTAGGGTAAGCAGGGAGGGGGCTGTTACTGGCAGTGCCCAGCCCATAGACATGGCACCCATTGACGTGGCACCCATAGACACGGCACCCAACAGTAGAAAGTCAGAGTGAGGGTCAGGCCATGTCCCGCCCTTCCTGGTAGGAGAGAATTCCCACAGAGGCAGGCCCTTTGTCTACAAGCTCTTATCTGCCAAGGCAGACATCCCTTTCACAGACATCTGCCACCCCTTGTCCCAGCCGGTCTTGGGTTTCCACTGGAGGGAAAGGCTGGAGTTGGAATAAGGGGCCACAGCCGAAGAGGGCAGCTCTGTTTGCACACGGAGTGCCAGGCCTCGCTCCCACGGGCTCGGGTGTCTGGGCGCACAGGTGGCAGGAAAGCTGTGCCTCTGCTCCCGGGCCACAGCCCCGCCCCGTGCTCTGCTGCTCTTGCTCCTTTCCCCTTCCCTCCTTCTTCACTCCTCTCTTGTGTGTGTCTTCACGTGTGCAGAGGGTGTGCACACACCTGTGTTCACACGTGCCCTTGGAGGCCGGAGAGTGTCGGCTTCTTCAGTCATCGCCCACCTTTTCTAAAATGTGTGTTTTCTCTCTTATGGGGAGGGGTGAAAAAAATGAGGGGGTGCCACACCATGCCTGGGGAGGTCAGAAGACAATTTTGGGGAGTCACTGCTCTCCTCTTACTGGGAGGGGGGCTCTGCAGGCTTGTTTGGCAAACACTTACATGCTGAGCCATCTTGCCAGACCTCTGCCTTATTTGCTGAGGGTTACATTGAGCTGGCAGCTCACTGACCTGCCTAGGCTGCCCAGCCATTGAGTCCCAGGGATCCTCCTGTCTCTTCTCCCCAGCACTGGGACAACATTTTACGTGAGCGCTGGGAACCCAAACTCACTTTATTGCTGAGCCACCTCCACGGCCCTGCTTGCCTCCTTCCTTCTTTTCCCTCCCTCCTCTCTAGCCCTCACTCTCTTCAACAGGTATCTGGACATCTCGTGGAGTCTATTAGTAAGAACTCTCCTTGGCTCACAGGGAGCTCACAGCTCAAAGATCAAACAGGTGATGTCATAACAGAACATGGCCCGACTCAGGGCTGCGGAGCCTGTAGAGGGTCACCTGCCCCAGTCAGCCTGGCCAATTTCTAGAGGAAGTGACATACTCCTAGCTCTTTGGAAGAAGATCTTGTGGTCAGTGTTCACTGCTGGACAGTCATAGGCAGGCAACGTGGGACAGTGGGAGGAGGTCATTGCAGAAGAAAGGTGGAGGGAAGAAGCTGAGAGGGTCAAGGCAGTAGCTGAGCCCGGAGGACGGTCAGGGTGAGCACTGTCAGGGCTCTGGCTGGTGGGTGATGTTGCCTCCTCACCTGAGTTTCAACCACCCTATTTCACAATATCGAGGATGAGCCCACAGCTGAGGCCTCAGTCACTGAACACTGCTGACAGGGGTATGGTGGGGCAGGGAGTGGGGTGCGTCATTTCCAGTGCATCCTGGGAAGAAAGGCCTCGTTGGGACACTTAGATGGCCACCGGGATGGTGCCGAGGCAAGCTGGCAGCAAGACCTGGGGAAAGGCAAAATGTGGATGGATGGACAGACAGGAGGAAGGATGGAAGGAGTGGCCAAGGTGATGGGAAGGGGACTGTGAGGGTGCACTCACTGCAGCCAGGGTGAGAAGAGGGCAGAGGGAACCGCGCAAATCCAGACATTGCAGTGGCTCAAGCCGTGGCAGCTGGGAGGTGGGGGAGGGTACTTAGGAAAGGCGCCACAGAAGGGTTCTATACTGGGGAACGATGGCTGAGGGCCAGGGAACTTGCCAAAAATGTGGCAAACAGCAGCTAGACCTCTACAGATGTTGAGGGCCCTCCTCTGAGCTCTGGTTCTCCATGAGAGAAGACAAAGGAAACATCAGGTGAGGTGTGGACACGGAGGTACTCCAGAACCGTCCTGAGCATTGTACAGTTCTGGATACAAGGGGCCTGACAGGTGCCCCGCTGTCAGGAGCTGACAGTCAAGGCACCTCAAAAAAAAAAAAAAAAAAAAGCTTCTAACACAGAGGCAGAGACCAAAAACAATAAAGAGAAAAACAGCTGTGGGGGCCAGAGGCTTTCCAGGAAAAAGAAAAGTCTGAATGAGGGGCTGGGGTGTGACTTGGTGGGCACAGGGTCTGTCTAGCCTCTCTGAAGCCCTGAGTCCCATCCCAAGACACCACCAGGTATGGTGACACAGGTCTGTAATCCCAACATTTGGAGGTGGAGGAAAGAGACATCATCTCAGGCTATACGGTGAGTTTGGGGGCAGTCTGAGACCCTAGCCTCTAAGGGCACCTGCACTCACACGCATACTTTAAAAATAAAATCTTTTATTAAAAGAAAGGAAGTGGTGGCACCATGCCTTTGAACAGCCATGGGAGGCTCCTCTCATGACCCAGAGCCAGAGTAAAAGCAGAATGGGACCCCTTCTGGTGTATGACGCCTCAAACCCACGCTGCCTAGCCATATTTCATCCAGCAGCTACTGCATCATGGCGTCTACCCACGGAGGACAATACTGGGATGGAGGAGCTGACTACAAGGCTGCAGAAGTTCTAGGAGAGTAGCAGCACACACAACAGGAAACCAGTGGTCAGGTGACAGTGTGTGACTCAACCTTCCTTCTGGTGAGCTGAGGCTAGCCGGACCTTACTTGACTTGTCATGATCTCCTTGCTGACCACTCTGTCTTCTCCCTCCAGCTGCCTCTGCCCAAGGGGAGCACACCTCCCTCCTGCCGCTCAGGGGCTCAGTCTGCAGGTGGTTAGACACTCAGCCCTGCACCCCCACCTCATCAGGGAAGCCCTGCCAACACCAGACCCTCTCTGTAGCCTTGAGGCCAGGCTAGGCCTCACAGTGCAAACCTCCTGGCCCCTGCTGCGTCCCCAACAGCTCTTTGACCTTCTGTGTCCTCTTGGCCTCCCCTTGCTCTGAAAACACTGGCCTAGTATCAAAGGACAAGAACCTCCATCACCAGGTCCCCTGAGGCTTAATGTTCTCAGAGGTGGAAGTCCTGTCTCTATCCAGACCTGCCGAGACCTGCCAAGACCTCAAGGTCACTGTCCAGAGCCTGATGCTGGGTAAATCACCCAAGAGACAGAACTAAAGGCAGCTGGCCTATTCAGAGGGATGGCAGGAGCATCTGGCAAAGCAAGCACCCTCAGGCCCCTTGAACGCTGAAGGAGCAAGGAAAACGCAACCAGGCAAGGGGATTCTCCGGGACCTCTGCTGTTGGGGAAGTGATGGTGGGGAACTTGCTGCCTGCCAGCCACTGGGCTTAGGCAAGCAAGACATCCTGAAAGGTACACGTGCCTGGCCTGGTGTGCATCACTATAGATAATCCAGTAACGGAAACACAGAACCAGATAACTTGATAACAAAGGGCTGGAGGGGTGGCTCAGGGTGGGGCTCAAGAACATGGCTGCAGTCAGGCAGTGGTGGCACACACCTTTAATCCCAGTGCTCGGGAGGCAGAGGCAGGCAGGTCTCTGTGAGTTTGAGGCCAGCCTGGTCTACAAGTGAACCCAGGTCAGCCAGGGCTATACAGAAACCCTGTCTTGGTGGGGAAAAAAATGCTCTTACAAAGAACCTGAGTTCAGTTCCCAGCACCCATGCTGGGCACCAGGTCTAGGGCATCCCATGCACTCTTCTGGCATCTGTGGGCATCAGCGCTCATGTGGATACACACCCAGAAGCACACACATTAAAAGTAAAACAAAAATAAGGCCCAGGCCTTATTTCCACCACCATGCCTTTAATTCCATCACTTGGGAGGCAGCAGCTGACAGATTTCTATGAGTTCCAGGCCAGCCTAGCCTACACAGGGAGTGTAAGTCCAGGCAGGGCTGCATAGTGAGACCCTACCTCAAAATGAATAGAATGGAACACACAAAGCAACCGGAGCCATGTTCTTGGCGGATCTCCGATCCCCTGAGAGTCACAAAGGCCTTGGAGATCATATGGATGAGACAGGCCCTAGATCTCCCAGGCCTCCATCAGAACCAGGTACACTCCCCAATGTACTTTCAGGTGCTGTAGAGACAAGACCAAGGTTGTCCCCATGCTGGTAAGTTTCATGTGTCCGAGGGACAGAGCCTCAGGATGCTCAGACCCAGTCACATTGCCGCTATCTCTTTGAGGGCACTAGGCTGTGATTCACATTCATACTTGGAGACTTTGAGTAGAGAGTTTTCCCCTCTGTGTGTGTGGGCCTCCCCCGTTGGCTGCAGCTCTGAACGGCATCCAAAGCTCCACAGAAGCAATTTCCCCCGGCAGATGGCTTTAGATGGAAAGCCTGAGGCCACCCTGCAGGCTGCAGCCTCCTCCACAGAGCCCGCCAACTCCACCCAGATCCAGCTGCACATCTAGTTCCTCATCTCCTTCCTCCCTCCAGCTCTCCTGCCTCCATCTCCCTCCTCCTTCACCTCCCTCTCCCCTTCTCTCCTCCACCTCTTCCATCTACCTCCTCTACTTCCTTCCATGGCTCTTCCTCCCCTCCTTTCTCCCTCCTCCTCCTCCTCTTCTTCCTCTTTTCACCCAGATCCTCTCCCTGAAACTCTCTCAGACTCCTGACCCTTTCTCTCACAACATTGGACTAGCCCAGACCCCCAGCATCTATCTGCCCAGCCCCTTCCTTAGCCAATGACTTTACTGGCTGCCAGTGATCATTCTCCAAGGCAGACCCAAAAGCACTCATTCATTACCCCCCAGCACCTAAGCCCCTTCCTGCCTGTGCATTGAAGTGCAAACTTCCAGGCAAACACCAGAACCCTCACAATTTGGATCCAACCTGCCCTGGCATTGCGCATCCCCCCCACCTCCTCCATGTACATGGCATTGGCAATAGCAAGCTCTGGGGGTGAATCCACTGGGGAGCCGGTTGGCAGTCTCTCTGAGCATCAGCTTTGGAGAGTCAATGGCACAGGATAGGGTGGCCGGGACTCTGGCCAGGTGACCAGCCTCCGGGTGTGCTAGCTGAGATGTCCTGTGAGACTTGCACCTCTTGGCTTTGCTTACCCTGCACATTTGGCCTGGAGCACTGGTCCCTTACCTGTCTGCCTCTCAGAACCCCTAGGCCTCTCCCTTCCTCCCTGGGTGTGCTTCCCCAGCACCCTGCTGCCTTGTACAGCACAAGACTGCTATCCCATACGGTAGCCATTCACCCATATTGATTCTGCCCCCCCCCCATTTGATATGGAGACACTGGGACCATTCAGCCTCCCAGAGCAGTGGGCTGAACCCGCACAGGGGCCAGCAAATGCTGTTGCTTGCCAATGGGGAAAGAGTCCCTTGCGGCTGCTGGCAGCAGGAGGCCCCCAATCCTTTTCTGACACCCAGCACCCAGCTGCCGGGAGATCCCTAGGCAGGCGCAGCTGGCTTAAAAAGGAAGCACACAGTTTCAAAGCTCGATCCACTGTATTTTTAGAACCTGTGACTCATCCCCAGGACCAGGACCAGCATTGGAGGCCAGGCAGGGGAGAGGCCTGCAGCCTGGAGCCCAACAGGGCTAAGATTTCAGACTGTGACTTTCTACCAGCATCAAGGTCAGTAACAGCCACACTATTCTTGGTGATGGCACCTAAAACCAGACCAGAGGAAACTCAGCACAGACACCGCCTCCATGCCCACCGTGGCTGCCCCAGCTCTGAAGGCTCACTGCTTTCCACCACCTGATTTTCTTCTCTTGTTTTGCTGTGTGACTCCTATAAATAAAATTAATGGGCCAGAAAGAGGGTTCAACAGGCCAAGCTTGAATTGCTGAGTTCAATTCCTAGGACTGATCAGACAGAAGGAGAGAATCAAAGCAAGTTGTTCTCTGATACACCCAAACACACACATAGACACACACAATCAATTCATCAATGTAACTAATAGGGTCTTGATGATGCCTCCTCTAGCTATAGTTTGAGACAGCTGAAGTGTGCCCCCTAAGAGTTCATGTACTTGGTCCCCAGAGTGAAAAGGTTGGCACAGTATAGGACCTTTAAGGGGAGGGGCCTAATGGGAGCCCTCCCACTCCAGTGAGATTAAGTTTCCCAAAGGAGCCCAGTTAGTTCTCAAGAGAAGTTGTTATCAAAGAATAAGGCTGACCCCTCCCCTCTGGTTGGCTTCCACTTACTATGGGGTCCCCCCCCATACACGCCAGCTATTTCTGTGCCATCCTCAAGGACAGTATTACCAGAGCCAAACATGTCTGCGCTGTACTCTGGAACCTCTGCAGTTGTTCACTAAATAAACCTCATGCCTTCATAAAGCCTCCGGCTTCAGGTATTTCACTGTAAGCACTGAAGGAAGAGTAGGATGTGCATATCGTTTGTCTGTATTGAGTTGGGTGTGCCTACTTGCCTAAAATCCGTTATTGTCGTTTGAAACCAGGTTTGCTTGCTTTTATTCCATTAACCAAGAAAAGTCATCCCACCTCACTTCTGATCTCTTCCTCTTTTTTTTTCCCTTGGGTGGCACCACCCATGGGATGGGGTCCTTCACTGAATAAAAGAAGAAAATGAAAGCCGTGTGACCAGCCACCTCATCCTCCTGGCGACGTGCCGCATCTACCATGACTGCACTATGCCATCGAACTGTGAGCCAGAACAAACCTTTCCTCCTTTAAGTAACTTTTGTCCAGCATTTTGTCACAACAACAACAACAAAAAGGTAATCATAAAATTGATACCAGGAGGGGGGTCGCTGCTGCTGTGATAAGCCTGGCATGTGGTCCTTAGCCTTTGGAACTTGATTACAAGAGGTATGAAGGAGAGATTAGAACTTTGAGCTCTAAAAGCCCCAGAATGCTGTAGCAGGACTTAATCATCCAGGCTGCTGGGAGCTTGGAAGACCAGAATGTTGAGAGAAATGCAAACACTGGAGGTTCAGCTTCTGAGATTTGAGAGGGGACAAGGATTCCATCAGGAACTAGGCAAGGGGCCACTGGCCTGATAATTTGGCTGAATTCTTCCCATGTCCTGAAAATGTACGTTATGTTTAGTTTTAAAGTAATACATTAATTAGCTTAGTGGAAGAACTCTCTAGACAGGGTAGCATTCAGGCTGTGGCTTGGTTACTGCTCACTCCTGTCATCCAGGTCTACCCTGAGAGAGCAACAAGCAAAGCAGAAAGATGGGAAAATACACAGACTGATGAGGAAAAAAAAAGTTGTATCCACAGTTCAGGTTACAGACAAAGCAGTTTGGAAAGCAACTGTAATAGTTCAAAGAGATTAGTACCACTAAAGAGAAATGTTATACTCTTCACTGGGCCAGCAGGAAAGGTGTCCCTGAGGGCAAGACTCCAACCTATGAAAGTGCAAACACAGCTGAATAGAAAAAGACTGCACTGAGAAAGCCAATGAAGAGTTCCCTGCTCAAAAGCCCAAGGGAAGTATTGCCCAGGATTGCTACACAAGAGGTGTGTGTGTGTGTGTGTGTGTGTGTGTGTGCAAGCTCCATCCTGAGGTGGCAGAGGGACTTAGTAGCAGCATTCATACAACACTGCCTTGCAGAAATAGGGGGGAGACTAAACTGAAGAGGTCATCGAGTCTTACACCACAGTTCCAGAGAGTCACTGTGCAAGGCAATTGTGTGGTGAGGTTGGAATCCCTGCAGCAAGGTCCCAACAGGCCACTACAAGAAGCTGTGAAGGTGGAGCCTGTTTTAATGGAGACCACAGAATTTTAGAGATGCCGAGCCCATTGGATATCTGCTAAGAAAAACTCCAAGTGTGGCCCAAGAGAGAGGCTGTGTGTGCTGCAGATGGCAGGCGGGAAGGGTGGAATTAGCCAAGGCTTTGGAGCCCAGGTGATTCCAATGAGCTCCATTTGCCGAACGTAAAGCTGAAAGGTTTGGTGTTTGCCCCAACGGGTTTCATTATTGCTTTTGTCTGACATTCCCTGCTTCTTTTCTTTGTCTCTATCATTTCTTTTAGGGTGGGAATGTTTATTTACTTTATGCCATTGTGTGCTAGAAGTGTATGACTTTGGTTTTGGATGTTATCAGGCTCACAATTAAGACATGGCCTGAGTCTCAGAAATGTTGGAACTGTTTAAAAATCATGTGTTAAAGATGGTGGGGGCATTTGAAGTTGGACTGTTGCATTCTGTGTTGTGAGATGCTGTAAACCTATGGGGTCAGCAGAGTGAAGGCTATAGTTTAAAGTGATGTGTATCAAGTTGATACGGAATAGGCTTATGTTAATTAACCTAGACTGTAAATTTGACAGAGCCTAGAATCACCACGGAAACAAACCTCTGACCTCTCTGTGAGAGACTGTCTAGATTCAGTTAATTGAAGTGGGGGTGTGGGCAAGGCCATCCCATGTGCAGAGTCTTGGACTCCTTTTATATTTTTTCAAGATAGGGCCTCTCTATGTAGCCATAGCTGTCCTGGAACTCGCTATGGCGACCAGGCTGGCCTCAAACTCACAGAGATCCACCTACCTCTGTCTACCAAGTGTTGGGATTAAAGGAATGTGCCATTATGCCCGGCTCCTGGAGTTCATTAAAAGAAGTGAGCTGAGCTCAGTGCCAGCATTCATGTTGGCTTCACATTCCTCTCCTCAGACACAATTCGGGCAACTACCACACCTTCCCCACCCTGGTGGAGTGTACCCCTGAACTAGGAGACAAATAACCCTTCTTTACTTCCTCCCCTAAGCTGCCTTTGTCAGACATTTTGCCGAAGCCATGGGGTAAGGAATACAGACAGCCTCCTCCTGCTCTTTTCTGTGTCTCATGCTTTGTGGCACGTTTTCTTCTTTATTTTTCTCCTTCAAAAAGATGGCATTTCAGGGTTAGTGAGGTGATTCAGGGTAAGGGAAACTTCAGCCAAACTTCACAATCTGAGTTCCAGTCCCAGGACCCACATGATGGAAGAAGAGAATTGACTCCCACAGATGTCCTTACACACACACACACAGACAGACAGACAAAACAAACACAAATGCACACTCACACAAACATACACACAGTAATAAATAATGCTCTTTTAAATAATGTTTTTGTTTTTGTTTGTTTTGAGAGAGGGTTTCGATATGTAGCCCTGGCTGGCCCAGACCTCACTATGTAGCCCAGACTGCCTTTAAACTGATAGAGATCCACCTGGCTCTGACTCCTGAATTCTAGGGTTAAAAGTGTATACTGTCACCTCTATCTTAATTTTTTTAAGTCCAGAATTTGGGTATAGTTGTTCATTCAATCACTTTTTCTTTTTTGAGACAGGGTCTCTCTACATGAAGACCATGCTGGCCTTGAACTCACAGAGATTTGCCTCTTTCTCTCAAGTGCTACGATTACAGGCATGTGTTACTGTGTCCAGCTCAATCACTTTCTAATGTTTTTTTTTTTTTTTTTTTTTTTTTTTTGAGGCAGAGCCTCACTATGTAGTCCTGGTTGGAACTCACTATGTAGATCAAGCTGGCCTCAAACTCACATCAATCCTCCTGCCTCTGAGTCCTGAGTGCTGACACTACGGGCATGTAGTATGTACCACCCTGGCTCTTCAGTCCTTCTTGTATGTGAGCATAAGCTTGGAAGGCTATGACTTCTCCTTCACAAACTGCGCTGTCTGCCCCTTATGTGTTCTGATGTGCAGTGGCAGGGAGGGCACATGGTCACCTGAGAGCTTCCTCTGTATTCCCGTGACACACTGTGCACCAGCCCCTACCGCTGTCACCATCCTGTGACAGCCTGTAATGTACATTATCCTAGTAAATTGTCCTGTGTTGTTTGAGCTCACTGAAAAGTTCCCCCATTTGGGACCCATGTTTGTCTCAGAGTGTCCTCCAGGGTCTGGGTATGAGCTGCCCCCAACATGGCCCCACCCGTGACAGGGACAGACATGAACACCAGAACCCAAAATAAAGATCCTGTGACCTTAAAAGCAGCTGGAATGTGGCCATTCCCAACTGAGGTTCTTTATCCCACAATATAAAAGCCCTGCAGTGGGAAGGAGAGGCTGGAAATTCAGCCAAGGAGAGAAAGTTCCATCATGAACTCCAACTGAAGCCTCACCTTCCCCAGTCAATTTCTACTAATGATATAAGAGTCCAGTTTGATGACTGTGGTATTTGGAATCGGTTCAGCCCCTAGACTCATGTGCTTGAATGCTTGGCCCATAGGGATGGCACTATTAGGTGTGGCCTAGTTGAAGGAAGTATGCCCCTGTCAGGCCGGATTTGACATCTCATATGCTCAAGCTATGCCCAATGTGGCACGCAGTCTCCTGCTGCCTGTGGATCCAGATGTAAAACTCTCAGCACCATATCTTCCTTGCATGTTGGCATAATGATAATGGACTAAACTTCTGAAACTGTAAGCCAGCCCCAATGAAATGTTTTCCTAAATAAGAATTGCCGTGGTCATGGTGTGTCTTCACAGCAATAGAACCCTAAGACAATGATTTCATCTCTATCTGTGGCTGTTCGTCCTTTTACTGAAAGTCTCACTTGAAGGGACATCTGCCGTGCTGGGACTCTCCGTAGGGAACACCCATCAGGCTGTCTTAATGGGACGTCCCCAGTCAGCAGAGCCTGACTTGATGTTTGCCCTCACTCTTCTCCTCACTGTCTCTGTCTCTCTGTCGGCCTGTCTGTCTCTCTCCATATGTATCTATCTCAGAAGCTCATTCAAAACAGAAACTATGGCTACCAAAGACCATTCTCCAAACACAACTGTCTGTTATAAACAAATATGTAAATGGTGAGCATCCTGTTAAGTTTTCTAGCAACATTAAAAGAAGCAGGAAAATTAACTTTTCTACTTTATTTCAATGTGTCCAGAATGTCACCATTTCCCAGCAGAGCCCGCAGGAAGCCATTTTTGATGTGCTGTGACAGAGTCCTAGGCACCCAGCCTTTGAGGTCACACTCACCATGCATCAAAAATGGCACTGGCCACATTTTTAGTGGTCCATAGCTCCATGCACCTACTCAGGCTATGCTCTGTTTCCAGACCTTTCTGCCCACTGTCTGTGACTCCCTAGCCCAGCGCTGTGCCGAACCCACATCACAGCCTTGGAGACTTCTGGGAGCACTTGGTGGCTCCTGTTGGGCTGGTGACTCCATTCGTTCATCTCTTAGGCAGATAGAGTGCCACAGACCAGAGGCTTAAGCTACAGGCTTCATTACCTCACGTGCTGAAGGCCGGAAGTCCGAGGTAGAAGTGTCAACAGGCTCGCTTTTCCTGGGGCCTCTCTCCTTGGCTTAGAGAGAGCATGTGCCTCCTCTGGGCACACACAGGGCTGTGTTCTAGTCTTTTTTCCCCCCCCCCTCTGAAGACACCAGTCTCTTGGGGCTAGGGACTGTGTCACATGACCTCATTTACCTTCATCATCTCATTCAAGATCCTGCCTCCAAATTCAGGTGCTGAGAGTACTAGGAATTACAGTACTCAGATTCAGAGATTCAGAGAAATACTATACACCTGGTAACAAATTCCCCTCAGAGCTTTGTTGCCATTTCCAACCCTTCACTGCCCTCTGTGTGGCTACTGCCTATATCAAGGCCTGCCAGCCATGAGCAGAGGGGCAGTCGCACATGCACATTTAAGACAGGGACATATCTGTCTAATCTGCAAGGTTTTTCGCTAGGACTATTGTGGGAGGGAGGTCTGGTTTTGTTTTGTGACAAGGTCTTATAGAGCTCAAGCTAGCCTGAACTCACTATGAAACGGAGGTTGACCTTGAACTTCTGATCTTCCTACCTCTCCCTTTCAAGTGCTAGGATGGCAAGCATGTGCCACCACACCCAGCTCCCTGAGACTTTTTTCAGGAGCCCCAAGGAACCAAGGAAAGCCAAAGAAGAATTTGACATATCTACCATCCTAAGGTTCAGATAAAGACAAAACCAGTGCCCAAGGAGACCACAGAGACAACCATTACTCAAACTAGTCCCCCAAAGGCCATAACTAAAAACAGCAGCCCAGGCCTAGAGAGGCCAGGAGGGGCATTGCTGATTGTCGTGTTCCTGCCGTGACTTCTCAACTGCGAATGGGGCCCTTAAGTTGCTTTTGTCACGGTATTTATCTCCGCAGCAGTCAGAAGGCTTAGGGCTCTATGACATCATTCTGGATTATAAGACACAAAACTCGGGGTTCCCAAGGGACCACTTTTCCTATTATATTGTCCCTATTATGTCTCCTTGTACACAGAAGTCATGTAAAGTCCCCGGAGTGGCTGCAGCCTTCTTCAGCCATGAAGCCCTAAGGCACATGCTAAAGAGGGCAAAGCAGACATGAGTCAATGCCAGTCCCCGAACTGCTACACTGCAGCTTCAAATGCCCATAGGCACCTTGCTACATGGTTTGCTTCAAGGGAGAAACCGGGGACTACTGACCACTGTCACATAAGGTTGGCAAAACCCCATGGCCTGCTGTCTTCTCACAGCTTTCGGCCTCACACGCACAGGGGATGCATGTATTCACATGTGTGTGAACTGTGAACTCTCATCCCATCCAATGCTACCAGGGCTGCTCAGGTGAGTCTAAACAAAGAAAACAAACAACAACAAAACCCCGCAGTATCTTGAAAGCTGCATCACCAGTTCCATAGACTCATTCCTAAGGTGAGAAACTGAGGCCCCCATAGGTAAAGAGTTGTCTCAAAGTCAAGGAGCTGGGCTTGAACTCCATCTCATGAGGCCATCTTGAGACCCTCCTCTGAGGTCTGTTCAGATTGAGGCAGCTGTATGCATCCAGTGACTGGTTAGGGCAGCAGAGAGTCATGAATGACAGCACTGGCCTTGGGATCAATGGTAGTGATCATGCTGTGGCCTCCCCACACAACCTCGGCCTCTTACAAAAAGAAATAAAGAAGGGCCAGACATTTCTTGGGGGCACACACTGCCATGGGGGCCCAGAACTTGGTGTAATGGTTGCCTTGAAGCCATGTGGCCAGACACCCTCCAACAAGGACAGTCCTAACCAGTCAGATCAGCTTCTGGGGCCTCTCTGAGCCTTTGTTTCTTCTACTGCCCTCTGGTTTGGGCAGAGTGGGTAGGACATAAGGATCTTGTACCTGACTGGATGGTGAAGGGTTAGGACTCTTGAGGCAGATGTGGAGGGGCATGGCAGGGGAGAGTAACAGTGTCCTGCAAGAAGGTAGCTGTGGCACTCAATGACAGTAGGTAGCCCACGGTCTCCTGCCCACCCACAGAGAGGTGATGAAGTCCCAGCACAAAAACCTCCTGGGTTGGGTCTCCACTGGTCCCCCTTGCTTAATCTTCCTTGGGTTTGCCAGGCTGAGGCCGGGCCAGTCTATAGTCCATATAGGTCCCCAGACAGGACCACAGAATAAAGCGCACCAGCAGGATGACAACCAGGAGCACCATGAGTGGGTCGGGGCCAGCAGCATCCCCCAGCCAGGAGGCCATGCTGAGGAGGGAGGTCACCTCACAGGGGAGAGCAGCAGCAGCCTCCCTGAGTTCGATCCTGCCTGCCTGCTGGTGGCCCCTTCTGAGGGACAGACCCGGGCAGTCCACAACCAGCCCTTCCCACCGCGCACAGGGCCTCCCCGCCTGTGAGGGGACAGTTGGGGCTACAGGCGGCCTCCTTGGTCAAGAGGCCCGTGTACCATTCATGGGGAGCTAAGCACTCCGTGCACCGACAATGGCAGCATTGTCCAGAGGGCCTGGCGGCGGGAGGCCTGCGGGAGCCCGCCTCCCGCGCTGTCCCCGCGGCCCCTGCCCGCCAGACTGACGTAATCCCCAAACATCTCCGGCGGCGGCAGCTGCAGGGCGAAGCAGCCGCCTCCTCCGGGCCTTTCCGGCTGCCGCAGACAATCGGGTCCTTTCTCTCCCCAATTAGCTATCACTTCTGGAGGCCGGCGCGGTCCGAGGCTGGGCGGGCTGTGCAGCAGCAGCAGCAGGCCCGCACCGAGCGGGGGCCACGAGGCTTGCAGGGAGGCCCGGCCCAGCAGGGAGGGCGGCAGAGAGACTGTGCGATTGAAAAGAGGAGAGAGGCACAGAGAGGGGGAACAGTCGGCCGAGCCCAGAGGCGACCCCAGACATGGCTCAATTAGCACACAGGCTGCGAGCAGAGTCTCTACTGCATCTCCAGCTTGTGGCAGTATGGGGGTGGTCAACACAAACCGCCCCCAGGAAGGGTCTGGCACCTGGGGGAGTGGGTTTAATCTCCACATCACCACCCCGGGGAAGGCAGCCACGCCACACCACCTACTCCAGCACCACAGGAGGTTTCTGGGAAGGAACCCCTCTAGCCCCCCAGCCACCCACACAGGGCCAGCTGATTAGCCTGGGACTTGCTGAGTGACAGTGGGGAAGATACTTACTTCCTTAGACCTCGGGGCTCCTTGCTGGGAAATGAGGTCAGAGCCCCCTGCTCTGAAAGACAAAGAGAGAGTATTTAAATAGACCCAGCATCCCCCAGAGCAGACACACGCCCAGAATTTTCCAGAAAAACAGCATCTGCTCAGTTATGTCCGTCTGCCATCCACATGTGTTCATACATACACACACACATGAGGACCCGGTGCCCCTATGTGGGCCACTCTGGGCCCTCAAAGCTGAGGTCTTCTTGGGTGAAGAGACAGCTGGCTTGCTGTCCTCTACCTCTAACACCAGCCTTGTGTCTCTCAAAGCAGGACCTGCAGGACCTCACCTGCAGCCAAGGGCCCTGTGGGAGGAACCAGGGTGCCTGGCCACCGGGTCTTGAACTTCCAAGCCAAGTTGTCTCACCAGGAACCAGTCCAACAAGCTTCGAGAGATGCCAGGGGGCCCTTCCACACTGAGAACTTCTGTAGCCCATCACCGACCGCCTCTCACCAGGCCTGAGCACTTTCCTCTATGGCATTACGAGTATTCCCCCTGTACAGCTTTTCTAGAAGGTTCCAAATAACAGCAAACTTAAAGGACTGGAGCACAGAACACCTTAGGATGGGAAGTGGAGATTTTGAGGGTAGCACCAGTCTGCGGATTTCACAACACTGACTCACAGTGTGCCAGGTGCACAAGTTTACCTGCGTCCACCCACCACCTCTCACCCCTCAGCTGGAGCACCCTGAGGCTGTCTTCTACTCCGCAGGTCATAGGGTCTCTTACCAGGCCACCCAGCCCTGCACTCTCAGGACAACACTTTTGCAACCAGTTCTGGGTTTATTTTTCCATCACTCCAAATGTAAGTGAAGATCTAGAAATTAGCAGCCAGGCCCAACCAGAAATCACACCACACCTTTGCTGGTCGAGGGTTTCTGGAACGTCCTGGAAGGTCTTGTTCACTCCCTAAAGAAACCCAAGTGCATCTGGGCCGAGGGGCCCCAGACAGACACCGCCATGCTCTTGGGAAGGGGGGAAACAAAGCCTCGCCTCAGCCAGTGTTTTCACTCACCTGAGAGGCCACATCTCTAGGTGAGGCTGATTCTCAGAAGCCGGAGCATGGTCACCAGCTCGGGCCCACCAGACTGGTGGAGCCAAGGTGGCCTTGAACAAAACTCTATGTTTGTCAAACACGACGTCAGATAGGTAAAGTCAATATTGTCCCGGATCACATGGCATCAAGACACAGGAGACTCTAGGGTCAAGGAGGCCTGACCCTTCCTACTTGTATGCCTCTGGGAGCTGGCAAGCACAAGGTCCATGAGTCCTTCAAGGAAGGAAGTGTGTGGCCCTCCTCCCCAGTACAGCACGGAGCTGCTTCTAGGAGAAGAAGTCAGTGGTGACGCTGGAGGAAAACACAAGAAATTGATGGAGACGGCAGACACAGCTTCTCTGCGTTGAGGACGCCAGAGTGATCCCCACTGTGGTGAAAGGGACTCTCTGGGTCACCCACAACTGTCAGTGATGGTGAGCATTGTCTGTGCTCTTCCCAGTCCCTGAGGACCTCCCCTGCATCGGTATAGGGGCTACAAGAGCTGTCCCCGGCTAGACCTTGACCAAACCTTGACCATACAGTGGATGGGTCCGCTGGGCTAACTCAAGGGTACACAACCACTAGATCATTCCCAAACTGGGAGAATGGGACTGTGCCCAGAGTCAAGCCTCTTGGATGGCTTCCTGCATCTCTGCCTTCTTATGCCCTGGATTCTTACCTTCCTCTTGGACCGTTACATCCTGAAGCACCTGCTATTGGACACGACCCAAGGCAGCATGAAAAACCTAGAGGCACAAGTAGTGTCTGCTATGATATTCAGAGCTCAGCTGTGAGGGTTCTTATCCCTTGTCACAGAAGAGAGATTAGGGGACTCTGGCTATTTTCAAGGCTTGAAGGATCCACAGTGACTTTCTATATCTAAATGTTCAAGCACTGAAGTGACAAGGGGCAGGTCCTTACTCACTGTTCCCTGGTGTCCGGCCAGGTATAAATCCAGTCACCATTAAGGCCCATGGAGAAGGCTGGGGTGAAAAGTGGGGAGGGGGAGGCTCCAGCTCCTACCAACAGAGGCACGGTCCCCACAGGAGGGGCCTTGCGAATAAGCCCAAGGATCCACTCAGGTATCTGCTCAGAGCCCTCAGCAAGCAGACCTGTGTCCACATGTCACATTTTCACACAGCCACCTTGACTCCTGACAGAGAGCGATGCTGGAACTGGCTGTTCCTCACAGGGGAAGGCCCGCTTAGACATCATGACGTCACACATCCCTGGGCTTGAACGCCTGAGGGCATAAGTTTATATTGCTTTTTTTGTGTGTGTGTGGGGGGTGTTCATGTGAGTGGGTGTACATGTGTGTGTGAAGGCTGGAAGTCAGCCTCAGGTGCTGTTCCTCAGACACCACCCACCTTTTTATTTTATTATCTTTGAGACAGGCTCTTTCCCTGAGCTGGAGCTCACCAAGTAGGCTGGGCTGGCCAGCGAACCTAGTGATCTACCTATCTCCACCTCCCCAGGGTTAGGATCACAAGCCTATGTGATCACTGCTGATGTTTGGCTTCTTCATACAGGTACTAGGCATGGAATTTGGGTCCTCATTCTTGTGTGGCCAGCTCTTTAACAACGTAGCAAACAGTCTCCCCAGGCCAATGCCCACATTTCCTTTTTATCCTGGCACTTACAACCTCTGAACTCTCACATGTTTCTATATCATGAGCTCTCATGGATTGAGGTCTCTAGGGCAGGTTAAAGGAAACTCACATTTCATTAGACCAGAATTTATTTTCACACTATATGCACGGGTGTTTTGCCTGCATGTATGTCTGTGTACTATGTGTGTACAGTGCCCACAGAGGCTAGAAGAAGGCATTGGTTCCCCTGAAAGTGGAGTTACAGATAGCCGTGAGCAGCCATGTGAGTGCTGGGAATTGAACCCGTCCTCTGGAAGAGCAGCCAAAGCTCTCAATGGCTGAGCCATCTTCCCAGGCCCTAACAGTTACTTTTACCTTTTTTGCAAAAAACCAGACACTCATACGGACAGAGGGCGAGAGAGCAAGAGTGAGAAGAGAACCTTGTACAAGTGTGTGGATTGCAAAAGAGGAAACTGTCGAGTATTGCCAAGATGGGGCCCCAGACACCGGGGAACACTCAGAGTCCCTGGAAATCCGGGGGACAACTCTGGAGGAAAGTCTATGGCCACCCTACTTCTTCCCTCCCCCCTACCTCAAACTCTTGCCACAGTGGCGCTTGGCATATGCACGTACATGCCAAGAAAACAAGGATTCAGGAGGCACAGCAGGTCGAAGTTCCAACCTGAGTTATAGCATCAAACAGGACTCAGTATCAAAAAACAAAAAACACACCCAAAAGGATGTGGCAGAGTGGCTAAGGCGCAGGTGCATGGTGGGTGTGCTGGCCTGCCTGTAATTCCTACCTTGGAAGGCAAACCACCAGCCCAATACTCAAGCCCAGTTTGGCTGAAAGACCTGCCTCGTTCGTTGATCCTTGACACAAATTTAGGTTTTCGTATGCACATGCCTGTGTCTACACATGCAAACCTGCACACACACATAAAATTGGAGGCGGCAGGCATGATAGTGCATACCTTATCATGGCAGCAGTGGGAAGACGGAGAATCAGAAGTTCAAGGCCAGTCTGTATTACCAAGTAAATTGGCAGACTGGGCAAGGCATGAGACCCTGTCCTGAAAAAAAAAAAAAAGAAAGAAAGAAGAAAAGTAAAATGAAAGGGGGGAAAAAAAAAGCCCCAGTCCCTGAAATCAACAGAACGTGCTTTTCAAAGCAGATTGCCCCTCAATGCTTGAGACCCCCAGACAGGCAAAAATAAATCTTTCTTCCTGCACCACAAAGGCAGATTAACACCACCGCTGCTGTCGGGACGAGTGGGGAGGTGGAGGGCTGGGTCAGTGAGGGGCTTGTGTCCTAAGGAGGGGCAGCCCTCTGAAAAGGCCGCTGCACGCAGAGCCTGAGGAGGCCGCCTTGCAGCCAGTGAAAGCCAGTGTGTAACTCTGCCTGGTGATCAAACAGCCTGCAGGCCGCTGTCAGCCCAGAATGAAATTCCAAATAAATTAGCCATGTCCCAGAAGCCATCACAACACCGGATTAGGGCGTGCAAAGGAGCGTAATTTATTCAGCCTCCCTTGTCAGAATTCCTAATGGCCTCCCTTGGTATTTCTCATCTCAACTGACAGTCCCAGGGTGGGAAGGGAAAGCGAGCCCCACGTGGAACGCACTCGGCTTCATACCAGAGGTGCTAATGGTCCAATTGCACCTACAGTGTAGACAAAGTCATGTTTTTAGGGGCATTTCTGCACAACAGTTACCACGCCTAAGGGGAGGCAAGCTGTCGGGACCTCTAGGGACCTGTGCGGTTCTCCCATGCCTTAGGATCTGGGAAGCAGGAACCAGAAACCAGAAGGGATGCCACTGCTCTTCAAGATTAGGAGGGAGCAAAAAAAAACCCAAAAAAACAAAAAACAAAAAAAAGATTAGGAGGGAGCACCCCCAAGGATTTGCTGGAAGCAGCAGGTTTGGGGTGACCACCTGCATGTACCTTGAAAGACACTAAAGAAGTGAGACCGGAGGTCTATGGTCCAGGGCTGGGACTCATTAACACATTCAGCCCTAAAACAATACCTGTTTTTATCAACGAACCCAGGCCAGCTTTCACATACAGACAGGAAAGCTTTCAAAGAGTTGATAGGCAGAGTGGCTTGTGCCTCTAGAGGAGGCGCCTTTGAAGGCTCAGGGCCGTCTCAGTCCCCTCCGCCTCTCCTCCCTCCTCCCTTCTCCTCCCCTCTCCTCCCTCCTGTTCCTCCCCTCTCCTCCCTCCTCCTCCTCCCCTGCCTCCTTTGAAGGCGCCAGCCTCTTCCCACTCTTCCAGCTTTTGCTCCCACCTCCAGTTCCTTCCCTCCCTCACATCTGATTCCTCCTCAGCTGCCACAGTCTGTCTGCTTTGCCCAAAGGCCTCAGCGAGGGTGAAGGGCCCTTTCTGTGTCCCCAGAGAGGTAGTAGGGGCCAGGGGCGGAGGGTGATTGCTCAAAAAAAAAAAAAAAAAAGACAAAACGAAGAAGCCCAAAAGGAGAAATTGGTCGCTGTTGAGATGGACCATCAGGTGCTGAAACACCTAAGCAATGGGTTTCTAGAAACATCTAAATGATAGAGAGAGAACGCTGTCACTGCCTCAGCAGTTTCCTCATCTTAGCCACCCTAAGGGACTTCAAGTGGTAGGCGACAACGCTCACCGACTAAGACCCGGAGGTCACTCTGATGATTGACCATGGAAGATGAGCTAGAACCACGCCAGGAAGCTACTAGTGCTGCCCTGAGGCTACACTGCTCTTGCCTCTCCCTGAGGCTGCAAGGCCTCTGGGACAAGGTCTCTCTGCCTCAGCTCTCTCCGCTGGTGCTGGCGGATCCCAACGCCACTCGGCCTGTTTTGCCTAAGGCCAACAGCACATCCTGCCATTCTACCTGCTTAACCACCAACTCCTGGGTCAGGGCAGAAAGGCCAGCAGCCTGCTTAACCACCAACTCCTGGGTCAGGGCAGAAAGGCCAGCAGCCTCTGGACAGTCCCCGGCTCAGATGCCAGACCTGGCTTTTCAGCTGAGGGCTGGGGCTTCAGTGGTCCGCAGGGGCTGAGAAAGGTCAGTAGAAGATATGATCTGTCCCACCCCAGCCCATGTTCACACCCTTCACATACCCATCGTCGCTTAAACACATGCACACACTCTTGGTTTCAGACGTCCCTCAGTCCCTACCTGCTGCAGGGCAAGGGCATGCCCTGCCCTCTAGCCTGAATTCCCTAGCCCAGGAGCGAGGCATCCCCCTCCCAGAGGCCTTTCATTATATACTCTAGACATTTTGGTCCCTGCCCCACCTCCTCTGCTCTCTTCTCTCTTTCTGCATCTCTCCGCCTCCTCTTCTCCTTCTCTCGCTCAGCAGCCAAGAGCTGCTTCCAATAAACTTGCATTTAAATATAACCTCATCTTGCCATTAGCTCATTCCAATGTTTCAATCACACACTTGTGTGTACATATGCTCACACACGCGGAACATGCAGGCCTCACATATTCCTATCACCTAGCTAGCCTGACTAACACACACTCCAATGAGGGCCGATACAGAAGGCTCAGAATGGACGTTGCTTTCACAACAAGCATGTTAGGCTCGTGTGCTTGCCTATGTTAGGCATAAGCCTGAGCACACAGCCTCCAAGACAAGGTATCCATACATTGTCGTATTTGTTGAGGCTGGAAGATGGCTCAGTGAATAAAGGGCTTGCTGTACAAAAACAAAAGCCTGAAGCCCATCCCTGGAACCTTTGTGAAAGCCGGGTGCAGTGGCTTTCACGGCAGCCCCAGAGTTGGGTAGGTACAGACAAAAAGATCCCCGAGGTTCCCTGAATCAGTGAGCTCCAGGCCAGTGAGAGGCCATCTCAAAAACTAACCTGGAGCCAGGCGTCATACTGAACGCCTGTGATCCCAGCACTTGGGAGGCAGAGGCAGCTGGGGCTCTGTGGGCTCCAGGCCAGTCGGTCTGCAGAGTGAGTTCCAGGTTAGCCAGGGCTAATACAAAGTGAGACCCTGTCTCCAATAAAACAAAGCATTAAAAAATAATAACAAGGTGAAGAGTGATTCAGGAAGACACTCGGGTCAACCCCTGGCTGCCACATGCACGCACATGGCACAGATGCACACCCATGCACACACAGATACACAGCACACACAGTACACATGCACGCGTATGCCATTTGTCACGTTCTCGGTTCCCAGAACCCAGAGGCAGGTATTTTGCATCCGGTACTTTGTCACGGCCATGAAAAATGTGACCCATCCCAGAATGAACGAGACAGGAACCTCAGCCCCGTCCACACAGACCATGCGTGAACGTCCCCCAGATTGTTCCTTTGGATACAACTCGATCGTCGGTCATTCCGTTCTATTCCCCGTCCGACGACAGCCTGGCGCCGTCACAGGGCTCATGTGATATTGAGCAATAGGAAGCCACAGCCACACGGGCTATAAGCACAGACAGCAAACACTTGGTAGCAGGTGACAGGAGCCAAGAACAAGGCTACCTCTGCAGGGGACATTGATAGAATGTGACAGAACAAGTAAAGCCATCGGCACAGACCCAGGCCCTGCTGGGGGCAGAGTAAAGGGATGCTGGTGACAAGCTGTCCTGCGTTAATTGCTATGGCAGCTGAGCCATTGGAATCTGTATGAAATGACATCAAACTGCAAAAACGAATAATAAATGTGACTCTTCCTCTATGATAACTCGAGCTCAGAATCTCTGCACCCCCAAAAGCCACACCCTTGTCACTAACATGAGGGTAGGGGTCAGAAAGAGCCCTGTCCAGTCCTTGAGGTTGGGCTGGTGAGCTGTAGCCGCAGGGTCATGTCCCAGTTGAGACCCAGGGGAGCCTTGTCACCCAGTGTCACCTAGCAAGGCTGAGGTGTCCAGGCTTCCATCCTGGCCCCCTTTCAGTATCTACTCCCAAGCTCCCAGGGCTGTCCGGAGGGACACTGCCCCCTTCACCCATGTTCGGAAGAAAGAGACAAGCTGAGGACTTTGATCACAGAGAGGGTTGGGAGGATCAGACCTCTTACTGACCTATCCTCAGGATGTCCTCATCCTCCTCTGGCCCAAGGTCACCAAGAAACCCTAAAACTGCCCAAGAAGCCAAATGTCCCCCCAGAGAGCCCTCTGAATCCACTGGTGAGGAATAGCCTAGGGCTCCGCAGCTCTCAGTGGGGAAACTAAGGCAGGGAGACCCAGAATGCTGTCTACGGCCTGGAGGGGTTCTGGCCAAGCAGGGACGGTGCTCCCCAGCTGGAGAAGCCCAGCTTGTAAGAGGGACCGCAGATGACATTGAAAGGACACATGGAGTATCCCCACTCCTTTGGACTGGCTGAAGGCTCCTCATACTCCACACCGATTCTGCCTTACAGATCTGGCATACAGAAAAACAAGAGCTCAGAGCCTTCTGGAAATGTGCTCTGTCCCAGGGACCACAGGCCCCACCTAGAGGCAGGAATGTGAGGCCCCAGCAGGGAAAAAATGCAACTTTCCTCCCTGGCTACACCACCCACCCACAAGCCTCCCTGCTTCTGGGCCTCAGTTTCCTCCTCCTGAAAGGAGGCTCACCATTGTGCCTGTACTCAGTCTCTGTTGGTGGCTGAATGTGTTTGACACTTAGGGAGCTCTAGGGTATAGTCCCAAGTGCTCCCCAAGCGGTGTGGCATATGTTCCTGGGAACCTGTGTCAGCCCCCGGCTTGGTGGTCCTGGGATGGCAGGACAGGTGAACTCCACGGAGACTCTGTGACCCATAGAGATATCCCTGCCTGGGAACCTTTCCAATCATGCACATCCACGAAGGACAGCACCAATCCTGGCGCCTGATGGGTCCTCACAGTAGCTTTTGGGAATCTACAAGCACAGATAACCTGCAGGGAAAGGCCTTCTGGGTAACAGGGCAGAGACAGACGGCTGGCAGTCTGCTTAGGGTACCTGCAGTGCTGAGCAGGTCCTGAGGACAAAAACCAACAGAGAAGGACCTTGAAATGGAGGGTGTCATGGAGGATGGCAGCCACCTAGACCCCCCAGGTTGGTGCAGGGAGGGCTCGGCTCCTATGAGACACCCGTGGAAGGCTGCAGAGGGCAGGTGTGTCTTTCTTTGCAATGCCCCTGCTCCCTGCTGTAGGCCTTGTGCTATGATGTAGAGGACAGTGGGCAAGCATTGATGGGTGACAGATACATGGAGACAGAGATGAAGAACTCTAAGTCCTTGACCTCCAAAGCCCGGCTCCGAGCCACATTCTGGGGGACATAGGATTTCTCCCCAAATCCTCGTGGCACCCTTTGAAGCAGAAACCAGGGTTGACATATCAAACAGACTCGGTGAAAGAGGCTGACAAAGGTCATGACCCCTCAAGGTCACTTGGCCAGGAAACAGAGCAGGATCCAGAACCCAGAATGTTTTGCTTTGCTTCTTGTCTCTTCACACTGGGTCTTGCTCTGTAGCCCATGCTAGCCCAAACGCACTCTGTATCCCAGGCTAGCCTCAAACTCATGGCAATCCTTCTGCCTCACTCTCTCAAGTGCTAAGAATACAGGCATGAGCGTCCATATCCAATCAAAACTGAGATTCTGACCTAGGCTCACCTCTTTCCCATACCTGCGTGGTGCTGATGTCCTTTGAGTGAGGAGAGCCTCCCTCATGTCATTGCCCGGGCATGAAACTGACAACAGGGTGGGTTAAGTCTCACCCACCTCTTGGACACACCTTCCTCAGCAGTATGATTTTAATCCCAGCACTCTTGAGGCAGAGAAACACATATCTTTCCATTAGAGGCCAGCCTGGTCTACACAGCAAGTTTCAGGATAGCCAGGACGATGACGCAGAGAGACCCTGTCAAAGACAAACAAACATACAAAATGATAATAAATGTTGAGCATCACAACCAACTTAGAAAAGAGCCAAGCCCCATCCCCACCCCAGTCCACTTCGGCTGTCCTCCCAAGGACAGCATTCAACCCAGGTGGCCTGAATCACATGGACCAGAAGTCCAAGCTCAAGGTGTAGGCAGAGCCACTCTCTCAGAAGGCTGCCTGCCCTTGCCACCTCCTCCAGGGTCTGGCAGCTCTGGGGCTTCTTGGCTTGTGGTCATGTCACTCTGCCATCACAGGAGTTTCACGGCTTTGTGTCTCTGCCCATTACATTCTTCTAAGGGACGGGGTCATTGGATCGTGGCCCACTCTACTGCACAGTGGCCTCGCTGTGAATAATTATGTCAGCCAAGACCATACGGAGTGGTTGGGTGGGCATGAATGTTGCAGGGACATCACTGAATCCTGCATAAACAGGTCTGCAGACTAGCAGCCTTGTACTAGTTTATAGTAATTATACGCGTCTTCATGATGACGCGTTCACACGTGTGCGTATTTTGACCACGTTCACCCCAGGCACCTTGTACACCCTTCGAGCTCACACTAGTCCTCTCCTTCTTCCCAACTAGTTCCCTTCTATTCTTTTTTTCTCTCTGTATGCATGTGATCCAATGACTCCGTTAAGGTTGCCTACAGGAACATAAATGGTGTTCTTGCTAAAAAGCCTGGGCCACCTCACCAGGAGCCATAGCGAGGAAGAAAATGTCCCTCGCTCCTATCAACAGCCCTGGGGAAGGGTACAGCCTCATGACAGCCCACTTCTCAGACATGACTGTGACATTCTAATTCTCCTGCCTGCACTCCCCCTGTGCTGGGACGACAGATGTGCACACCTGGTCCGTGCAGGTCTGGGGACAGAACCCTGGGTTTTTGTGCAGGCAAAGCAAACACTCACCCAACCAAGCTACATTTCTGATTAAAATAAGAGAACATTATCATGTGCCCCTAAAATATCTTGAGCCTGGGTGCTTTGTGCTCTAGAAACGCCACCCAAATTGTGCACCTGGCACCATCGCCTGGCACCCAACAGGTACTGGCTCCACCCTCTGTGCCCAGGGCCACCGTCCCCAAGTCCACGAAGGCCAGCAGCTGTGCTTTCTGTTGTCTGGAGTTATTTGCCTCTCCCTTGCCCCCACGCCCAGCAGGTAATGCCCTTGGCTGTAATCTGTCCCGTCCCAGGGCACCTTCCCACAGGCCGCCCTGCACAAACAGCCTGGCTCCAGCCACCACCCGCCTGATTCCAGAATCCCAATCCGAAGGCGGAGGTTTGGCTGTGGACACCCCTGTCATTTTTCACATAGCAATCCAGTTACCAGGCACCTTGGCACCTGGGCCCAGTTCCACCGACACTTGGCAAGGCCACAGGGCTGCTGGCAGTGATGGATGCTGCCCCTCTGCGCATCCCACCCACCCTGCTGCTGGCCGCCAGCCTTTGTTGTGCCAACCCCAGGACCACAGGCAGCCAGCCCCCAGCAGCTGCCAGGATCAAGGGTTAAGACCCAGAGGGAACTCTTCCCAGCATCCCCATGGCCAGGGCAGGCTTCCTGCCCTTTCCCTAAGAAACTATACAGACCTGTGGCTCCTCACTCTTTTTCCAGGGCTTTGCACAGGGCAGTTCAGTGTGATTCTCCCATGTACCCGGTGTTACCTCCCTCAGTCCAAGGCAAAAAAAAGTCAATTCAAGACCAGATGCAGAGCTAGGGGACTGACTCAATAGGAACAGTGGCTGCCTAACATCCGCAAAGTCCTGGATCTGATCCTTCAGTAACCCCCACCCCACACACACACACCAAAAAAAAAAAAAAAAAAACAGGTGTGGTAACCAATGCCTGTAATCCCACCACTGAATTAGGTGGAGTCAGGAGGATTAGAAATTCAAGATCATCCTCAGCTACATGTCAAGTTCTAGGCCAGCCTGAGCTACATACAAATGATGACGGTGATGATGGCTAGATAGATGACTCACTGATTAAGAGTGCATATTTCAAGTTCTAGAGGACCCAAGTTCTCTCTCCCTTTGTAGCCCTGGCTGTCCTGGAACTCCCTCTATAGAGCAGGCTGGACTTGAACCCAGAGCTCTGCCTCTACCTCCCAAGTACTGGGATCAAAGGTGTGCACCACGACTTCGTGACTTGAAGCCGTTAGACAAAACTTCACCACCATGATCAGATGTTCAACAGGCAGAGTCTTTGTGTGTGACCACACACCTGATGGTGACCAATAAGAGTGCACAAGTTGGGATTTGAGTGTTGGTCACATGCAGACATGGTTAGAGTCGGTTTCATCTGATGCCTCTGACCTCTCTAAGGAGCCAACTCCAAACTTCAGCATCCTCTAAAGTAGTTTGCCTTAAAGGTTTCATTTTTAATAATTAATTAATTTTTTAGTCAGGTCTATGTATCCCTGTCTGACCTAGAACTTGCTATGCTCATCAGGCTGGCCTCTGACTCAGAGATCCACCTAACTCTGTCTCCTGTCTGCTGGGATTAAAGGCTTGTGCCTCCAACCCCCTTAATTTTTTTTTAAAGTCTGTCATATCTATGTGTGTTTGTGTGGATTTGTGCACATGAGCACAGGTGCTTGCAGAGGCCAGAAGAAGGCAAGGGACCCACTGGGGCTGGAGTTAAGGTTGCGAGCCACAGGCCATGCCGGGAACTCAACTCTGCAAGAAAGAGCATTCAATACACTCTCTTAGCCACGGAGCCATCTTTTCAGCCCCTCGGTGTCTGTAAGATGTTTTTATGAGATGGAGCTGCTCAAGAGAAATGAAGGGCCCCTTGGAGGGCGCAGGCAACCTACAAGCCTGTACCACTAAAGCCAGGCCAGGGCCCTCTGTTGCCAATGCTGGCTTGTCCTTCCCCAGAACTCCTACAAAAGTAAAAGCTAATCACATTGAGTCACAGCAAGACTCTCACTGGGCACTGACCCACATTCAGTATCTGCCAGCTGTGCTAACTGGCCCCCAACCTGCAAAGTAGATGGCACGGATCTCCCCAACCCTGTCCAGAGAGATTTGGTAACCCGCCCTGGGACAACAGCGTTTACACCTCCCTTCCTTGGCACAAGATAAGGCCCCACAGAGGACACCCTTCACCCCAGCACTTCAGGCTCTTCCCTGATGTTTCTAGATGTGCCTTGATTCCTAAGACCCACAGCAAATCCAAACAAATCCACCCTGCAAAGAAGGGTGAGCCCAAGCCCAGCACCCCGGAGGAGAGGAAGAGGCAACCGCATCAGGGCAGATGAGCCAGCCTGCAAGGAAGGAGGGACAGGAGCAGGTCAAGGTCCCAGCACACACGCTGCAGCAGAGGATTTAACATGTCCCACACACATCAATGACAAGCAGTGCCTGTCATTAGGGAGGCGCAGTAGGGAAATACTCTCAGCCCTGTGCACTCAGAGGTCCTGGGTACCAGACACTCTCACGGCTGAGGGAGAGGCCTGCAGAATGTAAAGACACACACTAGCACCGGGGCTAGAGCTGGCTATCCAGGGTTGGTTCTGGGTGACCTTGAGGATTTTAGGGAGCTTTAGAAGCTCCTCAGTGGTAGGGACTCCCCAGTGGCCTGCATAGTGTAGAACTCAGCTCTGTCACACAGCCAAACTTTGTCTACCCAGAGGGGCCTCCATGTAGACGGGGCTGTGTGGACATTACTGGGTAGGTGATTGTCCCTGGGGTGTGGACCTGCCATTTTTCTGCAACCACGGGTATCTGCTGTCACTCACACAAAGCCAGTCCCCCTTGTCCAAGGTTCATGAACAGAGCAGAGCCAGGTGTGCGGGCTCCCCTTGCCTTATTATCCTCTGTGATTGGAAATCCCTGGGTCACACGCGCGCGCGCACACACACACATACACACACGCACCCTTGCTGAGTTCCCAGGCAGGAACAGGCTGTGGCCACCACCAAAAGGTACAAGGGCAGAGTGAGGGACACTTCCAGGGAAACAAAATTTTTTCTCCAGGGACAGGGCACAGCCCTGCTGTCTGCCCCCACAGAGAGCCCTGCTGCAGGGCGGGGGCTCTGGAATGTTCTCTGAACGCGCATAGCCGAGTTGTGAGTCAGACACAGTGGGGAGGAGGCCCGCAGCAGGGCTGCAGGCAGGAGGTGGAACCCTCCAAGCAGAACCCTGGTAAACAGCAGGCGGTGCCTAGGTCCTGTCCCACCAACAGCTGCCTCTTCCACTGCCTATGGGGCCACACCAGGGGTGAGGAGCACACAGACCAGGAGGAGGCAGTGCTGGTCTAGGTCAGCCGGGGACTTGGAGTTGGGGCTCCTGACTCCTCACACAGTGCTCTTTCTAGACTCCCTGCACAGTGCTCTCACATCCAAGCACCACCCAGGCATCGCTATTCCTTGAGTAAACTGACCTTTAGACATTCAAACAGGGCTGCAGCAGCCTAGGTGCTGCTGGGTGCCAGGTGGGTCCTATTTCTCAAGACACTTCTTGTCTCCAGAATGTGAAATAATACCCAAAACTCCTAGTGTGTGCTGGCAGGGGTTCCTGCACATTTATTCAAGGGACAGAGGCCTGGCTACACTGCGGACACGATGCAGCATGGAGAGATCAGCTAGCTCGGAGGGTTTGGCCTTGAGCCTTCAACCCTCATCCATGCTGACCCAGCCAGCAGCCTGAGGCAGGTATGGGATGAGGTGACACACCTCAGGTGTGATCTCACAGGATGAGATCAAGTTGCGGGGCCTTGACCATGGGAAACTACAGACACTCTTCTCGTGGGGGATGCTGGGCAGGGGGCACACGTCTGCCACTCTGCACCCACAAAGCTGAGGTTTGAGCCCCAGCTGGACTCACCCGGTGAGGCCCTCTCCTCTCTAGACCTCAGTTTGCTCATCTGTAGAATGGGAGGGCCATCGAGGGCTGTTATTATTTAATGAGCTCTGTGAGAGCCGGCTCAGTTGATAGAGGGGTTTGCCCAGCATATGCACGAGGCCTTGAGTTCCCTCCCCCAGCACCGCACATCTAATCCAAGCACTGGGGAAGCGGAGGCAAGGGGATTATCATGAATTGGCTTGGTGTGCATAGTGAGGCTGGCCTGAGATCCAGCCATACAGAAATGAACGAGTGAATGAATGAGTGAATGAATTAATGGGGGTAAGAAGAAAAAAGAGAGAGCACCTTGTTCACATAAGAAAATTTAAGAGAGAGAGAAAGAAGTGGAAGCCTGAGACCCAGGGTCCCATAATAACCTCCAAGGGTACACCTAAGTGGCTTGAGTCGTCTACCTCTCGGCCCTGTCTCTCCGAGGCCCCACCCATCCTTGCTGTCCCTCTCTGTAGACCAAACCTTTAATAAATGGGTCTCTGAGGACAATCAAGGCACAAACTTCCGTAAAGGGCTCAGGCATCCAGAGACTGGACTACACAGCCACTTCCAACCACCACGAGTGCCACGCTGGGGTGGGTGCGCCGAGGAGACGTTGGCCTTTGTGGGGCTCTGAGAGAACAGGCAGGTCATCTCACCCCCCCAGGATCACCCCTTCAGCTACCCACGTCAGGACAGTGGACCTCTGGTTTCTCAAAGTGCCCCCTCTAAGGAGCCTTGTGCCTACCTAACCTGCAGCCCCTCAGCCTCTGGTCCATACTGCGTGTCACTCTGAAGGAGCTACCGAGTGCCCTGTGCATCTTGGTCCCTTCCAGGGGAGAAGCAAGCCCTGGTGGCTGAATGAGGAGGATGGATCATGACTTTGTGTGAGGAGATGCTGCTTTATGTCTGTGGTGCCGCCCCTCAGGAAGCCAACCGGACCCAAGATGGGCAGAGGAAAGAGACAGATGAGGGCTACCCATATGCTTCATGGTGAGGAACAGATGTTCACCCATGCCTGACCCCTCCGAGGAGGACTCCAAAGTCTTGAGCCAGTGGATTCATCTGCCCAGGCCTCAGTTTCCATTACCAGCTCGATAGTAGAAATAACAGGACTTTCTGCCCACCAGAGTACTCCAAGGATCCAGATTAGAGTGGGTCCTTAATCTGATTAGATGGGTCCTTTATGAAAACATAGATGCACAGAGTATGGCCATGTGGGGACACCGGAAGAAAGCTGCCATCCGTGATCTGAGGAGCTAGGCCTGTGATGGTTCTGTCTTGACACTCAGGCTCTGGCATGTGGGGCAATGTGCGTGTATCTCTCAAAACCACCAGCTACGGGGCTCTGTAACAGTAGCTCCTGGAAAAGCTCTCGGGACAGTGAGGTAAAGTCCTTCCTTGTCATAGAGCTGGCATCAGAAGGGGTCCTGCCCAGTACCTCCAGCAGCCTCCAAAACAGGAGCACAACACTCAGCTGAGGCCCAGGTCTTTGCAACAGGCAGAACCCCCGGGTGGCAAGGCAGCCTCCCAGCTCACTGGCCCTAGCCACACTGGCCAGGGCTCCTCATCCCACCCTCCCAGCCTGCATGCCAGGGAGCTCGTGGGCAGAAGCACGTGGCTAGCTGGCCTGAGCCTTCTGCAGCGGAGGGGCTTGGGCACTTCAGCTGGACTCTGAGCTACCCTCCCAGCCACCAGGCGGGCACGACCTGTGCTCCAGACCTGTTTTGACTCAGCCCTGTCAACTTCAGCAATTGGCAGCATGTGGGGAAAGGACAGGGATTGCCAAAGCCTTATTGCCTTATCACCCTTCAGAAAACGCTCTGAGGAGACCCTGAGCCTGTGGCCCTCCGCAGCCCTGCACACAGCACTCTGAAGGTGGGATGTCACAGGGCCTCACACCAGCCCCCAAAAGCTGGAGGTCAACCCCAACATGCAGATGAGGGAACTGAGGCTCAGAATGCTGGAAACCCACCATCAAACTTTCATGGATAAAGTGTTATGGGGTACACAGAGCCAACCTCTTACCTTCCCCTGGGGACCTGCCAAGCCCACAGTAAAACCCAGAGCCTTCCAGAGGGGCTACTAACCCCTCGCCCTACCTTGGGCTGTGGCCACACACTCAGACTTGGGGGCCAGATTCTTCTGATTGCCACAGTTCTGATCCCAGATCAGGGACCATATGGTCTCCAAGTATGACTTCCAGTACCCAGAGTTTTGGAAGGGCTCAGGAAGTGAGTGAGCAGGCCCCATGGCCCTCAAAGCCCGTATCTGGGTCTTGGGTCTCAGACCCATTAGGTTCAAATCTTACCTCCACAGCGAGGTCCTTTGACCTTGTACAAGTTGCTGAGACCATCAGCTCCTTCAGCCATTAACTAGCACTGCTGAGGTTTCCACACTGGACAAGGGTCCTGGAAGAAACCCTCTCTGCTCAGGCCTCAGGCTTCCCAGGTCACTGATCCCCAAATTTGACCTAGATTTCTGCCCTCAAAAGTACCCCAAGGTTGTCTGCCTCAAACCCATGGTGAACACTTCTAGGCCCTTAGAAATACAATAGACTTGTGCTTCGTGCTCCATCCCTCCGCTACCTAAGGGTTCCTGAGGGACCCTTCAAGTCTTCCTGACCCGTAGACAGAGAGTCTGCTAAATCAAGATGAGCTGAGTGTGCAAATATGAGTGTATCTGAATGTGTGGGAGTGTGTGTGGACACATGTATGTGGAAGCCAGAGGTAAACATCAGGTACCTTCCTCAGTCATTTCCCACCTTGATTTTGCTCAGGTGGGTTTCTAGTGTTCATTGCAATGCTGCACATACCATACCCGCTGGCCAGAGAAGTTCTGGGCTCTCCTGCTTCTGCCTCTCATCTTGCCGTAGGACGTCTGGGATTACAAATGTGAGTCACTGCATCTGGCTTTAGGTTCTGGGATGAAACTCACCTTTGGCCTTAAGTTGCTAATGTTTTCCGCCATTTCCCTAGCACATCTCTACCTTTAGACAGAGTCTCACCAGGCAGCCCAGACTAGACTGTAACTCTCAGGGATCAGCATGCCTCTGCCTCCCCATGAGTGGGAGTAAAGGCGGGTGCCACTATCTTAGTCAATGTCCTATTTCTGTGAAGAGACACCATGACCACGGCAACCCTTACAAAGGAAAGCTTTTCATTAGGGCTGGCTTACAGTTCGGAGGGTTAGTCCAGTATCAGTGCAACAGGGAGAATGTCAGTGTACAGGCACACGGTGCTGGAAAGTAGCTTAGAGTTCTACATCCAGATCTGCAGGCAGAGAGAGACACTGGGCCTGGCTTGGGACCTACTCCAACAGGGCCACACCTCCTAAACCCAGTAGTGCCGCTTCCTAATGACCAAGCATTCAAATGTGTGAGCCTATGGGGCAGCTCCTTTTCAAGCCACCACGGCCACCATATTCTTTGAGAGAAGGTCTCTCTCGTTGAATCTAGAGCTCACTGGTTGGCCAGTGAGACCCAGGGATTCTCCTGTGTCTACCTTCCCAGGGCTCAAATTACAAGTATATATTAGAGAAGTTGCTTTTTACATGAGTTCTAGGGATCCACACTCGGGACCCCAAGAACCTTACCTCCTGAACCATAGTCCCTCCCAGACCCAACCAGGAATAAACTTTGACCACCTGTAACTTTCTCATCCGGTGAAAGAAGTCCAGGGACAGTAATTGCAAGACTCTAAGAACTCAACAGGATGCTAGCTTCATTCGAAGTTACTGATTCACCACCCTTAGTGTGTGGCTCTCACCCTTCTAACGGCTGCAAGATGGCTGAAAGAGCTCCTGTCAGCATATCCACATCCCGGGTAGCTGAGAGGGGAGGGTGTGCCTATTCCCTCCAAGGAAGCTTCCTAGAAAACCTACGCTGCTCAGCTCTCACTGGCTAGAACTTAGTCAAATAAATGATGACCCCTGATGGGATCACACTTCCCCCCATGGATGGCAGTTTGACCCCACCATTTCTCCTATCAAAAGGAGGCCTGGAACCCGAAGTGCCCCACCCTTGCAGCTGGGTGTGGTCTTAGGATTTGATTTGTTCAAAGGGCCAGGAGCCAGCAGGGAGCCTGCAAGCTTTTATACAGCCATACTGCCAGTCTGGAATGGAGTTCCTCACTACTGGCCTAAGCAAGCCCAGGCTGCTCTCTGGGATGGGACAGCATCACCATAGCAGATGAGCCATCCTTGGCTTGCTACATCAGCCAGGCAGCCTAAATCTGAGAGCCAACCCACAGACCAGGAGGAAGGGAGGATCTTTGCAACTTTAAGCACAGAGTGTAGAGGCCATGAGGTCCTCACGCTCATAGATAGCAACAGAGAAACCAGAATTGTTAAACACACAGGATGTTCTCTTCGATGGAGGGATGTGTGTACCTGTTTTCTATCCAGATGGATGGGTTCATAACCTGGTGATCTCTGCTGCTCTGTGGATCCAGGCTTCACCTGAATTTCCCAGACACCTGAGCATTGTTTCAGTCAGTAGGACCCCCTCCCACCCCCCTTTACAAAAGAGCTTTGCTATCATGCTCATTACAACCCTTCCTCCCTAGACCCTTCTCTTGAGCATTGTTTCAGTGGATAAAGCCCATCCTTGCGGAAGAGGTCACAGATGCTTTGCAAAGGAGTTTCAGCGTAACCGTGCCTTAAGCTTTGTTGTGATAACTGTCACAGAAAACATTTTTCCAAAGCTGTTCTGTGTTTAAACCCGTAAAAACAAACAAACTGCACCAGGTCAGGCTCCAGAAGTTTGAACCAGCCCAGTCAACTGAGTTGTGCTGAATGGGGTTTTCTTCTGGCCTCCCGTGGTTCCTTTCTCTGCTAGCCATAGTGTCTGCAGGGACCCCCACGACAGAGTTTAAAACTGGGGTAGTTTGCTACACAGCAAAAGCTAACTGATACACTGCAGGGAGACTGGGAATATGTTGTACTAACAGGTTGCCAATGCCACCCCCAAACCAGGATTTCCATGTCCAACAGGAAGGGGATCATGGCAAGACACTGGCATCCTGCCATCCCACCCAGTTCCATCTACAACCTTGCCACTGTCAGGGGGAAGTATGGCAGCCTCCCTAGCTTTGGCCTGAGATCCCCTCCTGTACCACTACAGCCTGAGACCATGGGAAGAAGGGTGCTCTGAGCAGTGCGGCTGAGGCCTCACTAACCGGCCCCCCATCAGTCACTCGGAGTGCATAGGCTCAGCCTCCGAGCATCACTGTCCCTGAAGAATGAGCCCTGCACCTTTCATGCAGTGTGCCCACACCCTGCCACTCTGGCAGCATCAGGCAGTCCAGCAGGTGCCATGGTTGCCCAGCTCCAGATACACCCTCTTGCCACAGAGGAGCCTCTGGGAGCCTCTGGAAACGATGAAGCTCTACTGTTCCCTGGCTGTAGACTGCTGGCCTCTAGACCTGAGAATAAATTTTCCTGGCAGCTTGAGCCACCAAGGTTATAGCAACTTGTTACAGTGCCTGCTTCCTTGGCAATAACCAAACACTTCCACAGCCACTGGGCCTCAAAGTCCAGGAAGACAGAGCCTGCTGGCAGTCCTGGGAGCCCTGGGAAGGCAAGACCCACCTCCCACGACAGCTCTCCCTCCTAAGATAGCTGCGGAAACTCTGTTTTGTTTTGGTTTTTGTGTCTTGAGACAGGGCCTCTCTATTTAGCCCTGCTATCCTGGAACTCACTATATAGACCAGGCTGGCCTCAAACTCACAGAGATCACTGTCTCCCAAGTGCTGGGATTAAAGGTGTGCCCACCAAACTCAGCTCCCCTGGAAACTGTCCAAAAGCATCTGAAAGGCAGGCATGGTATCGTACACCTATAATCCCAGCACTGAGGAAGTAAACGCAGGAGAACCAGATGTTCAAGGCCATCCTTGCTATAGAGCAAGTTTAAGGCCAGTCTGAGCTACCTGAGACCCTGTATAAAAAGATAAAAAGTAAAAGAAAATAAAAACCCTAAAACTAAAAATAGGTTTGGGGATGTAGCACAGCTCATAGAATGCTTTTTTAGCGTGCACAGACTCTTGGGAAGTGGTGGCACACACCTTTTATCACAGCACTTGGAAGGCAGAGGCAGGTGAATCTTTGAGTTCAAGGCCAGCCTGGTCTACAGAGTGAGTTCCAGTAAACTAGGGCTATACAGAGAGACCCTATCTTGAAAAACCAAAACTAACCAACCAACCAACCAACCAACCAACCAACCAACCAACCAACAAAAACAACTGGGTTCCATTCCCAGTGCCAAATAAAATACTCATCTCAGAATACAAGAGAAGGGGGTGGATCAGGATTCCAAGGTCAATCTCAACTACAGTGTATCTGAGGCCAGCCTGGGCTACATGAGACTCTGTATTCATTCATTCATTCATTCATTCATTCATTCATTCATTCATTCATTCCCATGAGTTCCCTAGCTCCTGCCTGTAATGCAGCCAAGAGCTCCTCACCCACCCACCTCCTGCCCCTGCCACCTGGCTAGGAGGGCAGGTGTTTGGTGTGGTTACAGAGGTCAGGGTGAGGAGCTAGACCCAGAAGGCTCAGTGAACACCAGTGCCCTTCAGGACCGCCTAGCCAGCATGAAACAAAGCAGGGCCTCCCCAGGGGAGAAGGCCGTCACCCGGCAGAGGTGCCAGGCTGGTGAAAGGCCACCATCCCTCTCCTGGCACCGCCATCCACTGCAAATGCTTGGCCGGAGTCGGTGCCAAGCAGCTTCCAAGACTGTCACGTGCTGGGGCCACCGGCCGAGGGGCCTGCCCGCCCTCCCCGGGACACACCTTTGATTCAGAGGAATGTGTGTGTGTGCTTTTTATTCCTTGAAGGGGAAAAAGCTCTCTCTGCAGAATTCCTCCAGGGACCCTGGCCACAGGCTGGTGGCGGGGAGTCCTGGGAAGGTCAGGCCTCCACAGGGACCCCAGCCCACCTTCCCACGGCGTTCCCTGAACCCACAAGTGCCCTCTGTCATGCCCTCTGCTATGTTCCTTGCTAGGGAAGGCTGTAAGGGAGCGCCTTTCATGTCCACCACCGAGACTTCAGGTCCAGGAAGCCAAGAAGCTCTCTCCTTGGTGACCTTGGGCAAATCCAGGCCTTGCCTGAGCACTGAGCCCCAGTGCACGCCTCCACGAGGTGCCCACGGGTTCTCCAGAGCTGCCCCAGACAGCTGCACTCTCACCTGCGTCAGAGCTTCCACTTCTGGTGTGCCTGTCAGGGGTGATGTGACAGGTGTCACTGCGGGCTTTGTGACAGTGGGGAGCTTGGCAGGTGGGTGACAGCCAGGCACTAACTTGTCTAGTGCCAGCTTCTCACTAGGCCTGAAGAACACGGATGGCTGATGGGTGGCATTTTCTCGAGCATGGGGCAACGGACACCACCCGGGGCAAGTCACCTGTGGCTCCAATATGATAGCTGCTCCAGGCCCTTCCCCCAGCACCCTTCAAAGGCCACACTTCACAGACCCTTCCTATCTGAGGGCCAGAGTGGACCTGTCCTTCCGATATGAGCCTTTTAGTTTCTGGTATTTTCTTTCCTAATCACAATGTATGCACCCAGGACTCTGGAAGAAGGCCAGTTTCTGGTCCGTGTAGGACCCAAGGTTCCAGGAACCAGAGATCATGCACATTAAAGTTCTGAGTGTCTGCAGGATGTCTGGCATCACTGCATTCAATCCCTAAGACACCCCAAGATTGTGGAAGCCCCAAGGCAAGCAGAACCCAGTCCTGTCCCCAGTCCTCCCAGCAGCAAGAAGATCCGGACCTGAATCCAGACCCTACTTGTCCTTCACGAGATACAGGCCCTTTCTTTCTGGCCCACCAGCATGACAACCTCTTCCCACCATACTTCAGACTCCCCTTCTGCCCGCCCCACCTTAAAGCAGCCAGAAACCATCTCCCAGCCTTCAACCTGACCCCGATAGCATTCAGATTCCATCCACAATGGAGTCCCAGGCTCCTTGACCCTTTTCCAAGGTGCTCAGAGACCACCTGCTGAGGCACAGAGAGGCAAGAAAGCTTGCTCAAGGCCACACAGCAGCTGGGCTGGGTCCATCCGGCCTCCTTCACCCTTTCCTCACAGCTAAGCAGTAAAATGACAGTGGATCCCCACATGCCTCCCTACCCACACACATCCTCACCCTTTCAACCCTCAGCAACAGAAACTAGGACTGACTCTGGTCTTTCAAGGTGCAAAGGGGCTCCTGGGTGCCCCCACAGGACAGTGCCAGCAGAATGGGCTTCCCAGCAAGTGAAGAGGCAGAACAGGGAACAGTGAAACCCATAGGGAGCTGTAAGATACCCTTCAAGCCATCTGGGTTCACCACAGAGTGGAGAGCTGGCTGAGCAGGGCTTTCTGGAACCAAGTCAGAAAAGAGTTATCTAGTGATATCATGGAGGTTCTTGAGACCCAGGAAAGCGACCAAAGGTGCCTTTTATTAATTTGAAAGGTCTCCTGTAGCCCAGGCTGGCTTCTCTGTGTAGCTAAGGATAACCTTGAATTTCTGACCCTCCTAACACCCCATTCCAAGTGCTGAGATTGCAGGCATGTACCACCATGTCTGGTTTATGTGGCCCCAGGGATAAAACCCGGAGCTTTGTGCACGCTAGGCAAGTACCCTACCAACTGAGTTCCAACCCCAGCCTAAAGTTCTCACTAGAAGCCACCTGCCCCAGAAGAGAAGACAGTACTGACTAGGAACTGAAGCAGGACAAAGTGAGTGCTTGGGCTGGGAACAAGACACCAGGGAAAGAGCTTGTCTTCATAGCTGTGGGCAGAATTGAGCCAGCATATCATATGTGTGTGCATATTGGTTTGTTTTTGTTTCTGTTTTTGTTTTGTTTTTGCCTTATGATCATACCAAAAAATGCTTCTGGAAGCTATATATTATATATATAATAAAAAGACCCTACAGGTATGGAGTGTGTGGGCTGTGTCTTTAGTCCTAGCTACTTGGAGGGCTGAGGCAGGAAGATTGCTTAAGCCTATGAACAATATAGCCACAACAACACACACCCACACACACACACACACACACACACACACTGTCGGCTCCCATGGCAGCTGACCGGCCTGGCTCTTGGTGTCCAAGAAGTCAGTGTGGAAGGCTTCAGGCTGACCAACAGCCCTATTCCCATTGCCAGGAATCTTCAGTAGCTGGAAATCACAGGTGGCGCGTGCAGTGGGCAGACCACATCATGAACCTGACTGGCTTTGAAATCACCGAGGAGATACACCTCCTGTGCTTTTCTACAAAGGTGCTTCCAGAGAGGTTTGACAGGAGACAGAAGACCCGCCCTGAATGCGGGCAGCCCCGTCCCCTGTTCTGAGGTTCTAGACTAAGGAGGTAGTAAGCTGAGCCCCAGCGACCATCTCTCCGATTCTCGAGCAAGCAGTGGCATGCTCCCACAGCCTCAGAGCCTGCTGCCGCCCGTGCCCTCTCCACCATGGTGGCCTGTAATGCGCACACCTCGAACCAGGAGCCAAAAGTATCTCTCTTCCCTGAAGTCATTCATAAGGCATAATTGATGACAGAATGAGAAACACAACTAGGTGGATGAAAAACAAACCAAGCAAGTTCCTGGGCCAGGTCTGGAGACTCAGCAAGGGTATAAGGACCCCAGCCCCAGAGGGATGCACAGACACCCATGCCTGGTCTCATTTGCAGGAACCACCAACACAACACGGGAGGATAGTAAGAACCTAGCTACCACACCCTCTAGGGTGCACGCACCTCTGGGGTGCACGCTGCAGGGTTGAAATGGGGATGGCAGTTCAGGGTTACGGGCAGGCCAGACTTCCGAAAGGAAAGGTACATACACCAGGGCCTGAGGGAGTCCATGGGCTGCCACAAGGGTCCTGTCCCCAGCATCAGGGGAATTTGCACCACCCCTATGGCCCAGCCATGGCCCAAGATTTTGGACTGAGTTATCTTGAGCTAGAATTTGAAATGCCACACGTAGCAAACAGTTAATGATCAACTGGTCACCTCTGTCCAGAAGTCCTGGAAGTCACAAGGCTACAAAATGTGTAGAATGCTGCCTCTGACCATGCCAGACATGACAACTAGGGTGCCGATTATTCCTTGGCTTCCCCTCTGCATAACTTTGCACTCGAATGCAGGCTATGAGATTTGCTGTGGGGAGCTCTTCCCGCCGCAAGCCACCGCCCTGGAGTAGTTTCCCACACACGCTGTTCCTCCCCGGCCAGGGCCTGCTCTCCCCGAAGCCATCATCAAGAGGACAGGTACCCTTCCCCAAGCTGCTCGTCTGGGAAAGGAGCAGAGTGTGTCTCTTGTGTCTTGGAAGCAGTGGAAGAGTGGGGACCGGACAGGGTTCAGCCTACGACTGCCCCGCCTCACGGCACCGACTACTGTAAGAGCTGCTGACTTCTGCCAATTTATATGCTAATTCCATAAATGATTCTTCCCACATTCAATCAAAGCTGAGGAATGTTCCAAAGGTCCGAACACACTGTACCCATGAGCAGACAGGGAAAGATGTGCAAAGCTGCCCACGGGAGTTCCAGGAGGTGTTCACACCTGCCTAATTTTAGGTCCACATGTTCCCTCAGCTGACCTGGCCAGAGCAAAGTGCTTGGCCATTGGAAGCCTGTAGGTGCCCATCTTGACCGTGAGATCCCATTCCCCTGTTCCCTGCAGAACAGAACAGGGGTCAGCAAGGGAAAGATAGTGAGGAAGGGAGAGGAAGCACCAACCCAGCCACAAAACATTTGGCCTACAATCTGTTCTGCCTACAAAATATGTTAAGGCAATAGGGGCACAGAAATTATGGGAGAAGCCAACTACAGTCTGATTAAGCCCACTCCATGAGGAAGAAAGGGGAAGAAGACTTAATTTGGCTGATGAGGAGCTAGATGGGTAAATAGGAGGAGGCAGGAAGAAGGAAGGAAGGAGAAGAGAGAAGAGTTATTTTGGCTGGTGAGTGGGTGGATGAATGGGCAAACAGATGTATGAATGAAGGACAAATGCTGAATGGAGAGATGAATGTTGCGTACGTGGATAAGTTGACAGATATGGAATGGATAGGTAGATGGATAACCAGGGGAGTGGTCAGGGGAGTGAGTACGGTGAAAATGAATATGAAACAGAGGGCTGGATGCTAGGTAGAGAAAGTGGGAGGACAGATTACTGAGGGCATAGATCAATGGACAGATGGATAGGTGGATGGATGGATGGATGGATGGGTGGATGGGTGTTGGATATGTAGATGTTGGGGACATGGATGGATGGATGGATAAGTGAATGGTTGGGCATGTATGTATGTACTAATCATCCCCTCCCCCTTAAAGCTCATTGTCTCGGTAGAACAGTTCACCCTTCCTGCTTTGTCTCCCTAGAACTTGACAAGGATCTCAGTCAAAGACAAGGCCCTTGTGTCTGTCCCTTAGCACTGTTCGCAGAGTTTCCTTCTCGGACACCTGTCCTTCCACAGCCTGCAGCCCAACTCCCCTTCCAGCTTTGCCCTCTGGTCCTGGTTTCACCCCATCCACAGGTGGGTAGCCACGTGCCTCATACTGTCCTCCATGCCAGGCCAATGCAGAGGACGTGTGCACCAGGCAAGCACCAGCCTCAGGCTCAGGCTCCCCTTGCATGATCAGAAGTGGACAGAGGCCATGACAAAAGCATAAGAGTTCACTATGGTGAGGGTCCCCAAAGGGCAGGAGTAGGCACCCAGGCAGGCACTCGGGAGCATGGCTGAGACTCAAAGATGCATGTCAGGTCCAAAGAGAACATGCGAGTTCCCGGTGGACACTTTTCACTGGATTGAGGACGATGCAGAACGTTGGCCTGACATCCCTGTGTCCATCTGCTTTGTGTTGTCAACAGCATGGTAATGCAGGCTGGGCGAGTCACAAAGAAAGCTTTATTTGGGCTCATGGTTCTGATAAAGGACTAGAGGCTGAACCTGGTGTTAGTTGCCTTGCTGGTGGTATCCCTCAGCCTCCTACAGAGACATGGTGTGTGTGTGTGTGTGTGTGTGTGTGTGAATGTGGCTGTCTGTCTTTGATTAAGCCGTCCTACTCTCTGGAGGCGCCATAAAGCATCAGAGAGGATTAACTGCAGCTCTTGACACCACACAGTGGGAACTATGAGCTCAGGGGATGGGCAATAATCCAAAATGGTGTAACCCTCATCACATGGCCAAAGAGGGTCATGATCAAGGGGTCTTGGGCACCAGGATTTTAATGGACCACTCCCTTCTGTTAGAGACAGGGTTTCACTAGGTATACTCTTAGTTAAGGTTAGCCTTAACTCTCAATCTTTTGCCTACACCTCTGAATGCTGGGATTGCAGAGGTGTGTGACTATGGGCTCATATCTTTCCCAGACCTCGTTTTACACATGATATATGCCCTGTGGCATGGACCCTGAGGCAGGGAGGCATACTATGGGACAGTGATAAGGCAGGGCCACAGGTGAAGGCATTTGGATGGCAATACTTGTTCTCATGGGACCCAGGGCTACTGCTGGTAGAAGTCCGTGACTGGTCTGAACCGGGAAGGGATATGACCTATTGGCATGGGGGGTGGCGGGGAGAACGGAGAGGGCAAGGGAAAAGAAGAAGCAGCGCCAGTGGCAGAGAGGGGTCCACAAACCAAGGGACTCAGGTGGGTAAGAAAGGGAGAAGTTTAGCTGCAACAAGCCCCACAGGAGAGGGCATGGGATAGGAAGGGGGCCTGACATAGGAGGCAGCCTGAAGGGCCTTCTGAAATGGAGGAGCAGGCATGGCCATTCGTGATAGCCCTAACATTCCTGGGTGAGGGCCATGGTGTTCTCATCTCATGGGGACAGAGCCAAGGGATAGAAGTCAGGGAAGGTGGGCATGGCACTCAACAATCCTTGGTGTCCGGCAGCTATTCATAAACAGGTGCCTGGGCATTAGGTTCTTCCTCACACAGCATGTTCACTCCCTATAGTACACCCAGAGCACACAAGGGCTGTCTACCTCTACCCAAAATAAGCTTTCCCTGTGAGGATGTCCAGGCCTCCTCCCAGTAGCATGGCCACGCTCCTTCCAAGCTGAGTCTTCACCGTAGTCTCCGCAGGCCCTTCCCACTTGAGACTTCTCCAGCTCTGTAGAGCAGGGCCTTGACCATTTGGAGACCATACTTGCTTGCCGGTGTCACCCAGTGGTCACAGCTTACGGAAGAGACAAAGCTACCTGGGTGGCCCCTCCCCCAGAATCCGCAGAACTCCCACAGCTCAGAGCTTCACAGTCCTCCCCTGCCCCAGTCCCAGACCTCCAGTGCTCCCTTTCTCTCGCCATGGTTTCCTTTCGCTAGGACCCTCCTCCCAGTCAGGAGCTGGGGTCACCAACAACCCCCACATTTCCCCATTCTGCTCTCTATGCCTCCCTTAGAGACAGACTCTCCCTGCCTGGGACCAGTCAGTAGGGAAGTGCTGCATCCTGAAAGCCACCTGGTTCTGTCCCCACCAGGCCAGTTCATAGAGCATAGGTGGCTGAGACCTGCTCCCCTCTCGATGCCCACAGGCTCAGAGAATGGCCCAGAGGCATCTTCCCACGGAGGCCTGGGAGACAGGGCCAGCAGGGCTCCAGGCCTGGGTGATGCGGTTTTGCACTGTGGATCTGGATAAACTGGAAATGCAGAGGTCTGCACTGGGCAAGCGGGGCCGGGCACAGGAAGGGCTTCAGAGAGCTGGGAGCAGGCCCGGGCCAAGCCCCAGCATGGTCAGCGGAGCCAGGGTGCCTACCAGCCACGCCCCCACCCCAGCCCTGCACACAGAGCCCCTCCACAGCAGGATGCTGGGGGGCCCGCATCCACGTGGTATATTAATCAAACGCACCCTGATAGTGATCAATGAGAGCCCTTGGCAGCGCATGCCTGGCCGGGTTCCAGACTCACCTTCCAGCTTTGGGAAGGCCGAGGGTGGCAAATGTGATCTTTGGCAAGGGATAGGGCATTGTCTCCCGGCTGTGGGAAAATGTGCACCGTGCAAACATATCCTTAAAATGAACTTACAAGGAAATGTCCGTGATGGCCTCATTAAAGATAACCACCCTGGCTGCACATGACAGAAATAAAGTCCCTATTTAGTCCAGATCTGGTTAAGAGGCCTCAGGGGATCAACCCCCATGAGGGTACAGACAGAGAGAGACCCCTTGTTTGGTTGGACCATTCGTGGAAGTTTCCAGAGAGAAATCTGGAAGCCTTTATACCCCCTAACCCAAAGCTCCAGGACAGGTGAGTTCCTGAGTGCTCGGGCTGGCAGAGACAGGGTGTGCTGCATGCAGGGGGCACTATGGCCTCCAGGGTCCTTGCACAGGAATGCCAAGGTCTGGCTTCATTTCTGAACCTGCCATATGGCCCTGCGTCCTGGGACCCAGGCTGGTAGCCAAGGAAGAGCCCAGGGCGAGGTCTGTCACCCTACAGCTCACCGCCTAGAGCCATTTTTCAAAGGTGTTTCCCAGGAGCTCTGGAAGGAAGCAGGCTTGGGCCAGGGCCAGGCAGCAGTGTCTGGGGCTCTTGGCAAAAGTGCCACCCTAAGAGCAAAAGTTCTTCTCTAGGTTCCCACTGGCTAGAGAGCCAGGTGAATTTGGACAGGGGTTGGGGATGGGGGGCCAGGGATGGTGTGAACCAGGCAACAGCAGGATTGTCTTTCTGGGCTACAGGGGAGCTGACCACAGATGTGCCCGTCTGATCCATGGGAACCCTGGCCCAAGGAGCTGTGGCTCATGTTACAAAGGTCTACAGGGGCTGGGGGGGGGGGGGGCTTCACTCCCTGAGGACACTGCCGGACTTGTTGGGGATCATTAGCTGTGTGATGGGGGGGCCCAGACTAAAGAAAAGGGGGAAACTACTGAGTCCACAGCCCTGCTAGCTGACGTGCACAGGGGGTCTGAGCAGAGGGATGGGAACCCCACACATCCCACAGGCAGAAGGGAGCCTGGCACAAGAAAATGTCTGCTGCAAACGGTCTAACCTATGGGCTAGATATCATAGTCTTATGCTCATTCAGGGTAGTCTCCCCATGACAGACAAACTGGTAGCGACGTCTTGGAATTAACCCTCTTGGGACCCCCTGGTTTGCTAGCCAACAACAGGGAGGATGGCCCTGTGGGTTGTTCACACGACAACCCTAATTTGTTATTGCTGGTTGCACTGCAGCCAGGACAAGCCCCAGGTACATGATGTAGCAGGAAACTGAGACCAGCTTCATCTTGGGTACTAATGGGGCATCATGGGTGAACCAAGTCTCCAGAGAAAGGAAAGGAAGGCAGTCTTCAGGAGACCCTGACTGACTCAGAGGAGGGGTGGTGACTATCTGCCATGGCTCTGGTCCCCCAGGAACCATCTCTGCTATTTCCATCTACTCTATGAACCGGCAACTGGGTGGGTTGGTAGAGCTGTGTCCCACCCATCATATGCAACAAACTTCGGTGAGGCCAAAGAGCTACAAAGTTGCAGAGCACGGCTGGGAAGGGGTGCCACAGCTGCCCTGTCCTGCTTTTATGATTTCTCCTCTCCTGCCCCTCCCCTCATCTGCCACATTTGGCACAACGCAGTACTGGGGGCAGGACTTGTGTGAGGCCAGAGGACCTGCCAGCAGGAGATGCTGCTCGTCAGAAAAAAAAAAAAAAAATCCCTGTACTGAGGCAAGCATGTTCCCAGACTCAGAGCTTGCCTCATAGGTCTTGTTAATCAGGGTTTTGCATGTATGATTTCCAAGCAGGGGTCATACTGGAATAAGCTGTGCCCTAAGCCTGGCACTGGCCATCCCTGTAAGAGGAGGTACACTGGGCCAAGTGACAACATGGCAGGGGTAGGCAGCAGGGACCCGGCTGCACGTCCAGTGTGTGGTTCAGCCTGCATCAGCAGCCTGACTGGATTCAAAATCGCCTATCGGGAGGGGAGACCCACCCTGAAAGTGGGTGGCATCAGCCCACGGGGGCGAGGGTCCTAGAGTGAATGGAAACGACCTGGACACCAGTGTTCATCTCCCTACTTCCTGAGCCATCAAGTTGCAGGCAAGCTGCATCATCGCCCCCATGGTTGAAGAGCCTCCCATAGCCAGACCTTCCTCACCCTGGGAGGACTGTATCCCTTCAAACAGTGAGCCACGATGACGTCCTCCTCCCTTAGGTCTGTCAGGTCACAGCAACAAAGTCAGTATGAGGCCAAGCAACACCAAAAGCTAGGAGGAGTCCTCTCTGCACCTTCAGAGGCCAGAGGCACCACCCAACCTTGACCTTGGATTTCAGGCTTCAGAACTCGAAGGTAGGTTTCTACAGTAAAAAGCCAAACAGCCAGCTTGGCTTCAAAGCAGCTATCCCATCACCCCGAGTTTTGGGAGGGAGCTATGGGTCAGCTCTTGCCCACCATGTGGGCACCACCATCCCTGTTACTTTACTGACCACTTGAGAATGAGGGCAGACAAAACAGAAGCCGGTAGTCTAACATGCTGCACCCAGACGAGGGTTTCCGCTTCCCCCCCCCACACACACACACACACATCAGTTTTACCTCACCCACTCCTGCTTGGCCTGGAGTTCCCCTCCGTTGGCCACCAGCCACCACCACTGGCTGGAGCAGAGATCACTGCCCTGCATGCCATGGTCACGAGGAGTCCCTGCCCTTTAGTTATGTGGCAGAATGGCCTGCCAGGGGAAAAGCAAGGCCAACCAGTCCCCAGTGCCCCCAAACACATTCCTGGCATCTCACAAAAATGCTGAAGGTATCTGATTAGAGCAATGCTTTGAGCTCGATGGGCCATGAACTCTGAGCCTGGAGGAGGCAGTGACCTCACACCTCCACCTCCTCCTCTCCCCACCAAACGTGAGCCGCCTATCACATCAGCAGCGCCGGCGCCGTCTCTGCCCATGCACACGGCCAACGCCAGGTTGGTTTCTGGGAGCATCCACTCTGGTGTGCACAGAAGTGGGGTGGTGTCTGAAAAGGTCTGAGCCCCGGTTCTTTCCCATCAAACAGAAATAAGGATATCCACGTGTGCCTCGGAAACTGCCCATGACACAGTCTGCATGGCGGTCACTGTCACGCCAGGGTCTGCTCCAACACTAAGCCCAAGGTTGACCATTTCTCCATTCAGGGTCCACAGAGGACGGAGGGTACGTCTGAACATGGCCAGATTTGCACCCCAAACTGGATCCTTCAGCAGCTCAGAGGCACAGTGGGAACCATGCGGCTGGCTCGGCAGCAGACACCCACCCACTCATTTCTCCATCCGCCAATCAGTTTGGCCAATAGATACCTCCTGGGCATCTTTCTATATGCCAGTGCCTCCCTGAGCACCAAGGACTTGGCCAGGAGCAAAACGTATCCTTAGCTTGGCGGGATTCACATTCTACCCAGAGAAGTCCATGACAGAGAACCCCCAAACACACACCACACCAGACAAGAGGAGCACCAAGCTAGGCCAAGAGGCAAGGCAGGAATGGTCTGCATATCTACTGAGGGCAACGCTCAGAAAATGCCGACGACTGCGGCCCTAGGACAGCCCTGGAGACACATTCCTGCCTCCACACAGGTCCTGTGGGGTCCAGAAGATCGACACGTGTGTGCAGATAGGGAAAGGAGACAATAGAGAGGACAATGCATGTGGGCCTTGGGGCCAAGGAAAGCTGCCCAGAGAAGAAAGACTTTATGAAAATAGTAAGGAAGACCACTTGGGTAACCAGGACAGGATACGCTCGCTGCCCCTGGAGCTCTGCTGTCCCCTGCTGGCCAGACCAGGGATTTCAGGTGCCCTGGTCTGGGATTCTTTCCACCTAGGCCCATCTCTTGGAAAATCTGGGCCTGCTGCAGGCCCTCACCTGTATGCAAAACACCTCTGGGCACCAGTTCATACTGCCAGCTGGGCCCTATGAGGAGTGCACATCCCGTTACCCAAGCCAACCCTGGGCGTCCTGTTGTTTTACAAGGTGCCGATGACGCCAGACCCCACTGGGGCCTCAGACACCAGTGGTCTCTGGGGCTGCACACAGATGCCAGCTGCCCCAGCACCCACCTCCTCTGTGGGAGGGGCATTGCTCAGAACACTCATCAAGACAGGTGTGTGTAGGATCAAGTACCTTTGTGCAGATGCAAAGGGGAAGGAGGTGCTGCCAGGAACCCCCAAACTGCTGTGACAAACAGAGCCAAGCCAGGTCCCCATCGGTCATGAGGAATGCAGCCCCTTCCCTGCTGCCCTGTCGCACCAGACTTCTGACAGCCATTTCTCAGGGATGCTACACACCATACAAAGCCTTTCTGAGGAGCTGTGCTCTCCAGACTGCCTAGGGCTCCAGATATCAGCTCAATCCCAACTTGTACACTAGGAAACAGGGGCAGTGGGGGAAGGGTCTGGAACAGAGCCCTGGCCTGGAGAAACCCCAGGATATTCTCTCCTGAGAGTCATCGATAAAAGGTCCATCTGTCTAAAGCCCACAGATCCCAGAGGCTGGCCAACCCATGGTGGCTAGAGAATCCCCACCTAGGAAGGCAGTGGTAACAGCATATGCCTGCGTGTGGCCCCGTCCAGCTCAGGACAGTGTGCTTTCCCTAACATACAGGAAAAGTCACCACAGGGCAGCCCTCTGTCCCAATGGTGTCCCTGGCCCCAGATCAGACAGCTTCCCACGCTACCATGTTGGAACAAACTGATGAGTCAATGTGAAGAGAACCTGCTTCCCTGGATCACGCACATGGAGACAGTCGGAAACTATCATTTCAGCCTCTCTGTTCCCACTGACTTCAGTCCCACTTCAGAATCAGTGGCCTGGGGTTCATCGTCAGCATCAGATGCTGGCAAGCACCCACAGAGGGTTGTGCTGCTTCAAGCCTCTGTGACAGGCCACCACAGACTGGAGGACTTAGACCAGAGCCGGTCTCCCTTCACAGCTCGAAAGGCCAGGCAACCCAAGCTTGCTGGCATCCGGGCCTTGCCCCTGTAAAGGGCCCGGGGAGGAGCCTTCCTTGGCTCTGACTTCCCAGGTCTCCCTCAAGATATATCACTTGATGCCCACCTCCATTGCCACAGGACTCTTCTGTCTCTCCTCACAGGGACGCCAGTCACTCAATGAGGCTGACCCTACCCCCACTGTGACTCCATTTCAAGATCTTTAAACACTCTGCAGAGTCTATGCCCAGGTAAGGTCACACACACAGTGCTCAGGGATTAGGACTTCTGGAGGTAAGGTGAGGAAAGAGAGACACGGCCAGTCTCAAAAGTGCATCCCTGAGGATTGTGCATCACAGGTAACAGTTTAGCACAGACTCCCCAGGTTTATGAGCCAGAAATTGAGTGAGGGTGTGGCCCAGCAATCTGTCCACAAGCTCTCTAGGAGTTCTGATGGATATTAAAGCTTAGGGACCAAGACAGCTCCCAAGTTCCCAGCTGCTACAGAGGGAGCTTGGCAGTGGGGGGGAGTTGCCTTATACCATAGGTTTCTTTCCTGGGGTTGAAGCACCTGGGACAGGTGGCACATTTGACCATGCCTGCCGTACCCATCTATACTAGGAGAAGCAGAAGCAGCTGCCCAGAAGGCATCTAAATATTACTAGTGTGGGTCTCCTGAAGCATCTGGATCCCAAGCAAGTACGGTAAGTCCTAGCTAAGAGCCAGACAACATCTCAGTGTTATAAACCAGTCACATTCTAGCAGACAGACTAGACCATGCTGGAACATTCATGGAGAGTCCCCAGGGGTCAAGAAACCTGGATAAGTAAACCAGTATCCCTCAATGCACACAGCAGCCACAGCCCTGCTGAGGCCCAGGGCCCACTGTGATACCATATGACCACCACTGCCTACTCTTGAATCATCCTTATTTTTATAAAACTATCATTATTTACAATTGAGTCAGGGTCTCATTTTGCCCAAACTGGCTTGGAACTCGCCCTTGAAATTTCCCACCCTCCTGCTTCCACCTCCTGAGTGCTGGGATGACAGACGTGAGCACACTTGGCTCCTACAAATCACACACGTGACAGTGAATCAGGTTGCCAGGCGGTCTCATCATTCTGAGCTTCTCCCTAGTATGCATACTCCTGTTGTGTGTAGGCCAACCTAAAAACCATTCCAAGACAGAGCCTGGGATCCTGTGGGTGTGCAAGGGCCTGGATCACAGAAAAGTGCACAAGTCTAAGCTCTGACCCTCACTTCTATCCAGAATCTTCTATCTTACTCTAAAGGGGCTCGTGCATCATCATAGCTGGGATAGGATTTGGGGGAGGTGGTTATTTCTTTGAACATTTTCTGGGTACTTCAGGGGTACTGTGGAATGGTTTAGAACACTGAGGAGCACAAGCCCAGGCAGGACAAGGGACTCGCAGATCCACCCAGGTGCGGTGGTACACATCTGGGACACCAGCATTCCTGCTGACGGCTAGGTGGCCAAGAGAATCAGCAGGAAGTTTGTGCGCTGGCCAGCCCACAGCATGCTGCACAGGGCCCCGAACAAGAGACCTAGCCTCACTGAGCTAGAAGGCTTGACTACCAAAAGTTGTCTCTGATCTCCACACATATGCTGTGACGAGCACATGCCCTCACCGCTACTGCCACACACACACACTACATTTAAGACATATTTAAGGAGAATGTTTCTGTCAGAACATGAGATGTAGCTCCTCCAGGCAGGGGACTTCTGACATCTACACATCTGGGGCTGGAGAGATGGCTCAGCACTTCAGAACACTGGTTGAGAGCCGGTGAACCTGGACTAGATCCCCAGCACCTACATGGTGGCTCAAAACTGTCTTTTATTCCGATTTCAGGGATCCAGTGTCCGCTTCCGGTCTCCAAGGACACTGTACACACATAGTACAGACACTCATTCAGGCAAAACACCCGAACACAGAGAATAATAGTGTAAAAGAGAGCGATAGGACAGAGTAAATGGATCAGCACCAGATCTCGGGTTCTCAAGCCCCTCGGCCACCAGAGAATGCTAAGGGCGGGGGAGGGGCGTCCTCCAACACCAAGCCCAAGGACAACAGAAATGCCACTGCACCGGCAGAGTGGGCTGTGAGCTGGGCTAAGGGGAGGGATGTTGCTGGCCAATGGCAAGGACACCTGTGGCTTCCCAGGTTTGAGGAGGGAAGAGCAAGGACTCAGAGACAAGTTATCCTAAGACCCAACAAAGGGACCAGGGGAAAATACGGGTGTCCAGTAGGTGTGGGGACAGACAGGCACCACATCGGTGTCCCGGCAGGCAGCTTGTCAGTGCCTGTCATCTTCATCCCCTGAGAAGCAAGACCTCTGTCCCAAACCACTGCAGGTGCCCTGGTGGGGGCGGGGGTGGGGTCCTGGAGGTGCAGAGGGGAGAGGCAACAGCCTCAGGTCCTGCCAAGAGCCTCGCAGGGCCAGGGAGAAAGCTCAGCCAGTACAATACTTACTGACAAGCGTGAGGACTGGCGTTCAACCCCAGAACCTACATCTCAACAATAAATAATAAGGCGTGGCAGCACATGCTTGCAATCCCAGTGCAGGGGAGAAGCCTGCTTAACGAGTTCCAGGCTAGTGAGAGGCCCTGTCTCCAAAACAAGGTGGATGCCCCCCAAGGAACAGGCATCCGAGATTATACTCCGGCCTCCACATGCACGCACACATGTATACATGCACACACACGCACCCCCCACCACCACATGTGTACACACACACACACACACACACACACACACACACACACACTTCCCAGGGCTCAGATATCGACACCACAGTCCCATTCTTTTAGCAATCACAAATGGCTAGAGCTCACACTGACCGTGTTCTTGGGTGTGCATGAGGCCCCAGATTTAATCCCAAGCACTGAAGAATATGATATTTAAAAGTGTCATGAGACCGAAAGCGGATGCCTTACACAGAGATGTGGCCTCTAGGGGGCAGGCTGACTCCCATCATGCTGCCACCAGGGAAGGAGGGAGGGAAGGGAAGGGAAGCCTCTCCCATCCTGCACCCAGCATGAGCCTGGTGAGGCCACCATGGAGCAGCCCCAACAGAAGCCCAGGGCCCACCCCATCTGGGCCACACACCATCAGCAGCCCCTCCCCTCTCTGGCCTCAGTGTCCCTATCTGGAAAACATCATGTTTTTGGTTCCTCAAGTGCCTGTGTCTGAGGAATCTGTTGGTCCCACATTGCCATCCCTGAGCACAGCGGGCCCCTCCCCCAGCCCTGTTAGGGTCTGGCCCTGTTCTCTTCAGTGACAAGCAGAACTCATCCAAGACCATCAGGTGGGTTGGGGTAACCCCTATGGCTGCCAATCTGGGGAAGGAGGTGGGGAGACAGTGGACCCCAGCAGAAGGTGTAGCCCTTCCGGAGCATCCTCACCCATCCCTATCCCACCTCTGGGCGCCCCACCCTCAGCCCCAACATCAGGGAAGCTAACAGCGCGCACTGTTCCAAGGCCTGGAAACCCAGGCGCTGCCTGCAGGAAGTCCCTGGTCAGGGTTGGGCTTCTCACCACCTACTGTGTCCTCCCAAAGAGGGACAGATGGGAGATGTGCTCTGCACACCTGAGAGCAAGGCAGGAAGCAAGTGGGCCCAGACCTTGGCCGCCTCACATGCGCAGCTTCAGGTAGTGGCTAAGCTGTGGGATCTGATCTCTGCCCAGACACCCTCTGCCCCTTGCACACGACAGGCCCCACCCAGGTTCTCCATGGAGAGGACGGTTTCCTGCTAAGACCCTACTGGCCAAGGCACCCACACACACACAACCTCAGTGGGGAAGGGACCACAGCAGCACCAGGCTAGTGCTCTTCCCTGCCCAAGGGGACCATCTACATCACGTGACCTGTGGAGAAAGGCCAGAGTTAACTGTGCCTTTTCAGGGCTGCTTTTGAGAAACAGGCCAACAGGAGTGGACGCTCCTCCTGTTGGCTCAAAGTGAAGGAGAGGCAAAGAGAGGGAAACCATGCTACAGGAGCAGCTTGTCTAGCATGCCTGACGCCCCAGGTTTGATCCCAGCACTACCCAAGCGGGGCCTGGTGGCACAGGATTGCAATACCATTTGGGGGGGACAGAGGTTCAAGGTCACCCTCAGACACAGGGTGAGCATAAGACCAGCCTGGGCTATGTGAGAAACCCAACCTCCAATTAAAGGCCAAAAGGATCAGAGCCAAGGAGGCAGAGAGGAAGAGCCAGGTGCTGCTGGGGGCCTGGTCCCTACATGGATTAGCCAACTGCCATAGAGCAGGAGGCAGCCAGGTGCCCCACAGGTGTGTGCCCCACTCCTGCCTGCTGGGGCTCTGACTGAATGCCCCAGAAGAAAAGCTCAGGCCCCCACAGCGTGATTAGAGGGCAGGGGGATACCCACCCGCTGCCCCCAGCGTCTGCTGGCCACTTTGATGTGAGGCGCGTCACCTGAGCCCCACGCCCCCTCTCACTCTTGAGAGCAGTGGTGTGCCCCAAGCCCCACGGGCTTTCTTTCTGAAGCTGGGTGCCGTTCTAACCTGTGAATAGAAACCACCAATTATCTCCAAGGCTGGAAACTCAATCTGGGCTGCTGTAGGGAGAAGAGCCTGCTCCCAGGGGGAGCCACTGAAGACCACATCAAACGCCCTGCTCCCAGAGCCCAGCAGCGGATCGGGCATCAGTCCTGGATCCCGGCCAGCCACCTACAGGTGGACATCGGGAAGCAATGGGAGGAGGGCTGATGGCCACCCTGTGCTCCCACAGGTGACAATGCTGGAGAGAACAGCAGGATTCCTGCTGCTCTGACCCCCAGGTGCACTGGGTTACATGCCTACCCCGACCCCACCAGGCCACCCTGACCCCACCCAGCTGCTGCCAACTCTCTCTCCCGACACCACCTCCGCTTCACAGCCCTGTTCAACCACACATCACTCCTACCCGGGCCCATCAGGCCACCCTGGTTGCAGGGGTCTCGGCACCGTGCAGTCTGTCCACACAGCACCCCATGAGGCTCACTCCACCTCTGAAGCTAAGCTAAGCTGCCTGAGGGACCAACCTCATTCACCCTACCCAGCACCTCTCTTGTTCCCCTCTTCTGTCACGTGTCAACGTTCAACACGGTACAGCACATGCAAGAGAGCCAAACACACCACCACGTACCAGACCCAGAACTCGAGGTTCCCCTAGCCCTTCTCTCCAACCCTGTCTCCCCAAATGACTGGTCACCTCCCATGGCACCTGGGCAGGGGCTCTCTTGTGGACCCCAGAGTTACAGGGGTGACTCTATAACAGAGGAACAGTGGCAGCAGTCCCGGGCCCCACCCACGGACACCAACATCCACACGAGGTGATTCCGTCCAAGGAAGTGATTCTGTGTTCTCACGTCACCCCGCACACTTTAAGCCGCACCAGACGACAGCTGCAGCTCACCCTGGTGCCACTCGGTGTCTGCCATACATCACGGAGCAGCAGCAAGCCCTGAGCATGCTTACAGGCTTCAAAGACTTGGATTGTGAGTCAAACCCATGGCTGAGCGTCCAGACAGCCAACAGCACTGTTACTAGTCAGGCTGAACTGCCAATGGCTCTTTGAAAAATCAGGGGCTCACACATTATCTCAGCAGGTGGGGTGCTGAGGTGAAAAACCCAACCGGTGGTGGGGTGCCAAGGGGAAAACACCCAATCGAGAGCAGTCGGCTCACACAATATCCTGGTGGTGGGGTACTGAGGAAGGACAGACGACCATGAGTTCCACTGAGAGCCTGTGTCAAATAACAGTGATGATAACAATGAAATCATAAAACCTAAAAAGGTCTAGATCTTCTCCCAAGGTGGGGTTTGTTCTGTTTTGTCTGAGACAGAATCGAGCTATTTGGCCCTGGATGTCCTAGAACTTACTAGGGTAGGACCAGGATGGCAACTTACTCACTGAGATCCACCTGCCTCTGTCTCCTGAATACTGGGGTTAAAGGTGTGCGCCACCACACCCCATCTGGCCAGGATTTAGGAAAGCAAGTGGTTTGCACGCAGTCTCATAGAAGAAAGGAGCTGATGCCTCACCATAACAGTGCTGGTGTTTCTAGCCAGACAATACGGAGCTAGAGCAGCGGTTCTCAGCCTTCCTAATGCCGCGACCCTTTACTACAGCTCCTCATGCCGTGGTGACCCAGGCCAGAAAGTGAAATTTGTTGCTACTTCATAACTGTAATTTCGCTATTATTTATGATCATAATGTGAATATCTGATATGCAGCCCCCAAAGGGGTTATGACCCACAGGATGAGAACTGCTGATCTAGACAAATGAAGGTTCTTAAGGTCACTTTGGGAGGCTATCGTGAGCCCTCAGGTTGAGACCTGAGCCAAGGGCAGGGTTGGATAGCTCTGCGGATGGGGGTGGCCAGGAACAGGAACAAGTTGCTAGTGGGCACTGGTCAACCATCGCTGGAATTGCTCAAAGACACAACACTGGGGCGGGGGGGAACCACCCAGAAGGTTTGCTGTGTAGACTTGACCCTGGAAGTACTAGGTTGGGGAGATGGCTCAGAAGTTAAGAGCACTGGTTGCTCTTCCCAAGGACCTAGGTAGGTTCCCGATCTGGCCTATAGGGGTCACAAAAGGCGGGGGGGGGGGGGAGCCACACCACAGCCACACAATCCAGGCAAGGCTTCCGATATGGCCTGGGATCAGGTGTCAGGGACCTGCAGGAGGCCCTGGTGATGGTTACCGTCCAAGGTGCCCAACGCAGGAAATGAAAAGTCTCAGTGTTCAGGTTGTATGCACTAGGCAGGCGTGCTGGTGGTCTCAGGTGGGTGTGGCCTCCATGACTCCTCAGATCCCCTCATTGACTCCCGTGTCTAACCCAGGGCCCTGCTGTGTGAGCAGCCCAGCCCACCTCACCGCTCTGACAGGCTCGGCCTCCCAAGCCACCAGCATCAGTTGTCTCCGCCATGCATGCCTCCTGCTGACCTCAGGACTCCCTGGCCGTAGGAACAGCAGGCCCTTCACAGGGAGGACCCAGACCCTAGCAGCAGGCTCCGGAGTACTAGCCACCTCCCATATCTGTCTTCTCTCCTGACAGCCAGCAGGGCTGTGTGCGATGCCAGCTCCATCCTACGCCTGGTGCTTCAGGCTCTACAGCTTTCGTACCCGGTACCAAGAGGTGACCGCTGACAACAGGGGGAAGCCCACAGAGCAACCATGAAGGGCCCCCAAGAAGTGCAAACCCACACTCCTGGCACCAGACCAGGCTCACTCTGAGGTGAGGACAGGGGACTTGAGTCCTGTGAGCTGGCCTGGAGCCAAGGAGCAGCTAGCTTCTTGGGGAGTCCCTGAGGCCGCCGGGCATTGACAGCGGCAGCAGAGCCCATCTCACCAGTAGGTGGCGCTCAAGGCCTAGCAATTGGGGTGGGGAACAGTGCTGCTACACAGAACTCTCTCCATCCAGCCATAGTGCCAGGGGCCAGCCCAAGCTCAGGACAATTGGGTGTGGCCTCCAATCCCCAACGCAGCCTCCAGGAAGGCAGTTTTGCAGAGGGGTGGGTCCCAAACAGTTTTCAGGACTCCCAAAAGCCCCACACTGAGGATGTCAGGGAAATGACCAGGGTTCCCAAGCCACTCCTTAGACGCTGGAAGCCAGCACCGGCAGCCTTAGCACTGTACTTTTCTGAAGCTCCTTCAATTACACTTTCCCTCAGATTCCTCTCCCAGACCACGGGGAAGCCCAGGGGCTCGCACAAATAACACTCAAGTCCCCATTCCTTGTCAATGCCCACGGCAGATGCCACTTGGGGCCAGCCTACAGAGTGAAAGACCTCAAGAAATTTCACCACCAACCCCTGGAGTTGGCATCTGAAATGAGGAAACCAAAGGCCAGTCTAGTGCCCTGCGTCCTACTTCCCAGCCCCAGCCTCCTGTACCACAAACCTTGAGGACACACAAAATAGGGACACGACACCTCTGGCTTACATGCCTTTGCACATGTCACTAAAGACAGCGCCTCACCACAGGCAGGAGGTCACGCCTCACAACTTGGTGCTCCTGTGCAGTCCACAACCTGAACAACGCTACCCAAGAGCCCTGTGGTAGAGAGGTCAGAGCAAAAATATCTCATTCTTCATAAAAAGTGATTGGCATTGTGACCCCCAGGCACACCCCATCACATTCACGGACACCAAAACAAAGAGGTGACATTCTCCACATGTGACACCAACCCCAAAGTCCTGGAAACCTGCAGGTCCTGTACAGGTAGGACTCACAAAGGCCACTGAGGGGCGCTGATAAGCTGCGGGTAACAAGGGACGCTGAGGCCTTCTCGCCTCCCAGCTGTGAGGTCCCTTGGAAATCACCCTCTCTCCTTAGCGAGTCTTACCAAGGCAGCTCGGAGGGATGCTGCCCCGCTGTGCCGACCATCGGTCTGCCAAGGCCACAGCGATTGCACCGTGGCTACCGCTGAGCCTCCACCGAGGCTGAGTCCCTGTCGCAGCCTCCGTCTGTCCTTGAGTGGTCTGTCCCAGGCACCATCTTTTCTTGCTTGGGATCTACCAGCTGCTGCCTCCACAGCACGGGCCCAGGCCCGCACCTCTGTCCTGCCACCCCGGCTGGGAGGTCACGCTGACGTCACCTGCACAGCTTCAAATGCGGGTGCTTGTTCAGCTTCTCCACCAGTTCCTCCTCCTTAGGCTCTTCTAGGATATCCCTGCAAGGTAGGGAGAGTCACACAGAAGCTTCAGAGAGAGGCGGGCCTGGGCCTCTCAAGAGACTGCCAAGCAAAGCCAGCAGGCAAGGTCTGCAAATGCCCAGGTTGAGAGTTTCCAACCAGCAGGCACTTTCAAAAAAATCCATGGCAGGACATGGAGACAAGGGCACGCAGGTCCTGCCTCAGGAAGAGACAGATGCTAGAAGCCTTTGCGTGCACTGATGATCGCACTGGAGAGGGCTAAAGAGGGATTCGATGTAGAGAGTACGTGTAGCATGCACCCAGCCATGATTGTAGCCCTGTACCAGAAAGAATAAAATGAAAAAGCCCAGAGGCCCAGGGAGTCCTTTTCACACTAACTGGCATGACTACAGCTGGCTGACCACAGCACACAGCTGACACTGATGAAAGGAAATGGGACTCGTGACAGATGGCCGTGGGATGATAGCCAGTCTTATATATGTGGAGGACAATATCCATGATGTCACAAGAGGAAAAAGTGTGGCTCACTCAAGCCACCTGGCTGTTCCCCATAGCATCAGCCAGAAGCTACAAGACACTGTCAGATAAAGGGTCCCTTCCAGGTGCTAGATCCCAAGCACGCTACATGTCCCTGGCAGAAGCGGAAGTGCCCACTGTTGTACTGTGAACATCTCTTGCCAGCTCAGCAGCAGCCCACGTGACTGGGTGGAGGAGGATCCCTGCTAGAGGGCCCCCTTCTCCCTTCCGCCACTGTCGGCTCCAAACCCGCACCTGAACATGAGCTCCACGGACATGTGGTAGGTGATCTGGCGGGTCCCAATAAGGAGCTTCTCACCACCTTCGGGGTCCCATCTGTGCAGAAAGTTCTGAAGCAGGAGGGAGGAAGGGTGTAAGCACATGTGATACCAGCTTGGGAGCCCAACCCCCACTGCCCAGTCTGCTGTCATAGTACAGACACTGTGGGGAGCAGCTCACCCGGACATCCACACCCTTGAAATAGCAGGATGTCCGGCTTCATCCTTAAGCCAGCCTCAGGTCCTGCGAACCCCATAGACCCCTAGGGGGTCCTTGGCCAGCAGGGCAAGCAGCTCAGAGGTCCCCAGCCAGGCTCCCTTCAGCCTGTAGCCTTGGCTAGCAGGGCTCACCCACCAAAACTCTAAACAACTCAGGAGGCAGTCTCAGGCCTGGACAGGGGTGTCCGGTACCTCCAGAAGCAGAGCCAGAAAGAGGTTGACCCAGATGACACAGGACACCAACCACCATAGCACAAAGTACACTGTTGACCACCTGTGACAGATAAGGAGGGCAGGATGCACTGAGCAGGATCAGTCCATGACAAACAGCCACAACACACATCTACGGGGCCTCATCAGACCCTGCTGCTAACTCCACAACACATAGTGGAGTAATGTCCCATGACACCAGGACTTAGAAACAGCCGGAGCCACCAGAGGAAGCCTGGCATGAGGTGCAAGCGAGATTCAAACCTAGGCCCCTCTGCTGAGCTGGTTAAAGCTCTCCAAGCTATGAGCTAAATGAGCCCCCTGACTGTTTCCCTAGAAATCCTTAGAAGCTCCAGGCAATTGTATACCACGTTTATTTCTACCACACTGTGACCACCAGGGCACAGAAACCCAGAGCCCTGGCTATCTCCCAGTATAGTATAAAGGCTGAAGCCTGCTAGGACGAAGCTTGGCCAGCTTTCTAAGGTCAGGGACTGGTTCCCTTCTCAGTCCAGGCCCTGGGTCTCTGGCTCACCACCCAGCTATGCTAGCACTAGCACAGAGACTTACGGGCCCGAGTAGCGCCAATAGGCATCCAGTAACACCTGCCAATTGTTCAGCACCATCACGTTCCACAGCGTGATCACAGCAGCCTGTGGGGCAGCAGAGGGGGGGTCCAGGAGGGCCAAGGGCAAGGCAGAGGGACAACCCAGGGAACAGGGACCGGGGCAAGGCGGAGGAGGAGTCCCAGGGCGAGCTGGACCTGAGGACAAGGCACAGAGGACTTACAGCAAAGTCGTCGAAGTTGTTGGACCAGTAACCTAGCTGCTCGAAGCTTCCACACTGAGCTGAGCTGTTATCAACAGCCAGGCTGGAGACACAATGGCCCTCGGTCAGCAGCTCTACAGGGGCCTGCACAGTGGAGCATTCTCCCAGCCCTTGGCCCAGCATGGATTCAGGTCCCAGGGAAAAGGGCGAAGGAAGATGCCACCACCCAGCCACACAGAGAGTGCATATCACATGACCCAAGAGGCTCCCATCCCGGAACCCTGGACTCCAGGTCTGGAGAGGACATTCTACCCCAACCCCATGCAGCGATGCCACAGGATGGACCCTGGGGGAGAAGAGGAGCTGTGCTTGGGAGACCCGAGGCAAGCCACCTACAAGAAATGTTTAAGGGTAATGCCCTCAGGCAGACAGCCCCTCACCTGCTGTTTCCAGGAGGCACAATGATGCCTCGGAACAGGTCGATCCCGATTATGGCAAACACATAGTATGCCACCTACAGAGGAGTGGAGGAGGATGAGCGGCTGTCAGTGCGGCCACAGGGCCAGGCTGAAGCCAGAGGAGGCGAGGCAGGGGCCACAGGGATACCTATGCCCTAAAAATAGAAGCAGAGGAGGCCAGAGCACAAAGCTGGCTCTTCAGGGGATCTGGGTGGTACCTGCTACCACAGACGACCAGGCTCTCTGGCCCCGGCAGAAGCCCAAACACACCTCAGCTTCTGTCTGCCATACACAGCTACAAGCCCTGAAGTATGTCCATAAAAGAGCATTCCCCAAATCTCAAGCTTGGGCCCATGGGGGCTCATGGGGCCTCTAGAAAGGCCATTTGTGATTCCCTCACTGTTTCTCACTGTGGTATATTACCCAGGGGTCATAAGGAACCAGGCAGTAACAACAAGAACCCTGTCATAGAGTAGTGACAGTAGTCACAGGTCCTTTCAGGAAGGGAGGAGCCAATGAAGTTGAGCATCCTAACACTGCTCTGGGCCTCCTTAGCAGAGCAGAACCAGGCCAGCCACACCCCACTTTGGGTTCCACAGAACCAGCCCACCCAGGCCACCACCAGAGCCCCAGGACTTACCACCAGGATCCCACCAAATGCCTTCAAGTTCTGGATCAGGCCCAGGATGGTGCTGGCTACCAAGGCCATTGGCTATGGGTAGGAAGAGGGTTCAGACTGACTCTTCCTGCTCTACCCTACACACACACACACACACACACACACACACACACACCCTCACCCTGACCAGTAGGGTAGGATAGACCAACAAGCTACTCCATAGCCATCCACACACATCTAGACACACTTGGACACCCACCTCAAGGCCATCTGCACATCTACACAAGGGCCATATACACACCACAAACATCTGTACACATCTGTACCCACCAAGTACAGAAGCCCTGCACACCCACACAAGTTCACATACACTCACACCCGCACATACACTCAAACGGCCCCAAACATGCCCAGCCTCCTGTGGGAGCTGAGCCGCAGGCCCCTCTGACAGAGCCTGGCATCCATACCCTGTGCCTTGCCGACCCACTGACACCTGATTTGCATCTCTGTGACCTGGTGGCTAAAAGAAATGGATGTCTGGGCTCTTGATCCAGCGACCCCACCTCAGCAGCCGAAGAATTCCAAGAGGGCTGAGGAGGGTAGGTTCCCAAGGCACCTGGCGATAAGCGTCCCTGCCCCAGACCTCGGGAGAGAGGCACGCACCTTCACACTCAAGACGACGCGCAGGAAGCGAAGTACGATCAGTATGTTCACTAGCCGTGTCGTGTCCCACAGGGACAGTGGGCCATTCTGCTCGGGCTTCCTAAGAAGACCCAGGAGCCATGTTAGGAAGTGCAGGGGAGCAGAGGGGCTGGGAGATGAGGCAGCAGGGGTGAAAAGCAACAGACACTGTATGGACACCAGGCAAGAAAGCTCCCAGTGGGTGGGAGGCTGAGCCTGGCCCACACCCTGCTCACACCCGGTACCCAGGCAGCCATAACCACAGCCACAGCCACACCTCCCACAGCTATGGCCACGCCGTGGCTCCCAAAACAGCCCCATAGCATGAAGGCAGAGATGCTATTTACCTCCCAGGTCCCAGACCTGCTAAGCTCAGTTCCTGGAGAACTGATGGGAAGCTTGTCCTAAGCCCAGTCTAGTCCTGAACTTTGACCCTGTCCATCTGGCGACTTTTGACGCTATCTCCTGGTCTCATCCCCTATCCCATGATCCAGTCCTGTCCCCTCACTGTGTGGCTGTCACTCCACTCCAGCATCCCCATGGCTTCTCTGTACCCTCATTCCTGACTAAGTAGAAGCCATTCTCACCCCGAATGTCACTCCCACAATTCCCAAGATGATGGGACCAAGTTTGAGAGAGGCTTGACTCAGCAGCATCAGATTGCTGCTCTCTCATGGCCTCTGCCTGGCACAGGGGCGGACTGCCACCCCAGCAGGCACAATCCTGCAGGTCAGTGCTGGACCCCAGCCCTCTGAAGCCTCTCTCACATGTACCACTGTCTAAGACAAGGCAGCGCAGGGCTCTCAAGTGGATGTAAGTAGCCCTGAGCCTGGGCTAGGCAAGTCTTGGGCCTCTGGAGTCTCTCACAGAAACCTACGGTGCATCCTGGCACAGGCAGCCACACCAACAAAGGCACTGCACAGGCCTAGCATCCACTGGGCTATGCTCCTTGGGCTCAACACCTGCCCTAACACCTCAAGAAGCCAGAGCTCCAGGGACACAATTTTACAAAAAGGAAACAGACACCCAGGCAGAAGGGTCCCATCAAGGCCACGCGCTGGCAGGCTCCAGCAAGGGCATCTTCCCACACTCCAGCGGAGGGACCCCGTCTAATCTGTGACCTCAGATCCCCCAGACCTGAGTCGGGCCTCATGGCCTACAGTGTCGATGATGGGGGAGAGGGGACACAGCCACCATGTTAGAATACTTTACAGGGAACCCCACCACTGCCACCAAGCCACTGCAAAGGAGACTGCCTGAAGGAGGAATGGCAGCCATTTCTGCATGTCCCCGTACGGGGGCAGAGTCGGTCCACAGTCCAACAGCCCTATTGGTAGAGTGGGCCATGCTAGTGGCCAGGGACCCCATGTGGTACTGGAAATCTGTCACCTGGGTGCAGTGAGACAGGTCACTGCTCAGGCGGTGTCGCCAGGTTCTCCGCAATCACATACCGTCCTGAGTGCGGCAACGGGTAGACAGCCAGAGTGGAAATCTCCAAAACCTGAACCACAGAGAGGGGGGACGCTGTCTAGAGCTGCCAGCCCAGGCAGCCTGCAGCAGAATCCCAAGACTTAAGCCCACCACCTGGGTATGCAGCGGACTTGCAGCTCAGGCCTGGCCTCATACACCCAGTTGCTGGGACTTACTCCAAGCAAGTGGGAATTCCCGGGGTACCCTGGGTGGCTGAGAGCCCCGACACTCGCTGTGAACCAGTGACACTGGAGGGCTGTGCCAGGGGCTGCATTAGCTCCTCATAGCTCTGGATCCTGCTGGACCTCCCTCAGGATGAAAAGTGGCGGTCTGGCCCCTGCGGCACTCAGAATACAGTGGGGACCAAGTCCCTGCATCCCGTCATGTACCTCAACCCAGATCCGGTGAGACAGGGTAGTTCACTATCCGATCTATCTATACTAGACCATACGCACAAAGGACCCGAGTAGAGCTGCCAGCCAGGCTCACAGAGCCACCAGGAGAGGTACCCCGGCTTGTGTGGACTTTACCAGCATGACGATGGTGAGGAAGCCATCAAACGCGTTGCTACGGTTCGACAGGTAGCCCCGTAGGCCCAGCGCGAACACCTTGAGGAGCATCTCCACCAGGTAGTACAAGACAAAGATGTAGTCTAGAATCTGAAGGGACAGAAGAGCTCAGAGCCAGCTTCACCTGCTCTATCCCCAGAGCTGGTCCTAGGACACCAAGCCCTATGGCCAGGGTACCCCATGTCACCCCACCACCTCTACCACCACCAGTCTCCTCTGCTGCCCTCCCGTGACCCCATGTCCTGTGCTTAGGGCATCACTAGCATTTCTGCTTCTTCTATCCTCTGAGGCCATGCAGACCCCAAGAATGTACATCTGCACCTGACCTAGGCCCCACCCACAATCGACAGGCAACCAAAGGAGGTGGCCCCTTCACAGGGGAACCTGAACTTGCAGAAGTTTATCCCCAGCAGGACAGTGGGCTTGGGGTGGGAGCTCATCAGGGAAGATGGCATCTCCCAGGTAGGAAACACAAGTAAGTCTTCCTTTCAAGGTGGTCATGTGGACACACGTGCACACAGCATACACACAGTGAAAGGTCACTGCCTCGGACCCAGCCTCCCTGCTACCCCTCACCACTCAGCCCCTGGTAGAGCTTCCCAGGCCAGCAGCCCCTGGGCTCACCCCCAGGACAAAGTCATCACGTTCCCCAGGCAGCAGGTCCGAGTCCAGCACCAGGAACACCTGTACGCCAGAGCAGAGGATGGCTCAGCATAGAGGCCTGCCAGTGCAGGGGGGGGGGGTTCAAGCCAGAGCAGAGGACAGCTTACCATGGTGGCCAGCCACATTT
>CM053762.1:20978881-21019435 GCA_028658305.1 Pachyuromys duprasi
TAGTCAAACCAGCGATGGCTGAAGAGGAACTGGGCCCCCTGCAGAAACGCGGACTGGTACTGGGGCTTCGGCGGGTGCTGCGGAGGGAACCCATACTCTCAGAGCCGCGGTGAGGCAGGTGACCTGCCTCTCGCTCTGGGGTGACGTGCTCCTGCCTCACCTCCTGCCCTGCCCAATCTAGACTCAGAAAGTAATCCCAACCACAGAAACAATTATGCATGGCTAACTGCCACGACCCTCATAGCATTCAGCTAGAATGATCTAAATGTCTACCGACTTGTACGTAAACCGTCCACATCAGTCATTTGAAATGTATGTTGAGGGGCTGGGAAGATGGCTTAGTGGTGAGGAGGGCAGATGGCTTCCTGGAGGATCCAGACTCACATCCCCAGCGTACACACACACAGTGGATCACACGACCGATGGTTCCAGTCCCAGGCGATACCAGGCCTTATGTCCTCTGCACCAGGCACACATGCGGTGCACAGGAGAAACACCCATGCATACAAAATAAAAAAAATAAATAAACCTTGGTCTGGAGAGATGGCTCATCAGGTAAATGTACTTGCTGTTCTTCCAGAGGACCCATGTTCGATTCCCAGCACCCACATAGCACCTCACAGATCCTATAGCACCAATTCCAGGGAATCTGACACCCCGTTCTGCCCTCTGCAGGTACTGTGCAAATATGGTGCACAGATGGACATGCAGGCTAAACACTTAAACACCTAAGAAAAGAAATTAAGAGGCCGGAGAGACGGCTCAGCGATTATTGCTCTCCCAGAGGACTGCACCCACATCCGACAGGCTGGGTCACAACCCTTGGTAACCAGAGCTCAGAGAGATCTGATGTCACAGACGCACACACATACACTAAAAATAAATCTGAAAAAAAATTAATTAAAAAGCAAATCTTTAAGACGTTCCTAGAGCTGGCCAACACAGCAATACACCCAGCGGTGGGGGACAGCCTCACAAGACCCTGCATTTCCTGAGCCCCGTGCCTTCCTTTTGACACCTCTCCCACTTGTGCTAGGGCATCGTGGGTTGGTGGCTCCTGCTGCCTCCAAGGGTGAGAGTACCACCACAAGTTACCAGTGGGTTCCGATGATGAAACCGAACTAGTGACTTTTCCAGTGACTGGCAAAGGCCACACTTGAGGCGACACCTCCATGGTCAAGGCCACCAGAGGGGTGCAGGGGAGAGTTCATCACCAAGAGAGGTTTACACGGAATGAGCCCACACTTCATGAACTCCACCCATGTCATGTACAAGCAGATGCCTGAGGCTGCAGGGGGCAACATCCCTATGGAAAATGTCAGAAGACCGCGCTGAACAGTGACTCCTCTGGGGAGGGTCCTCAACAGGCAGTCACTACTTCTCTGAGTCACCGCCAACACCAGGCCACTGTGAATACAGCTCCTGTCAGCATCTAGCCATGTGGTCCTCCTGGGACCCTAGAGGTGCAGCCTGACCTGCTGAAGTGAGCTCGTGTGCAGGGGCTGCCTGCCAGAGACCTCTGAGGGCTCTACACGCCCTGGCCTCTGAAGATAGTGTGGCCCCTAGAGCACCCAGTACAGTTGGTCTTGCTTGCCAATGGCCTACAGACCAGCACTGGCTCAGGCAGACCTGAGGTCTGGGCCCCCTTCTCCACAGAGAGCCGAGTCCGGCTAGGGAAGGTTCCTTTCTAATGTCACCCTTGCTGGGACACTGCCCCTCAGCCCCAGAGCTCTTCCTTCTCTCCAGCAAGTCTTTCCCCACACCTGACATTTCCTTGTAGGGAGGGGGCCCTTGTTTATGCTTCCTCTTTGGTTTCTGCCTGACCGGAAAGGCACTAGCACCTTGGCTCAGGCGTTCAGCATCTCCCTCATGTCCAAACATAGCTGAACAGAAAGAACCACACACGCCTGTGCAACTGAGAGCTCAACCAATCAGGCTCCATGTAACAGAGGCTGCCTCCGGGGAGGGCAGCGAGGGGGGTTTTCCATTCTTCTCTCCCATCTACAATGAGAGACTTTTGGGAAACTGGTACTGCTTCTGTACCCACCAGCATGCACTCAGCCCCCTGCTGACAGGCAGGCAGATCGTGTTCCAGGCTACACCAGGGCAGCTCTCTGAAGGGGCGGATCCAAAACCACAGCCTGCCGGATGTTAGCAACCTCCAAGTAGATGAACCTCAGGGACCAAGTACAGTCTCCATGGCACTTCGTTTTGGAGGGAAGAGTGACACAACACCAGGGCAAGGATCTGGGGCCCTTCCGGATCCGAACACCTGTGGCTTCAGATCTTGGACCACCAGAAAGTGCAGGCCACAGAGCACATAAGCAACTGAGAAAACCGAGCATGGTCATACAGGCCTTTAACCTCGGCACCCACAAGCAATCAGTGAGTCTCTGGGAGTTTGAGGCCAGCTGGGGCTACGAAGTGAGTTCAAGGATAGTTATGGCCACCTAGGGAGACCCTGTCTCAAAGAATCCACGAAGGAGCTGGGAAAGGGGGCCAGAGAAGGGATATGGCTCAAGTGCTAGGCTGTCCCCAGCAGAAGCCTGCTGTACTGGACCTCAGCTGATAGACACAGTCCATGTGTCCTTCCTCTGCGGCACCGTGTCAGGAAACACCTCCTCGTGAATAACATCTGGGAGAAAGTACAGTCAGGTTTGGCAGCCACTATGCTCCCCAGAGGTTCGCAAGCACCAGTCCAGGGAGAACCTAGGCAGCCCGGCAACACGAATGGGCAAGACCAAGGGACAGAACCCTGATAGAGACTGCTATCTTGCCTAGGTCTGACTATACCTGGAAAAGGCATGAGCGACACCAAACCTAGCCCATGTGGTTTCTAAGAGCAGCTTCCTGAGGCAGCAGAGCCTCCTACCCAGGCTGGGAGCCACCATCTGGAACTGGGCCTCCTAGGCTCTGGTCCTATGAAGCCCATTGCTGCAGCCTGCATCCGACAGCATCTGCTGCCCCCCAAGTCAGGGGGACCCTCTGACCCTCTCAGTGGTCACCTGGTCCAAGCAGAGGTCTCCCTGCTGGCACATCACTATCATCAGACGGCGACACCCCCAAGGAGAACAGTGGCAAATACACTTCTCCAGAAGGCCTAGGTGGGAAGGCCTGAGAAAAACATGACTTTAAGACAATCACCAGTGACGGGGAACTGAGGCCACAGAAGCTGACAAGCCTCCTGGAACAGCTAAGAGGATGGGCCGAACATTCTCCATGGAACTCCCACAGTCCAGCCCAACCCCACCCCTTCAGAATGAGGTACATTTGTAGACAGTGCCTTTCTGGAGGTGACTGTGCGGAAGTGGGGTGCTGGGGTGGGTCTTACCCACACAGCTATGTCCTTGTAAGAAGAAGATTTGTAAGAAGAAGAAGACATACAGAGAGAGGGTGGCCACATGCAGGCACAGAGAAGCCACCACTGGCCAGCCACAGAGAGAGGCCTTGGGGAGGGGCTGGGGCCTGTGATGTCTCCATCTCAGGCTTCCAGGACATGAAACATTGAATGTCAGCTGCTGTGGCTACAGGGTGTCCCAAGGCAGGCTGAGCAGGCAAATTACACAGCAGTGGAACTGTCAAGGCTTCAAGCAGCAGTACACATCCACTCCCACCTCAGCCTGTCCCAGCTCAGGACCTCTTTGGTCCCCTCAGGCCTGGCTGGCAGGAACAGCAGCCCCTTATCCCTGCCTGGGATACCTGAGCTATGCCTGACAAGCCGCTCTCTTCAGAAACCCACACTGGAACCTGCAGGCATTCTTGTCCTCTGGCTGGGGCTTTAGCGGAATCCAGGAGCCCCAGGGGACTGTCCACAAGTGTCAAGAACGAGAGGCAAAGGCCTTGGAGAAAGCCAGCCTTAGAGCTCCCAGGGGAACGGTCAGAGGAGCTGGAGACAGAGAAACACTGCGAATGTTCCTCTGTGTCAGGCTCACTATTTCCCCAAATAGTGAATGTCTCCAGCCGGCAAATTCACCCCAAAGTGCTATGAGCCAAAGGATCCCTGCTCCCAACCCTAGAGATACAGGGCAGGCAAGTCCTGGCGGTACTCATTAGAAACGTTGGGAAATGAAACCCCACTAGTCCTGGTGACCCCAGGCTGGGGAGGCGGCACAGGCCAGACTTCGTTACCTCTTTGATCACACCTTTGTCAACCTCATCGAAGAGTTTTTGGAACTCATCAGCCAGCATCGGGCGGCCTTCACAGGAGCACACCTTCTGCAGAAGGAAGGCCAGGTTGGCCACTGGGCGTCAGGGGAAGGATGCCTAAGCCCCTCCCAGCCCTGGGTGGTAAGAGCTGGGCTGACCTCCCACCCGACAGGAACTGGAAAGAGCAGCGACCTGTGTGATGGCCTGTTTGTGGATTCTGCGCAGCTGGGTTTTCTCAAGCGCTTGCAGGAAGTCCTCGGGATTTACCCCAACTCTGTGGCAAAGAAACCCCACCCCAGTGAGCATGCCCAATGCCAGGCTCTCCAGCCTGAACTTGGCTATGAATCCTCCCTGCTGCATGGAAAAGGAGCCTCTGGGAGCCCCATCTAGGATCCCCTGTGATGCCTTCACAAAGAGGGACAGAGGACTCTGCCACCACTGGGCAGGCACGCCCAGAACCTTCTCAGTGGCACACCAGAGCTGTCTGCCCTCCTCTCTTTGCCCATCTGGCAGTGTGGACGTCTGCAGTCAACGTAAGGGCACTAATAGGCAAGGGTAAACAAGATAACGGAGGCACTGAGAGCTTGGCGGTTTACACAGCTCCAAATGGTACGTCCAGTCTGGCGCCAGCCAGCGGAGGCTGCTCAGGAAACCCCTAATGAGCACCCAGCTCCTCTTCCCAGAAGGAAAAGACCGTACTGTCCTGGGAGAGAACTGCACTCAACACTCACGCCTCAGGGGTTGCTCCAGCCGGCCCTGCCTTGGAGGCCAGGACTTCGTAGGCCGCTCGGACCCCCAGCCGCCGCCGGAACAGCGAGGTCTGTAGAGATTTCTGTAAAGAGGACAGCTCTGAACAGCCAGCTCCGGCAGTTCCCACACACAACTCTACCTCCGCCCACCCTGCCCTGGGGAGAGGCCTACGGGAGAGGCGGGGGAGCTTCCAAGAGAGGCTGTAAAGCAGCCCCTCACTCCTTAGGCATCAGAGGACAGTCACGCCATTGCAGGGAACAGTCCTCAAAGGAGCGGTCCCAGCCAAGGCAAGGCGAGGATGGTACCAACTGTGACGCGCTAGGAAGCCTCCTAATGCTGCGACCCTTTAATGTAGTTCCTCATGTTGTGATGACCCCCAACCGTGAAATTATTTCATTGCTGCCTCATAACTAATTTTGCTAATGCTATGAATATTAACCTAAATGTCTGATGTGCAAAATATGCTTTGGTCAACCCTGTAAAAGGGTCCTGACCCACAGGTTGAGAACCACTGCACTTCTCTGTGCATTTAGGGGGCGGACCAGACACTCCAGGAGTTGCCGTTTCTGGGTGTGGGAGGGCGAAGAAGGAAACCCTGGGTAGCAATGGTGACACCTGGGCCACTGAGATGACCCCTAGCAGAGACATTGTGCCCGAACTGGTCCATAGCAGGGGGCAACCCGGTTCCCCATCCCACCGGGGTCAGCTGACCCAGGGCCCACTCTGCCTGGCCTCTGAGGGCAGCCCAGCCCAGACATGACACAAGGTGGCTCACCATCAGGTAGCCACGGAACTGATTGTAGATGATGGCTGTGAGCAGGTTCATCAGGAACAAGCTTCCTGTGAAAGAGAGGAGAAATAAAAACCTGACCAGAGGCCAGTGGGACAGAGCCTGCAGAGTCACTGCAGCAGCCAGTGACCAAAGCCGTCCCCAGGCTCAAAGGCCTCGGGCAGCCTAGGCACAGTGGCCAGGAGTGCAGGGGACGAACCACAGTCAAGCTCACAGAGTTCCCTTCTACCTCACAGCAGTGGACACACATAACCCACAGACTCCTGCATCCTTGTCCACCAATGGAGCGAGGCCAAGCATGTCTAGCCACGGATAGGAGGACAGACAGGGCCACCGAGGGACACGTGCCATCAGGGGGAGGGGGGCATGCTAGGATGAAGTTGGGGTGGGAGCAGATTGAGCCAAAGTTACAGGGGGTGTAGGGACACACACAGGATGGGGAACTGAGGTGGAGCTATTGGGTAGGGATAGGCTGAGATGAAGAAGGGGTCTGAGGTATTCTGAGGAGCTGTGCTGAGGAGAAGGTACAGGGCAGTGAGCTAAGGTGAAGCCACACAGGGAGCATGATGAGGTGAAGTGATAAAGTGGGGAGCAGAGATGAAGCCATAGGTGGACAGGCCACGATGAAGTAAGTTGGGAGCAGGCTGAGGTGAGGCTATGGGGGGTGGACTGAGGTAACACTATGGGGCACAGGCTGAGGTGAAATTACAGGGAGGGGACACACTGAAAGGCCGGGTTAAGGTCAAAGACTGGGGGATGAACTGAGGTAACGCAGTAAGGTGAAAGCAGGCTACGGTCGAGGTAAGGGGAGTGTTGCAGGGAAAGTTGCAGGGTAAGGCCAGACTGAGGCATGCCCAGTGCCACACAGACCCACCTGCACTTACCTATCAAGGTGAAGATTATGAAGAAGAGAGCATAGGCCCGGTTCTGGTTATACGCAGGGATCATCACTGGGACAAAGGAAGAAACCAGACTAAATACACGGCAGCACCAGGCCCTTTCCATCCTGACTTCTTAACACCTGCCTTCACAGGGCAGTGGAGGACTCTCTGGTCAAACTCCAGGCTTAAACACTCACCGCCTGGACTAGAGGCTCAGCCCTTCACTGATGGGCCTCCCTGTGACCACAGGCCAAGCCACCCTGCTCTCCCTACAGTGACTGGCTTGGGGTCAGGCTGCACAGCACTTCTGGGTTGGAATTCCCAGGCTGCCCTCAGGGAAGGTCTCCAAGGTTATGAGAAGACCTGAGACTCCGATAACTGGCACTAGCCACAGTGGCCAGGCCACAGTGGAGCTCAGGACTGCGGCCTTCGCATCCTGGTGCAGCCCACACTGGGGTAGTTGGAACACCTGGCAGCACCTAACCATTGCCAATTAAGACCAGGGAGCTCTCACTCGATGCTCCTGAATGGCACGTACCTCAGGGCAGGCCTGGGTGGTGAGAGGGAGTGTGGCTAGGCCCCAAAGAGGCCACCACAGGAACCACTGACCAGCAGCACATCACCACAGACCACCATGTGCTTTCAGTTTCTCCAAGCGATGAAGTGACAGATAAAGGGAACCAAGAGAGCAGGACTGGAAGGGACCAAGCATGCAAAGGGGTGAAAGGAAATGTAGGGAGGGGGGTCCTAGTATTGTATCCCCGGGCTTACAAAAAGGGCCTGCACTCTCAGCATCCCAACCTGCCCTCCCAGCCCAGGTTCACTGCCCCTCCCAGCCCCCACACTCCACACGCACCATCAGGGTTGTTGGAAGTAGTCAGCAGCACTAGGAGTGAGGTCAGTGCCTCTGGCAGGTTCTGGAAGTAGGCCAGCCTCTCCTTGTTCGGGGCTTCATCCTGAGAGCAGATGAGGCGGCCATCTGGACCTCTGTACCACAGCTGAGGTCTCAGTCTGACGCAGCTCCCACTCAGACCCTCAGCCAGGACCATACACAGGGTAAGGGGTCAGCACCTGACCTGTATCTACCCATCCCTTCCCAGCAGGCTCTGCACTCCCCACCAGACAGGTCGGAACTCAGGGCCTGCAGGCAGGCAACCAGGCTCCAACCACAAAGGCCTACAAAGAAGCCCAGTGAAAACCCTGAGGCAGCCCAGCTGAGCACAGCAGCCCGGCAGAACAGCAACTGCATGAAGGACCAGCCCTCCCTGGAGCCTGACTGTCAGGAGCTGTGTTCGTAGTGAGGAAGAGCCAGGGGTCAGGGATGGGCAAAGACTGGAAAGTGTGGCCTCAAGGAGGCAGCCACAGAGTACCGGGTATCTCTAGTAAGTGATTTGGGATGGGACCCCTGGAAGAGGCCTCACTGCTCTAAAAGCAGAAGCCCTTGGTCACACAGCTGTGCCTTACCACAGCAGCCAGCGGGAGTAGCTATGCCTGGGCTTCCACAGAGGACAGGGTCCTCAAGATCACAGCAGGAAGTCACACACACACACACCCCGATTACACAACCCTCATCCTGCTCAGCCTGCTTCCCCACAAGAGGGCAGAAACCCAGCCTGTAGGAGGAACCTTCCAGTAGCTTGGGACACAGCAGTCCTGGGGAGAGGCTCGGGTATGGCCACTGCCAGCCTATACACTGCCTAACCCGGGCTCTGAGAATGAGCAGTGACCGTAGTCACGGGGCAGCCACACTGACATCTCAAGGCTGGAGCAGGTAGTCCAGCCCCTGCCCGCCATGGACATGCTTACATAGACCCAAGCTCTCACTAGATAGTCACAAGACATCATGAAGACTCCTATAAACACTGACATGGAGACACACTGCACAAAGACATGCAATCAAGACATAGAGGCACAGACATGGAGACACATCCAGGTATACACACAGAGACATACCCAGACACAGACACACAGAAACACAACCACACAGAGACATGGAGACACACCCAGACACAGTCAGGTATACACACGCGTGTCACAAACTCACAGACTCACAGACACTCACACGCCACAAGTGACTGGGCGTGGAGGACACGAACAAATATCACAAGAAGTGGCAGTGTTGGGAGACTTGTCGGGCACAAGCGAGGCGGGGAACACCCACAGTCACACCCTGCACATCCTGAGACACCCACAGACGAGTTACATGGAGAGTCGTGCAGCCATGACAGACACACTCATGCAGAGACACTCACATGCAGGCACACACAGGACCACCCCAGCACCATGGCTGGAAGGCACCGTCTTGTCTTCCCCCACTCTTGCAGCACAAGCGGCCCCATCACGTCACCTCAGTCTCATGAAAACCAGTGTGACCATACCAGCCATTAACAGATACAGAGATGTAGGATGGTCCAGGCTGGAGGACAGTGGCCTGGCCTAGACATAACCCTTGCTCGACGTGAGGAGAGACACACAGAACCTAAGGCGGGCAACCAAGGCAGATGTCCCCGCAGATGGACAGGTGGACGCCTCCTCATGGCAACAAGATCTATGGTCAAACCCTCAGCTGCAGCTGAGCAGGGCGGGGGCCCACAGTCAGAGGCCAGGAACTCAGCCAAGGATTGCTGGGGCCTGGAACAAGGGCCAGGAAGGGCAGCCCTGGCTGAGGAATGGTGATAGACTGGCGAGGAAGCCTCACGCCTACCCAGTAAAGAGCCTGTGATCCAGGGACATGGAGTAGCTAGCACAGAGGACAGAAGTAGAAAAAGCCTCCTGGCAGTGGGAACACTAGCCATGCAGAAGACAGGCCCTGGGCTCAGGAGGGGTCGTGACCCGCTTCCTGGTCTGTCACCCAGTCTACTTCAGAGCAGGCGGGCTCTGCATGACTAGGGCCTGTGTGCCCCGACTACAGCATACTCACCCTCTCGCCGATGGTAAATAGCAGCATCCCAATTATGGTGAAGAGACACAGGTGGCTGGCCAGCATCAGCCCGACTCTAGGGGAGAGGATGGCAGTTCAGCACGGTGCAACACAGGCCACACAGCCAAAGACGCAGGACACCACCCTGCTCATGCCCTCAGGTGTGGGCACAGCATCCCCTCCTCTCCGGAGTATTTTCCGCTCTGAGACAGGGTCCTGAAGCCAGCCTGCCCTGCTGGCTCCTCTATTTGTGGTGGGACACAACCGCAGGGGTGTGGCAGGGACACAGAGGACAAACAGAGGTCACTTCCATCTTTTGGGGGCCAGTTAGGCAGGGAGTACCCAAGTGGCCTACCAGGAAAGGGACTGGAGACAGAGGGAAGGCATGGCTGACATTTTTACTGGCAGGACCCAAGAGGGCTGGGGAGCTGACGGACCCAAGAGCTACAGCGTTTCTAGGCCAGCAGAGCGTCTCACAGTATAACAGGAAGCTGAACTGAAGACGCAGGTGCAAAAAACCAAGGGGAGACAGGAAATGAGGCATGTGCTGAGCTCAGAGATCAGGCGTGGTAGGTGCAAGTCCATAGTGTCTGAACAGGTCTGACCAGGACCCCAAACACTGCTCACTGCCCCTGCAGAATCCAGAGGGCTGCCCCAACCATACCCAAGTAGGAGCAGGCTGATATTCTAGTTCCTCTGACTGAGCTTGCAGCTTCCGGCCCCAGAGCTCACCTGGCCATTTCTGGCAGTGACGACCGTAGGCACTTCAGGGTCTTCTTCATCATGGTGGAATTCTGCAGCAGGAAGAAGGGGCGGAGTGCCCGGCGTACCCGCAGGGGCTGAAAGAAACCATCCACTGGACCAGGCCTGTCCACACCTTCCTTCCAGGGATCCCAGAGCCCCGAGGAGGAAGTAGTCCCTGAGAACCACTGCAGCCCCCCTGGGCCTGTTAGTCACAGTGCCGGCAGCTCTCAGCCTTCCTAGTATCCTTGGCCTGGTGCCTCCCCACCCCCTACTCAATGCCCTGGGTTCTCCTCCATCGCAGCACCTGTCACACTGGAATTATCTTTCCAGCACCTGGCACAAGGGCCCACAGGCACCATGAATGACAGGCTCCCAAGGGTCCTTTCTGAGGCTTGTTGGCCCTCCTAGGCTGTGTTCACAGAGAAAGAGCCCAGAGACTGGAACAGACTGGAGGGCAACAGGAACCAAAGAAAACTACTCAGGGCTCTGGTCCAAGCCCAGATGCCCTGCCCGCTTCTCATGACTGAGCGAGCAGTGCCCTCGGCTCCCCAGACCACCACACACCACCTGCACACGCCTAGGACCCCAGGGTTCTCCAGCCCTCCTGAGAGTCTTAACCGTCCAGGAATGTGGACGACCGCCTCCAGTCGTACAGGGACGCAACAGCTACCTGTGGTCTTGCTGGTGGCTTGGGCCTAGCCATGCTGCAGACTAAGGATGAGAGAAGGTGGCCATGTGACCATCTCCTAGGCTGGCCAAGTAGCACACAGAGAACCACAGCACAGACCCCACAGAGGTGGGGGAAGATCATAACTACCAGGGCCTGGCAGACCTTGTGTCACCAACCCATCCATCACGAGGACTTCTCTGGGTAGAAACCAAAGCATGCCAGGTGCCTGGTCCTCCCAACCGAGTCACCCAGCACCTGGGGAGTGCTTCAAGAGGGCCCTGCTGGATGCGGAGGTTCTGAATGACACAGACACCTAACCAGAGATGGACCTCATGTGACATGACAGCCTTAGGTGGAAAGGTCCCTCAGAGAGAGGCGGCAGGCAGTCCTGCTAACTGGACTTGATTCCGGAGAGCAGAGAGTCTCATGCAAAGAGCTGAAGGACCGGGAACAATGGGTTTGGAGGACATACATGGACAAGTCGCTCCAAACGGGCAAAGTGCTTGCAGCTCAGGCCCCGTAAGTGTTCAACCAGCATTTCACCTCAGCAGGTCCTGCAAATGCCCCGAGTCCCTGACCTCAGCTGCACATGACATGACCACCAGGACAGGGCTCTACCGAGGGCAAATGACATACTCCCAGAGCAGAGCCCAGCACAAGGCCTTACATGGCCCCTGGTGACAGACGGCACTGTGCCCTCCCCCGTGTGGGACCCTGATCTGCTCCTGGACAGGCAGCTGTCAGTCATGCTCCCTCCCTCCTGTCCACGGCGTCCCTCCCAGCACCACCATCCTAGGGCTTGGAAATGACTCAGTGAGCAGTTCCCACGACCTCAAGGAGAGACACATGCTACTGCAAGTCAGAGGAACCCTCCTATAACGAGGCGAGCTTCCCTCCTTCCCATCCCTGGCTGTCCTTACCGGGCAGGACCCACCCAAAGCATAGAGGCCAAGCCAGCTCTGCAGCCCCTCCCCTGGAGTCCCAGGTGTCATTTCCCATCATCCCTCCAGGCTCCACTAAGTCCTCGACACCAGTGTTAGTCCCTCTATTCAATTCCCACCAATGCACCCACCTTCCCAACACACCCTAACAGACCCATGAAGGCCAAACCAACCTGTTCCCTGCCTTGCTGCCCATCACCACCTCCCAGGGTTTCGGGTGCTTCTGAGGAAGCACAGGGCTGTGGTCAGAGCTGACACGGCAGATGAAGCTTGCTCCGTGCTGAGCTCACACAGCTCCAGATGTGAGACTCTGGCCACACTGATGCCCTGGGACATTTCTCTTATAAGGGACCTAGCTGGGAGCATCCACTGAACCTGAAGGACCGGGAGTCACAGAGATGTGGGCTCCGCTTCCAGGTCCTCTCACCAACAGAACACGACAGGGGAAACCTTAGCCTCGGAGCGACAGCCCCTTTTCCTGCTGTAGGAGCAGGATCCCCACAAAGCCCTCCAAGATACGGACAGAACTGGGCAAATGGACACATGGTCGCTGGGCTCAGCTGCACCTGCATGTCTCCCCCACAGTGATGTCCCGGTCCTCAGAGCTGACACACCACGTACCTCCTCACAAGCAAGGCTCAGCGAAACAGTCCAGTCCACCACAGACACAACCAGCACCACAAAGTAGGCCAGCAGCCACAGGTTCTGCTGCAACTGGGCCCGCCCCACCAGGTAACCCTGCAAGAGATGGCGGGGGTGAGCAGGAGCCAGGCAGAGGGATCAGTCCACACACCACCTCCACCACGTCTAGCTCCTCTGCTCTTTAGGGATGGCAAGGTGAGCCGTAAGGAGAGACCACCCACACTTTCACGAGGACCAGTCTGTCAACAGCCCCCAGGCTTCTCCACACCAACGGAACAGTCCAGACTCAGCTTCCACTAGGGGTGGAAAGAAGAGCTGCTGCCCATGCTCAAGGCCCAGGCCTAAATCAGCAAGATGACTCCGTGAGCAAAGGAGCTTGCTTCCTGAGCCTGAAGATCAAACTTCGATTCCCAGACCCCACAGGGCAAATGGAGAGAAATGATTCCTCCTTATATGTTGTCCTCTGGCCTCCTTATATGTGCGCGCGCGCACACACACACACACACACACACACACACAAATAGATGCAAACAAACTAAGACGGCACACAAACACCAGGTTTTTGTTCAAAGTGGCAAAGCTCACCAGAAACCTCGCAGTAAGAGCTCAGGGCATCTGGACAGCACCAGGAGCTCTGTGGCAGGACCTGTGTACAGCCCGCCTCACCTTCACAGAGAGGTCAGCCAGGAAGACCAGCATGCAGAGCGCCTCGACTGTCTCGGTCAGGCCACAGGGCGGCTGCCAGGGCTGGGAGCGGTAGCGCACGTCTGCAGTTCTGGTGAATGAAGACGGGACCTCCACAAAAGCCAAGGCCAGGATCAAGAAAATGGTGAAGTCCAGCACTCTGGGAAGGAGACAGTCAGTGAGCGAGGGGACACTTCCTGTTGGGCCACTGGCGGGGTGCACTGGGGTCTAGAGGGGATGGAAGGCAGAACCTAGCATCTCCTGGCTGTGGTACCAGCAGTAGCTTCCTGGCCACAGCTGGCTCCTCCCTGGAGGAAGGACCAAGGGTCATCTGTGTGACCAGGAGGACAGGGAGTACACTTAGCCCAAGGCAGTGTAGGAACGGCTCAACCCCACCAAGCTTGCCTGCACGGTGGGTGCCAGTGCAGTCTTACCGTTGGCACGCCTCGGAGTAATACCAACGATAAAGCCACAGGGAGCCAGCATCCATGCGGTGGAAGATGGAGCGGTACTGGAAACAAAGGGCGTGAGAGCAGGAGACAGAAAGCACACAGGGATGAGTGCTTTCTCCACTGCTGTCCACACAGGGGCTGGAGTGGGGCTCCCTCAGCGCCACACACATGTGGGTGTGGGAGGGGTCGCCTTAATGCCACATATATCCATGCCCTGACTGTACCACCCGTGGCCCAATGAAGAGTTCCCATCTCCCCAGAGGCAGGCCCTATCCTGTGTGCTATAGGCAGCCAGTCTGTGTTAGCAAAGAGACAGAGCAGTTCCTCAATGGGCCTCAGAGGATTGGACCAGCACAAGCTGCAGACCTTGCCCAGTGGAGAGAGCTCCCTCGGTACTGGCTAAGGCCACACCTTCTGCATATGTGCTCGGCTCTCTTCTCTTCCATGTAAGGTCAACTCCACTCTGTACCCACCCTAGAGATGTCTCCAGGACCTGAATCTAGCACACAGTGGCCCAGGACAGGCTGCGGTACATGTTAAATCAATGTGACACCATGATTCCAACACTAAAGACATAGCCTCCATCACAGGACAAGAGGAAAGCTGGTTCCAAGTACCCACCACTGTGTCTAGCCTAAACAAAGGCGCCCGCCCCAGGACAGTAAGGAACAAAGGGACAGGGCAGACTCCCGGTCAGCAGGACAGCCACCACATACCATTATGGCATCTTCAATGAAGACCACAGCCTGGTTTATGCGCAGCTCCTGACTGGCATCAGGACCTGCGGGTAGAGGGAACATAGCAGGTGAGCAAACGGAACAGGGCGGCCTCATCTCTACAGGATGAGCACATGGGAGAAGAAAGCCAGCTAATGCTGTCTGCGGCCAGAGGCCCGCCTCTCTGAAGTGGGTGCCACGTCCAGGCCAGGGTCCCAACCAGGTAAGAGGCATACGGCATGAGTGGAGGACACCAGGCCCAGCAGAGGCAGCTCTGCCCTATCACCACCACTGCCCAGGGCACAGCACGAACAAGCACACAGAGGCAGCAGCGACCTGCAGGACCCAAGCATCATACTCAGGTCTCAGAGCCCACCGCATCTCCTGACACGGAAAGCCTTATCAAGTGGATGTCCTGAGGCAAATGTGGTGTGGAAGCTCCTGGTGCTCAAGAAAAGGGGCTGCCATCACCACTCAGCTGTCCCACGCCCCCTCCACCTCCTGTTCATCTGGCGTCCTCCACCGTGAGATGGGGTAACCACTATCCAATGAAGGCTTCACACCAACATGGGGAGCTACAGCTAGAACCGAAGGCATCGCTCACACTCTTCAGCCAATACTAACAACTGAGCTCTCGCTCCCCTCCCCCAATCTCAGGACCAGGCCGTTCCCAAACATAAACCGCAGCAGAGGAACTGGGGGACGCACAGTCCCAACAGTTTACATCATGTTTGGAAACAAGGTAAAAAACTCGGTGTATCAGGGGCTGGAAAGATGGCTCAGAGGTTAAGACCACTGGCTGCTCTTCCAGAGGTCCTGCGTTCAATTCCCCGAAACCACACGGCGGCTTATGACCAGCTATAGTGAAATCTGACGCCCTCTTCTGGCATGCAGGTGTACATGCAGACCGAACATTGTATACATAATACAATAAATGAATAAATAAATTTTTTTAAAAAACCACTCAGCTTATCTGGTTTTTATAAAATCTGGCCTTGTTGGGCCCGCAGGAACTGTTTCCTGCTAAGAACAGAGCTATCATAGCAGGAAGCCCCGAGGCCAATGCACAACCATGGACTGAGCCCCAGGAACTGCCTACACTGTATACCCTGTCTCCGAAGCACCACCTTCTCCAGTTCTTAGAACTCATGCGAAGGTCACAGACCAGAGGCAGTACTCCCCAGAGGATGACTGGAGATGTACCTCACTCCTGGCTCTGCCCTGGCCATGCTACAATATCTTATCAACCACGACCTCAGTTTCCCCACATGTGTGTTCATAAGGCTTATCCCAAAGACACCCAAACGTCCCTCAGAGAGGCACTGAGGGTTGTGGACATGCACTGACCCGATGAGAAAGGCAGCTAAGGGCAGGCCTGGAACCCTGTTTATGCCCAGAGGGCAGACTGGGCCTGGAGCCATGAACCACAAAAGGCTGCTCAGGACTGTCAATAACATCTCCTGTCTACCCAGACAAGATATCATAGGTGTGGGTCATCGCCCTGGGGCTTTGAAACACCCAGGGTCTCTTTCATCTACTTCCCTGGATGCTGGTGTGTAAGAGTCTGGGTCCTGCTACCTGAGCTCACCCAGGCATCAGGTGCCCTCCCACTCCCACTTCAGCATCCTTCACACCCTGTAGTAGCCTGAGCTTGTCACAACCTCTAGGAAGCATGTCATGGCTTTCTGGGGGTCCCTGATGCTCAGGGTCCAAACTCCACCCCATCCTGGCACTTGGGAACTCTCTCTGCCCACCCACTCCCTCTCCTGCGCTTTCACCACCCTACCCCAGCCATGACACACATTCTGAACTTGACCCTGACAAGGCCTGGCTCTCCAGAGCCTCTAAGCCCTCACCTAAGTTCATCTACCAGAAAACCTTCCTCCAACGTGATGGTCCAGAGACTCCCCCAGGGCTACTTGCCCTGCTCTGAGCTCATTACTCCAGGTGGCGATCACCTGTTGACATCTATGACCCCAACTATCAGGGCCAGGGGACTTCTGCTGAGCACACAGGGTCAGCATGAGGCTAAGTGAGGGACAGTAACAGGGGCCCAGACACTGTGTCCCCAATGATACCCATGGACACGTCTGCCTACCCTCTGCTCCCTGACAGCCAGGTGGAGGCTTGCTCTGCCTCACTGTGGTCTCTACACAATCATTCTAGATCCCTGCCCAGACAAAAACCACTCTCTGCATCCTTGGTGGTGGTGGTGGGGGGGGGGGAGTCAGGTGGGCGTGGTTTAGCATGACACACTTGCAGAGAACCCTGGGATCCTTGGGGAAGCCTGCAACAACAGCTACCCTCTCTGAGAGTCTGATCACAGGGGAGTGGGAGGATTCTGGTGTGCAGACAGCCCCATCCGGGAGAGGCAAACACAGAGAGTGTTGTCTGGGTTCTCAACAGCCCTATCCAAAGCCACAGTGTTTGGACAAAGAGCCCCCAGAGTCTCTCGTGTGACACTGCCCAGCCTTGAGTTTTGCCTCAACAGAAAAGACTAAACCTGTCCCTTGTCCACCCCGCAGGACAGGACTTATATAGACATCACGGCCCTGCTATCTCGGACATCTCTCAGGACCCACACACCAGCCTCCACAGGATCTCTCTTTGGATCCTCATGTCCACACCCCATCACCCTGTTACCACACCCTTTTACTGAGACTTGAGCTAAGCAACCTGGCAAAGTCCCATGCCCAGCACCTGGCAGCCCCGAGGAAGGTCCCCAACCAAAAGCAGGTGTCCCCTGAACCATATGCCCGGACCCTGTCAAGGGGTCTCAACGCTCAGGACAGAGGGAGGAGGGATGAGCATGTGGTCACCTCAGCCTCTTACTCTCTCATCTCCTACTAGGGACCTCTGTAGCCTCATTATTCAAGGGAAAAGCAAGTGCTATGGGGAGCCAGGGACCACTGTGTCAACCCAGCCTGCTCCCAAATAGGAGAGGGAAGGAAGTCCAGAAAGGGAAGTTTGAATTACCAGGCTGGCACACACAAGGCAATACTGGCAGTGACCACATCACAAGGCAGGGCTGTGACCTTCGGTAGGTCAGAGGTGAAGAGTGCTCTCTCTCTGCCTCAGTTTCCTCATCTGGAAAAACGAGACCAAGACCCTTGTGCCTCTCAGCTTGTACCCTTTTGGAGATGGCTTGAAAGCTGACCCCACGCTCCCTGGGTTCAGCAATGTCCCTGACCAAGGAAGCAAAGAGAAGGAAAGAAAGGATAAGGCCCCGAAGCACTTAAGGGAACAAGGAGGCAAGCCACCCAGACCTCAGGACACCAGCTTCGGCCCCTAGCCGCCAGAGCAGTACTCTGAAGTCACTCCCAAAGATTTTCAGCCACTTACTGCTTGGGGACCATGGTGGGAGAACGCTTCTCTCTCTAAGCCTATTTCCCCTTGGGGAAGAAACTGGAGTGGCCGTGCCGCAACCCCAGCACCTGGAAGGCAGAGGGGATCTGGAGTTCAAAGCCAGTCTGGCTACCTGAGGCCCTATCTCAAAAGGTCAGGCGAAAAATAAATAAATAAAAGTAAAAATGGAAAGTGCCACCTCGCTCACCAGAGTGTGCCTGGCCACCGCCTCGGTCCCGGCCCAGCAGGGACTGCGCTTCGGACGCCGCCATCCCACTTGCTACACCGGCGGGATTCGGACCCGGCAGCTGGAGTCCCGGGGACCAGAGAAGGAGCGACCGACAGCCAATGAGAACGAAGGGCTGAGACTGGAAGGCGGAAGCGACAAGCCCCGCCTCCAGTGGGTGGAGCTCCCCTGCTTTCCGGCTAGGAGGGGCAGAAGGTGGGAAGCTGGGCTCTTAGGAAGTTTTTTTAACCAATGCAAACTACTATCTCCTTCCAGCCCTAGGAATGTCAAAGTCCAGGAGTCTCTTGTGATCTTGTTTATTTGTTTTTAATTTCTAGGACCTTTATAACACACCAAGCAAGCTCTCCAACCCTAGCTACACCCGGAGCCCAGAAGTGTTTAAGCAAGTATTCCGCATGGCTGTGACTCATGTGAGTACTGTGTAAATGGGCATGACCACAAAGGCCATCCCCCAACAAAAATGGAATTTGAGTTTCTCCTCTGGAATTAAGAAAACTAGGTATGATTAAGGGCGAAATTGAAGAACATGAAACTGGGCGTGTCGCTGCACACACCTGCCCAGCAACAGAGATAGGAGGATTGACGCCAGTTCCAGAACACCCTGGCAGTTCCGGGAGAGAGAGACAGACACAGAGAGACAGAGACAACTATTATCTGTTGCGTGTCAGTCAGCCTTGGAGGTCAGAACTCCAAACCCAAGACTATCTCTTCCGGCTTCAGAAGGCTGAAAAAAGTATGGCCACTCTGCTGGGATATTATTATTATTATTGTGTGTCTGTCTGTGGTGTGTGTGGTGAATGGGTGTGCATGTATTTGTGGTATATGTGTGATGTGTGTGAAAGTGTGTATGTGTATGTCTACACATATGTACAAGTGCGGGCATGCTCTCCCACATCCCACATGTGGAGGTCAGAGGATAGCTCTCAGGAATCAGCCCTCTCCTTCCACTGCGGGGTTTCAGGGCTTGAACTCGTGTTGTCAAGCTTGTGTGGCACGGCAAGAACCTTTCAGCCCAGAACCCTGTCTTCAGCCGCACTGTGGGATAGTCTTCAGAGACTAAGAAAAGTCCACCAGTTAATTTCCTTGAAGCTTGGACTGATCCATGCTTGCTTTCTGGATGTATTCCTGGGGTGGCTTCCAGGCCCTGGGGTCACCATATCCCTCCCACGTGGGCCCCTTCTTCACGGCTGGCAATTACAGATTGAATCCTCAAGTTTCCAATACACCGCTGCCTCCACCTTTGACATAAGACCTGACACCTCTCTGTCTCCCCCTTTGCTCATCTCTTCAGGTTTGTTTCCTGGGAAGGGCAGGTAAGAAACAAATCAACCAGGAGGTAATTGTGGATGCATTTAATCGCAGCACTCAAGAGGCAGAGAAACTGTCTCAAAAAAACAAAAGAAAAAGACACATAAGCCATAAAGCTTTCCAAGTCCACAGCAGCAGCGTGGAGCCATTCATAGTACTGACCAGGGGTCACCCCATTGTCTCAAACCACATTCTTCTCAATATACTGAAACTATCCTATTCTCAGACTGACAACAATTTGTAGTTTAACCAAATTTGCACGTTTATTTATTTCAAACATCTTGCTGAGTAGCCCAGGCTTAAACTTGCCATCTTCCTGCCTGGATCCAGGATAATCTCTGTCTCTACAAAATTTATTTATTTATCCGTTTTGATGTGTGTGTGTGTGTCATTTCTTTAAACCATCTCATTTAAGCAAGGTCACAAATAAAAATATTCTACAGTCCAGGCTAGTAAGGTAGCTCAGCAGGTGAAGGAGCTTACCACCAAGCCTGTCCCCCAGAACCCATATATCATATAATAGAAGGAGACAAACAATTCCAGAAAATCGAATTCCAACCTCTTCTCTCTCACACATGGGGGCACACATGTGCACAAAAGAAATAAATCCAATACAGTTTTAGAAATCAAATTTTCTGGGGGCCGGAGGGATGTCCCGGTGGCTAAGAGCACTTGTTCTTTCAGAGGGCCTGGGATCCAAGCACTCAGCTCTCCATTCATGACCATTTGTAACCCCAGTTCCAAGGGATCCAACACCCCCTTCTGACCTCTACCTGCGAGGGAGTCAGGCTCATGCTGCATGCCCATGCAGGCACAACACTCAGACACAGAAGATGAAACTTTCCATCGATAGGACGGAACAGTGGCCCCAAAGCTCAGAGAGAGAGAGAGAAAAAATGTCACCAAGAGGCTGGTCCTGTAGCTCAGTAGTAGAGCATTTGCCCATCATGAATAAACCCTTGGGTATGAAACCAGCAAAGGCCCCCAACACACACATACACAAAAGACACAGCTCTGTCTCATTAGAACTCACTAGAATACAGAGATGCAAATTAGCTCCACAGAGCTCATCAGTCAGAAGACAACAGAGAAGTTCTCTCAGGGAAGGCAGTTCCCCAGCCTTCCATTTCTATATGTGACTCTGCTAGCCCCAACACGGGGGCAGTGTTGCCCACATGGTTAGGCCAGGGACTGTCTACTCTCTGGATGCCCAAGGGTGCCCTACAACACAAGTCAGTTCTGACACTGTTTACCTGAGGCTAGCGTAGACTCCACAAGTTAAGCCTCAGTCACAAAAGACTGTCCCATTTCACATGCTAAGAGCAAGCCTGGGGCCTCCTGGACTTTGGTTATAAACAAAATCCATTCTCAAGTTCAAAAAAAAAAAAAGGCTAGAATGACTCACAGGCTTCAGGAAGACGTTAACTACTGCTAATTTAAGTTATTGAACTACATGTTTGTGGCATATATGTGCACCTGAGTGCAGTGCCTGAGGAGGCCAGCAGAGGGCAGGAGACCACCAGAAGAGGACATCAGATCCCCTCAGACAGGAGTTACATCTGTGAGATAGCCCTTAGAGGTGCTGGGAACTGAACTAAGGTCTTAGGCAAGAGCAGTGCTAGCGATCAGGCCCCTCCACAGCCAGCCTCAGGGACTCAGTAACAGCAGGATACAGGGTCACTGGGCACCACTGAAATGTGACACTTTCACACTGAAGCCATAAACTCCATGTCTCCCATGGGCATATGCTAAATCCCCTTACAAAAGGACCTCTAACCCTTCACACACATCCTTTCCCCGCCACCCTCAGGAAGAGACCCCCCCCCTCCCTGTATCTCGTCCTTTAATAAACCTTCTACATGAGCTCTGTCACACAGTGTGATTCTCTGGTGTCCGCCATATAGATTGTAAAAGCAGGAAGTGTCTTAACCACTGAGCTACCACTCCAACTCTTAATTGTTGAAAGGAAGAGGTGGGTAGGTAGGACACGGTCTGGCAGGGGTCTCTGTGCTTTCTCAAGATGAATCACCTTCCTGACCCTTCCAAGGTTTCCTGATCAAGCTAGAAGGTATCTGTGCCTACTGTTCAGGATTTTTTTTTGTAAGGTTTCATTAAATAAAGCTGATAATTAGATCTTGGCCATGCTGACTGAAGCCTGAAGTCATCAGGCTAGTCCCTCTGGCAATCACACCCTGCCCTCCAGGAGTCTCCTCATTAGCATAAAGCCTGGGATGATGGAAGGGGTTTAGCATGAATAACAAAGCCTGCTCCCTCCCTTTTATTAAACGGGAGGGGAGTTAGAAGCCAAGAACCAGATTAACAGGAGACAGATACATTTTCTCATTATGTCATAGTTCTGCATGGCTCCTCTGGGGAAGATTTCTTCCGCTCTCACTCTGTGACGGCTGGCTCTACTGAGCCCCTTCTGGATCGTCTGCTGAAGGCCTGCCGTCTCTTTCTAAGTGGTTCCCAATGAGGCAGCTAGCTCTTGGGAACGAGCCGCAGGACAGAACTGTAGCCATCCACAGCCTAATCAGAGAAGCAACAGCCATCATTCTTGCTGCGTCCTGTGCATTAGATTCAAGTCACCAGGTTCTGAGCCACATCCAGTCCACCCTTAAGGGATACAGTCACTGGGGCCTGGAGTGTAAGAAATTTCACTTGTCAGTCTTTTCTATCAGATACTATAAAACTTGTGTTTAAGACAAGGAATTAACGGGAGACAGAAAGCAGGTGAATTTCTGTGAGTTCAAGGCCAATCTGGTCTACAGAGTTCCAGGACAGCCAGGGCTACACAGAGAAAATCTGTCAAACAAAATAAAATAAAATAAAATAAAATAAAGAGTTAAAAGCTTCTTATCTTTCCTCACCCTGTGAGATTTTTATGCAAATATTTTAATCCTCTCCACTAGTAAAAGCTTTGTTTACACAAACACTGACTGCTCTGTTGCGGGAATTTGCTGGTCTGGAGGCGTGATCCCTACCCCCTTCCTTCATTTCCTGTGCACCATTTCTTCTCAGACTAGCCAGCTGGATAAGATCTTGAGGTTGGACTCTAGCCAGTGGAGAAGACAGCTGCCACCTGAGTTAGAATAAAATCCAGATGCACGCACGTCTCTGTGGGTTTCTCGTCCTAGGCGCACCCTCTAGGTGGAGGGGCATGTCTGCCTTGTCCAGGCACTTCCGTTGGGATGGTAGTCTTTTTTTTTTTTTTTTTTTGTGACTCCAAACATATTTCCTTCATTCTTTTTTTCCCTTTGTTTTGTTTTGTTTCAAGACAGGGTTTCTCCGTGTAGCTCTAATTGTCCTGGAACTCTATATTCTAGGCTGGTCTCAAACTCTGAGATCCACCTGCCTCTGCTTCTCAAGTGCTGGGATCAAAGGTGCATATCACCATGCCCAGCCTGTGAACATATTTCTAACATGGGGGTCCTTGGGAATTGTCTTAGTTTGTGTTAATAACTGAGTAAGGCTGAATAAAGAAAAAAGGTGGGAGATTCAGCTCAGTGGTAGAGCACTTGCCTAGCAAGCACAAGGCCTTGGGTTCAGTCCTTAGCTCTGGAAAAAAAAAGAAGGCAAAATAACAAGAAAAAAGGTTTCACTGGACATGGAGGCATCACAAGGTCAGCACTCAGGAGGCAAAAGAAGAACTGAGTTTGCTCATCCACACTGGAGGCCAAGAAAACTCACTCCTGAATTGCTGATAAGGAAACCCAGATTGAAGGGGCTGATAAAAGATTCCCTGCCAAGGCCAAGGCCGGATCAGATGATGTACTGGAACAGCCCCGGCCTACCTCCCTGAGTCCCCAGCCACAGACCCAGCAAGTGAGCTGCCCATAGCTCAACCAAATGGCTGCCCGTAGCCACAGCAAGGTGCTACCTGTTGCCAGCATGCTGGGCCAGATGGGGTGTTCAAACATCCTGAGCTGGGAGTTGCTGTGCAGATGAGAAAGAGGGCCTTGCTGGAAACTCCCTTCCATGCCCCCTCCCCACCCCCGCCCCAGCCAGGCAAACAGAACAGGAGTTTCACACTGGGACCCAGTCCTCTCTCCCCAAACCCCCATAAAGCAACAAGAGCCAATGGGCACTGCACACTAGCCCCCTGCCACACTCCCTGTACACAGCTGCACTTCCCAGCAGCGCGGTTGTGGTCTGAGGCCTTGGATCCTGCAGTGGACAGACATGACCTCTTGGTGGAGACACTGGCTTGGGCTCAGCCCCTCGGGCTGTCATCCCTCCCAGGGTCACTGTAGGAGTCTTGCCCAGCAAGTGCCAGCCTTCCCCCCCAAGGGCCCTGGAGAAGGTGCCAACTGTAGCTGGAAGTCAGAAACACTCCCTCAGCCTCCCTACACCACCTGGGATGTTACTTAGAGCCTGCCTCCCTACACCACCTGGGATGTTACTTAGAGCCTGCCCACCACCTCAGTGACCCCTGGGTTCTAAGGAACCCTCCAAATGTAGAACCAAATCCTGAGCCCTCGCTCCCCCCACCCTCACCACCCAGCTTGGCAAATAGTCCTGGAAAAAGCTTGGGGACCCAAGGAGACTGGACCCTGCAGGGACCATCCAAGGGGACCCAAGCCTCCTCATGACCTGGCCTGACAGGCTGAGGCCCAAACTGTGACTGTTCCAGATACTTCCTTCCCCGGGCACACCAGGGCCTCCTGCACACCGTGGAGCAGCCTGAAAATACGAATGTGCCTAGACGGATTTGAACAGGTGGCTTCATGGATCTTGTTCATTCGTTCATGCTTTTACATGTGCGTTATTGAGCACCTACTGCACACCAGGAATACCCTACTCACTGATGAAGAAGAGCAACAAGTGACTTCTAAAATTGTTAGGGTCCGGGAGACGCTGAAAGAAACAACCCCAGACTCCAGTAGCGTGCAAACATCAAAGGCTGTTTATTCTGCAGAGAACTTTAGCATGCTGGGGCCACTATCTTCAAAATGGCGGTGACCCTGAGGGCAGCTCTTGGCCCCTTTTAAAACCTGTAAGGGGAATTCCTACTGTAGCTACATGACCTCGATTGGGATTGGCTGGTGCCCATGAAGGCTAAACATCAGGCCTGGGGAAGATAAGGTTGCTTAACTACCTAAAAGCACCTAAATCCTGGCCAGAAGCAGCCAGAGGAGATCCCCCTGCCACATTTAGGGAAACTGAGATTCATGGAGAGTGATGGCTCAGCTGACGTGCAGCCTAGCATATGCCTGGGGAAGAGCACATAGGCTGGGCACGGAACCCAAAGCATACACCCCTGACTCTAGGACTGACCCTTGCCCCTGAAAACTGACCCCCAGGAAAGCCAAACCCTTCCCAGGCCAGGCCTGGGCTGTGCTTGCTATTTTGGGCTCCTTTAGCATCATACTTGTGATGGGAATCTGGGGAGACACCCAAATGGTTTATTTTGCTGAGAACTAGCCGATGTGGTGACAGCTAATGGGGAACTGAAGGGACAGGAGTCTCCAGCGTGGGGGCAGGGGTGCCAAAGCTGCAGGGCAGCCTGGGAAGGGAGATTCAGGGTGTGGGGGGAATAATGGCAAAGTAGCCATGTTAGGCTGTCTGGGAAGCTGTCGGAGGGAGAGGGTCAGCATCATCGAGCCAGACCCCTTTCCTTCACACAAGCACACACGTACTTAGGTCAGAAGTCCTCACACAACAGAACACTAGTAGTGAGGGGCAGAGGGGCGCCAGGAATGGAAACCGGGTAAGCCCCAGAGCTGTGCATTTCTGACTCTGCCTGAGTGATACTGGCGCGGGCCAGGCATGTCAGGAGCTGTGGGGACAGAGACTCCCAAGAAAGGTCTGAGCTTGACACCAACTCTTAGAGCAGCGGTTCTCAACCTGTGTGTCGGGACCCCACAGGTTCACGTACCAGATATTTACACTCCTATTTATATAACAGTAGCAAAGTTACAGTTATGGAGTAGAAACAAAATAATGTTATGGTTGGGCGGTCACCGAATATGAGGAACTATTTTAAAAGGTCGCAGCATTAGGAAGGTTGAGAGCTACTGTTCTAAAGGCAGAGGTCAATGGTATGTGTCTAGGTATGTGTTGTCCAGCTGGGGGACAAGTTGGAAAGATACTGTCTTAGGAATAGCTTTAGAGATGTCCCTGCCTATGGGCGCTCTGCGGCAGGTGGGAAGGCACCACCAATCAGCATTGTTAGAGTCAGAACCTGGGCAGAGCTGGACAGTCCCAAGCAAGCCCTGCTCATCCCCTCCCTCAACAGGCAAGATACACAGACAGGTCACGGTGAATAAAAAGCACTCGATGTGCTACATTGACAAGAGGAACAGAGAGTCCAGCAAGCCCTTGAAGTTCATCTTTGAGGTCCTGATGTGAGGCTTCGGTTTAAAGAGAAGGCAGGAGGTGAGCATAGCTGGACTGTACAGGTGGAGGTGTGGTCCTGTCCATCACCACTGGCTTGGCCCCAGTCTCTCTTGTAAGGCTGACGAACTGTTGGACTGTGTGTAAACGTTTCCTGTCTTCCACTCTAACTGGTACCAGGCTTCAGCCATTCCCTTTCCCAGCATGAGACCTCTGAAGAAATTCCAGTTCCTTGGAGACCATCATTCAATAGTCTGGTGGCCACTGGATGGGGCACAAACGTCTCTATAAGACATCTTCATTCATCTGGGTGGTGGCACACACCTTTAGTCCTAGCACTCAGAGGGCAGAGGCAGGATGATCTCTGACCAGAGTCTAGCCTGGTCTCCATAGTGAGTTCCAGGATAGCCAGGGCTATTTGGTAAGACCCTGTCTAAACAGAACCAAACAAAAAGCAGTCACTGAGTATCTCTATGCATGCTGGGATAGCTACATCAGCTCATCCTCCAGCAGTGGACAGCATTGCGCTCGAACAGGTACCAATCGGTGGCCTCCGCATCTAACAGGAGTCCAGGGCAAATTCCATTGTCCTCAGTGTCCTTGTTCTCAGAGCTACTGATAGGCTCAGTGTGTGCCAACACTTCACAGGAGCAGTCAGGAAAGCAGAACTCAGTCCCCTCCCTCAGAAGACCCTATCTTATCTGGGGCCTAAAGGGATCCAGAGCACACATGAATAGTGACATAAGGAACTGGGGCCCAGTTAACACCGCTGATGCCCACACCATGCCTCACTGTGTCAAGCACAGGAATAAGGTAAGGCTCAGACCATGTTGAGTGGACAAGCCCGAGAATATATATATGTATATATAATTTATTTGTATATATTTTATGTTACAGAGAGAGAGAGAAAGAGAGAGTCAGGGTTTCTCTGTGCAGCCCTGGCTATCCTGGAACTCCCTCTGTAGACCAGGCAGGCCTGAAACTCACAGAGATCCACCAGTCTCTGCCTCCCGAATACTGGGATTAAAGGCAGGTGCCACCACCGCCTAGCTGAATTTGAGAATATCACTATGAAAGGAAAGCTGCCTACACAGTTCCTCCTGCAGGCTAGGAGCTCTTCCTAGCTTGTTTTCTTATTGCTGAAATAAACACTGACCAAAAAGAGGAAAAAAAAAAAAAAACTTGGGGAGGAAAGGTTTTCTTTCAGCTTACACATCCCAGTCACAGCCTGTCATGCAGAGAAATCAAGAAAGGAACTCAAGGCAGAAACCTGGAGGCAGGAACTGAAGCAGAGACTATGGAGGAGTGCTGCTCACTGGCTTGCTCCCTCTGGCTTGCTCAGCCTGCTTTCTTATACCCCCCAGGTCCACCGACCTTGAGAGGGTACCTCCTGCTGGGCCCTCCCACGTCAGCCATTAACAAAGAAATAGCCCATAGCCATGGCCACAGACCACCCCAAAGGAGGCAGTTCCTCAGTTGAGGGTCCCTCTTCCCCAATGGCTCTCATTTATGTCAAGTTGACAACACTGACCCAGCAGATAACTCATGCCTCACACCTTTAACAGCCAAAGATGTCTGGGAGAGGGAAAGTTGTGGGAAAAGGTCTCTGCAGACCACAAGAGAGGAGCAAAAGCGGATTATTAATGCCAACTCACTCCAGGACAACCCTTCTCCAATACCGGCCAGGATGGGTATTATGTTTGAATGTAAAATGTTCACCACATGTTTGAACATTTTGCACCCAGCAGGCAGCACTGTTTAGGGAGGTGTTTAGGACCTCTGAGATGCTGGCCCTGAGGGGCAGTCCTGGAGTCACCACCTTCAGCCTCTGCTTCCTGTCTGCAGCCATGACAGACGGAAGCTGCTGCTGCTGCAAGCTTCCAGCCCTACAAAGCTAGCTGCGGCCCCAGCCATCACGCCTACCCTCCATCGGATGTGTGCAGCCCACAGAGAGCTGTGGGTGCAGCCCAATACAAAATGGTAAATTTACCTGCAGCATGGTAACTCTGGCGTGTGGCTCTCCATCGTGACTCTTGTAGACAACATCAGATAACAACACGGAAGGTTGAACACCCTGCTTGGGAGCCTAAATAACCTCCCTTCTCTCGGGTGCTTCTCTCTGGTCCTCCCTCCCAGCAAAGGGAAAGCAATGAACTCAGAGATCCTAGGTCCAATCTCCAGAAATAAACATACACTTAGTTACCCCCCCACACACACTCACACACAACACACACATAAACACACACAAACATACACACATACTCACTCACACATACATACACGCCACTAAATTTTAAAAAGAAGTCACTAAAACAATCCTTGTTTTAATCCTTGTTAGAAGCCTTGTTGAGACACAAGCAGGTCAGAGGGGGAGCATAATGCCTGGTCCTTAGTGATGTGTGCGGGAATGCTGGGATACCATGGTCAGGACCAGGCCGAGGCAGCCGTCCCAAGAGGAAGCAGCAGGGGCTACACCAGGACTCCCCAGACCTGGGTGCTGTGTGAAGCTCCTCAGGGGGTGCTCTTCTGTACCCCCAATCTTGGTGTCCTGGAGGGCTGTCAGTGAAGTGACGGCACCGACACTGAAGCAATAGACTGTCCTTGGCCCCAGGCCATAGCCTCTGTATGTTCTGCATGTATGTATGTATGTATGTATGTATGTATGTATGAGATCTCTGATGGCACAGATCCCGCAGGCCTCGGAGGGCGGGGGCATCTGCAGATCCTGGGTGGGGCTCTGTCAGGCCACTGTGGGTGTTTTTACAGTTATTCATTCTGTGCTTAGGGTGGGGTATGTGCGGGTCACTATGCTTGGAGGAGTCGGAGGATAGCTTTCAGGAGCTGTTCTCTCCACCACATAGTCCCAGGGATTGAACCCATGGGGTCAGCCTTGGCAGCAAGCATTTGACACACTGGGCCATCTCCCTGGCATAATAATTTTGAGGCCAGCTCTCACTTTTCTGTTGGGCCCCATGTGTGACCCAGTGTGACCATGGAAAACAAATCTGCCACAAGACCCTAGTGCCTTTCCGACCAGGGAATACAGCTTAGTGGTACAGCACTTGTCTGGGGTGTGCAAGTCTCTGAGTTCTAGCCAAGTCTAGGGTCACATGGCTCCTGCAGACAGGAAGGTTTGGCTCTCCTCTGACACTATAAAGGTGTAGGGAAGGGGGGAAACTTGGGAAGGAGACAGACATGTGTGTTCTCGGGATCACAGGACCAAGGTGGTCATGCTTCCACACGGTTCCTCCTTTGACCCGAAATGAATATATTTATATCAATCTCTGCACTGGCTACTTTTCTCACTATTGAGACAAAGCTTACAGTGTGGGAGGGACCATTCTATCACTCAAGCTATTGTCCCAGAAGGAGAATTATGCCAGGGAGATGGCTCAGTGAGTAAAATGCTTGCTGCCAAAGGAGCTTGAGGCTGTTTGCTTACATCTGGCTAGATCAGGATGGAGGGAGACTTGAGTGTTGGTGCTTAGCTGGTGTGATAGCTCGAATGAGAAATGTCGCCTCATAGCCTTGGGTATTTGAGAGCCCTTTCTGGTTCACTCTTTCTGCAGTGTATTTGTGTTTAAAGATGTGAGCGCTCGGCTTCCTGATCCTGCTGCCATGTCTTCCCTTCCCACCACCGTGATGGACTGTTAGCCCAAATAAACTCTTATAAGTTGCCTTGGTCATGCTGTTTTATCACAGTGACAAAAAATTAACAAATGCGATAGTGTACAGATGGACAGAAGGACGAAAGACAAATGTGTGGATAGATGGATGGGTGAGTCCATGAATACAAGGAGCAGTGGGTGGACAGGTGGGTGGATGGGTAGAGGAACAGGTAAATGAATGAATACAATAAATGGGTGGATGGTTGGGTGGCTGGATGGATGGGAAGACAGAAAGGTGGATGTATAAATGGATGGACACATGGGTGGAATGACAGACAGACAGACAAATGAACGAGTGAAGGACAGAAAGGAACAGAGGCTTCTGGATTTCCTGAGCTGCATTTTTCTTTGCTGCAGAAGGACATGCCTCACTCTCTTAAACCCAGGAAAGCCAGAGTGACCCGGGAGAGGAGAGCCATTGCTTCCTTATACCAGGTTCACACTTCTGGATATCTGTTTGGCTGTGGCTGGCCTTCCTGCCCACTTATTTCATTCCAAGAACAAGAGCCTCGGCTATCTTATTCATCCACTCAGACTCCAGTGCCTGGTACCCAGCACACACTCTGCAAATGCCCACAGTATGAAGGCAGCTGCAGAAGGGCCTGGGTAGCAGTCCATGCCTATCCTATCACCCATAAAGCAGGGTCAGTCGTAACCACAGAAGCACACCAAAAGACACCCGTACCTGAACTGGCCTCCTGCCCCCAGGAACCCTCAGAAAAGGAGGGGACAATCCTGAACCCTGAGAGGGAACAGCAGAGAGAGCTAAGCAAAGGACATCTGCACGAATTTTAACAGAGGACAATTGCAAATAAATTTATCATTGCGTGTGGTGGTACACGTCTATAATCCCAGAACCCAGCAGGACAGCAAAAAATATCAGGAGTTCAAGGCAAGCCTTGACTACACAGACATTTGAGGACAGCCAGGGCTACATAAAACCGTATCTAAAAATTAACTAATTTAATTTTTTTCCTTTTCACTGGAAGGTTTCAGGAGACGCCTAATGACAGAATGTAGCTTTCCAAAGCATGGGGACAGAATATTAAGATCAAGGATGGCTCAGTGCATGAAGGTGTCTGCCACCAAGCCTGGCGCCCTGAGTTTAGTCACTGGGATCCCATACAGCAGGAGGAAAGAGCTGCCTTCCTCACGCTGTCTTCTCAGCTCCACAGGACTGCTGCAGCAACCACACAGACAAACCAATAAAAACATAACAAACTTTTGGAAAGAAAAAAAAAAATCAAACCACGTCTTCCAGTCCTGGTCTGTTCACCTCAAGTCTATGCCCTGAGCCGTGACGAGTGAGTGAATAACACTAATCACACCTAAGCCGAGGGCATGAATTTTTGAGGTCCAGTAAGGGTGTTTCTCCCAGATATCCAAGCCCTTCTGCCACCCCAGAAGAAAACCCCAAGTAAGGTGTGATTTTCTTACACCAGGGTCTTCCATGACTGGAGGCAGCCATGGGATCCCAACATGGGGCAAGTTCCTCCCTCTGATCCTTTTGGAACCTAGCCTCTGGGTCTTCTCCCTACATAGCCTCAGGTCCATGTCTACCGGGAGACACAGGTGATTGCGTAGACTGCTTATCTGTCACACACACACACACACACCTTGTGCTACAGTGATCACCCTAAGAGGATGATGATAGCACTTGGATCTTTTGGTGGTAACTAGGTTATAAACATGGAACCTTCCTGAAGGGGATGCACGTCCTCATGAAAAGGATCTGAGAGAGCTCACAGCCCCTCGGGCCGGTGAGGACCACAAGGTGTGTTTGTGGTCCTGGGATGACGATGAGCCATGCCAACCTGCAGGTACTTGTGCAGAGCTTGAAGAAGACCCTCCAGGTGCTCTCAGACACGGGTCATGACCTTCTGGGAGCCCACAGCAGCCCCAGCGGACAGGGTCAGTGTCTCCCGGGACTCTACAAACTCGGGATGAGACAGGCTCCCTCTAATAAGCACCTCTCTCTCGTTTGTCAAAGAAACATATTTCCATACCAAATAAGGCCGTGGACTCCACAGCCTCTGCCCACTTCACACAATTCCTTTTAAGTGTCCAAGAGCAATTATACTTGGATGGTGCTGGGATTCGGCCTCGCAGTGTAAACAAGTGGCCCAGCTGGGTTACAGCTGCCTGCCCTGGAGGAGGAGGCTGGGTCACCATCCTCCCTGCTGCCTCCAGAATCCCAGAAAATCCCTGCCCCCCAAGTCCTAGGAAGCCAGCTGGTCCCAAGCAGGCAACCAGCCAAGGCGCCCTGCTCTCAGGTTTGTTTGGTGCAGGAACGGAGAGGTTCCTCTGTGGGCAGGAGGAGGCTCCAAAGCAGGTGCAGAGAGAGGTCTATTTCTGGGCTTGCTGCAAGATGCCCACGAGGCACACCTCCCCCAATCTGGGCACCGTTCCCTCCCGTAGGAGAGCGTGGTGTTCCCTCAGGCTTCTTGGGTCATGAGAAAGTTGGCCCAGGGCAGAAAAAGGCCTCAGCACCCCACCCTCACGGCCAACCCTCTGCTCCCTCCATACCCACCCAGGCTTGGGCTCCATGCCCCGGCCCGCTAACTTTTTCCAGGACCCCCTCTGGGGGTTGGTGGAGGCTGACTCATCTTCACTGAGGAGTGCACGCACCAGGCATGGTGGCTCGCCAACTTCCCCGCTCAGCCCAAGCGAGCAAGGGCTGTGATTTTCCATTTGCGACATCTGATTGTTATTAGGGCTAGAGAGAGGGGAATTCCTGGTTCCACAGCCCCGGGAGGCCCCCAGAAAAATTCTGGGGTGGCAAGAGGGGGAGTTGGTGCCATCTGGGTTGTGGGGCCTACTCTCTGCCAGTTCTTCACTGCTCTCCACAAGGGGCCCTCACCTGCTGCTTCCTGACCTCTCCGTGCCAGTGAGTTCAAGCAGAGGGGTAGACATTCCCCTACCACCACCCATCACCACCACTACATGCCCTGAAATGCCCGCTGGAAGCAAGCCAAAGGCACGAAGCAAGTGAACGAGCCGGAGCTCCCTCTACCGGGGCAGCCCTCTAGAGCTGCAGGATAAGGTAGATATTAACATCTGGACTCCAGCCTCAGTGCTCAGGCCAGCATGACGTCACCAGGCAGGGAGAAATGAGTTCCCAGTGGGGATGGGGGGGTGGGGGGGAAGGCTCCTGAACAGGGCATTCCTTCCCCAAGCCTCATCACTGTTCAGCTCCTCCTCCTCCTCCTCCTCCTTCTCCTCCTTCACTTTCTCCACCTCCTGCCCTTCCCTCCCCCTTCTGCTGGGCCTGGAATTGGGTTTGGGGCGGGTTCTGTTTCCAAAGCCATCTCCAACAGGCCAGGCGGGTGAAGGCTCATCCTCCACCCTTTGCCCGAATTTTCCGAGGCTCATTTCTCAGCTAGCCTGCTGCTGTGGGTCTGCAAGCCGGGAGTTCCAGGAGAAGATCTCTACGGAAGGAAGGTCCAGGAGGATCAGGACAGCCACAGGTAGCACTCCAGCACCCAGGGACTAGGGGAGGGAGATCAGGGATGGGGCTGCAGGGTCAGGATCAGGGCTGCAGGGTAGAGGTTAGATGGGGCAAGCAAATGAGATTGACATCCTCAAGGCAGGGAAATGGGCATGGTCATGACAGGGAGCTTATAGAAGTCCCCCCTCTCCAAGCAGGGAGCCCCGAGACCCTGGAGTAAAGCTGTCCCAATCCAGAAGTTCTGTGCTTACTGAAAGGTTTTAAGAGTTCCCCTCTTGCATTGCATCCTGCTGGCCTTCCCCTTAGCCCCAAGACATCCTGCAATACCAGCTCCCACTCTGTCCTCCTGAGGGTAGGAGCGCCCCATCCTTCCTTCAACCTTACGTCCAAGCCTGGTTTCTGGAAGAGTTTGAAGGGAACACCCAGTGGGCAATGGTCCAAGTACAGAGCTATGGTTCCCATTGCTCTTAGGCATGCCGCCGGCCATGAGGGCAACAGTGGGCAGCTCTGTTGGGGACCTTTGGGGATTAGCCACATGAGGTGGGCCAGCTGATAGTCTCACCTTCTCCCTCTCCAGCCAGGTCTGGGGCTGTTGCTGGCTGCAGATAAGACCGTTTGCCAGAGAGTTCTGCCAAGACTTCATTCCCCTCAGAGAAGAAACTTCTGTCAAGTCGTGATTCTGTGTTTCTGTCTTAGGCAGAAACACAGGCTTTCTGTGTATCTGGGGACAGCAGCAGACTGGACCCTCCCATAGCCTGGCTATACCATAGCTAAGGAGTGAGGGGAGAGGATGGAGTATGGTATAGTAGAAGTGAAATGACCTAGGGAGCTCCCTCGGGGCTGGTCTGTCCGTCTGTCAGTCCAAGGAGGTAGGCAGGTGGCCCACCACCCTGTTTTGAGGGGTGGGAGCACGGTGCAGACAGGGCCGCCTTTTCCATTGGCTTTAAAGAAGTTGGTCCTGTCATCGCTCAGATCCTGGCCAGAGCTCATGCTCGCACATGCATCCTTGCACACGTCACACACATCTCTAATACGGCTCATCTGGGGTCCGATTCGCTTCTGGATCTCGCTGCATGAGTGAATCGCTTTGCAAATAATCCGGAGTAGGACAGGGATCAGGGGTAGAGATTATACCAATCACAGAGGAGAGCAGGGAGCACACTCACCTGCCCAGCGGGCACCTGTCTAGTCGGGGTTAAGCCTGGTAAAACGAAAGGTCCCCTGAATAAGGACATCCCTGGTGGGGAAAGCTGGGAGTAGCAGGGGTCGGGAAGAGAGGTAGCAGCAGAGGGTGCTGGGGGTGTAGGTACCAAGAAACCCTGGGCTAGCCTCATTGCATAGCTACCAAATGACTCCCGGTGGGAGGGGCCACACTTCGCAGCACCAGCATTTCCGCAAGCTCCCTGCACAAATATCACTCTTGCCTACTTATAAGGCACTCCCACCCGGGACACCCGAGCAGGTCCCCACAGTGAGCCACTCTTAGTCAGGGTACACGAGGAGCACACAGGTAGAGGGCGGAGGACAGCCAGGGGCGGGAAGGGGCTCTGTTTACCCTGGTGAGGAGTGTGTCTCTGGGCCTAGAGGCACCATCCAATAGGAATGAAGGGTCGGGGTGTGGCTTCAGTCCCCACCGGGTTCCTTAGCCCCCCTACAGCGGGACGAAGCCTGGAGTTAAGAAGGGGGCGTGTCACTCGGGCGGACCGGACACTGTCGGCAGCCAATGGCTGACGCAGCTGCCAGGAGGGAGGAGGCAGTGGCCCTGCGCGTGGCAGCTGGGGAATCCGCCCTGCTTCAGGGAAGGAATTTCTGAGGAGTGGAGCAGTACGCTGCCCACATCCCCGTTCTGGGAGAGGCTGGTCTGGCAGCCTGTAGTCCTGCCGTGTCCTGAACCACAGCTGCTCTGTAGGCAGGCATAGTGCAGGCTGAGGACGGGGCTCAATTCCAGGAGACTCAGGGTGGGCCTATCAGTGAGCTGTTGCCTGCTAGGGTCTGCCCCTCCCTAACTTGTCACCTAACACACCCCCAGGCCTCCAGATTCGCTGAATAGGAGGCTGAATACACCCAACCTAGAACCCAGACCCACCTCAACAACCGCTTGATTTGCCCCTGGGTCCTGAGAGTACACAGATCTTCAAAGTTTCATTATGTGCCCTGGTTAGAAGTGTGCCTCTGGGACAAGGTGCACCATCAGAAAGGAAAGAAGGACCGGGGATGTGGCTCAGTAGGTAGATGCTTGCCTCACAGGCACAAAGCCGTAGGTTGGAGCCCAGGGATGGTGGTTCAGTCTGGAATTCCAGCACTCAAGAGATAGAGGACAGAAATTTAAGGTCATCTTCAAGGCCAGCCTGGGTTGCATGGGACCCCGTCTTTCACAAAAAGGAGGGGATGGACATCCATCCCAGAGCTAGGATGAGGAACCATGATAAAGCAAGGCCCAGCTAATGGCCTCCTCCTCCAGGATGCCCCTCTGCTGGAAAGAATCTGTCGTCTATCGCCCATTACTAGGACCCATTACTGAGACCTCTAACCAAACACATAGGGGGTGCTCCAGGCCTGGATGCCAGGGAACCTGTCATGAACATTACCAGGAACATTCTAGCCCAGGAACCTTGCATCCCAATGAGAAAGCATTGGGAGTGACAGTGGGGCTCCAGGAGGCGGGAAGGTGAGCCCACAGGGCAGCGGGTGCATGAAGGGTGTAAAGTTCCTGCCTCAGAGGGAGCCAGGGTGGTGAGAGCCACAGGCCTGAAGAGCCTCAGTGGTTGGAGCTCACATGGGCTGGGAGGTGGAAAGTCTCAGAGAGGGGACAGGTCTGCTGACTCCGCTCCACCCTCTCTCTAGGCTTTTGCCAGGCAGGGACACAGGCTGGTGAGCTCCCAACAGGAGCTTGGACTCCCCCATTCCTGGAGATGGCCGGAAACTGCTCGTGGGAGGCTCACTCCACCAACCAGAACAAGGCAAGTGTCACGGGGCAGAGGGCCCTTAGTCTGTGGGAGAGGGTGGTTGGGAGGGGCAGCGCTGTCTCCTCCACACCCTGAGGAATGACGGTAGCCCAAGAGGCAATGACTGGGCATGCTGGAAGGCGTCCCAAAGTCCTCAGAGAAGAGACAAGGCCCCGGGAGGGAGCAGACTCCAGAGTGATGTTCAACAAGGTATTGTGGGGCTGCAAATAGTAGTTCCTGCCCAGTGACTCACCAGTCGCCCACCCGCCCCAGCACCTAGTGAGGAACCCAAGACTTTTTCCAGCTTAGTGATACAAACAGGGCTCTGTCCAGCCCCAGCAGGCCAGCACGTACTGCTGAGCTGGGACAGTTCTGCATCTGGGCCTAGTCCACCGAGTTGACCCCAGAGGCCTGAAGTAGCAACAGATCAACTCCAAGAAAGGGGAGCAGAGAAAAAGCTAAGCAGATGGGTTTAGGAGTGGGCAGGAGATGTCCACCGATGAAGTCTTAGAGGTGGGAAGGTAGGGAGCAGAACCCCATAAAGAACTTGTCCTGTCCTGATACGACTTGATGGGCCAGGGCAGGTTGGGAAGGGTGCTCCCTTTTCTGAGGAGAAGGGAAGAGGGAAAGGGAGAAGAGAGTGGGAGGGTGGGACCAGGAGGAGAAGAGGGAGGTGGTTGTGAGAGGGATGTAAAGTGAATTTAAAAAAAAGTAAAGAAGAGAAAGAACTTATCCTGAAAACCCAGTATCTCTCCAAATTTAGCCAGCACCCATAGCTCCTGTTTGTAAATTCCTCTTGACATAGCCAGTCCAGAGGTTACTTCTCTTTATCAGATAATGTCAACACAAAGCGTGTTTTTCTAAGGGCCCAGCTTTCCGCCAAGGCCATTTGGAAGGTGGCAGGAAAGATCTTGCCCCTTCCTACTTCCCTGAGCTATGAAAACAGTAAGAGGCTTAGGGAGAGAGTCCTGGGATAGATTAGTAATGTCTGCAGGGAGGAGGGAAGGGGTGCAATGTGCATAGGGCAACATTCACCACTGAGAGGAAGGGCTCCAGACAACCCCGAGAACAGAATAGCAAGTATTGGCTATTGGCTTACACAGTTGTTTCTAAGTGTTAGCCCAGAAATATCAAACTATTTCATGTTACCATCTATACATACAGCTTCTCTGGAGTTAGAGCAGAGCTCTCTAGCAATCGATCCACCCTCGGGTCCTCCAGAGCCTCTGGCTCACTGTTAGGAAGGAGTGTCTTTGGTTTTGCTGCTGTGTCCCCTCTCTCAGTTTCTGACTCCTGACCCAGCTTCATGCATTTATGTGTGAGCTCAGCCCTCAGGACCAGGACTGGTGTTCAGTTGGGCTGAGCTCCTCTGCCCTGCCCAGTTGTAAAATACTGAGCCTCTCCCTGAAGCTTAAAGAATGACCACCACCTAAAGCCTGGGTACCCCTGTGCCTTCTCATTATCCAGAACCCCAGAAGGCAGCCCTGGCCCGGAAGAAAACAAATGCCTCCCACCCCCAGTCTTGAAGTCCAAGTATGGGATAGAGTCCTACTCTTACTATGGCCAAGGTTTTTTGAATTTGTCCACACACTCTCCTTACTAGTAATTTTATTTCTTTAGGAATAAGTGTTTTCATCCTCCCTTCCTTCCTTCCTTCCTTCCTTCCTTCCTTCCTTCCTTCCTTCCTTCTTTCTTTCTTTCTTTAGATTTATTTATTATGTATGCCATGTTCTGCCTGCATGTACACTTGCACGCCAGAAGAGGGCACCATATATCGTTATAGATGGCTATGAGTCACCCTGTGGCTGCTGGGAATTGAACTCAAGACCTTTGGTAGAGTAGCCAGTGCTCTTAACCCCTGGCCCTTCTCTCCAGCCCCAGGAATGAGTATCTTCATGTTTTAAATTTGAAACATTATAAGAACAATTTGCTAGAAAATCACAACAGACTGTGCACACATCTACAATCCTCTCCATCATCCATTACTTAGTACTGGGGATGGAGCCCCCGGCTCCCACATACTGGGCAAGTACTGCCGCTAAGCATTCTCTCCGGTCCTCTTTTTAAAATGGTGTGCGCATGAGTGTGAGTGAGTGTGTGTGTGTGAATGCGTGGCACATGTATAGAGGATACACCTTTTGATAAATGAACTCCCTCCCCCATTATTACTTGAAGATAAATTATGGACACTAACCCCTTTACCTCCAACGAGGCTGGACCCTGGAGAACAGGGCGTTCCCACTCCTCCCACAGTACCTCTCGTGCTCAGAAAACATGTGCTGACACAATGCCATAATCCTCACTGGACTGCTTTGCTTTCCTGCTACCCAGCAGGACCCTGGCTGGCCAATGCTCACTTCCAGCAGCTAGCTAATCTCTGCGCAAGCCCTGGGCTTATGGGCCTTATTTTTGGGGTCTCCTCCAATCTGGAAAAGCTACTCAGCTTTTCCTCTCTCTCTCTCACTCTCTCTCTCTCTGTGTTTGTGTGTGTGTGAATTTGTGGGTATGTGAGTGTGTATGTGCGGGTGTGTCTTGAGTATTATGTGAGTGTGTGTGTGAGTATGTGTGTGTGGTGTGTGGGTTTATGAGTGTGTGGTGTGTGAGTGTATTTGGTGTGTGTGAGAGAGAGTGTTGTGAATGAAAGTATGTGTATGGGTGAATGTGTGGTATGCGTGAGTCTGTGTGAATGTGTGTGTTCACACAGAGACCGGGCATCTGGTCCTCATGCTTGCTCAGCTTTATCCACTGAGCCATCTCCTGCCTCTCTACTTTCCACTGCCTTGCTCTTGGATGTTTGGACCTGGCTGCTGTCTGGTCACCCGGTGCTGAGGCCGTCCTGCTGGCTCTGGACTCTGAGGACCAGCCTAGTGTCAGCGAGGCTTGGGGCTCTTTCTACTCTGTCCTCTGCCCTGTCAGTCATCCCAGAGCCAGGGACCCAGAAGACCCCACCCCCTGGGTAGCGAGTGGAAACAGGTCCAGGAGCAGGTCTGCTGAGGGCCAGGGAAGGGCAGGCGGCCTTACAGATGTGTCCCCTTTGCACCTGCGCAGATGTGCCCAGGCCTGAGTGAGGCTCCGGAGCTCTACGGCAGGGGCTTCCTGACCATCGAACAGATTGCCGGACTCCCTCCGCCCGCCGTCACAAACTACATCTTCCTGCTGCTCTGCCTGTGCGGCCTGGTGGGGAACGGGCTGGTCCTCTGGTTTTTCGGCTTCTCCATCAAGAGGACACCCTTCTCCGTCTACTTCCTGCACCTGGCCAGCGCTGACGGGATCTACCTCTTCAGCAAGGCTGTGATTGCCCTCCTGAACATGGGGGCCTTCCTGGGCTCCTTCCCTGACTACGTCCGGAGGGTGTCCCGGATCGCGGGGCTCTGCACGTTCTTCGCAGGGGTGAGCCTCCTGCCGGCCATTAGCACCGAACGATGCGTGTCCGTCATCTTTCCCGCCTGGTACTGGCGTCGGAGGCCCAAGCGCCTGTCCGCTGGGGTCTGTGCCCTGCTCTGGCTGCTGTCCTTCCTGGTCACCAGCATCCACAACTACTTCTGTATGTTCCTGGGCCGCGAAGCCTCAGTCACGGCCTGCCGCAACATGGATATCTCCCTGGGCATCCTGCTGTTCTTTCTCTTCTGCCCCCTCATGGTCCTCCCCTGCCTGGTACTCATCCTGCATGTGGAATGCCGAGCTCGGCGCCGGCAGCGCTCCGCCAAGCTCAACCACGTGGTCCTGGCCATCGTCTCTGTCTTCCTTGTGTCTTCCATCTACCTGGGGATCGACTGGTTCCTCTTCTGGGTCTTCCAGATCCCGGCCCCCTTCCCAGAGTACGTCACGGACTTGTGTATCTGCATCAACAGCAGTGCCAAGCCTATTGTGTACTTCCTGGCTGGGAGGGACAAGTCTCAGCGCCTGTGGGAACCTCTCAGGGTAGTCTTCCAGCGGGCTCTACGGGATGGTGCTGAGCCGGGGGACGCTGCTAGCAGCACACCCAACACGGTCACCATGGAGATGCAGTGCCCCTCTGGGAACGCATCGTGAGAGGCCAGTGTCTGGGGCAAGGCTGCGCATCAAGTGTTGCCGGTAGCTTCCAGAGACACTCTGCCTGAGGGCAGAAGCAGGGCAGCTGCCCGTGTGCCTCCAGGAGGAGTACTGCCTTAACCCACGGCATCTACCTCTTGCCGGGCGTGGCCAAGAGGCTGAGCAGCCACCTCTAGACAGACCCCGTGGCCTCTGCTCCCCAGCCGTTCTGCTTCTGTGACTCTGTACCAAAGCTGCCCTCGCCAGTGTGGTGGGGTCCCTCAGAAGCTCCTGAGCGGAGGCGAGAAGGAGGCCACCTCGGCAGATGTGACGCGGCCAGGGTCACCCCCACTGGGCCAGCAGCTTCAGCTCCACCTGCAGAGAGTCATTCAGCCTCCCAAGGCAGCATCTGAACAAACCTGAGAGAGTGGTGCTATCTGGAAGAGGAGCCTGTCCACGTGCATTGCAGCCTACAAACGAGTCCCTGTCCCTTTGATGAGTCATCCGGTGACTTTAATGGGGTGGGGGTCTGGCCTTGGCAAGCCATGTGAGACAGGAAGTTACCTTCTGCCACCCTAAGCTGACAGCTTTTCTGACCGCCCCCACCCCACCCCACCCCCGGCCAGCTCTGGGCAGCTGTCCATGCACTCAGCATCTTCCAGGCCACTGTGATCCGTTGCAGCAGCTCCCTACTGAGTCCCCAGTCTCCAGTGCCCATTTCAAAGTGAACTCTGGTTCCATCCTGGCCCCCTGGGGGCTACCACCACAATGCTCCCCCCCCCCATTGTCCAGCACAGTGGCCTGTGTAGCCAAAGGAAGTTTTATAAAAGATAATAAAGTATATAACAATACACATTTTTTAAATCTCGCAATGAAGCAGACTCAATGCCCAGTGTTTTCTCTGTGTCTT
>CM053762.1:21019935-21035593 GCA_028658305.1 Pachyuromys duprasi
AGAACTGTCATGGTGGGTCAGAGCAGAAGACTCTAGGAGCTTCTGATGTGCCAAGCCACTTGCCCTTCACCAGTGCCTGGGCGAGGCTATCTACCACTCCCCACCCCTCACCATGTCTACACAGAGAGTCCTAGAGACGCACAGGGTGGGAGTCTATGGCCTCCGCTCTTGCAGTAGAGCACTGAGAATGAGCGCGCACCACAGCTCTGGGGAAAGACCATGACCTCAGTGCCATGTAGGTAGACACTTTTCAGAGTCCTGGGGATTCCTGGCTGAGGGGGCCACCTAGAGTCTCCTGGCTCCCCAGAACTCAGCCAATCCCGTTCCTGGGAAGTCTCTTCTTCAGAGCCTCCACGCCAGTTCTCACTCCTGAACCCCTGGGAGGAAGCTGTGGCCTACAACGGGCCACCTGGGTATAAGTCAGGGTTCTTAGCCCAGGTGCTCCTTTGCCCTTCCCCAGACCCCTTACTGTGCTAATGGAGGAGCAGCAGCCAGGAGGACTAAGTGGCTGGAAACCACGGAGGCCCACCACTTACTTCCCTGCACTCTATCTGGTGTTTAATTATTAAAGTGGGTTGCACAGGGGCTGGACAACGGTGGGGCTAACAGGTGTACGAGGGGTCTCCTGCAGCTGCCCAGAGCCATCTTCTTTCTGGGGGTTTCCCAGACTCCCCTCTGAACACTGCAGACTTTTCTTCCCGAAAGCCAAGAGTGAAGGAGCCATTCTCCACCACAGGACAGCAGAGAGCCAGGGCCTGGGATCGGAACTCCCGGTGCTGCCTGGCTGTGGGGCTGTTACTCAGCTGGATTTCCTACCAGCTTGTGATTCGGAGACAGATGGAGTGGAGAGAGGGATACAGAGCAGACAGCACTCTGCGCCTTCTCTACTTCCTGCCACTCAGTAGCTCTGCGAAAATACACAGGAAGAGGGGCACACTGTCAGACAGAGCAAAGGAAAAACAAAGACAAATTAGAGAGGTCAGGCATGAGCCTCGGGAAAGCAGGGCTTTCCTGCTAGCCGCAGGACCTTAGTGTACCCAAGCCCAGCCCTCATGGGGGTGGGCAGCATGCATCTCAGCACAAGGCAGGGAAGAAGCGGGGGATCTGTTCAGACACAGCAGCTCAGTGGGCAATGTTCTTGCTCTCAGGTCCCCAAAAGCCAGTGCCAAAAGCCAGGCATAGCGTGTGTGCCTGGCATCCCAGGCTGGGGCGGCAGAGACAGGAGGATCCCTGAGGCTCCACAGCAGATCGGGCAAAGTGAGTCAGCAAACCCCAGGTTCAGTGAGAGATCTCAGAAAAAGAAGACGGAGAGTAAACCAGGAAGGCATCAGACGTTGACCTCTGTCCTCCATGCACATGCACATACGTGCATACACGTGTACACACATACAACACATACACACACAGCTGGCTAGGCACACACGCCAGCTCTGCCGATCAGGGTGACAGTTTTGTGTAGCTGGCTGGGTGTCTCTACAAAGCTGTTCATGGCAGTTGCAGGAAGTCAGAGCTCACAAGACAACCCTAATGGGTCTCCTCGAGGTGACCTCTGACCTTGACATCTCTTATAAGCACATTTTCAGGGGAGTGGACTCGGCCATCACAGTCCGGGGAGAACCCGGCTGGATCTGGCTGGCTTGCAGTCCAGGAAGGATGCGTTCTGCAGAAGGCCAATGGCTGTGAGCAGCACCACTGCTCTCTCCACCTCCCGCCTCGCCCAGGGACTCAGGCGCTTCTGCAGCTCTGGCATGGCTTTGCCACATGCCTGAGGGGGCTCTCGGATGTTTGGCTTCATTTTCTAAGAGCTCTCTCTCTGTCGCTCAGTGTGTGTGTCGTATTATTTGTGTATATACATGCACATGTACATCTGTATAGAGGTCAGAGATCAATATTAAGTCCTCTACCACTCTCCACCTTATATTGTTTTTTGTTTTTGTTTTTACATTTATTTATTCATTTTTGTGGGTGCGTGGGTGCCTGCAGGTATAGGTCAAAGGACAACTTGCAGGAGTTAATTCTCTTTCTCTTTCTACCACAGAGCCCCAGGAATCAAACTCAGCTAGTCATCAGGCTTGGCAGCGGGCACCTTTAAACCCTGAGCCATCCTTCCAGCTATCCACCCATCTTTGAGACAGGCTCCGCTAGAAGGAAGGAGGCGACGCGGTGGGGGGGGGGGGGTGAGGCTGGGGAAGGGGCCTTGTGAGGGGCTGGGGATGAAGACACAAAGCCAGGAAAACATTGGCAAACTCCTGGCATCGCACCACAGAGTGAAAAAAACATCTGTTGTAAGCCAGAAGGGAGCTGAAAGTTGGAGAACACAGAAAGAGCTGGGCACAGTTTACAAAACCAAAACTCACAGGAAACGGCTCGGGTGAGTCAGCTTGCCAGCTCGGAGTTTCCTGGCAATTCAAGAGGAGATTCACCTACTTGGGCAGAAGATTTTTTTAAATTAATTAAGCTGGAGCTTTAATGAACATCTGACCAAATCCATCCACATATCCCAAGCCCCTGAACAGTCACCCGGCGCCTGGCCTGCCCAGCCCAGAGTGGCCTTTGTTTTCTTCCCTGTCTGGCCTACAAACAGCCTAGGAAAGAGGGACTGAGCTGGCTGAAGAGTTTGAGGTTTATTTCGGTCCTCTTATGTGTGTATGCAGGGAGGGTATTGGATGTGAGTGCAGGTGCCCTAAAAACATAGATCCTCTGGACATGGCTGCTGGGAACCAAACTCGGGTCCTCTGCAAGAGCAGCAAGTGCTCTCAGCCACTGAACCATCCCTCCAGGCCATCTGTTAAAGATTCTGAGCCAAAAATGTGCTGATATGAAAAAGGGGGTTTTACTTAAGAATTTAAGATTTAAGGGCTGGAAGGATGGCTCATTGGTTAAGAGCATGTACTGTTCTTCCGAGAAACGGAGTTCAACTAGTTCAACTCCCAACACCCACGTGAGCGGGGTCACAGCCAGCTCCAGGGAATCCAGGACATCCTGGCACTCAAACAGACAGACACACAGATACACAGCTAAGAGTAATACAAATAAACAAATAAAAGAATTCTGGCATCGACTATGAAGCCCAGGGCTGGGGAAAGTCCCTCCAGTGTAAGCAGGGGACCCTCATTTTGTCCCCAGCACCCACATGCTGGTCAGGCACAGCTGGTGTGTGTGTGTCCATAATGCTGGTCCTGGGAAGGGGGACAAGGGTGGAGTTTTGGTTTGTGTTGCATTTCTTCATAAAGATTTATCGTATGTGTCTGCAAGTATGAGAATGTGTGTGTGTGTAGTGTGTATGTTGAGTATGTGTGGTGTGTATGTGAATGTGTGTAGTGTGTGAGTGTGAGACAGTGTGTGGTAGGTGTGTGTGAGTGAGAGTGTGTGTTTGATGTGTATGAATAGGAGTGAATGTTAGGGTATGTATGTGCGTATGTGTGTGCAGTGTATACGTACACACGTGTATAGTATAAATGTGTGTGAGTGTGAGAGTTATGTGGTATATGAGAGTGTACATATGTGTGTGTGAAAGTGTGTATGAGTGTATGTGTGTGAGTGTGTGTGTGATGCACAGTTGCCCCAAGAAGCCATAGAAAAAGCATGGGACGCTCGGGGGGTGGGGCTGCTGATTACCGGGAGACACTGACATGAATTCTGGATGATGACCCAGGTCCTCTGCAAGGTCAGCAAGCACGCTGAACACCAGAGCCCTGCATCAGCCCTGCATCCATACACATTCATGTACATACAAACACACACACACACACACACACACACACACACACTTACACACTCATAATGGATTAGCTCATACTACCAAGAAGTTCCGGGATAGCTAGGCACAGGTGTCCCAAGAAGCCCAAGTGCCTGCAGCCCCATCCTGCCTCCGTGGGTCCAGCAGAAAGGTAAGCAGCCAGTGTGAGGAAGGGTCACCATCCAAGGCCAAGAGCAGGTGTGTGACCGTCCCTTCCCACTGGGCTTTGGAGGGCGAGGAATGACCCTCTTATGGTGAAGACTCCGAGGCTCAGTGATGTTACCCGAACCCCGTAGTCACTCAACTCAGAAGAACATAGCAGACTCGCTACCCAGTGTTTCTGTCTCCTCGCCTCCAGCAAGCTGAGCTGGGTAAGTACATTAGCTGAGCCTTCCACCACATGGGTGCCTGTAATGGCCTTTCCCAGCCCACAGAGCCCCCATTCTCTTTGAGGCCCCACCCCAACCCCCAGACCTGTGATGGCTCTGAGGCACTGGGAAGGGAGGGGCTGCCAGCATGGTGCCAGAAAGGGTGGTCCTAGGCATCATCCCCAAAAGCCCCCAGCTTCAAGGGAACCTAGGTGGAGCAGGGGAGGGCTGTGCCTGGGAGGCCCATTAGCCCTCGGCTGGGCTCCTGGGGGGCCCAGGTCTCCAGAGGGCGGGCGGGCATCCTTCCTGCATTTATATCCAGGGCTCCTTCTCACACTTCTCAAAGGGAGCCAAGGTCCCCGAGGAAGGGTCTATGAGGCTGGCAGCAGTGAAGACAGAGGAGAGCATCCTTGTTCAGTGGAAGAGATCCTGAGCTAAGTGAGTGCAGAGGCAGCCGAGAGGCCCAGGCCCAGCGGAGATGCTATAGACCCCTCCGGGGACAAGAGCCAAGAGGGATCAGCACCCTTTGCAGAAAGACAGAATGACACACCCAGGAGCAGGTAAGAGGCTTGCTTTTCTTCACAACCAGGGTGGAGGCAGAAGGGTACAGCAGTTCAAGACTTGCTAGAATCCAGGGAGAGCCAGCGCTGCAGGGGCAGCTCGGTGGCCCAGGCAGGGGTCTCCTCCTCCCCAGGCCTGTAAAGCAGGCTTCCTAACGCTGCGACCCTTTAATAACAGTTCCTCAGGTTGTGGCAACCCCCATCCACAAAGTTACTTTGTTGCTACCTCATAACTGTAATTTCCCTACTGTTATGAATCGTGATGTAAATATCTGGTGTGCACCCCTACCCCAAAGGGACGGAGGCCCACAAGTTGAGAATGGTGTAAAATGAGGCTCAGCCTGGCAGATCAGAGATAACTGCAGACCAAGGCGAAGGGCAGGAAGATCCAGGCACCAGGTTAAGGAAGAGATAGACCTGGAAGTCCATGAAACTTGGTCTGACAACTTGAATTCACAGGGTAGAAGGAGAGAGAACAGACTTTAGTACATTTCCCTCTGACCTTTACATAATGCCACCTTCAAAGTGAGGCCATATTTGCAGTTACCTGTCCGTGTTCTAGAGATATTTCAAGTGCAAAGAGAAATGGACCATAGCACACTAGGAGCAAAGGTTCACATGGTTATCACAGACTGGGATGCTCAGGCTGACAGGTAGTCCTGCATTCTAACTCTCCACTGACAAAGAAGAGTAGAAGGCAGAACTAGCTTAGCATGCTCTCCGTTCCCCTACCCCTGAAGCCCAAACACACAGGGAGAGAGAGCAGACAGACAGAGAAAGACACAGAGAGATATCACAGTGTCACAATGAACTCTAAACTCAGTTGCATTTTTGGACCACAAGACTATGAATGGAGAAAATATGGCTGTTTGTTCTGAGACAAAGTCTCACATAGCCCAGGCTGGACTCAGATTCTCAATGTAGCAGAGGATGACCTTGAACTTCTGACCCTCCTGATTCCACCTCCTAAGTGCTAGGTTGACAGCTGGGGACCACCACACCCAGGTCTTATAAGGCTGCGATGAACCCAGGGCTTTGAGTGAACCGGGTAAGGAGGAGTTGCATGCCCAGCCTCTTCTCTGTTCGTTTCCTCCTTTCTTCCTCTTTCTCTCTTCACTTTCCTGTCCTTCTCTTTGGCATTTTTTTGTTGTTTTTTTTTTGTTTGTTTTGTTTTGTTTTATTCTTTGAGATAGGGTCTGACTATGTAACCCAGGCTTGGAACTCTATGGAGCCCATGCTAGTCTCAAACTAGCAAACCTCCTGCCTCACTCAGCCTTGCAAGTTTTAGGATTACAGGCGTGTACCACCACTCCCAGTGTGGATCAAACCCAGAGCCCCCTGCATGCTGGCAAATGCTCTGCCAACTGACCACCATGTCCCCAGCCCAAGAAAAATGCTTTCAACATTTATTTGTTTGTTTTCTTGTTTGTTAGTTTGTTTGTTGTACCCCAGGAAAAAAAATTTAAATCAGAAACATATTCAGGAGAGCTTCACCCATCATGCCTCAGTAATACAGTTGCCTAAAGAAGACAATGAAGAAGGCCAACAGTAGACATGCTAGCACGAGAAGGGAAAAATCTCATGGGGCCCCACTCTAGACTAAGAACTATAGGCATCTAAACGATGCTGAAAGCAAGAAGAGCCCTCTTCCCCCTGAGAGGAGCCTGCTAATGGGTTATCTGATACCAAGTGGTCAGACCCCAAATCATTCACATGCAAGCAACACTGAACAGACAAGAGAGAGAAACAACTAAAGGGGAGGCCAGGAAAAATTAGAAATATTCATTTTAAGCTAACACCTGGGGAATGGAAACACATGAACAGACATCAAGGGACAGGGCTGCAGGGACCATTACCAGGTCAGAAGGCCAAATACCCCAGGGACTTGGGTGAGATTTTCAAGGCACAACGGTACCTATTCCCACCACCATAACTGTCTCCGGGAGGCATGCTCACCCTCGGCTGAAGAGCAGAGCAGCAGCTCACCTGGGTCAGGATGCATCTCAGTTCTGCTGGGGAGTGGAGAGCAAGCCTCAGGTTCAGAGTTCTTAGAGGAACCCCAAGGTTAACCAGGAGGCCCCCCAAAAGGCTGAGTGATCCATGGATCTAACAGGCTCCAACAGGTACCCAGGCACATGCTGAGCACAGTCCTGGCCATGACTCAGGAAGAGAAGGCCATTGAGGGTGGTTCATGCCTTCTCTCAAGTCCCCCCCGCCCCCCCCCCCCCCGCCCCGTGCCTGCTGCCGGGCTCAGTGGTGGAGCACAGTCCCTGTTCTCCCAAGTCCCGGGTTCACGGCAGCAGCGCAGCAGTGTGGCCGCTGTGACAAACGCAGCACTCTGCTTTGGACAGCACGTGCTCTCTGTAGTTCCTGTAATGGTGACCACAAACCAAATGGCTTCAGACAGAAAGTCTGCAGGCTGGGCCAGGGGAACGGCTCCAGGGTTCAAGGCGCTTGCGGCCAAGCCTGACAGCTTGAGTTCAACCCTGGAATTTACATGGTCAAAGGAGAGAACAGACTTCAACATGCCGTCCCCTGACTGCCACATAACTGCTGAGGCATGTACATTCGAGCACTAGCACGCGCACGCGCACGCACGCGCGCACACACACACACACACACGCGCACACACACACACTAAATAAATAAATTTAAAAAGTAAGTAAGTAAATAAATAAAACAAAAAATTCCTGTTTTGGCCCAGGTCCAAACAATAGGCTCCCCTCCCCAAAGCCCCTTTCTTTCCTTGGTCCCATCTTGGCATCGCTTCCATCTTCTTTGCTAAGACGGGGCTAGGAAAGGGCAGGGAAGTCCCCCCACCTCGTGTCCCAAACACCCACACTGCGGAAGGGGAGAACCATCTCCAGGAAGTCATTTTCTGACCCCTAAGCACAGGTGCCCTCCCAGAAGAAAACAACTGAATGTAAGAGGAGAAAAAAAAGTTTTATAAAAAGTTCTTGAAAAACAAACCTTTGATAAAGTAAGAAAAAAAAAACACCAAGCAAATGGAAAATGGCAGAAAATTGTGATCTTAAAAAATTACAATGATCTGGACCAAAACACTATGACGCATGTCTTTGACCCCAGCACTTAGGAGGCAGAGACGGGCCAATTCCTGTAAGTCTGAAGCCAGCCTGCTCTACGTGGTCAAATCCAAACCTGCCAGGACTACCTAATGTGACCCTGTCTCAAAATACAACAAAATAGTAACAGGGTTGGAGAGAAAGCTCTGTGCATAAAAGCACTTCCTATTCTTGCAGAGGACCTCAGTTCCATTCCCAGCACCCGGTGTCAGGTGCGTACAACCATTTTTAACTCCAGTTTGAGGGAATCTGGCCTCTATGGACACCCACAGATATACCATACACACACTCAGATCCATACACATAAGAAAAATGAAAAATAAATCTTTTGCCAGGTATTGTGGTGCACACCTTTAATCCCAGCACTTGGGAGGCAGAGGCAGGTGAATCTCTGAGTTTGAGCCCTGGTCTACAAGGTGACTTCCAGGACAGCCAGGAGGGCTCCATGGAAAAACCCTGTCTCAAAAAAAAAAAAAAAAAGAAGAAGAAGATAGAGAGAAACCCTGTCTGGAAAGAGATAGAAAGACAGAGAGAGAGAGAGAATATAGAAGAATACTGCAGTGAATTTTATCCTGACAAGTGGGAAAGCAGAAGTCAAGAATCCTTTTATATTAACAAATTAGACATTCTAAGCAATGGAATGAAAGAGGTGAACGCCTGAATAGACCGAAAACACTAACAGTTGGATTTGGAGCTCTGAATGTCCAGTCACACACACACAGAAATGACCAGACAGATGGTTTTACCTTCTGCCAACCCTTCAAAGAAAGCTGATCTTACAGGATACAAACTGTCCCTGAGAGGGAAGGAACAGCCGCCTCTCCAGGCCATTTTACAAGTACAATAACAACAGACAAAAGTAGCAGCAGGAGCGAAGCGTCGTGGCAGGGACCAAGGTGCTTGGAATAAGAGCAGGTCACTGTCAGGTGCAGTGACACGTGTCTGCCTTCCCAGTGACTGGCAAGCAGAGGCAGGAGGATCAGAAGTTCTGAACCAGCCCGGCTTACATGATACCCTGTCTCAAAAAATAAATAAATAAAAATTAAAATAAAAGAAGTATCAAACTAGGAAAAGGAAGAGAGGAGGAAAAGGAGGTGGAAGGCTGGAGAGATGGTTCAATGCTTAAGAGCACTTGCTGATCTTGCAGAGGACCTGGGTCTGGTCCCCAGCACCCACATGGCAGCTCACAGCAATAACTGCAGTTCCAAGAGATCTGATGCTCTCTTCTGACATCCGTGGGAACTGCATGCGTGTGGTACACATACATACATGTGGGCAAAACATTCACATTCATAAACTTAAATAAAACTAATGATGAAACTATACTGGGTGTGATGGTATGTAGCTGTAAGCCTAGCTCTTGAAATACTGAGGCAGGGGGATGGGGAATTCAAGCTCATTCTCAGCTCATAGCCAGTCTGGGCTACATGAGACCCTGCCCCCCCACCCCGAAAAAAGAACTGAGTGGTGGTGGTGAATACTTTAATCCCAGAACACAGGAGGTAGAGGCAGGTGGATCTCTGAGTTTGAGTCCAGCCTGGTCTACAGGGTGAGTTCCAGGACAGCCAGGGCTACACAGAGAACCCCTGTCTTGTAAAAACAGAACAGAAGGAGGAGGAAGAGGAAGAAAGAAGGAAGGAAGGAAAAAGAGAGAGAGAGAGAGAGAGAGAGAGAACCTCAGGCTGAGAGAGAGTGGTACCCAAGGAGGAGAGTATGAAGCAGGTCATATTCAGGGTAGATTCAGCCACAATCGGAGCCCAGATGTATCTAAAGAAAAAATTCAGCATTTCCATGGATCCAATAGTCCATCGACAAAGAATTTAACACGGATCCTTTTCTTCCTTAGGAACGAACTACCATTCCAACAGCAGCCTAGCCCCAGGTCTGACCTTCATCCCCACCATGAACTCTGTGACCTGGCTCTACTTTTCAGTGACATTCCTGGCCATGGCCACCTGTGTGTGTGGGATAACAGGCAACTGCATGGTGATTTGGCTGCTGGGCTTCCGCGTGCAGAGGTCCCCCTTCAGCGTCTATGTGCTGAACCTGGCGGTTGCAGACCTGCTCTTCCTTCTCTGCATGGCCTCCCTGCTGAGCCTGGAAACAGGACCCCTGCTCACAAACAGCACCTCCGCCACCATCTACGAGGTGATGAAGAGAACCAAGTACTTTGCCTATTTGGCAGGCCTGAGCCTGCTGGCAGCCATCAGCACCCAGCGCTGCATCTCGGTGCTTTTCCCCATCTGGTATAAGTGCCATCAACCCCGGCACCTGTCAACGACGGTATGCAGCGCGCTCTGGGCGCTGGCCCTGCTGATGAACTTCCTGGCTTGTTTCTTCTGCGTCCAGTTCTGGCATCCCAACCAAGACCAGTGCTTCCGGGTGGACATGGTTTTCAACAGTCTTATCCTGGGGATCTTCGTGCCGGTCATGATCACATCCAGCACCATCCTCTTCATCCGCGTGCGGAAGAACACCCTGCTGCAGAGGCGGCCCCGGCGACTGTTTGTGGTTATCCTGGCTTCCGTAGTCGTGTTCCTCACCTGTTCTCTGCCCCTGGGCATCTACTGGTTCTTACTCTATTGGGTGGGACTGCGACAGGATGTGATGCTCCTGTGTGTCTGTCTGTCACGCTTCTCTTCGTGTTTCAGCAGCAGCGCCAACCCGCTCATCTACTTCCTCGTGGGCAGCCAGAAGCACCACCGGCTGCAGGAGTCCCTGGGTGCTGTGCTGGGGCGGGCGCTTCGGGATGAGCCCGAGCTGGAGGGCAGGGAGACCCCGTCCTCATGGACTAATGATGGGGTTTGAAGGCAGCCCAGCTAGGACCGCCTCCCAAGCCCCGCCCAACCCTCCCCTAGAGTACCTAGCTAGCCTACAGCACAAAGGCCTTGCAGTTTAACATGTTGGGGGTCACTTTCCTCTACACTAAGGGGCCCACCGCTATTACCCATGTTCCTAATCTAAGCTGGGAGGTGAGGCTACATTTCTGTTTTACCTGTTCAGACACAGATCCTAGCTTTGTGCTCCTCCCCCTGCCCCACCCCCCAATCTTATGCAAGGCTGGCTGGGAAATATTGGCTCCTAGTGGAGACAGCATCACATGAAGGTGGAAAAGGTCATTCCTGGCCACCTTAACTCCCTGAGATGGTAACTGTCCTAGTTTCGTTTCTGTTGTTATGACAAATTCCCCGACAAAAAGCAACACAGGGGGAAGAAACGATTTACCTTACAACTATAGAGCATAGCCTATCGTTTCACGGAAGTCAAGGCAGAAATTTAAGCAGCTAGTGACATCACACACAAAGTCAGGAGCAGAAAGAACGCACACGCATGGGTCCAGCCCTGCTGCTTGCTCTCAGCTAGCTTTTCCTCTTGTTCTGTTCAGAATTCTCTGCCTAGGGAATGCCTAGGGAAGATCCACAGTGGGCTAGGTCTTCCTGCATCAATCAACAATCAAGACAATCCCTCCCAGACAAGCCCATAAGCTAACCTGACCTAGATAACTCCTCACTGAAGCTCTTCCCAGGTGGTTCTAGGTCCTGTGAAGTTGACGGTTAAAGCTGAACAGCACAGCATCTTGGACTCGAGGTGATGCTGATGGCATCGTCTAGTTCTCAAAAGTGGAGGCTCTGCTGCACCTGCAGCGCACTGTGTGACGTTTCTGGGAATGACATGGAGACATTTCAGAGAGGGCACTGATGAAGACCAAGGAACGAGCCCATCCAGTCCCAGGCCGACGAACCAGTTAACCCAAAGAAGTATGGGTCAAGGGTTACTGACAGAAACGTAGGTCAGTGTTAACATACAGAAATGTGGTTGACCCTAAAACAGCCGCATGACTGAAAAGTCCCACTCTGGTGAGGCTGACAATTTCCAGAGGTCATGTGGATTAAGTGTTCCCCTTACTTAACCTTCCACCCGCCCCCTACCAGCACCTCCCTACACCAAGACAACTGAGGTGGGGTTACATGCATCGAAGAGGAGGAATAGGAGGAAGGAAAAGGAGTCTCAGGCCCTTACCACCCTCCTCTCAAACGGGAGCTCCCACAGGCTTCGTCCTGAAGGTCCGTGGTGGGAACTCATAGCTCTTGGTTATGGTGGCAATGGCTGTGATCAATACTCAGAAAACAGAACTCCCCAAGCCAACAAGCTGGGTCACCCCTGACCCACATCTCTCTGCCCTCATCCCCCACTTGCCCTCATCCCCTGGCCCACCCTTGGGCCCTGACTTGGCCTGCAGGGTTCTCTTGTACCCCGTGCCCCCTGACAGGTCCACAGGTCCAGATGTTTGCACCAGGGGTCCTTGTAGCAGGAGAGGACAGAAACATGGCAGCCAGAGGCTGGGAATTGCAGAGAGGGTCAAGACAGAAAGAGGCTGCTGAACAGGCAGGCTAAGCTCCCCGAGCCAACAGCCATGCAGGCCAGCTTCAGACCAGGTCTGGAAGGCTTCTGTACGAGCCACTGTGCCACATTTGAGGTGACAGATGCGCTGCTCACCCCGCTGTGTGTATATTTATCAAAATGGCACCTTGGACCCCATAAACCTGTATGACTCTTAGGTGTTAATGAATAGTAAAAGGCAACAAAAAGATGAAGAAGACAAAGAAGGAGGAAGAAGAGGAGATCTGACTCTGGTCTCTGAATCCTGAACTTTGCTTTTGACAGTATTCAGTAAACAGTCCTGAGTCATCTGCCCACCAACTAAAGGACAGTTCAGTGGCTGGTTCAGCCAGTTATTGGCCTAGGAACCCTCTCTGGAATCTCACTGGGTTGATTAGCACATGGAGGTTGTTTCCTTTGGGTTTTTTTAAGTCCCCCCCCCCAAATTAAGAAAAAGCTCCCCCATGGGAATCAGATCAAGGGCTATACATATGCAAGGCAGGATCTCTAACAGTGAGTGACAGCTTCTTCAGTCAGCTTCTTTTTTAAAAGATTATTTATTTTTTAAGCCAGGAATGGTAGAGTCAGGCAGATCCTTGAGTTTGAGGCTAGCTTGATCTACAGAGTAAGTTCCAGGACATGAAGGGCTCTGTAGAGAGACCCAGACTTGATCCCTCCCCACATCAAATTAAGGTTATTGTTTTTACTTTATGTGCATGGTGTTCTGCCTGCAGGTGTGTCTGTGTTCCACAGGTGTGCCGAATGCCTGTGGAGACCAGAAGTTGTCAAATTCCCTGGAACAGGAGGTGCAGGTGGTTGTGAGCCCATGAGGGATTAGCGTTTATTTTATTTTTTATGTTGAGACCAGAGCCTTGCTGTGTAGCCCGAGCTAGACTTGAACTCACTATGTAGCCCAGGCTGGCCTTAAACCTGTTATCCTCCTGTGTCAGCCTCCTGAGTGCTGGGATTACCTACACTCAGCCTACACCCAGAGCCTTTTTGCTTTTTGAGATGGGTTCTCCATCACTTGTTCAGAGAGGCCTTGAGCTGTGAGAAGCTTGTAGACTCAGAGTAGAGAACACCAGGCAGGTTTATTCCATGACTTTGCAAAGCCAGACATCAGCACAGAATCGCCTGGCTGTGAACTGAGTTGTGTCTGTCCCTTCATTGCCTAGGTATTGGCTTGTCTCAACAAAGCCAAGGTTGAACGTACATCTATGTTCTAAACCTTATTTATTGATTTTAAAGCTTATTAAACACACAGCCTCATTACAGCTGTATTCAGGTCACTAGGCAGGTGTGGCTGTTAGTAATTTTCTACTCTAGTTGGGATGACAGTAGCTAGATTAGCAGAGGTTGGATGGGGCTTAGCAGGGTACCAGAAAGGGTCCCCTATATACAATCCTCCTGTCTCAGCCTCCAGAGTCCCTGGGATTACAGGCTTCCCTGCACTTGTTCTTGATCCAGGTCCAATAGTGGCTTGAGTGGTTCCCATCACATTGCCAGGGAAGCGGCCAGAGGCACAGGGACCTGGCCACGAAGCGCTGGGAGTGGAATGGGAGCTTTAGTCAGCCCGGGCCACTCAGAAACCCTCAGCATGAAACATGTAGATGCTACAAAAGCACCAGAGCGGCTATGCAGTGGGCAGGAGATGGGCTAGAGTCCTGCAGGCTTCCCAAGAGGTTAGGCGCTGTCCAGGCCTGAGGGTAGAGAGAGAAGGCATGGAGAAGCAGGTGCTCACCTGATGATCCCCCTTTAGGGTCATCATGAGGCGAGATGGAAAGATGGGAAACATCCTGGGAACACAAGACAGAAGCAGGTCTCCTCCCCCAGGAACCTAGTTAAAGTCCCTTGCCTGCAAAGAAGTGGAGGATTCAGAACTAACTGCCCAGGCCTTCCTCTCCCAGCTAGGAACCTGAATCCTCTAGGAATCTCCCAGAATCCCCACCGGCAAAAAGGGATGTGGGAAGTATGTAGCCTTGGGGACTTTGCCTTTATAAGCACCTGACTAATGTAATTCGACCGTTCTCTGGGAATCCTGGGTATGGCCATTGTCCCGGCCAGTATTTAATAAAGCTTGCTACAGATTTGGCTCAAAATTTGTGGTAGTGGTCTTATTCTCACCTGGTGGGATCGAGACTGTGTGTGTGTTTCAAATGTAGAACATTTTTGTTTTAAGACCCTGTACAACCCTAAGGGCCCCTAGATTCACCTTATCTGATTTGACTCATCCAAGACATCCCTAGAGCCACCTCCGATTGATCACCTTTATCGGGAGAGAAGGAGAATGGGGGAGGGGTCCTTAGCAACCCGCTGAGGGTATGTGTGGCCAAGGCTAGGCCATCACAGCTGCTCTGCCCTGAGCCGCTCAGACCACACTTGAGTAGTCTTACTTTCCTCGACTCTCTTTAGCAGCCCACACCCATGCCTCGGCTGTATTTCGCTCTCTCCCAAATGCCACTCTTTCTCCTAACTATTGTGTTTAAGCCTATATTAAAATATTTGGGCTGGACACGGTGTTGCACACCCATAATCCCAGCGCTTGGGAGGCAGAGGCAGCTGGATCTCTGTGAGTTCAAGGCCAGCCTGGTCTATAAAGCGAGTCCAGAACAGCCAAGTCTACACAGAGAAACCCTGCCATATATATGTGAGATAGATAGATAGATCCTGTCATATATATATATGAGTTCAGATCCCCAGAACCCCTGTAAAAAGCGGGCACAGTAGTAGCACTTTCCTGTGACCCCAGCACTGGCTGGGAGGGACAGGGCAGGGCAGGGCAGGGACAATCAATTCCTCATGACCGCTAGGTAGCTCCAAATGAGGTTCAGGTTCAATAAACCCTACCTAAAAAGAAAAAAAAACGTGAGGCGGAGCTCAATGGAAGGAAGACAGCAGTGTCTACCTTCATACTCATGACCACATTCACACATTTACGCCAACAAGTGCATCACATACAAAAGCCACAACCAGTTATACTCAGCTCCAGGAGATCCAGGGCTCTTCTGTGGCTTCAGTAAGTACTCATGCCCATGCACGCAAGCGCCCCCCACCACATACACACAGTCTCGATCCCACCAGGTGAGAATAAGACCACTACCACAATTTTTGAGCCGAATCCGAAGCAAGCTTTATTAAACACTGGCCTGGACAATGGACACACCCAGGATTCCCAGAGAATGGCCACGAATTACATCAGTCGGGTGCTTGTAGAGGCAAAGTCCCCAAGGCTACATACTTGCCACCTTCATCCTATAGAGGGCAAGCACACATGCTGATGTCCTTCCTAGGCGCCTCCCACCTACCTGTGATCAAGCGCATCCTGTGTAGCTGGGGCAACCAACCCTGTTTGCAGAAGTGAAAACCCGTGGTTTGTTATTTCGCATGCACAGTGAGCGCCCAGCACTCCAGGAAGTTACCTGTCCTTGGGCAAGGGGGGCTTACAGGTTAGAGGCATTTCTGTTTCCTAGGTCCCTTAAGCACAGTCATTTAAACTTAAAATGTAACTTTAGGCTTCACAACACACAC
>CM053762.1:21036093-21071288 GCA_028658305.1 Pachyuromys duprasi
AAATAAATTAAAAAAAGATTATGAAAATAAAGATTTTTTATCAGCCAAAAAAAAAAAAAGATCTGAGCTGGCCAGGCAGTGTCTGGGACCCCTCGGTGTGTGAGGGAGTGCCCTCCGGACCGTTATCAAGCCAGTGGGACACACCCCTGTCCCTCCCACTTCACACCTGCAGGTTCCCAGCCCTCCTACTTCCCTGGAGGCCCTACTTTTTGCCCTGGGCTCATCAGTGCCCCCAAAGCTTTGTCTAGGACCTGTGTGTGGGATCTCTTTGGGGACAGGGTCTTTGCTGATGGTGGTGGTTAGTTCTGTGCATTGGCCTGGCTGGGCTATGGCAGCTTGTGAGCCATCACCTTGGGTGTGTCTGGGAGCAAGGTAAACTCTAGACTCCACAGGCAGATCTATCCTCCTCGGTGGAGGGGGGGCGGGGAGAGGGGGCGGTGGGGGGGGCACTCTGCAGAAGAGAAAGGCAGAAGAAGGATGAATTCCCCATCTCTTTCTAGAGCCGGAGCTGGGAGAGCTAGCATCCGCTTCCTCCTCTCAGCAGCAGAGCCGATGGTCCTCAGGCCTCAAGCCTCAGTCCCCACCGCTCTGGGATCGTGGCGGGATCTCAGTAGCCCTGGGAGAGCAGCCAACCTGGTAGTGTGTTCAGTCATGTGAGGGGGACAGATGGCCTGCACAGGGGACAACAGGGGCCTGTGCAGGCAGTGGACAGGCTTTGCCGGCCACTTCTCTTACCTTGCATGGCAGTAGGGCAGGGCAGGATGGGGTCTGTGATTTCCAGAAGGAACAGCTGAGTGTGGGTGGGATGGCCGGAAGAGGACTCTCCCGGATCACCCATTCCACCAGGACCAGCCACGGCTCTGCCAGCTCCACTCACCAGGAGATCTTCGGACCAGGATCCCAGGAGATACACCAAAACCTACTAGACACCTGACAATATGCACAGGTCATGCATACAGCAGGCATTTAATGTGTGCTTCACTGTGTGAACGTGATGCTTTCCTGTGCCAAGCCCGAGTGCTGCCCATTTGTACACCAACTGTGAATTCATTTCACTGCCTCCTTTGAGGCCCTTCTTGCCCCTTCTGTAAGGCCTTGTTTGCAGCCTGAATGGCCGCTCTCTCCCGGTTTCTACCATCTGCTTCCTCCTATCCACTGTGTCTCAGGACCTTTGCACCTGCTGCTCCACTTCCCAGCACGCTCCTCTGGTGTGAACAGTTCCCACCCTCATTTTCTACAAGTCATGGTTACGAACTTCCTTTTCAGTGAGCGTTCCCTCACTACCATCTATGAAGCAGTGTAACACACATACATACACACGCAATACGAGAATACATGCATTCACATAAGCACACAAATGCTTGCACACATGCATGCATGCACATGTATGTGCACAGGTGCACACATTCCTTGCCTCTCCCACCCGCCTCACTGACCCCATGCACCTATCACCATCCAGTGTTCTCCCTGCTTTCACATTCACAGGATAGGGACCACACCTGAGTTGGTCACTGCCTTGCCCAGGTCTGGGACAATGCCTGGTAGAGAAGGGCTCAAGCCGGGTCTGGGGTGCTCTCCCTTCAGGCAGGACCCAGGTATGGAGGGAGGGCAGAAAGACCGGCGAGAGGTAGGACACATTGTCTCCAAGATGGCTTTCCTCCAGTACCACAACCTAAGGGTCAGCAGGATCATCCAGGTTCCCATTGGCATGTGCTTCTGCTGCAGCATGAAAGGGCAGGTAGTGAGGTCTGTGGGTGCTGCCCTCTGCCCCCACCTCTCAGGCGTCGTCAGTACCTAGAGCTGCAGGTCAAACTTGAGAGGGAGGCCTGGGTCCTCAACTTTGCCCCGACTGAAAAGACCACATCATCGAAACAAAAACAAAACAAAACACAAAACACAAAACACAAAACAAAAATGCTGGGCCAGGCAGCATTCAGCAGAGGCAGGTGGATCACTGTAAGATGGAGTGATCTACTGGTCTACATAGGGAGCCACCAGCTAGCCAGAGTTACATAGTGACAAAAACAAACAAAAAAGGGAACATGGCTTTTCACCTTTGAGATTTTGTTCCTTTGTTGGTTGGCTGTATCACTCCATGACCAAGGCAACTGATAAAAAGAAGCATTTGGGGGCTTGCTTACAGTCTCAGGGGGCTAGCCCATTACCACCTGTGATGATGGCTTGAATGAGAACGGGCCCCCGTGGGCTCATATGTTTTAATGCTTGGAACCCAGTCAGTGGAACTGTTTGGGAAGGATTAAGAGGCGTGGCCTTGTCGGAGGAAGTGTGTCACTGGGAGCGGACTTTGGGGTTTCAAAGGCCCGCCGCAGGCCCAGCGTCACTCTCTCTCACTGCCTGCCCTCTGTGGACCGGAATGTAAAGCTCTCAGCTGCTGCTCCAGCACCATGCTTGTTTCCTTTCTGCCATGATGATCGTGGACTGACCCTCTGAAGTGGTAAGCAAGTCCGCGGTTAAATGCTTTCTTTTATAGGTTGCATTGGCAAAAGTGTCTCTTCACAGCAATGGAACAGTACCCATCATGAGGGTGGGGGGCACAGCAGGCAGGCAGGCAGAAGCAGCAGTGAGAGCTTACCTCTGCTTCACAAGATGCAAGCAGAGAGAGACAGAAAACCTCAAAGCCTACCCCCAGTGGCACACCTCCTTCTCCAAGGCCGCACCTCCTAACAGGTGTCTCCTGTGACCTTTCCAGACAGTTCCACTAATCGGAGACCAAGCACCCTAACAGATGAGCCTACAGGGGCCATTCTCATTCTAACTACCACACTGGGTTACACAGAAAGTTCAAGGACAGCCTGGATTACACAAGAACACAAGACCCTGTCTCAAAATACACACACACACACACACACACAGTTACAGATAACCACCTGAAAACAGCTCTCACCTAAAGGCTGGGTAGCCAGAGCAGAGCCTAAGACAGGGTGTGGTGCGTGCCTAGGGAAATGACATCCGGATGGGCACCAGGCTCTGCCAAGCACCAGCCTGAGCCCACGGCAGCTCCAAGAGACACATTCCTGTCTTTGGGGCATGCTGTCTACCTTTTATCCTCTGAGCATGATGAATAGTGTTTGAGGCCAGCGCTCAGCTGGGAAGGCTGTTATGCGGCCCTTGCAACAGCACTGCCTTCCTCTCAGCATCTGGTAGCCTGAATCTATCCATTCCCCCAGATGGCCCCTTCCAACCCTGCCCCTGACACTCACCGGGAATGTCACCGTATCAGGCTGTAGCCAGATAGGATTCTGATGGGCCCACAGCCTCCATGCCTCGGGCTGTTAACGTTCTGTGTTCTAGAACACTGGGCCCTTCCTTTTCATGAGCAGCTACAGGCATTTTAAACTTCTTGATCCCCTGGGCATGGTGATACACAGTTGTATTAGCAGCAAGCGAGAAGGAAGGCAGGAGAATCAAGAGTTGAAGGCCACCCTGGGCTATAGTCTGGCCAGTCTAATCTACACAAGCTTGTGTCCCAGAAATTAACAAAAAAAAAATAGGAGCTTGAAAGTGAACAGTCATCGCTGCTCTGTGGTTCCCAAGAGCTCCAAAGGAAAAGCAATTCACCCTCTATCCACAGGTGGACACATGTGAACGTTGTCTGTGCACTATTGTCTATTGCATACAACAGAATGCTATTTGGCAATAGAAAGGAACGAGACTGATGCATAATACAATCTGCACAAACCTCGAACACAAGATGCCAAGTCAAATAACATCGAAGCAACGTGCTTAATGAAGTTTCCAGAACAGCTCAACTGTGGAGTATAGAAGGCAGATCCACAGTTCCTAAGCCTGTAGGAAGGCACGGGGATCAACCACAGGCCACACAAGGAAGCCCTGGGGTGGGAGAGTGGCCAGGACTGTGCTGACTTCTGTAGGATCCTGCACTCTCAGAGGGTGAGCTGTGTGGTGACATCACTGGCCCTTGGAGAAGCTTCGTGACAGTTTCTCCTGGTGGCAGAAGACGGGGAGATGGCTGAGCTGAGGCTTTGGTGGGGAAGGGCAGAGGCAACCAGCCCGGCAGAGAAAGGTAGGGCAGGCGTTCAGCCCTGCCACCCTGAACGCATCCAGCCTTGTCTGCTGTCGGATGCTAAGCGGCGTTGGGCCTGGTGATGGGGCCTGAGCAATGGAGATCACCGGTATGCCCACATCTTGTCCTGGAGATCGACCACATCTCTGCCCGCCCACTAGAGGTCCGCTGGCCTGCTCCACATTTTCTCCACTCGGAGAAGTTTCCAGACCAAATAAGGCCACGGCTCTTGCCAAGCTCCTGGCACAGACCGGAATTCCCTGTAAGTGCCAAGGTTGTCACTTGGGCCGGTAAGCTCTTGAAGCAGCTGGGTGCCTAGTAGCCCTCTGGGGCCACCCCTCCGGGGAACACTGCAGAAACATACTGGTGACCCCTGATCAGCAGGGTAGGCGTTTGTTTTGGAACTGTGGCCACTTCAGCCCCTGCACTGGTTTGCCGGAGAAGAACGGTAATGCCAGCCGGAGACCAAACCCTGTCAGCAGTCCGGCACTAGACTTTCTCTGACCTTCACAGCTACCCCGTGAAGTGGGTCCCATAATGCTGCATTTACAAATGAGGAAACTGAGGCCCAAGGCCAGGCAAAGCTGGGGCTGTAGCATGATGTCTAAAGCCCTTTACCACAAAGGGAGCAGGACCAGGGCCACCTGGGGACCTCCCCAAGAAACCTCTCACTCTATCCAACCCGGGCAAGCCACTCTCTTCTAGGAGGCTGTGTTCTAGTGACCCAGACACAGTGGCTGGGGAGACCCCCGGGCCACCTTCTCCATTTCCTGGGCTAATCTGCCTAGCCAGGCCGTAGGACATTTTTTTTCAAGCAATCAGATACGTTTCCCCAATGAGGGCTCTCTGGGAAGAGGAACACAAACTTTGAACTCAGCCACCTTCGAAGCCAGCATTTTCATGAAGCAGCAGTCAGGATGAAGGCCATCCATCAGGGGCTTTTGGGGCGTGAAGACATGGTGTAGGCCGTGGCATGGAGACCCATGTACAGGGGCCTGAGCAGCACCTGTTCACTCCCAAGAGTGGCATAGTTGCTGGAGGTTGGTCTGATGCCTGTGACTGGCCCTCAAGATCCCCTTACACCTATCCTTGTTTTGTAAACCTGCCTAAGACAGAATGGGGTAGGCGTGGCTAAGGTTCCCGGGCTTTGGGGTTCAAGAGGGAATCATGGGAAACAGACAAACAGGTAGAGAGGAAGAAGGAGGACCCCACGATGGGTTAGCGTTGGAATAGGGACCACGTGGGGCCAGGAGGAAAGACTCCAATAATGGCGTGAAAAGGCCCAGATAAAGAATGTAAGTGAGTAGCATGGGGTTATGTATGGAAGGCAGGCCAGATGAGGAGGAGTAAGGCAGATGGCATGGGGTGGGGCTGGGAGATGGATGGTGAGACTAGTGAGCCAGCATAAGTGAAATATCTGCCCGGCCCAAGGTAAATAAGGCAATAAAAAAAATCTAACAGGTGTCTGTGCCTTATTGTGATAGCGGGTTAAATGATACCGCCGCAATAATCTTTGAGCTGATAAGAAACATTAGATAGCCCAACATTCCAACATTCATTTTTTTTTTACAACAGCCTTTCCTTCACCCTGCTTGTTAAGACAGCCTTGATGAGCGAGTATGCGTGTGTGCGTGTGCATGTGTGTGTGTGTACCTTCAGAAGCTACACACTATCGTAACAGTGCTGACAGCACTTGCTCTACATTTTCTCCAGGTCCAGCCTGTGCTAGCTCAGCTCCTCCTGGAGGGCCCCTCACGGGAGCTGCTCCCAGTGGCAATATGAGACCTGGTCTTCCCCCAGTGGACAGGGACAGTGGTCCAGCACACCCTCCATGCCAAGAAGGCACAGAGCCCGTAAGATACAGATGGGCTGGGCTGGGGAAACAGCTCAGTGGGGAAATGGTTGCTGTTCAAGCATGAGAGCCCGAGTTTGGATCCCCAGAACCCATGTGAGAGCCAGCTGTGGAAGGGAAAGGTGCCACCCACCAAGACGATGTGAGCGCTTCCTGAGAACTATGCGGAAAAAGGGAACTGACTCCTGCTGACACATGCAATGTCACCTGCATGTCCCCCCTTCCCTCCCCCGCACACAAACAGAAACATGTCTTAAAAGATGTACAGCTGCAGGCATGACTGGACCAGCAAAGAGCCTTTGGCAGCAAGTGACAGAAACCCAGTGTGTACTTTGTATAGCTAATAAAATAAAATAAAATAAAATAAAATAAAATAAAAACCACACACACAAAAAAAACCGGGACTTGATAGTTTTTAGAATGCTGGGAAGAATGTTGCAGAGGTCAGGTGTGGCTGGATCCAGGGGCTCCAATTCTGTGAGCAGGCAAACCCCAGTCTCATGTGGGGCTCTGTTTTTCTGTGGCTTCCTTCTCTTCTAGGAAGCAGGCAGAGTGGTCGCTGGTCTCCAGGGCATCAATGTCAGCACTGGAGCAGAACTGGTTAGCCTTGTTGGGTTCTGGTATTTTGGCAGAACAAAGGAGGTGCCTCGTGACCAACACAATTGCTTCCCTGACCTTGATCCCGGGGCTCCACAAGGGCTTATGCCCATGGGTCAGGGGGACCAAGCAGCCTCCACTATGAGCCCTGCAGCCTTGGGAAGGCCCATCCGAATGGCACCATGGTCCCACTGCATCCCGGGAAGAGCCCAGCTAACCTTACGTTTGATGCACTGACGGCAGCTCTGCTTGCAGCTCCGGCACTGAGCGTTGCGCCCGGTGTAAGTGCAGCCACAGCCACGTCCCCTTCCCAACAACTCAGTCTGAACACCGGGCACGGAAGCAAGCAAAGAAAGCAACCACGGGAGCAGAATAGGAGGGGATGTCACATGACTTTTTCTGGGGAGATGGACCATCTCACCCCAAGGAGAGGGGTCACCACAGACTAAAAGGAGGGTTCTGTCCGAGTCTAACTGGGTGAATGGGTGAGTACTGGCTTCAGGAGCACGGACGACCCTGAACGGCCTGGAAGGCCACAGGCATGGGTAACTCAGCAGCAGCTCTACCACCTGGAAGTCCCCTTGGGGTATTACCTAAGAGCAGTCCCACCAGGCAACTGTTTGCCTCTTAAACAACCTCAAGAGGGCTGGGGCCTTGGGAGACCATAGGCAGGGGACTGCTAAGGAACTCAGTCTCCTGAGGGCTGTGCGCACGTTATAGCTACTCTGATTCAGGTGTCCATTGTCATGTCCAATCTCCAGGACACAGCCTCCAGGTGAGGGTGGTCCTGGTCCTGTCCTGGCAACAGCAGAGGTCAAGGTGTATAGCCACTGAGGGACAGTAGTGTGACTAACAGCATGAAGAGGCCTCCAGGAGGCCAACTTCGGGTGCCAGGCTAGGGAGGCTGTGCTTTGCTTGGACAAAAACGACACTTAGGGAGAATGGGCAGAGAGTGGGGCATGAAGACCCTCGTGGGAGGAGGGGCCCAGAGCCTGGCTCCATCTTGGGGTTCCCAGCATCTACCCGAAGCCTGGGTTGACTGTCCAGTTACACGGTATCAAACTTCCCCATCTACAACTCCATCCTCCTTGCTAGGAAAGTCAGCTGAGAGGGCGACCTTTCCTTCCCAGGGATCGTGAAATGTCCCCAGCAATGGCCTTGCCTGTCCATGCTGCCAGGCCACATGTCACCTGCACCATCACTCTTAGATGCCCGGGGAGGTGCCTCCAGTGGCCAGTCAATGCACGTGTGGGGTGACATCTGAGCCAGAAGTAAAGGACACTCACCTCTGACACAAGCAAACAGTCACTACGTGCACACCCTAATTTGCAAATAACTTATATTCTTTGGAACAAGGGCCTGGGGCTAAAATATATCTGTCGAAGTTCCCATGAGCAACTGGCACAGAATGCTGGAGAGGGTACAGTCTCTGTGAGGGTGAACTTGTGGCACCCTGGGAGGGCTCCTTCCCATCACAGTCAACAAGCAGCAGAGGGCAGGCAGACACAAGCTGGGAGCCTTCTGACCCTTTAGCAGCCGACCCCCATCCCTCGACCACAGTCCGTGCCCACTGTGTCACTGCAGAAGACACGCTGAAGGGCTGTTGGCCAGCTACCATGCAAGGCACTCATTCTCAGGACATGCATCTGAGCAGCGCTAACAGGGCCTTGCCCGTCAGGGCGATTACTCTGATGGTGACCACACATGTCACCTTGCCATGGGAGGTAGAGGGACACACCAGCAAGAGCAGAGAAATGGCCAGTGAGGGACTGTGTCCCCGCTTGCTGGCTCTTTGCCCACACAGCCCTGCATGAGGACGTGACATCACGTCCCCCTCTCCTTCTCCTTCTTCTTGCTTGTCCTCTGGCTGCTGAGCTCGCCCAGCTTCTTGTCCAGCCTCCTCTGCAGCTGGGCCCTCTTGGCCGGGTCCAGGGTCCTGTCCTTGGTCCCACTGCCTGGGTAGAGAACTCCTTCCCGGCTAATCCTCTGTCGGGCGTGGGCGCGAGCCTTTTCACCACAGCCGTGGATCTGAAAGTCAGGACATGAGAGTCAGGGTGAGCTGTGGGCAGGGGAGGCTGCAGCCTGCAGATCTGCGGCAAAGGGACCACCTAAGGCTGGTGCAAGACCCTCCCTTCTACCTTCCCCAGGCCTATCCTTCACAGCTGCCCAACAGGAGGCCTGCAGGGTGGACAGAGTCCCCACTGCTGTAGCTGTCCCTCAGCAAAGCACGCTTTAATGCCCTGTGCCCCGACTGTTCACATCAGGTCATGAGCAGCATCTGCTTCGCCCTTTACAGAACCCGGTTAGGGAGGGCGCAGCCTGGTCTGGCTCCTCCTCCCCACACCACCCGGGCACCACCAGCCGTCACCTCGGGCAGGTGGTGGCTGAGGCAGTAGCGGCGGCTGCAGTGCATGCAGAACTGGCCCAGAGTGGTGGTGCTGGCCGAGCACTTGGAGAAGCTGCAGGTGTTGTCAGCCTTAACCACGGCTGACACCAGGGCGTCGAAGTCCTCCTCGCAGGGCAGAGCCACGGCTGGAGCTGGGGAGAAAGAAGGCAGGGCTCAGGACCCAACGCTGCAGACAGCAGAATGCCCTACCCCCGGAGTCTTCGGTGGGGCTCACCATCAGGGCAGCCGACAGCCTGCCCACGTCACAGCCCAGTCCCAAGGCTGGAGAACAGCGCACAGAGCGCCTCTGAAAGCACACCTTCACCCAGAAAAGCCTTTGGAGAGCTCCCTGCAATATCTACAGAAGAAATGGAACCCAGGCTACATGTCAGCACCAACAGGGACGGAAGCTGCTCAACTCCAGGCCCAGCAGAAGTCTCTTCTGCTCTCAGCCAGAGGCAGGAAGTGCTTGGCAGTGAAGTATCTTCTTAACTTGTGGGTGATGAGGGGTTGGGATGGGGTCATGAAACACTCAGCAACAGTGAAAGGCTCCAGAACATAAAAGCAAAAATCTCTTCCAAATCAGCAGGGTAGTGATGGCACATGCCTTCAATCCTAGCACTCACTCAGGAGGCAAAGGCAGGTGGATCTCTGTGAGTTTGAGGCCAGCCTGGTCTACAGAGTGAGTTCCAGGACAGCCAGGGCTACATAGAGAAACTCTGTCTTGAAAACCACCACCAACAACAAAAAACCTATTAAAAACCAAATGTGCACTGCGTGGCGCCTCTGCTGAAGCCTTAGGTCTGAACACAGCGCTCAGCACTGGCCCCGCTGCTGTCACACCTCATCGCCAGCCTCAGCTGAGAGCCCGGCCGCCCTGTCAGAGCTGGGTGTTTCAGCTCCTGCGTCTCCATCCTCAAAGAGGCATCTTGTTAACTACAGACACCGGACACAGCGGGACACTTTCCGCCCAGCACACCTCAGAATTTATCAAATGGAACATCTTCGGATTGGGCTGTGTTAGACAAGCGTCCATCTGACTGGATGCAAATTTATTCTCATCTTTGATAAACAGTAAAATTTTATGCACACCAAAGCACTTCTAAAACAAAACTTTATGACTTATATGATATGACTTATATGATATTCTCTATCTACACACGCAGGGTCAGGTAAAGATTTCCCAGGTGAGGTCAGTGGATTGGCTCAGTGGGTTGGAGCACTGACCTCCAAGCCTGAGACCCGAGTTAGATTTGTGGAATGAAAAAAACTGACTCCCACAAGTTATCCTTTGACCTCTATGTGTGCTCTGGCACAGGTGCCCACATGTGCACAATAAATAAATGTAAAAATGTTTTAACAGAGTCTTGGGTGATGGAGGGTGTGAGCGCCAATGTTTAAGAAAACAAGTTCTGCCACAGAGAAAGCTTAGGAGTATAGAGACGCGGCAGCACTCGGGGCAGCTCCACAGAGCGCACAGAGCAAGGCAGGGGAGCGAAGAGTACCGGGAGGAGCCACACAGGCACTCACATAGGCACCAGTCTGTCCTTGGCACTGGTGGGTGCTGCACTGTCTAAGCACACTATGCCAGGTGGTCACTGCAGCACCTACCAGTCACCAAGGTCTTCCAGAAGCCCCAGCTCACCTGTGTCCATCTACAACACCTGCTTCTGGTTCCCTGTGTCCAGTGATCTCACCCCCTCTCTCTCCCCCCACAGCCCCCCAACCGCCATGTAAAGGGGAAACTAAAGCCAACCAGTCACTGGCTCCTGCCACATCCCAAACAGAACCAAGTGCCTAGAGAGGGCCTTGGGGAGGGTGCATCCCATTATGGCAGCACCCCCGGTGAGCATGTTCAGGATGTGGACCAGGCAGAGCAGTCAGACCTGATGGAGGGTGAAGGTGGTTGCCCAACCCTCCTGCCTTCAGCTGATCATTTCTGCCAGCTATCAATCCATGGCCAGGGCACTGAAGAGCACTGGCCAAGCAGAGCCTGAACCTCTGCCAAACAGATGGGGTCCTAGGGACTCTGAAAGGCAATAGCTGGAGGCAATCCCAGGACCCCAGGAGTAGGTGGGACCCCCAGGCTACCTAGGCCTTATGGCAGGAAAAGCAGCGGTGGCTAGGTCCAGGCTTGCCAAGGCACAAACACAGTGCTTTTCCATCTGAGGCAGGGTTACCCCATTCAGAGTTCCTCCATTCAGTGCTCAGCGGAGGGCAGCACTGAGCCATCCTGCTCACCAGCACATAGCCTAGCTACAGAGGCCCTTCCAGAAGTACCGTGGCAGGCCTGGGACAGTGCCACAATCCAGACAGCTGGTTCTGAAGCTGAGAACAGCACCTGTGAGGTCTGGCTCACGGGTACGAGGTGCCTCAAAGGGATCTGACCTGTAGTCCTACTGAAGTATTCCGAACATCCTAGCGGCTCTACCGTCTCTGTCCGGATGTGTGCCAGCTCAGGGGTGGGAGCACCCGGGGAATGTGGGCACAGTGCAGGCTGAATACAGAGCTCATAGTACACCTTAGCTCTGGCAGCGGGCATTACAACGGTGTGCTCAGCAGGCCTGCAGCTCTGAGCACCTGTCCCCGGGCTGCCAGTCGGAAAACGCCCTGCCCCACAGGGTCCTCAAGGCCTCCTTTCCCCAAAGGGACAGCAGCACTAAGCATGACAGGGCTTCTCCCTGCCTGCTCCTGCGGGCTCTGGGGATGAGCAGGTGGCCTGCCCATAACCACCCCAGGAAGGCCAGGCCAGAGAGATGAGAGCCATGGGAAAAGCAAGATCCAAGTGGCCAAGGGAGTCTAACTCCCTCCTGGGGTGGCAGGAGACAGGAGCCACGTGGCATCATGTACTTGAGAGGAGATGCGGTTTACCTTTTGTTTCTTTTTTCTTTTTCTTCTGTGGAGCCTTCTGTGGCCGAGAACCCCCGCCTGGGGGCCCCTTGGCTGGCTGAGCCTGGCCGCCTTGCTGTCGACGTAGCCTTTCCAGGTGCAGCGCCTTCAGATCCAGCTGTGTGGGGCCACGTGGCTGCTCCAGGGGCTGTTCTGCCTGTGGCTCAGGCTCAGCCTGTGTGGGGCTTGGGGGTGAGGGAGGCCTCGGGGCCACACCACCAGGAGCGGCAGGGCCCCTCCTGCTCACTGTGATGTGCCGCGCCCTCCCCTCCCCGGTGCTGTCATGCTTCAGCCCGAACTCTTCAGCTAACTGGTGGACTTGCAGCCTGTCGTGGGAGCTCAGAGTCGTGGGGAACTCCAACTGTGCTTCCTTGCTGGCCAAAAACTCCTTGATCATAGCCCTGAAGTGCTCTGTGCGGTCCATGCCTCCAGTTCTGTCAGAGCCGCCTGCATGAGAGTTGGGCTGGGGGTGGACTTGAGAGCCTGGCGGCTTCTCGCTTGGCTTCCTGCGGCCCTTTCCAGTGGCTGCTCTGGCCTCTTGGCCACTCTCCTGTTCATTGGCAGGCTTCCTGATGAAGGTGGCAGGGCCCTTGGTCTTGGGGCCCCGGCTGTGGCCCTGGGAGCCCTCATGGGTGTAATTCTCAGGGACAATGTCATCCAGGTACTCAAAGGCTGTGCGTACCTCCCCGTGCTCTGTGAAATAATCCAGCAGGGTCTTGAGAAACGCATGGTTGTTGACAGTGCGGGAATCACAGATGATTGCCACGTGGCGCCGAGCACGGGTGACAGCAACATTGATCCGCCTGTCCTCAGCCAGAAAACCAACTTCACCTGGAGAGAGGTCAGAAAGGTGAGAGAGGCAGCAGTCCAAGGCAGGACCAGGGCGCTTGTTCAGGGAGTCAGGACTGGTCACATCATCAAAGCCACGCAGTCTACTGCTGACCAGCGCAGTTCCATGGTCAGTGTTGCCTGGCAAGAACACCCTACCCTCACGCCTGGGCCCAGAATACTGAGAGCAGCTGCTATGGACACAGTGCAGAGCTCTGGGCCACAGCCTCATCCTTATCCATCTCCAGCCTGCTCCAAGGACACTCTGCAAGCTAGTGCCTGGATGCAGTTTTCTAGATGCATGGCAAGCCATGGCCATACAAAACTCATGTCTCAGGGCTAGAAGACAGGGTCTAGGGCATGAGGGAGGGTTTCTCCTCCTGAATAGGGTGACCAAGTCACTGGGGGCCCACCATGCCCCAGCCTGCCTCTCTAGTATTCTGCTCCCTGACCAGACTGAGTCTATGCCCTTTGCTGAGAACAGCATACTCTCCTCCCCAACACTAGGCTGGGAATCTCTGTTCACGGGTCCTCCCAGGATGTCCCCTGTCTGCCCAGGCTCTGCTGATCCCCACACAGGAGCGTTCCACGAGATCAGCAGACTCACTCTCCAGCTGTTCCCAGCAAGGGCTGCGCTACTTACCTTTCCTGTTGGACCTGACAAAGGTCAGGATCACCGCCTCCTTCTCTCGGCCTTGGAAGCCATCAACAGACTTGATCTCGAGCTCAGGGTGCTTGCTGGAGAGGCTCTGTCTGAGAAGATCCACCTGAAACAGGAAGCAGGGCCGAGATCTCATCACCACGTCAGGGGACTACAAGACCCATCAAGCCTGGGAGCCCCGCCCTGCAGAGACGGTCATTATGGGCACCTTCAGTGACCACAACAGCAGTGAGCTGCCGTGAGACTTCGTCAGAGGCTTGAGGCCTGTTCTGTTCTTAGTCTGGGAGTGAGTGTGCTGACCGTTTGGGACTCTCCTGTGTGAGCACATTGCAGGGCTCCGCCTCTGGCCTCTGAGCTCATCAAAGCACAGGACCAAAAAGCACGGTATTGACTCCTGAGGGTCAGCAGAGCCTGGGCAAGGGATATCCTGGGAGGATATGTGAACAGAGCAGTGGAAACTGAGCTGGGGGCCTCACACACTAGGGAGAGGGTCTCCACCGAACGATGTGCTGAGAGGTGGGTAGCACTCTCGGTAAGTTATGACATATCCTTGCCTGACAGACTCGTGGGTGATGCTGGTGACCAGAATGGGCTGGCACTGCTTCTGGGGACCTTGTACTAGCAGGCAGCAAGCTTCTTCTACCAAACCAGATTGGGGTAGGGACACAACCTGGGCCACCAGCATGGTCTCTAGGACTATGTCCATCTGGAATGGTGGCATCAAACAAGGACACAATAGGGGGCTAGGCCAAGGTCAGGCTAGTAGCAGTGTGAGCTACAGAAACACAGATGGTCTCTTGCTGGTGTCTTTTGGGCCCTAGACTTGGTCACCAGGAGGTCACTCTAGTCCCGGACTTTGTAGTCACAGAAGCCAACAGTCTACCCTGTCCTTCCAGCCTCTAGCTGAGTCCAATGATACAAAGAGACAAAGGGGGTTCCTCATACCTGAAGGTTGTAGGGCGCTATGACGGCAATGTCACCTGCTTGGACCCCCGCATCCACCAGAGCCTGGATGTGCAAAGCGACGAGTCGAACTTCGCCTGGAGAGGAGAGGTAACAGTGGTCAGTGAGGGCCGCACTGTGCAGCCTGTTCCTGAGCTGCGGGAAACGCTTCCTGCCTATTGTAAGCAGATCTTATGCTGGGCCCAGAGCGGGGAGCATCTTGGGAGGTGACCAGGCTGACAGAAGGGCTCCACAGGACCCGGATACTGCTGACTTAGAGAGATTCTCAGCCCAAGGTGAACAGCCACGTGTTCAGACACCCAGTGCCTCCCTACAGCAGGAGTGACTTGTTTCTTTTTCTTTTTAAAAGTTGTTTTTTTTTTTTTTAAACTTATGTGTAGATGCATGTGTGTGTCTGTAAGTGTAACCTTTTGTGCTCAGATGCCTGCAGAGGCCAGAAGAGGCTATTAGATATCTTGGAGCTACAGTTACAGGCAATTGTGTCCAATGAGGATGCTGGGAACTGACTCTAGTTCCTCTGGAAAAGGAGCAAAGCTCTTAACTGCTGAGGCGCCATTTCCAGTTGATGGAGTGATTTGTTACAAAAAGCAGTCTGGGAGGACCAGGCGGTCCTGGCTGGCAACTCACCTGGGTTTCCCTTGGACTGGCTGTCTTCCTCCTCCAGCTCCAGCAGCCCACAGCCGGCTGTGTCTATGAGCAGCAGGGGGGTACTTGTCTCCTCTGTGTCAGCCACACCTGGGAGGTCCCTGGCATAGGAATGGACAGAAGGTGGAACTGACCTCTTTCACAACAGCACTGGTTCTTCCCTCCAAAAAGGCACAAGGGCTGCCCGATGGGCTCAGCTCCTAGGAAGGCCCAGGCAACTATCTAGAAAGTGAATGTCGGCAGCCTCTGCCATCCCAAGCCCTCAGTAAGACACATTCCCCTTCAGCCTCCCACAGAGGGCCAACTGGGGCTGGAGCCAAGCTAGGCAGAAAGACCAGGGGAAGCAAGAGGCCAGGTCACTCACTTCAGGAGGTGTCCCGCCACAGAGGAATGAGCAGTAAGCTGCCCATGGTACATGGCCTCCGAGGCCCAGCGCGTGATGGCCTGGTGCATTCGGTACTGCACCGTCAGCATCCGTACCATGGCGGTGCCATGCTTCTCTGCCAGACGCTCCATCAGGCTGCGGGAAAGCCCAGCCAGTGCTGCCCTGTGACCAGAAAGGGGGGTGGGGGAGTGCTGAGTCTAGATGTGACACCGTGGGAGGGTAGGGAAAACTGTCCTCAGTCTCAGGACCCTGTACTTCCCCGGCTTCCCACATGATGGAAGGGAAGGCTGGGCAGAACCTGAGAACACACCCATCCCCTTCAGCGCAACAGGGGCTTGGCAGGTGGCAAGACATAAGAGCAAGACAGGGTCCAAGCAAATTTGAGGATACTTTGCTGCTTAGAAGATGGGAGAAGAACCGTGAGCCATCTGCAGTGGCCTCGAAAAGCAGGTAAGGCAGACGTGGATTTGCCCTGAAGCCTTCAGACCAGGCAGCCCCATTTAGAACCAAGGCCCCAGCACTCTAAGCCACAAACCTGCACTGTTTCTAAGACAGTTTCTAAATGTTTCCTGGGCACTGGGAAGTGTGTCTGTACCAGCACTTGGGAGCTCATGTATTCAAGGGCAACTTCAGCTACAAAGTGAATTCAAGGCCAGCCTGGGCTACATGAGACTGTATCTCAAAATAAACAAGCAAACAAATCAAACTCAGTGTGTTCCAAAGGATGGCAGTCACCACTATAGGCAGCCAACCTGGCTGAGTACATCCCAGGCCCACAGCATCCAGGCATGGATACAGCTGAACCATTTCCACCTTATCCAAAGGACAGTGAGTCTTTGTATCCCACATGTGCCTGTAGAGGCCAAAAGAGGCTGTTGGATCCTCTGGACCTGGAGTTACAGACAGTTATGAATCAAATATGATTTGGGGAACCAAATCTGGGTCCTCTGGAAGAGCAGCCAGTGCTCTTAACTGCTGAGCCATCTCTCCAGCCCTGGGACTCAATTGATTAGTAAGGACCAGTGTCACCAAAGTAACTAAGGCCAAAGGCAGCACATGTCATGTCCGTTACCCCTATAGACCCAGAAATGCACAGCACAGCCACTGGTGTCACCCAACTTTTCCAAGGGACACACAGGGCCCTTTCCACAGGGACAGCCAGATCCAACCCACAGCTCCCTAGAGGATGGAGCCATCTGCTGTCCCACTCTGAGAAACATGCCCTTGGAGAAGCCACCAGGCACACACCATGAGCCTTCTCATTCAGAGCCCTGTCCTTCCCATCAGGACTTTCATGCTCCCCAGAATCCTCCACTCTACCGGTCCTAACCCTCCCTCTCCTGCCAAGCCTGGTTCTGAGGGGCTGCTGTAAGGACCTTTTTCCTTCAAGACATCCCACCTCCGGGGCCACCTGCTCCCTCTGGGAGGTCCCACACAACACCTGTCCTGGCAATTCTTTCACCACCAGACCCTCTGAACACACAGAAAAGAGAAAATTTCAAATGCATCAGGGATCGGGACAAAGCCTCCCCAGCTGCAGGGGAGGCCACAAGCAGGGCTGAGGGCCCTGAGCTAAAGTTGTCTGTTCATGGTGACTCGGGTCAGACCCTGCACACACGCCCACCGTGGGCTCTCTAGTTGGGAAGAGAAGCAGACAAATAACCGCTGTCAGGAAGTGAGTCAAGCTGAGGGGAACCATATGAACCTTAAAAGGGACTGACGGTACCAGCTGATCAGAGTGGGCACGAGAAACCACATAAGGGTCCATCTGAATGGGGGGTAGAGCTAGCCAACACTCAGGGAAGCAGTGGTCCAGATAGAGGGGACAGTGAGGCAGGGCCACATTGAGATCCAAGGAGGTCAGCATGGCCAGAGCAGTGAGCAGAAGGGTAGAAAGAGTGATGTGAAGGGCTGGCCAGTAGACAGCACTTCCCCCACCTGGGAGAGCCTGAGCTGGACCACTCCCCCAGTCCTGTTGAAGGTGTCTAACACACGCTGGAGAACCCACAGCAGGCTTGGAGTGTTACTGCAGGCCAGCTTGGCCAGCCCAGAGAGGTTCTCCCAGCTCAATCATCAAGCCTGCCCGTCCTTCACAGGGTCTTGGAGCAACAAGCATCCAGTGAGCACAGGAACAAGCCAGCTCCATGCTGGGACCTGAAGCCACAGAGATGAGGAGGGCACAAAGCCCACTCTCACAGGGCACACAGCCCAATGGATCAGCTGTATGGATGCCTAAGTTCAGCGCAGGGAAGAGCTTCAGTTGAGAGCCATGCGACAGAGGAATACACAGACCACAGTGAGCTTGGGCACAGAGGCTGGCCCCACGGGACACTGGCAGTGCGGGGAAGGACCAGCACAGCAGGCAGAAAGTGTCTCACTTACTTGTGAGAGACTATGGTAGGTGGCAGCTGTCTGTGGTCTCCGGCTAGGATGCACTTTGGGGCCTTCAGCAGAGGGATCCAGCAGCTGGCTTCCAGCGCCTGGGCACATTCGTCCACCACCACCACATCAAAGCAGCCCTCAGGCAGCAGCGCCAGCGGGCCGTCGGGAGAGGCACCTGGTAGGGATGGGGATCAAGCTGGTGCATTTATTTTGCTTCATGACCTAGTTTTATACTAAAACTACTATGTACAAGCCCACGGGAAAGGCTGGGTGGATAAAGGAGCTTGCTGCCAAGCCCGACAACCTGAGTTCAAGCCCTAGGGTCCACATGCTGGAAGAAGAGAACTGACTTCTGCACATTGTCCTCTGACCTCCACACATGTCCACCAACACAAATACACACAGGTACACAAAATAAGTAAATGAAAAATAAACTATTTGGGATTTCAACTAAAATTTAAAAAGGAAGAAAAAAAACACTAGCAGACATTAAAGTGGAAAAACATACAGCCATATGAGAATGTTTGGTGGACATACCTGTGTACCATCCCAGCACTTGGGAGGTAGAGGCAGGAGGATAAGGAATGTAGGGGGGGTCATCTTTATACATACAAATCAAGTCTGAAGCAGCCTGAAGCCACATGAGACCTGGTCTCAGAAAGTATCAAAAAATTGGGAGCTGAAGAGATAGCTCAGCAGTTAGAATATGTATTACTCTTGCAGAAAACTTGAGTTCAGTTCCTAGCACCCACATAAGGTGGCTCACAACCATCTGTAACTCGAGCTCTAGGGGATCTGATATATCTGGCCTCCACAGGTACTTGCACTCATTTGCATAGATATTTAATAAATATTTAAAAAAATGAAAAAAGTGCTGGGCAGTGGTGGCATGTGCCTTTAATCCCAGCACTCAGGAGGCAGAGGCAGGCATATTTCTGTGAGTTCAAGGCCAGCCTGGTCTACAGTGAAGGCTGCACAGTGAAACCCTGGCTCAAAACAAAACAAAACAAAACAATCACTTCATGACTTCATGATGGTGAACCTCATAATTAAGCAAGGAGACAGGACCTAACCTAACATTCAAAGATTCAAAGTAAGAGCTGAGTGTCTGGAGAAATAAACAGTTGTACCCTTTCGCATCCACAACACTGTCTCTCTGTAAGTGATTCAGCCCACAGAACAGGTGAGCAGCAGCCTGATATGACAGACATTCACAACACCCGTCCAATACCAGAGCTCCCATTCCCACGGAATACACACAGAGCATTCTGGAAGACTGGGAAAGCAGGTCTCAAAAGACTGGTCAAGTGAAGGCGTCATGTGGAACTGTACACAGTACACATGGAGCCAAACAGAGCCAGCATCAGAAAGGAAGCATGGGGATTCCCCATTGTTTGGAAAGCACAAAACACTGCTAAATAACTGAGTCAAAACGGAAACCACAGCCTCGTGACATCCTCTCTCCCCAACAACAAAAGCAAATTAGCACTTTGAAATGAATGAAAACGGAAGCACGGAGGTTGTGGGATGACACAAAAAGAGTTAAAAGCCCGTGTCCCTTTCTTCTCAAGAGGGAGCCAGTGTGGCACACACCTACAATCCCAGCACCCAGAGACTGAGGCGGGAGCATCACTTGGAGTTTGGGGTCAGTCTGAGCTACATAGTAAGTTCCAGCCTGGGCCAGGCTACATAGGGAGCCCTAATGCTGTCTCTGCAAAATAAGTCAGGGGAGGGAGTGGGGAAGCTGGCTCAGCGGTTCTGTGAGTCCCAGGTAGAGCAGCAGCTGGGTGCAGACTCCATGGCCAAGGCCGTGCTGATAGGAGGGTTGTACTTACCTGTGTTGGTGGCTAGGACCACATCTGCTGCAGTGAGGCTCTGGACTATGGCTGCTTCCTCCCTCTCCTTCAGTTCCTTCCTTAGCAGCTTAATTTCATTTCGAAAGTTACTTTTCTCTCTCTTATCCTGGGTCTTTTTGTTCTTGCCCTAGGAGAAGAGTCTGTAATTATTCCAACAGAACTTGGCACTTCTTTCCCATCCATCACACTGCTCTCAGGCTGATAAAGCTCAGCACATTCCTGGGACAGTACTAAACAGCGGAATCATGGTGAAGGAAGCACACAGCTGCATAAGTGCCTCAAACCCCACCTGTCACAGAGGCTGGTCCCCCCACCAAGGGGCTGGAGGGGACAGTTAGCAGCTATAACTGTAACCATGGACAACAGACAGCTGGTGCTCCGGCCAAGAAAGTGCCAGCCTGGACTTGGGTGGAAACTCCAACCAGAGGCTGAGCTCACTGATACCCACACGTGGGCAGGAGTGATGAAGTATGCTGCCTGAGCTCCAAGCAGCACAAGTATCCTCGTTCCCATCTCCATGTGCACCATCTGCCCCCAGGCTGACATCTGCGCCATGCAGCCTCCATTCTCCCGAAGAGTGGGTGGACTCCTGGCCCTGCCATCCTCTCTGCTGCCATCACTCCCCAGTGGCGAGGCCACAAGGGAGTGTCAAGGTGAGGCAGGGGGACTGCTGAATGGGAGAACACAGTCAAGCTCAGGAAACTAAGGAAAACTCGGGCAGGCATGTGAACTAGAGATCCAGGTTATAAGCACCAACTGCTAGAACACAGCTACTTCACCTGGAGCCCACCACCACCACCTTGCTCTGCAAGCCCTGGTGTCCCTGGCATGGGCGGGGAAATGGACCAACAATCCTTGAAGGGATCTACTTTTCTGAGTATTTTTCATCTTGCCAGCATCAGCCAGCCCACCTGACTAGCACTGAGGAGGCACTGATGAAATGCTTGCTTCCAGGGCCGGAGGTAGAAGTGAGAGCTATGCATACCCCAGCACACGCTCTACCCGGCACCACCCTCAGCCCAGGGACACTTTCTCATACACTCCACACCCCCAAAGCAGCTGGATCCTTACTACATGCCTAGTGCAGTTCTCTACCTGCATACGCAGCAAGCAGTCTAAACTAAAGTGTGGTCCAGCTGTCTCGGGTAACCCAGGCTGGTCTTGAGCTCACTGCAACTCAGGATGAGCTTGAGCTTCTGATCCTCCAGCCTCTACCTCCCAAATGCTGGGGTGACAGGCCTGAGGCACCATGCTCAATTTTATGTGATGCTGGGGTTGAGGCCAGGGCCCTGTGCCAGCTAGGGAGTCACTGAACCCTGAGCCATGCCCATAGCCCCGTGATTATAAATTATTAAGTGAACAGACAGAGGCAGATAAGCAGGAGGAACCTGGACACAGCAGAACATTCACTCCTTAAAGACTGAAGCTCAGACAAGCTCATGCCAGGGGACCCTGGCTCCATGATACCTACAATGACCTGGTCGATGTCCCTCCTGATGTCAGCGACAATCTGGGCATTGTCACTGCGTGCTAGCACTGCGTCCAGTGAGTGCTGCTGAACGGACTCCAAGAGGCGGGCAGGGTGGCCCAGGCGCAGAATCCGCTTCTTGCACAGAGCCAGGCGCTCCACCAGGTTGTCCACAGCAATGTTGGAGGGAGCACAGCACAGAACCTGGGGAGCACAGTCAGGCTTCCAGCAACTTCTTTCCTAATTAAACCAGTCACCAACACACTAAACAGAACAACAACCCTTAAAGGACAGAGTGTGTACTGATAAGGTGAAAGAGTAAATACATGCTCTCAAAGGTGCATGGCATTCAACCCAGGCCACAGCCCGGTAACTAGAACCCAGGCATCTATCGCCTATGCATCTCCAAAGCACTGGATGCTGCCAGCTGGCTTGTGACTGCACCGAAGACTCCAAGAGCCACGAATGCAGTGGCGTGCACCTGGGACTCAGCATTCAGGAGGCTGAGGCTGGAAGGTCAATGTGGGTTCAACGCCACATAGCAAAGATAGAGAGAGGGGGAAAGGAGAAGGGAAGGGGAGAAGAGGGAAAAAAGGGGGGAAAGGGAGAGCAGGAAAGATGAAGAGAGGAAGGGGAAAAGGGAGGGGGAGAGGGGAAGAGAGGGAGAAGAAGGAGAAGTAAGGGAAGTAAGGGAAAGAGTGAGAGTGGAGAGAGGGACAGAGATTCAGGTGGAGAAAAGCCAGCAAAGCTGTGGCCTTTTCTCTCCCGGTTTTGGCCAACATTAACCCACTTCCTTTTACCACCTCCTGTCTCCCAGTGTTTTGGTGAAGTGGCCAGCACAGCCATGGGTCTGTCATGGCTTTGGCAAGCCTTCACCAGGCTAGAGTCCCTCCCCCAGCAGAAGGTGGTTTTGGGGAAGAGACCCTATACTTCCAGCTAACCGATGGTGTGGGTTCCCCTGCCCTCCCCCCACCAACTTTTGGAGTTGGCAGCCTATGGAACACACTTCTGGTTTCTGCATCTTGTCTGTCCCTCTTGCTTGCACAGTGCAAACAAGACTGGACTGTATTTTGACATTGTGGCCAGTCTATGGAAAGTATGGAGGCCCATTCTGGGAGGTCAAGAGAAACCTGCTGTGTACTAATGGCTCCCAACTGGGACCTGGGAGCTGGTGCCCTGAGGAATTCTAGGAACTTTCCCAGAATCACTGTCTGGGAATTCTCATGCTGAGGTGAGGAAGTACATCCAAAACAGGAGCACCTCCACAAAGCTAACCCCAACATTCTAAAGACAGGCCCCTGTGCACATGCGTAGCTCCTGCTTCCCTTCCCTTTTCTAGACTCTACACTGCCACAGGCAAGGCAACAGCTGGCCACTGTTTCTCTCCTCAGCTCCAACAAAACTAAATAAACCCTTTCTACTTAAAAAAAAAAAAATCCAGCATGTAGCCAGAACTAGAAGCAAGGGGGCTCTGGTGGCCTCCATCTTGCAGAGTACAGTCTCCATCAATCCAATTCTGTCCCACACGTTCCCTGTGCACCCCTTTGAACACCAGTGCACCAGCCTCACCGCACGCTGACCTGGAGGCACCAGCTAAAACCGCCCTCTGTGCTTCCCATTACGAAGTCAACATTTCCTGCTGGTTCCAAACATCCACAAAGGCACTCTGGTGGACGCACTGGTGGGCACAGACAGTGACGGGTCTCCCTCCAGCTCTGGGGAGAGGTGGCTCTGCCAATTACCCTCTGACTCATGCGGTCACTACTGCATAACCAGGCACGGCTGCTTCCTGGTTACCTTGTATACAGTCAGTCTCCCGGTCCCCAGCACTCAGGTTTCTGTGTGCTTACTGACAGTGTACACAGGAATGCCTGGAGGACCAGGGCCCCCCACACTCATGTGGGTGAACAGGAGGACATGGTGGTGCTCCGTGGCTCAGATGGGCAGGAGAGCATGCATAGTGCATATGTATGTTGTGGGTTAACCACACATCTGATTAACTGCAGTCCTACCATCTGCCTCACCTGCTGCAGGTTTCTTAAGGGGCACCACTGTGAACCTGGACTCAAAGCAAGAGTACAGCGAGCATGGAAGTTGAGAGAGCCCAGCTGACAACAAAGGCTCAACGATCTTTAGGGCTCCCACGCCTTCCCTGTGAATCCAGACAGGTGTTCCTGCTTTGTGGCGCTAAGAGAAGCCGCAGAGTGCCGCAGCCCTCAACCTGCAAATGCCCTGGGCCAGTCCTGACCAGCAATGCTGGACCGTGAGTGAAGAGCTTGACAAACCCAGAGCTACAGGCCTGGATGAGGAGGGAAGGCCCTCTGCCCACCTTTAAGCCTTGCTTCACAGCTTGGAGGATTATTTCCACCACGGTTGTAGTTTTCCCGGTGCCAGGAGGCCCGTGGATGATGGCAAGTTCTTTCTGGGCCAGTGCAAAGGACACAGCTTCTTGTTGGGAAGGGTCCAGGGTCGTGTTGTAGAAGGTCAGTGGGGCTGTCGGGGAAACACCATTGTCAGCAATCAGGAATGGGTAGTGCACAGAGCAGGCTGGAGGCCAGGCTGAGCTCCACTGCACAGAATTAGTCTGTTTTCTCATACTTTGAGACATGATCTCACTCTGTAATCTGGGCTGGAATTCACTATGTAGACCAGGCTGGCCTCAAACTCAGAGAGCCACCTGCCTGCCTCTGCCTCAAAGTTCTGGGATTAAATGTGTGCTTGTGCCTTTTTTGTTGTGTTTGATTTTTAAAACAAGGTTTCATATAAGCCTAGGCTAGCCTCAAACTCTCTCCGTAGCTGAAGATGATTCTGGACATTCTGATCTCCTGCCTCCATCCCCAACTCCCACGGCTGGGATTATAAACTCTACCACCATATCTGGTGCTGGGGACGGAACCCAGCGTTTCACTCATGCTGAACAAGTCCTCTAACATTTGGGCTACAGCCCCAAGCCCTAGTTTTCAAAACAAGATTTCTCCAGGACCAGGAACCAGCACCCAGCCTGCTGTTGGTTTTTCCTCATTTTATAAGACAGCACCACACCATGTGGTTATAATCCAACTAGTGGCTGCTGGGTGCCACCATAGGTGAGTTACAGAAGGGATTATAAGGCCTCAAAGTCTAGATGCTGACAACCTGCTTCTTATGGACTTTGCCAATTCACACTCTAGAATAACAGACATGAAGGAACTGTTCCTTGGGGCATAGTCATTTCCATCATTTATCCCTCTTAAGTGACCGTAAAATGACAAAGAACAAGGACTGTGCCTTTATTTTGGATAATGGAAGACTCAGATGATTAATAACGCATTCTTAAAAAAAATCACCCGTGTGTGTGCATATAAAAGCATGTATACGGGTTTGTGTCTGTGTGTGGGGGTCAGACAGTACCCTCTGGATGTCAGAGGACAGCCACAGGTGCTGCTCTTTGTATTCTACCTTGATGAGATCTGTTGCTCACCACTGCAGAGGCCAGCTCAGGTGGCCTACGAGCTCCCAGGAATTCTGTCTCTACCTCCCATCTCATGAAGGAGTGCTAGAAACCAGGCTCTCACATTCACACAGCAGGTGTTCTCCCCACTGAGGTCCTCCAGTCCTAACGAGCTCTTACGCTCAGCTCCGTCTGGCGTCCACTCAGAGACACCCAGCAGATGAGTGTACCAAGCTCTTAGGAAAAGCACACTGACCTGGACTTGTGAGAGGCAACAAGCCTGTAAACCATTACAAACACAGAATGAGGAACAAAGTATGGACTACAAATCCCAAGTTTCTGGCACATTCTACAGCACATACCATGTTAATTAGATAACAGCTACAATCAGGACACACCAGCCTTTAACGGCAGCTAATATATTTCTGACATGGGTATGGTGGCACATGTTCATAATCCTAGTACTCAGGAGGTAGAGACATGTCAGGAGATCAAGGTCATTCTTGGCCATAAAGTAAGTTTGAGACTAAGACCAGCCTGGACTACACAAGACCTATCTCTTTCTTTCTCTTTTTCTCTTTCTTTCTTTTTCTTTTTTTGTTGTTGTTGGTTGTTGCTATTTAGAGACATGGTTTCTCTGTGTAGCCCTTGCTGTCCTGAAACTCATTCTGTAGACCAGGCTGGTTTTTAACTCAGAGATCTGCCTGCATTCACCACCACTGCCGGGACATAAAACCTATCTCAAAAAAAAAAAAAAAAAAAAAGAGTATCATTTTAAAAGTGTGGTGTGGGGCAGGGACGATAGCTCAGTAGGCAAAGTGCTTGCCACACAAGCGGGAAAGCCTGCATTTAGGTCTCCACAACCATGATGGAAAAGCTGGGCCCAGTGAAGTGCATCTTAGCCCCGGGCTGTTGAGACAGGTGGGTCTCTGGGACTCACTGGCTAGTCTGCCTAGCTAGTCCGTGAGCTCCAAGTTTAGTGAGAAACCCTGACTCTCAAAATGAGTTGGAGACGGTTCCCTGGGTAAAGGCTTTGTCACCTGAGCCTCACTATCTGAGCTCAATCACTGGAACACAGTAAAAGGAGGATGGAGAGAACCAACTCAGAGTTGATCTCCAGATGCACACGGCATGCACAATAGTAGTAAGCAGATAAAAGATAGGGTGGGAAGGGACTGAGGAAGACACCTGATAGCAACCTCTAGCCATAACCCCCCGGTGCACGCAAGTGTATACAACCACACATATAACATACGGGCAGTGTGTTAGTGCACACCTATAATACCAGTACTTGGGAGGTGGAAGCAGGATGATCAGAAGTTGAAGGCCAGCCTTGGCTATGCAGCAAGTTCTGCAATGAGAACTCCTCAGTACTGAGTCCAGTGTAGACAGCCTAGAGCCTGAAAGTCACTCAGAGAAACACATCCAAAGATAGCAAAGCAGAGATTTCAAACTTAATGTAAACTCCTACTAAATCAGCCCAAGGTCACACTGTTCTACATAATTCCAGGCAAGAAATTCAGAAGTTGAAGATGGAGAGATGTCTCAGTGGTTAAGAGCATGTACTGGCAGAGGACCCATGGTTGGTTCCCAGCAACCATGTTGAACAGTTCACAACCACCTGTAACTCCAGCTCTAGGTGATCCAATGGCCCCTTCTGACCTCCCCAAGCAATCTGCCCAGTGTACATGTGCACGTACACACATACACACACACACACACACACACACACACACACTTAGAAATAAAAATAAGTCTTAAAAAGGAAAATTAAAAATCCTCACATATTTCAGTGGCAGGACTGGGGGCGGAGCCACCCAACAGGATGTCTATGAGCGAGGATGCTGGCCCAGAGTGGTACTTCTTCAGTGTCGTCAGTGCTCTGTGAGAAACCAGAGCCAAAGTGAGCTCTTCGGGACAGCTCAGGGACAGCTCAGGGACAGCATCACCTGAGAGCACCCAGCACCTCCTTAGCAGACAGGCCACTTCTTCCCTCAACAAAAATAAGGGTGCCCACAAGTCCCACCCAAGGAAATGGCTCTCTTATGTCCAGTCAAGAACACTCACTTTTTAAGGCGCTTGTAGGTGACATCATTGGCGAGCTTCAGTAGTCTGTACGTATTCTCTCGGTCCAGGTTCAACTGGAAATCATGAGATTCATCAAAGGCCACTGTGACTGATTTTTGGGTAATGTGGGTCAGGACCCCAGTGGCCAGCTGGCTGTTTTCATTAGTATCATATAGACCCACAATATCACCTGAAAAAACAAACCCAGGTAAATACTATGGTATGTGACTATTTCTAGAATATTTTAAATAGTATATGTATGTATACATATGTATGTGCATGTGTGTGTATATATATCTCATATCATGCATTTATTTATTTTATCTGTGTATTATGGTGCGTATGTGTGAGAAGACAACTTGTGGCAGTTGGTTCCCTCCTTCCACCATGTGGATCCTGGGTACTGAATTCAGGTTATCAGTCAGACTTGGTGGCAAGCACCTTTCTCCCTCTGGCCACCTCACCCTTGTGTGAGCTTCACCTGTACCTTGAATCTCCTCCCTGACTGTAGAAAGACAAACAGAAATAACAAGAATGCTTCTGGAGAGAAGCTGAGCTGTGTGTCAAGCTCCCACCTTGTGCAGGTTCCCTCATCTCAGGATTGCTGCTTCTGAGTGACTGAGACTTGAGATTGTCCTCCGGAGGATAGACAGTAACCACATGTCCTGAATTTGGTCAACAGCCACACACCACCAATTCAGCTTGCTGATAATCCACACAGAGGCCCAATTCCACCGCCCATCATTCTGCATGCCAGTCATTTCACACAGCTTCAGGGAAGACACTGCACAGGCTCTACCCTGCTCCCTCACATCTGACAGTGGCAGGCACTCTTGCTCCCATCTTCCAAGGGGGCAGACTGAATGTAGCTCCTTTAATAAGGTCACGATCTCAAGTTCTGCTTGGTCTGACACTCACCAGCAGGTTCCTTCACCACCTTCCCACCCCTCTCATCCTATCTTCTCCAAACCCAGCAGGGGAACTGACAACTGCTGGGATAAGTATCTACGAAGTCAATGTAATCAAAGGCTACCACTCAAAACAGGCCAGCACTGCTGGCTCTCAGGTTTCAGGGCTGAGGCTAACTTGCATCCCTAGCATGTGGTCAAAAAGCTTCAGAGTGCAGTGTACTGGCAGGGTGCTTGCTCAGCATGCCAGAAGCCTTAGATTCCATCCCAAGCTGCCAATCTGGACAACCAAAAAACAGGATATTATCAGCCAAATGTGCTAGTGCATACTTGACAATCCCAGAACTCAGTAGGCAGAGACAGAAAGCTCACTGCAACTTCTAGTGCAGCCTGGTCTACACAGAAAGTTCCAGATGGACCAGGACTAACACTGAGTCACATTCCTGTCTCCAAAAACCAACAAAAAAAGCAAGCATGCTGGTGTAGGCCTATAATCCAGCACCTGGTAGGTAGTGGCAGGAAGATCAGGAGTTCAAGGTTCAAAGTCATCCTCAGCTACACAGTACATTCCAGACCCTATCTCAAAACAACACACAAAACCAGCTATGCTGACAGATTTCTAAGTAGAAAGCTTTCATTGCTCTGCTTCGTACTCCATCTAGGTCTGTCCTCCAGCCTTTGGGAGCACACAAGCCTTGATCTGAACACCAGCAGTAGACTATAGAAGCCTACAGCAAACACCTACCAGAAGTGAAGTTATTACTGGGAAGCACCACTGCAGGCCCAAATTTCCTGGGCTCAAAGGTGACCAGTCGCTGTCCATACAGCCCAGTGCGTTGGCTGGATACCTGGAGCTTCAGCAAACACACCCCTCGGCTCTGGAGCTCTTTCAGGGAACTGTGTTCCTGCCAGGACCTAGAAGACACCAAGGATAGCAGCTTCACTGTTTGCGCCTGTACCCTCTCCTATTCCTACCTACACAGGGAAAGAAATCAGGCAAGGAATTCTCCTTACAATCACCAAGTATACTCCAAAAGAACTCGGGAACTGCTCGGCTCCAACCCTGTCCCTCCCACAGCTCCAAGACAGCTACTGCCTGCTCCAGCTCAGCCAGCACAGAGTATTACCACGCCTCTTTGCCATCTGTCAACAAGTCTTGTGGGGCCCTCCCATTTATACCTGACTTCCTTTCTGCCACTTACCCCAACACCCTAACTGTGGTTCAAGGCCCTAGCTTGACTTGGAGCAGATGACTTCGCTCTCACAGCAAGCATGTGGTGTGACAATCACTTGCCTTTACAGATTAAGTAAGGCAAAGTCTGGAACATAATTCCATATCACACTGCCAGAGCAGCAAAAACTCTTACTCATGACTGAACAGACTCTCGACCAAACAACGGTTGCATCTGTAATCTCACAGACTGGCTTCAAATCCTTCCTCCACGTGGGTACGCTGGGCCAGTTGATTCACCAGTCTTTGTCTATACTTAGGGAAATGCATTACAGGGAAGGCACTGCGAAGGAAGTACACAAGTGCCGGCTCTGTTTCAGACCTGTAGACAGTCTCTAGAAACAAGCTGGCTCTTCAGGAATGCTCAGGCACCATACACAACATAGGCTCCATCCATTTTCCTCTAGGAGGCTGTGCTCAGGTATGCCGCCTCCCCGGTTCCCGAGGAAAACTTCTCCCACTCCCCTATCTAGCTCTGATCATCCCAAACGGATGATCCCTTGGGGGAGGGGGAGAGGAGAGTGTCATTACAGGGTCTCCTGTAGCACAGGCTAATCCATAGCCAAAGATGACCTTGACCTCCCGATCCTTCTGCCTCGACGTCCTGGTAACACCGCTTTGCAGTCTTCGCCAAGCGCCGATTTTGCGCACTGACCCTGCCAGCTCCGCCCCGCCGCAAATCCCAGACCGGCTCCGGGCAGCGACCTAAGAGAGCTGCAGAGGCCCGGGGACCCGCGGCCAAACCTACCTGCGCTCCTCTACCTCGGCGTTCCGCTCCAGCTCCAGCAGCTCTAGCTGCTGGGCCACAAAACTCTCCACAGTGGACGAGTCCATCTCCTCCCTCCACCGTGCAGCCCCTGACTGGTGCTTCCTGCTCGGCCAGTTAATCCTGTAGGAGCCGTGTTCCCGTCGGACCGTTTTCCCCACCGGGCCAGAGTCCGCAAAGGACCTATGCTCTCTGCCCAGGCAGTGATTCCGGACCCACTCGTTTCCTGTGTTCCCTGCCAAGCTAGTGAGTCTAGTAGGACCTGTGTTTCTCTCCTCCAGGTGTTCCCTACCGGGTTAGTCCGTCGACGCACGAGGTTCGCGGTGCTTCCGCTTCCGGTTGGGACCGTGGGAGATGGCGGCTAACATAGCGGCCTTGGTATTGCCAGGCGCTTTTGGGCGGCTGCTGTCTGTGTGTAGCCGCAACATCCTGGGACCCTCAGGACCTGGATCTGGTGAGACCAGGGAGGTCCGGTGGGGGAGGAAATAGAAACGGTGCGCCCGCCGTCTGCCGCATGTGTATCTGAGTCCGCCTTGGTGCCTGATGGATTGGTTGCGTGTGTCGTGAATATTGCACGGGATTTGGAGTACGGTTCCTTCAATTCGTTGTTAAATACTGACAAGACCTCTTAAACTTACGTGTAGGTCCTGTATTACAGAGACGCAAATGGGCTTAGAGAAGTGACCCACCCAGGGTCATACAATGGGGAGAAAATCGATTTAGAAGCTGCTAAGTAGGGCTTTAACGCCTAAATGTGGACCATTGTCCTCGGGCTACTAGCTACCCTCGGATCTGGAAAATGACATTGAAGAAAGGAGTGAGTAATTTTAATGTTAGGACCTTAGACTGTGGGGTGAACCATCTTGAAACATAACTAGTAACTAAGTAACGTGTCTTTAATTTTATTGGCCGGGCCCTTTTGGTCTGTATGTAGATGGGTGCACATGCCGGTGGGAAAACCAGATGACAATGTCAGATGACTACTATTACTTGGACCTTTTCTTTCTTTTCCTCTTCTTTTTCTTCTTTTTTTTTTTCATTTAAAAAATTTTAGACTTATGGTGATGTTTATGTGTGTGGGTGTCTTATCTGTGTACTTGAGTGAAGGTGCCTTTAGAGGCCAGAAGAGGGGTTGAGATGTTAATCCATAGATGCCAGGAGAAAGACCACTGACCCAAATCATCATGGCCAAATTAATTGAAGCAAACTTTCTTACTTGTGTACACAGGCTACCTCCCACTAAGGCAGGGTTCAAGATGTTAGCATTGGACATGAGTGAAATAAGGGTTGTTATAGTTCAGGAGGAGGGTGTTTCCAAATGGGGATTTGGCAGGCAAATAGGTGGGGGTTACAGCAGCAGAGCATAAGCATAACAAGTTGGTCATACCAACCTCCTGAAACAAAGGTGTGAGTGCAAGGGGGTACTAACAAGGGGGTCATAACCTTGTGAAACAAAGGCATGGTTGCCCTTTCCTGGAACAGGCAGTAGAGAACCATTTGTAGTTAAGGTTATAGGTGGGGCATATAACCTTTTCTCAATCCTTGAGAAACAGATTTAATCATAAACTGGAACAAATCTTGCTTTACTGTAAGATGGCTTTCAAGCCTAAGAGGGACACACACTGGTTTATCACAGATCCCCCAGAGCAGAGGTTGCAGGCTTTTGTGAACTGCCGTGCAGCTGCTAGGACCCACACTTTGTCCTCTACAAGAGTAGTAGGTACTCTGAACCACTGACTCATCTCTCCAGCACCTCTCCACCTTATTTCTAAAGGTTTCTCACTGATCCTGGAGTTGGCTATTTGCTTAGACTGGCTAGTCAACAAGCCCCCGAGAACCCTTTGTCTCCTCTTCCCAGTGCTGGAGTAACAGAAGGGCGGTGCTGTGCCTGGCTTTTTTATTTTAATACATGTTCTCACACATGTGTAGCAGGCACTTTACCCACTGAGCCATCCCAGTCCTCACCGGGACTTTTTCAGAGGCAGGTTATGATACAGCAGGTTAAATGGACACCAGCAACAGGTTTGTGCACTTCATTACATTAACTACCCACCATGTTTTTGTTGTTCTTATAGCCTCTCTCTGGTCTGCTTGTCAACGGTTCAATTCACAGAGTGCTTCATCTCCACAAAGGTAATACCGAAATGTGGGTTTGGTGATTTTTCCAGTATCGGTAGAAATGTTACTTTCAAGTTAAAACTTCTCTACATTTGAGGCTGGGCGTGACAATAGACTTGGTGGCACAAGTCTTTGCTCTCAGCACTTAGGAGGCATTGGCAGAGGCAGATGGATCTCTTTCAGTTTGAGGCCAGCCTGGTCTCATAGCAAGAACTACATAATAGAGAATCTGTCTTCAAAACAAAATAAAAACAACAACAATAAATTTCTCTACATTTTGATGGAGTTGGGGTGGGGGGTGCTATAGCTCAGTGATAGCATGTTGGCCTCACATACTTAAGGCCTTGGGTTCCACCTTTAGCATAAATGCATATACATTTATACATACAGTTCTCTCTGCAACAGAAATCATGCATGCATACATGCGTGCATTACATATATGCATACCCCCAGAACAACATCTGATATACAGATGGTTTGGCCCTGCAAAACCATTCTCAGCAGCAGAAGCCTCTTTGATTCACAAAAGGAGAAATTACAAAACAGAGTCTGAAAACATGAAGAAACCCCAAGTGGCATTTCACTGAGCAGCCTGTTCTTCCAGTTCTCTTGTGACAGGTCCACCCCTCCTGCCAGGCTTCATTTTCCCAGCTCCCTCTTTCCATGTTCTTCATCTGGCTCTGTCATGTCCAGTCACAGACCTACAGTACAGAATCTCCTTCCAGCTATTCCTGGTCCCCCTCAAGGTCGTTGCCTAGCCACAGACAATGGAGTTCATGTTCCTAGGGACTCTAAGAACTGGTATTTTAGGAAAGTGTCCATTCATTGCACAGATGTGTACAGAGCCATCCAGTGTGCTTGTGAACAACATAGACAGGCAAGGCTTAGGTCTGCACGTTCCCCTGGAGATAGGCTGGTTGGAATGCCTTTGTTAGTGATATAGAGTCAGCGTTATCGTTGTGGATCTTATACCCTTCCATAGCAAACTTGTACACACATCCTCCTGAGGCTCACTGCACAGCTGTTCCCTGGGGACTTGGAGCCGACTTTTATGGGCATGTGATGTGTGTTTATGAAATGCTTTTGCAGATATGTTCCTAAGACCTCCCTGAGTTCACCACCCTGGCCAGAAGTGGTTCTGCCGGACCCTGTTGAAGAGACCAGACACCACGCAGGTAGACTTTGCAGGGGCAGGGCAGTGTGACATTTGTAGCCCTAGCTCTTGGGAAGCCCAGGCAGAAGGACTGCTGAGGGTTTGAGGCCAGCTAGGCTACAAAGTGAGACTCTAGCTCAAAAAATAAAAATAAAATAAAATAAAAATAAAAAGGGAAACGAATGGGCAGCACCTGTGCCCATTCCTGTGAGCCACTGAGGTAATCCTTGCCGTGGAGAAAGATAGCAGGTGTCTGAGTGCTCTGAACTGCAGGGCATGTGAGTCCTCACGGTTGGTTGGTAAACACCAGCATTTAAGATGAGCCTTCATGTGATAAACAGCCCTCCAGCATCGGCCGGGAGGCAGTTGGCTGATGGGAGGAGTAGTGGGCGCTCCTCTGTCTCCAGCTGTGTTATGTGTCAGTGCCCACCTGTCATCGAAGTGCTCAGCTGGGAGGCGCACAAGTCCACATCCAGCCAGGGCTACATGTCAGGAAAGGCAGCGTGGCTGTCGCCAGGTGACAAGTCACATCGGAGTTTCCCAAAAGCTAGAAGCTCCCATCATTTCAGGGAATCTCCTGGTGTTTTAAAGTACTGTTTGAGATCCTTCTCAAGATACAGTCACCCCTGGGGATCTGGGCTTGGGTGGAGGACTTTCACGATAGCAGAATCTGTGACTGTCACACCCTGACCTGGAACAGCGATGTTTGTGAGCAGCCTGTACAGACCCTGCCTGGCCTCTCTGACTGTGTCAGTGCTCCCTCACTGCTCAGTGCACCATCAGGAGAGGTCTGTGTGTGTTTAGTGCACGCACCAGTTTTGGTGTTGTGTTTTGTTGTTTCCCTGAAGGCTCATTCTCATGGTGATGCCAGGAGCTGCTTTTGGCCTTGATCTTCTCCAGGGCAGGAATTGTCATGTCCATCTTATATGTCCAGCCCCTGGCCTATGGGTTGGGTTTGTGCCCAGTGGGGATCTATTGAGGGACTAGGACATGCGCCAGAGTGGTGATGATGGGGGCAGAGGAGGAGTGGGGGGGGAGGGCAGGTGGCACTGCCAGAGAAGAAGTGTGGGGTCAGGGAGACAGGATTCGGCTTCCTGGGCTGCAGAAGGACGGTCCCCTCGCTTCTTAGACGGCACACTCCTCACCATGGGGCGTTGTCCAGGTAGACTCAAGCTCACTGCAGTCCTGCTTCAGCCTCCCATGCTGGGATTATAGGTATGCACCATCATGCTCAGCTTATGCACTGGTTCTTAACTGAGTCAAAAAAAAAAAAAAAAAGCAAGACAAGACAAGATGAGGGCTCTGCCCCAGAAATACAGAAGTAACACATCTGCCAGCGCTCCTGAGCACACCAGCCTCACTCTCTACCTGCCTATTGGGTGGGTAAGGGGGGCTGGACAGACTGCAGGAGACTCTGCACAAGGGAGCCCAGTGGACAGCCAGCAGCCTGTCCAGTGCATGATTGCTACTGCTGTTGTCCTGCAGAGGTTGTGAGGAAGGTAAATGAGCTGATCGCCACGGGCCAGTATGGCCGGCTCTTTGCTGTCGTGCACTTTGCCAGCCACCAATGGAAAGTGACTGCTGAGGACTTGATTCTCATTGAAAATGAGTTGGACATCAAGTGTGGAGAAAGGATTCGGCTGGAGAAGGTGAGGTGCAAATTGTCTTGTGAGCTCAGGGCCTCGGGTACGCAATGAGCATCACTGAGAGGGTTTTCTCAGCTGCACTGAAAAACAAGAGTCCCTGCCAGAGTGGAAAGGGAGTGGAACCAGTCTGGGGCAGAGCAAAAGGGAAACCAGGGCTGACAGAAGGCAATTAGGCTGCGCTGTGTCTCCATAGACCCGATCACAGATGTAAAACCACCAGTTGAGCTTGGAGGGAGATTTCTAGCACCTGCTCTTTCGGGGAGGCTGGGAAAGTCCAACAGCGTAATGGTGTGCAGGCAGCAGTGATGGCTGCGGAAACAGCTTAGACTGATCATTTTATTTATATTTGAGACAAAGTCTCCTGTACCCCGGGCTGCCTTAAACTTGCTGTGTAGACAAGGCTACTCTTGATCCTCCAGCGTCTACCTTTCCAGTTTCGGGGCGGGGGCGGAGGGGTTGTCGGAGGTCGGCTTGCAGAAGTCATGTCCCTCCCTGGGCCTGGGCCCTGGGCCTGTGTTTTCAGTTTCCTGCTGAGGCTCAGCATGTGAACAGCACCTGCTCCCTGCTCCCTGTGCCCAGTGCTTTCTGTGACCCTGGCGAGGAGCGGAGGATTAAATACGCTACATTTTGTCTTAGGTCCTGCTGGTTGGGGCAGACAACTTCACACTCCTTGGCAAGCCACTCCTCAGGTAATGAGCTTCTAAACTCAAGCCTTGGTCCAGTTCCTGGGCTGCTTCACAGACTGGACACAGTGTGATCGGGCCCAGCGGGGCTTGTCACACATCATTGTGAGAGTTAAATGCCACACCTTCTTGTACAGTTCTAGTGGGTGTGTAGTGTCCCTGGAGACATCCAGCCAGGTGACTGGTCAGTCACTGATCCATTATAGTATAGCATTTCTGTCTGTCTGTCTGTCTGT
>CM053762.1:21071388-21101063 GCA_028658305.1 Pachyuromys duprasi
TCATCTTAAGGGCTGGTGGTTCAGCTCAGGGATAGAGTACCTACCTGGTAAGATTGAGGCCCTGTGTTATGTCCCAACACCACAAAGTTTAAATTTGTTTTTTATCTGTTGTTGGTTTTGTGTCTTATTTTGCTTTTTTTTGGGGGGGGGGTGCTGTCTTGAGACAGAGTTTAACTGTGTAGCCCTGATTAGACTAGAACTCATAATGTATACCAGCCTGACCTTGAATTTGTGGACATCCTCCTGCCCCTGCCTCCCAAGTACTGGTATCTGCAGCCACACCTGACTAAAAGGTTTTTTAAAATACTGTTCATTATACTTTCTTGCTGTTTTCAAAATGTTAGCAAGGAATAAACTAGATGTGAGGCACACAGAGCAGAGGCGGAGGCTCAGGTCAGACTCCATCTTTGGACGTAAAAGTTCAAGGTCAGTCTGGGCTACATGAGACCCCATTGCAAAACCAGAAATTCCGGGGGAAGCTTCACCAAGTTGTGGATAAAGGTGAAAAGCAATAAGGAGTTGCACTGTCACCATGCCACTCCTTTTCCTTTTTCTAGGAAGGATCTTGTGCGAGTTGAGGCCACTGTCATTGAAAAGACAGAGTCATGGCCCAAAATCAACATGAAATTTAGGAAAAGGAAAAACTTCAGGAAGAAAAACAGTAAGTGTGGGACAGTGTGGAGGGGGCCCGTGCACCCAGCTCATTGTGTTTGTCACCATGTTCCCTGCCAAGTAGCTGGGCAATGCCAGGGTGATGTCATCCCTAACAGTCATGCCAGCATTGTGTGGTGTGAGGGCCAGGACTACTCGATGCCTCATTGCAACCTACAGACCAGCATATGAACATGGCATGGCACCCACCTTGAGACCCTGAGGGACAGCAGTGGTATATTGGATTGTCTTGGAATACCGGAAGCAACTCCCAAATGTGCTGAGCATAGTTCACACTCCGTGCACAGGTCAGGCTTGGGTGGTAATAACAGGATAGGAAGCTCTTGGCAGACAGCTTTGCGCTGTCAGCACGTTTGTGCATATGACATCACAGATACTTCAAAGAGAGACATGATTAGATGCTCAGGAACAGGTCCCTGACCTCTACAGGAAGTGGAGAGCCAGCTGTGCTCCTTGAAGTCAGTGAGGCTAAGCAATCCACATTCTTGCTTCTTGATGCTCTGCATTAGCCCTTTAGGAATGGGCCCAGGAGTGTCATGGAGGTGCCAAATACAAACATCCTCTTTGTGGTCAGGCCATGACCACTGGCTGAATTTTAAGGAATTGTGGAGGCTTTTGATACAGGATCAGTGCTCATCTGAAGGCTGGAAGCCGAGAATGCTCAAGAGGCCCCAGAGCCAGTGTGAGGAGAGAGACTGAGGGAATGGCCAGTTTAGGGGTGTCTGGGATGAAGCCACAGTGCCTGGTACCAACAGAAGGCTGTAATCTGGGCCCTCAGCATCAACTGAGAGCTGCCCCAGAGCTGTTCTAGAAACAAAGACACGCTCTCCCACAGGGAGGAGTGGCCATGAGGCCGCTGGCCTGAGGTGAGGGTGGAGTCTGAGGGTGATTTCTCAGGTACTGCTTCCCTTTGGGATGGGTGGGGGCAAGACAGTGGTTGGTCTGGCTCAGCAAGAAACCTCAGTGATGGTGAAAGTCACAGGAGAACAGTGCCAGATAGCAGGTGTGGTGCCAAGGCCAGGCGGACCGTGGAGGGAGGAGGGAACACCAGTGTCCCTTGCCCCTCAAGTCAGTCTCCCATCCCTTGGGTGGGGTTGGGAGGGTCCCAAGGGTAGATGCCACTACCTCCTCATCTTTGAGAGAGCACCTGATAACTAGGTGCTAATAGATGTGGCCCATCCCCCATTGCCTGCTTTGTTCTGATGTAGTCATTGTCTTCAAAGCAGCAGGCGCTCCATGAACAACTGGAGAGCCACGGAACACCAATCCCCACAAGGCAGAGGGGCAGAGGGCAGGGCCCAACAGAGTGGCTGCAGAATCTGTCTCTAGGAGTGTCACAGCAGCAGATGAGGCCAGGCTTATCCGCTCACACTTGTGGGCCCAGCACTGAGGAGACTGAGGCAGAGTTCCCAGCCAGCCTGGGCAACAACAGCAAGAACCTGTTTCAAGCCGTGCCCAGGACCAGTGAGATGACTTGACAGCTAAAGACACTTGTCCACTCCAGAATCCACATGGTGGAAGGAGACTACTAACTTCCCCCCAAGTTTTCTTCTGATTTGTGTATGCACGAACACACACTCATAACCACACTCACACTGTGGCAACCTGCGTGCACACACACAATAAATGCAATTTTTAAAAAAGGTTTTTTCCCCTTCTTTTTTTAGGTTTTTCAAAACAGGGTTTCTGTATGTATAGCCCTGGCTATCCTGGAACTTGCTTTGTAGATCAGGCTGGTTAAGAAATTTTTAATCAGCTCCCTACCCTCCCGCCAAATAATAGTGCAGCTGCAGCGGCTTGGATTGCAGTCTCGGGTCCTATCCCAGTCTGTGTTAGCAGGGGGCCTCTCCCATCCCTGTCCCTCAGAGTGAGCAGGCCCACCCTGCCCTTGAAGCCTTAAGGCCAGTGTGGCTGTGGGAGCAAGCCCTTGGCTGTAGGCCACTGGGGGCCCAGCATTTCCAGCCGTAGGTGGAGCCCGTGAGGTGGTGGTCAGTACACATCGGAAATGGACATGGCCAAGGGCCAGGTGGAATGCACTATTGGGGTGAGCTGGTGCCTGGGCAGAACCCCCGAGACAGGTGTCTGTGAAGGAGATGAGGCTCAGCCTGTGACAATGTTCTCTCTTTCAGTCACTGTGAACGCACAGACCATCCTCCGGATTAACACCATTGAGATCGCTCCTCAATTGCTGTGACCACAGAGCGGATATCTAAGAAGCATAAAAATAAGCTCAGGTCTGTGCTCAGGAAGCTGAGGCAGGAGATAATAAATTCCAAGCCAGGTTGGGCTACACATGTAGCAAGACCGTGTCTGATATGAAAACAAATAAAAGTATTTTATAGGAGACTGAGCCTGTGTTCTGCAGTTAAAGGCAGTTCATGCCTGATCGGTGGGGGACATCGTCTGTATCTAAACAGCCATTACCCTGAACTGTAGCAGCCTGGAGGAAATGACTGTGTTAGGCCCAGCATGAGCCTAATTTCCTGAAGGAATGAAGAGAACTCAGGACACCAGGCTTCATGGATGCAATATCGCAAGAGGTTTATTTTAACCATTGTGCAATGGGGTCACCCCTGCTGGTCAGCAAAGAGTGGCACTGGGAGACCAAGGCTTGGGTTTTTAAAGGACAAGGCACGGGAATTTTCAGGGGTTGCGGCCCTGGCAATTCAGGATTGGATGAGGTGTTTAACTTTTAAAATAATTGGTTGGTTCTGGGCACCCGTAGGTCTGGTCAGCCCTGTTGTAAACATCTAGGGAATATCTGATCTTCAAGTCATAGAATTCCCTGCCATATGAGATATAGCTGCAGCTAAAGGTGGGAGAGTGATTAACTCATCCTGTGTCTGTTCTGAGGAGTCGGGGCTGCAGGCTTTTGGTCAAAGGTCAGGGGCTATTCAGGAGAAGGATTGGGGCCATTTGGCCCAGTTTCTAAACGAAGTTTATTTCACAGGCACTGGCCAGTGATTTTCTCCTAGTAGAGATCTCTGCTTGTTCTCTTCCTTATCTCTGCCCTCACAGATGGCCAATGTCAGGAACATTTACATTCCTCTGTTCTCTGGAGAAGCGCTAAGAGGCTTTAATTAACATGGGCCTAAAACTTGAAAATATAAGTTATAAGGCAATTAAAAGAGACATAGGTTACTAAGTTAGTCTGATTCCTTCAACTGACCAGGCCCCATCCCAACCCTGAGCCAAGCTGGCTGCTTGTACCGACAGGCATGGTATTCTTGGCAGCTGTGGCAGGGACAGAAGTGGGGAAGGCCAGGAGTTAGCGGGATAGCTGCTGGAGTTGGGCATGCAGGAAGCCCTGGGTTCCAATCCCAGCTCTCAGAGGCTAAAGCGGGAGGATCCCATCTTCAAGGTCATCTTCAGCTGCATGGTAAGTCCTGGGCCAGCCTGAGCTATATGACCCTGTCTCAGGACCCTACTCCAGGTAGAAGGCTGCAGCTGACCAGATGTATGCTGAGTGTCGACTGCGGTTCTTTCCCGCCATCACTCCATCAGGCAGAGGTCACAGCTGAGGTGGTCAGTGCTCCAGCAGGATGGCAGAGAGCACAGTGCTTTCTGGAGACTGTCACGGGTAGGGCAGAGGGTGAGGCAGAAGGGAATTCTGATCCTAGGAAGAGTTTGGGTCTCCAAGGCTGTACCCTGTGAGTCAGGCCCACCTTGGGGAAGACTACCAGGAAGGTCTCCCAGGCTCTAAGGACCAAAGCCAGAAGCATGGAGTCAGAGGAACCACAGGCCATCCACAGGAATGGCAAGAGTCTCCTCTGGAGATGGGAGAAGAGCAATGACAGGGTGGGGCTTTGGGGCTGGGGTGGGAGGCAGAGCCCTGAAGACTGGCCAGGTTCCCCTGCAGCTCCTTCCGTGTGCAGCAGGGGGCAGCACACCACTGGCCAGCTCAGCCCTAAAGCCCGAGAAGGGAGGGAGGTGCTGGAGAGCAGGCCTCTAGCACTATCGCAGGCCTCTGACTGCTGACATGGCCCAGATGGTCAGGCCTTGGGTGTGGAGTGCTCTCCCCGCCATTTAGCATGGCAGCAACCTGCAACTTCTGCCAGTCAATCAGTACGTGTGCACATATATGCCACAGAGAACGGTTCTCCGGAACTGGACCTGCCTTGCATCTCATTTTAAGACAGTGTCTTCCCCACTGCTGCCAGGTCAGCTGACCATCCTGCCTCCTCACTTCCTGGAGCTATACTGGGATTGCAGACATGGCTTATCCGTGGGGCCGGGGGTCTGAGCTCAGGTCTCCAGGCTAGTGCAGTAAGTGCTTTACCACTGAGCCATCCCCGACCCAGCCTCTTATATTTATTATTTGTTTGTGTGTATGTCTGCTATGAGAAAGGACAGAGGCGTTGCAGACCACTGAGAGCTTGTGTAACAGGCAGTTGTGTGTTTGCCTGACATGGGTGCTGTGAAACTCAGGCCCTCTGCAAGAACAGTGTGTCCACTGAGCCACTAGCCACTGAGCCATCTCTCCAGCCCAATGTCTAACAATTCCTCTGGCCGTTCACAGCTCATGCTGGAACCCTGGAAACCAGCTCTCTCCTGCCTCCTCCTGCTAGCTTAACACTGTCTCTGAGCCCTTCTGGTCTAATATTCCTCAACTAAGTCTTGTACACGTCTGTACTGTCATTGTTTTGTTTTATAGATGGGATGTCTCTCAGGCTGGCCTCAGACTTAGTAGAGAATGATCTAGAATCTCTGATCCTCCTGCTTCCACTTCCAGACTACTGGTATCATGGGTGCACACACACTCACACTTCATTCTTGCAGTGCTGGGGTTGGGGGTGGGGGCTAGAGCTTTGTGTATGCTAGGCCAGCACCCTGCCGACTGAGCGACATTCCCAGAACAGCTTTTTGTTTTGTTTTCTTGTTTGTTGTTGTTGTTTGTTTTGAGAGAGGGTTTTTCTGTGTGTAATTTTGGCTGTCCTGGAACTCACTTTGTAGACCAGGCTGGCCTCCAACTCACAGAGATCCACCTCCCCCTGCCTCCCAAGTGCTGGGATTAAAGGCGTGCACCACCAGCACCTGGCTTGTTTGTGGTTTTAAATGTTATAATTAGTGTCTGTGTCCAAAATTGAACAGAAGTGTCTTAGTTCAAGTGACAAGCCCCCATCTCACCAGCTTGTCTGTTGTTTAAGACAACCTCTTGCAGACTGGTTGGCTCAGCAGGTAATGACTTTGCCTGATAACAGGATTTCAGTCTCCCAAATGTGCATAGAACTGACTCCTACAGATTGTCTCATGACCTCCAAACAAAGTTAAATGTAATTTAAAGATTTTACTCATGGTGTACGTGTGAGTTTATGTGCACCACCTGTGTGCAGAAACCAGAGAAGTCATTGGGTCCGCTGGACCTGGAGTTCAGGAGGCTGTGGGAGGCCCTGTGAGTGCTGGACCTGGAGTTCAGGAGGCTGTGGGAGGCCCTGTGAGTGCTGGACCTGGAGTTCAGGAGGCTGTGGGAGGCCCTGTGAGTGCTGGACCTGGAGTTCAGGAGGCTGTGGGAGGCCCTGTGAGTGCTGGGAACCAACCACTAGTCTTCCAGGAGAGCAGTGAACAGGTTTTTGTTTACCCCTTCCGTTTTTGAGACACGGTTTCTCTGTGTAGCCCTGGCTATCCTGGAACTCATTCTGTAGACCAGGCTGGTCTCAAACTCACAGAGTTTTGCCTGCCTCTGCCTCCCAAGTGCTGAGATTAAAGGCATCTGCCCCTACTTCCTGTTAAACAGTAAGCACTCTCATTGGCTAAATTATTTCTCCAGCCCCAATAAATATCGTTTTAAAACAAACCTGGGGTTGAGGCTGGAGAGATAGCCCAGTGGTTCAGAGCACTGGCTACTTTTCCAGAGGACCTGGGTTCAATTCCAGCACCCACTCGGCAGCTCACAGCTGTCTGTAATTCCTTTCCCAGGGGACCTTACTCCCTCACGCATGAAGGCAAAACACAAATTCCATAGAATAAAAATAAATTAGTTAGGGGCTGTAGAGATGGCTCAGAGGTTAAGAGCACTGGTTGCTTTTCCAGAGGTCCTGAGTTCAATTCCCAGGAACCACATGGTGGCTCACAACCATCTATAACGAGGTCTGGTGACCTCTTCTGAACTGCAGGCAAAACACTGTATATATAATAAATAAATCTTTAAAATTTTAATTAATTAATTAGTTAATTGGGGGCAGGAACCAAGCCTGTGTTCCTAGTACTTAAGAATGTGTAAGCGAAAGGATCAGAAGTTGAAGGCCAGCTTTGGCTCTATGGGAGATTTGAGGCCAATCGTGGCAACAGGAGACTCTGTCTTAAAAATAAATTAAATAAATATCCCCAATTCCATTCTACCAGTGAACCAGAGGTGGCCCTCGTGGATGGCCCAAACACCCTCTCCAGTGAAATGCAGCTACTATCTGTGAGGTCCCGGGTCACCGCAGGAAGGTCCTGTCAGGTCCTTTCTGTCTACAGACCTCCAGCTGGGCCTGGCCCTCAGTCAAAGCACTCCCTGCGTGGGCTGTACTGTGACAGCGGCAGGGTTCAGGGCTGGCAAAGGTCTGTCCTAGACACCACAGGACCCCCCTGTCCTCCCTTTGCACGTAGCTCTGGGGACCAGTGCTCACAGCAACAGCTGCTGTGCCTTTTCCGCCAGCGGGTCCACACCCCAGACCTGCGGCACCTTCCAAGATAACAGAAGCACATTTAGAAGATACGGTGCCCTTTGACCCAATTCCAGGGCAGCCACCACCCTGTCTTGATGGCTCAGCGGCTCCAAAGGCAGAGGCACAGCTGCCTGAGGTCTAGAAATATGTCACCTTCCTCCCTTTCATCCAGGGGATGGCTCCAGGGGGCCAGTTCTCCTGTGGGGTCCTGGAGCTCCAAGGACACAGGTCTGAGGGCGTAGCCCCTCCCCCCTCCCAGCAGCTGGTGAATACTAACTGCTGGCAACATTTTGCCACATTGTCTCAGGAAATGATTGCTGAGCAAAGGTCATTGGGTCATTCATTTTAAAGAAAAAGCATGGGGCTAGGGAGACGGCTTAGTCAACACCCTTCTTGCCATCCAACCAGGAGGATCTGAGTTTGATCCAGAACCTACGTAAAAAGCCAGGTGTGACTGGCAAGGCAGCTCAGCAGGCAAAGGTGCCACTGCCCTGACAACCTACGTTTTATCCCAGAACCCACACAGAGGAGAGAACTGATTTCTCCAACTTAGTTTTTTACTTCCACAAATGTGCCCTGTCTCACACACACACACACACACACACACACACACACACGTACTTTTTTTCAAGCTTGGCATGACAACACATCAGCTGTCTTAATGCTCCAGGTGCAAAGCCGGGAGGACCCCCCAGGGTTCACAGCCTAGCTCACTGAATTGTCTGTGCACTACAGATTCAGAGAGAGACCTTGTATGGAAAACACAAGATAGAGCGTTGGGCACAGTGGTGCATGCCTTCAGCCCAGCACTCAGAAGGCAGAGACAGACTAACCTGGTCTACAAAGGGAATTCCAAGGTCAGCACTCTATATGGTGAGACCCTGTCTCAAAAGGTGGGGGTGAGGGGGCAGAAGCAGAAAGCCAGGCTTGGTGGCACCCACCTTTATCCCAGCAAGTGGGATGCAGAGGTAGACAGATCCCTGTGAGCTTGAAGCCAGCCCAGGCCATCGAGATGACTCAGTAGCACTGACTGCACAAGCCTGAAGACCTGGCTTCAAGGCCTGGAACCCACAGAAGGTAGAAAGAACCAATTCTATTAAGTTTCTTCCAACTTCCACACCAATGTGTGTCACATGCATACCTACATGAACATACACACACACACACACACCACACACACACGACACACTGTGTTGAAGCCACCATGCATACCAAGATATGACAGAAAACCAAAAAGATGTCACCCTAATGTACAAAGGGCAGTGACCAGGCTCAGGAGAGATATCAGGGAGGCTCCTGGGTACTGGGTGCACATGGGGGTGAGGTGGTGGCTTTCTGCCCATCTCCTTGGGATCTTGACCACATCAGAACACATTCTGGGTTTGAGGCTAGGGAACGGACCACAAACAGATAGATGCTCCTCCATAGGACTCGCTTCCCGCCAGCTCTGTGCTGCAGCACCAGCCCCTTGCAGTGCACATGGGCAGATGCCAGAGGCTGCAGGCCACCCCAGCCCTGGCTGCCCTTCCAAATCCTGTCCATCAGCCGCTGTAAAGCTGCACATGTCTCCCAGGACCGGCATTAGGCAATTGCTCTTCCTCTCCTTTCCTCACCCAGAGCCCTTAAAGCCATTAGGCTCTCCTGAGGGTTGTTTTTTGCTATCTGCACTGAGCCTACTGTTTCAGTTTTACTTGGCATGGGGTCTCCCTACATACCCAAGCTAGCCTCACAACACTCCTCCTTTTTCAGCCTCTCCAGTGTTGGGATGGTAGGTGTACACATTGCCCATTGGCCACACCCAAGTTTATGGTATTGAGGGGCCTTATGGGGTGAGATGGGCCAGGACAACACGGGGGTGGGGCCCAGCCTTGGCAAAAGCAGAATTGGAGATTAAGTCCTATGAAAACACTCGCGCGTGCACACACACACACCTACCTTTAGAGAGGCTGTCTAAGAAGACCCAGGACTCCTTGGTAAGGAAGCTGCAGACTGGTAGCTCAAAGCCTCCCTGCAGCCTGGCGGGAGCCACCCGGGATGGAAGGGGCGTATTGTGCTTGAGGGGGCTGTCAGTGCCAGAATGTGTAAAGAATCCCTAGAAAACAACCGTGTTTCTTTCACCTGGATGCCTCTGGGAAGAGAAACTGGCTGGCTAGAAGCCTTCCCCACCTAGTGCTGTAAAGCCAAACCCTGAAGGAAGGGCTGTGGGATTCAGGCAACAGGCTTCAGAGCAGGTGTGTCTAAGCAGTTAGCTCGGGGTGAGGCATGATGCCGGATCAGCCAATGTTCCCCTGGTTATAGAGGAAAACACAGGCAGCTTTATGGCTTGGATCTTCCCGTGCCCGTTAAAGGTCCACAGATCAAAAGTTTGGATCCCAAGGCGGTGGCACCATCAGGAGGCACTGGACCCTCTAGTAGGTGGAGCCTGGCAGGAGGAAGCTAGGTCATTGGGGTTGTACCCTGGATGGGGGTCACGTCAATTAGTTCTCTCGTTACTGTGAACGAATACCTTACAAAAGCAACTTCCAGGGGGAAGAAAGGATTTCTTTTAGCTCAGGGTTTAGGGGACGAAGTCCGTCATGGTGCAGTCACAATGGCAGGAAGGAAAGGTGACAGGAGCAAAAGGTCACATTGCACCCAGGCAGGAAGTAGAGAGGCGACTGCTGATGCTCAGCTCGTTTTCTTTGCTGCAGGGTGGACCCCAGCTCAGGGCGGGTCTCCCCTTCTCACCTGAGGAGGCGTTTCTTCCCATAAACGTTATTAACCAGACATGCTGAGCAGGAGCCTGTGAAGAAGGTCAGGCATGCAAGGATGGACAGATCCTGTTCCGAGCACTTGCTGTTCTTCCAGAAGACCAGAGTTCCGTTCCCAGCACCCACACCAAGCAGCTCACAACCACCTTCAGCTCCAGCTCACAGGGATCTGTTGCCTTTGTCTGGACTCCGCAGACGTGCATGTGCACACACGCATGTACGAGAGCACATACACACACACATAGACACACACACTTACTTAAAGAAAGGGATTTTTGTGTGTGTGGCGTCGTGTGGGTGTAAATGGTAAATGGTGCGTGTTTAGGGAGGCCACAGCTCAACACTGCGTGTCTTTCTCGATCACCCTCCACGTTATTTCTTGAGACTGTCTCTCACTGAAGCTAGCTCACTAATTTGACCATTCTTGGTGAACAGCAAGACACCAGAAGAGCAGTTGAATCTCAGGTGGCATCGAACCTTACAAGAGAACACCGGCAGGCCCACCTTTCTTTTTTTTTGTTTAAGATGTATCCATTATGGGCTGGAGAGACGGGGCAACAGTTAAGACTACCTATTGCTCTTACAGAGGACCAGGGTTCAGTTCCCAGCACGCACATGGTGGCTCCCAACCGTCTGTAACTCTGGTTCTGGGGATCTGATGCCCTCTTCTGGCCTCCACAGACACCAGCCATGAGTGCCGTGCGCATACATACATGGAGACAAACATATAAGATAAAACTAAATCTGAAATGTTTAAAATATATTTATTCATGTATGTGAACATTTTGCCTGCATGTAAGTACATGCCTGGTGCCCACAGTGGCCAGGAGACCCTGGAACTAGAGTTTTAAGTAGTTGTGAGTCACCAGATGTGGGTGCTGGGAACTGAAGTCAGGTCCTCTGCAAGAGAAGTCAGTGCTCTTAATGCTGAACCATCTCTGCAGCTCACTGCGGGTCCCTTGCTGGTAGTCACAGCTGCTCTGACTGAAATGGTGATGGCCTTCCTGCCCCAAGGACAGTGTTCTGCAGCACCTTCCCTCTGGTAAAAAGCAGCAGTAAGCACTGCCCTGCCTTCTGAAAGAGCGACAGCCGCACATACGTTGGTTGGCTGGAATTCTTAACTTAAGAATGTGTGTGTGTGTGTGTGTGTGTGTGTGTGTCCTCTGGAAGAGCCACCTCTCCAGCCCCATGGCTGTTTTAAAAAATCTTCCCTATATCAGAATTCCAGAGGCCCTTGAAGCACTGGTTGTGCTTTACCAGATGAGAGTCTTTGGGTTGCACGGCTGAATGAAAATGAACGAAGCCATGGTGCCTAGTGATCAAGGCCTGGTAGACCAGTGCTGCCTCCACCTGCCACCTGGCCCAACACAGTGACCAAACTTAATGTCCCTCCCGTGGATGGTAAAGTTGGGGCACATAGGGGGTTAAAGGAGAATCATAGCTCAGGGTAAAGAAGTGACGTGGCCTGTAAACAGGGTGTCTGCTCTAATACGAAAGCCCTGAAGATAGTTCAGTGGGCAAAAGCAACCTAGCCTGATGACTAGAGTCTGATTCCCCAGACCCCATGGCAAAAGGAAAAAAACAACTTCTGGGACTTGACCTCTGACCTCCACATGTGTGCCATGCCATGTGCATGCCCACATACATGCCCACATACAACAAATAAAATCTAATAACTTTTACAAACAAGGAGCTATTTAGCTCATCCTGCCAGGGTCCCCAGAAGGTGAAAGCCATTGTATGGGGGCGCCCGTGGCTGTCTGTGGAACCTGGTAAATCCCATCAGAAGCCTTCAGCCTTCAGTGGTCCTCCCCGGAAACGGAAACATGTCCATCTGATCCATTCACAGACTGGACTAATTATTCCTTTTGGTTTTGTTTATTTATTTTGTTCTTAATTGTTTAAGAATATAAGTATGTATGTATGTATTTATATGTGTATAAATGTTTTGTTCCCATTTATGTTTGCACAGCACAGGTATGGCTGGTGTCTTCAGAGATCAGAAGAGGGCGTCAGTTCCCCTGGAACTGGAGCCATGGATGATATGAACTGCCATGTGTGTGCTGGGAATTGAACCCCGGGACTCCGCCAGAATGAGTGCTCTTAACTACTGAGCCATCTCTCCAGCTCCATGTTTTTGTTTTTATGACATGGGATCTCACCTAGCCCAGTGGGTCTAAAGCTCGCTATAAAGCTGAGAATGGTCAAGAACCCCTCATCTTCCTGCCTCCATCTCATGTGAGTGGCAGGTTGCTTCCCAGCAGAGGAGAGAGCTGGGAGATCCATAGGGATGTTTGCTTTCAGACACTGATAGACAGATGACAGATTGGTTGATAGTAAGTAGATAGGTAGTCAGGTAGATGGATGGATAGGTAGATAGATGATAAATGGATAAATGGATGGATTGGTAGACAAAGAAGTAGATATATGATGGATGGATAGATAGGTGGATAGATGGATAGGTGGAAGGATGGAAAGATAAGCAGATGATAGATAAGTGACGGATGGCTAGATGTATGGACAGATGAATGGGTAGGCAGATGGCAGAAAAGCTGATGATGTGCAATAGGTGCTGGAGAGATAGAGGGACAAATAGAGGAGCAGATGGTTGATAGATCACTGATGATTGGTTGGTTGGTAGATAATGGACAAACAGGCAGATAGATTGTAGATATACATAGATGATGATAGACAGACAGTCACACACCCAGACAGTCAGCACAGCAGACACTGGATGTGTGAGAGATGACTCAGGGTGCTACAAGCAAGCTGTGTCTGAAGGACGGTCTGCTGTTTCAACTGTTTGAAATCTTTGACGGAACCAAAAAGCACTGGTCCCCAGGGCTAGCCCAAGGCCAGCAGGAAGCAGTGAGTGTGTGACATTCTCCCTCTGCACACGGCATCCCAGGCCCAGCGTGTGGAGCCCTGGGTTACAGAGGATTCTTTCAAAACTCTGGAAGCACTGTGACACCTAAGAATGTCTGGAGTGAAATATTTAAACTCCCCTCGTGTAGGCTGGGGCTGCAGCTTGGTCTGTGAGGTGCTTGACTAGAAGGCATGAAGCTTGGGCTCCATCCCCAGCTCTGCATCAGCTCTCACATCTGTCATCCCAGAACTTAAGAGCTGGAGATAGAAGGATCAGGAGTTCAAGGTCATTCTCAGCTATGTTGGAAGTTTGAAGGCAGCCTGGGCTTCGTGAGATTCTGCCTCACAAAACACACACACAAACAAACAAAAATAAAACAAAGTGGTGTGTGTGTATGTGTACGTGTGTGTAGAGGGTGCATTTGCCTAGGTAGGTGCATGGAGAGGCCAGAGGTTTGACGTGGGAATGTTGCCCTCAATCTGTTCTCTACTTTGATTTTATTTTATTGACACAATCTCTCACTGACTAGGCTAGAGTGACTAACCAGTGAGCCTCTGAGATCCATCTGTCACCATCACCCAGGGCTGGGATTACAGGCGCACACTGCCATGCCCAGCTTTCACTTGGGTGCCAGGGATCCGGATTCAAGCCCTCATGCTTGCACAACAAGTGCTCTAACCACTGAACCATCTCCCTGGCACTCCCAGTGTGCAAGTGGGTTTCATTATTCATCAAGCTGGCAGGCCCAGTGACAAAGTGATGAATGAGATCATTCCACTGTTGCAAAAGTGCCGGGGACAGACAGCAAGCACCTGGAGTATCTGACAGGAGAAGATGTGAAGAAATTCCAGGCAGAAGCAGAAAGGTCCTGAGGCTGCGGAGTGAAAATGGCTCAGTATTCAAGGTCTTTGTGGGTGCTAGAAAGGAGGAGGCGCCGGGTGGTGAAAGAGTTAAACTGTCCCTCAAACAGTAACTCTGTGGGTTGGGCTGTCCCTGAGAGCAGAACCAACATGGGCTTGGAGTCACCCCATGTCCAGCTGGTTTCTGTGTCAGGTGGTTCCTGGGTGGAAGTCACGGCCCTACAGATAAAGAAAATGCAGCTTGCAGGGCCCAGAGCACCCAACAGAATCCAGAAGCTTCTACCTCCTGCTGATGCCAGCATGCAGTGGGCTCTCCGTAAACACTGGTTGGAAGCCAGGCATGGCGACTGGGTCCTATAATCCCAGTACTCAGGAAGCTGAGACAGGAGGATTTCCATGAGTTGGAGACCAGCCTAGACTATACAGAAAAGTCTAGCAAGCCTAAGATGTTTAGGGGAATCTAGCCAGCCTGGGCTACAAAGTGAGCCCAGATCAAAACAAAAAAACAAAAAACAAAAACAAACAAACAACAACAAAAAACCACATAGAATCTAGGGATGGTGGTATACACCTTTAGTCCCAGCACTTAGGAGGCAAAGGTGGGCAGACCTCTGTGAATTCAAGGCCAGCCTGGTCTGTACAAACAGTTCCAAGTTGGTCAGGGTTGGACAGAGTCTCAATCAATCAATCAATCAATCAATCATCGATCATCAATCGATCAATAAACCAAAACCTATACTGGGATGATAGCTCAATGTGTGAAGTACCTGCGGTATAAGCATGAAGACCTCTGACCAGCTCCCCAGACCCTGCACAAAATGCCAGTCACAGCAGCATGTACCTGGAGCCCCAGTGCCTGAGATGTAGAGATAGGTGGGTCCCAGGGCTCACTGCCAAACAGCCTAGCTATTCAGCAAGTCCCCAAGGGCCTTGAGAAACCCTGTTTCACAGAAGCAAAGCGGACAGCTCTGAGGGAGGTGGTCTCCACATACATGAGCTCACAAATGCGCATCTGCTCCCACAAGGTGCCACACATGTAAACACGTACACGCCCAAACATGCTTCAGCTGGGCATGGTTGCCACACACGCCTGCAATGTCAGCACCTGGGAAGCAGACACAGGAGGTCTGGCTCACCGCGCTGGGAAACAGGGGGCCAGACGCAAACGCCACACATTGTGTGACTTCGTTCCTATGAGGTCCATTCTATGAAATGTCCAGAACAGGCGAGTCCACAGGGGCGGAAAACAGCCCCGTGGTCACCTGGGGCTGACAGAGGCCCGGACGCCAGAGTGACTGCTGACGGTAGGAGTTTCCCATGCAGTGGGGACATGCTTCTGAAACTGATGGAGCTGATGGCTGCAGGGCTCAGGAAATATAGTAAACCCCAGCCGTGGGTGCACGGGGCCTCTCACGTGCCGCCCACACGCCAGCAAGACCAGCGGCTGGTTTGGCTGGGTTTTATTCTCATTTGTTCATTTTGTTTTGTGGTTCTTTTGAACCAGGGTTTCACTGTGTGGCTGTGGCTGGCCTGGCACTTGCTGCCACCCTCGTGCCCTCTGCCTTCTGGGATTACAAGCATGTAACACCAAAGCCCTCCATTTTGTTTTGTTACTTCTACTGATTTGTGTGTTTGCGTGCGCTTGAGAGCCACAGCCTGCCTGAGGAGCTCAGAGGACAACCTGCAGGAGTCGGTTCTCTCCTTCCACCGTCTGGAGCCCAGGAAGCAAACTTAGGTCAGCAGGCTTGGCTGCAGGCACCTCTACCCACTGAGCCATCTGGCCAGCCTGGCTTCTTTTGTTTTGAAGATGTGCTAGTAGAAATTCTTCAGCTCAATTTGGAAAATGACTAATGGTCTAACAGAAAACCAGGCAGAGTGAAAGGATAGTGTGTGGAAAAGGAAATACAAAAGGCTCAGCATAATTCATAATGAAAAAAAAAATGTGAATTAAGGGTCTGGGCATGGCCCAGAGGAAGGCCATTTGCCCAGCAAACACGGGATTCTGGGTTCATCCTGAGCACCGTAAACATATGCAAATTAAAACTATCCCTAGAATCTCCTATGTGCAAGCCTTTAGTTGCAATACTTGGGAAGCTGAAGCAGGAAAACAGTGAGCTTAAGGCCAGCCTGGGCTATGTGCAGGACATGCTCCAAAACAAAAACAAAAGGATCCCAAGGGCCATTACTCATTTCTCAGAACAGGCAGATCTCACACTTTGGCACCTGCTCTGTTTTGCTTGGCATGCCAGGAACCGAACCAATTGCCTTGTACATGCTTCACCAACATGCCACCACAGAGCTCCACACCCAGCTCCTTGGCACCCACCCTTGCTGAGACTTTGAAATGGCACACTCCCATCTGCCGTCAGGGAGTCACAAAGGGGCCAGTCCCCACCAAGAGTCAAAGGCTAGCCTCCGCATCCATCGCAGGGCACGCTAGGAGCGTGCAACACCGTCTGTAAGGATGCAACTGCCCAAGACTGATGCATGAGTTAACAGCGCATGGGAGGCACATGGCACCCTCTCTCCCTCCCTACTTATGGTCACTTAGAGGTCAGAGGTCAACCACAGGTGATAATCCTCAGGAGCCATCCACTGCTATCTTTGCAGATAGGGTGTCTTGCTGGCCAAAGGCTCAGCAATGAAACTTGGCTCGCTGGCCCGAAAACCCAGGGAGCTCCCTGGGCTCTTCCCTTGCACCGGTGCTGGGGTTGTCAGCACACACCACCACCACATCTGGCTTCTCTTTTTTTTTTTTAAGATTTATGTATTAATTTATTATTTATACAGTGCTCTGTCTGCATGTATGTAAAGGGCACCAGATCTCATTAGAGATGGTTGTGAGCTACCACATGGTTGCTGGGAATTGAACTCAGGACCCTGGTAGAGCAGCTAGTGCTCCTAACCGCAGAGCCATGTCTCCAGCCCCCCCCCACAGCTGTCTTTTTAACTGGGTTCTGGGGCTCTCACGCTGGCACAGCATGGGTTTCATAGAGAAAGCCATTGCCCCACCTGCAGAGGACAGTGTCTAGGGGACAGACCTCACCCAATCAGCTGGAGGCCCACATGGAACAGACAATGACCTTTCTTTGGATGAGAGGGGCCTCCTCTTTCCTAAGGGCCTTGACCTTGGAGAATCACTGTCCTTGCCTTTGAACCCACACTGCAGTGTCTCCCTGCCTTGCTCTCGAGCCCTGAGTCCATGGACCTTCTGAGGCAGCTGCAGAGGGCAGGTCTTGGTGTTGGGCAGCTCTGGGGAGTCACAGGCAGGCACAAGCTGCACCCCTGTGTGAACCCACACACAGGCCTATGCACCCATTTGCAAGCATGCACACTTCAGCACACAGTGCACCCAAGTCTCCTTTCAGGTCAGTCTCTTCTGACAGCCTAATAAAGATTTTATTTATAAATATTATATATAAATATTATTATAAATTTATTTATAAATATTATTTATAAACATTATATATAATATTTATAAATTATATATATATATATATATATATATATATATATATAGAGAGAGAGAGAGAGAGAGAGAGAGAGAGAGAGAGAGAGAGAGAGAGAGAGAAAGCTTTAATTCCCAGCACTCTAGAGGCAGAGCTAGGTGAATCTCTGAGTTGGAACCCCAGCCTGGTCTACAAAGTGAGTTCCAAGATAGCCAAGGCTATCTCGAAAAACCAAATAAATAAATAAATAAATAAGCAAACAAATAAATGAATAAGACCAGGGAATACAGCCATTTATTTATTTGTTTGTTTGTTTACAGTTTTGTATTTCCAGTTTTGAGGTTTTCTCACCTCACAATGAGTACCTATTCCTTTGGCAGTTTAAAATTAGCACAAGGAAGCTCCTGGCTCATGTCTGTGAGTCTAGAATTTGGGGGGGGCGGGGGCGAGGCTCAGGCATGAGAACTGCTGTGAGTTGGAGGCCAGCCTAAGCTACATGTATAGCAAGACTTTGTCTCCAGCAAACAGCATAACCTAGGGGTGGGGTGCTTGTGCTGACCTAACCGAGAGCAGGAATCTGGGAGTGCCTGCTGCCCTATAGGGAAGGCAGCATGCTGGGCCCCACTGAGGTCCCTAACCCACCCCCAAGTCCTACACAGGACCAGGGGCAGCTTCTCACCCTCTACAAGTATAAATGGCCCCCAGAGTGGCCAGTTCCTGCAGTCTGGCTGACCTTGACCCTGAATGACCTACCCTCACAGACCCCCAGCTCCTGGCCTGGTCACCTTCCCTCCTCCTCCCCCAGCACAAGGCGTCTGGATTCACCATCAGTGGCCTACAAGGGAAACAGATTTAAGGGTCAGGCAAACAGGCATCCCTGACTTAACCTGGGTGGAGTGTGGGCACCACAGCTCCTGGCCACACTCACCCGCACTCACAGGGAACACTCTCTCCAGCTCCCACCCCTCAGTGCTGGGGCGGATCTCCTGGGGAAACGATTCGCTTATCTGGAGGCCGGTTCCTTCTTTTTCCGTTGCACAAGTGCTGTAGGGTTGAAGGGCCCCAGGCCTTGGTGAAGTTCCAGATACAGAGCGGTGCCCCGAGATGCCGCCAGCCCCGAGGGCTGCTCAGAAGCCAGGGAGACAGGGTTATCGGTCTGTTTGAAGGTCTGAGAGATGAAGCAAATGACTGCAAGGCTGGACCTTGGAGTCCGTTCATTTCCCAGATGGGAAAGACTACAGCAATCCAGGAACAGTTCAAGGTCCTAGTGAGAGGGCCTCCCACCACCAACACACCCTACCTAGGCTGATTAGGAGCCATGGTCACCCCTCAGCTAAATGGAAAAGCTGGATGCCCATACAGATGGAATATTACTCAGCCATTAGTAGGAATTAGGGGCCAGGCAGCGGTGCGACACGCCTTTAATCCCAGCTCTCAGGAGGCAGAGGCAGGAGGATGCCTGTGAATTCTAGGCCAGCCTGGTCTACAGAGCTAGTTCTATGACAGCCAAGGCTACACAAAGAAACCTCATCTCGAAAAACCAAGGAAAAGGAGAAAAAGAAGGAATTGAGGTCTTTTACCACAGTACACCCAGGTGACCCCTGAGAATGTCATGCTCAGTGAAAGAGGCCAGACACAAATGATCACGTCATAGGGTCCCATTTATATGAACTGTCTAGAATAGGTGAATCTTCATTTTTTTAACCTGACAGAAAGACAGGTTAGTGACTGCGAGGGATTGGGAACTGGGGGCTAGCAGCTTTTTGAATGATTAAGAGAACGTTTTATTCTGGAATTGCCAACGATTATAGCACCTGTATACAGCCAACGCCCCCAGATCCTGTGTCTCCAAGGAACTTGTTACGATGCATGGGTCATGTCTTGGTAGGCTTTGCAGACTGAGAGCTTGCATTTAAAAAGATACAACAGTATACAATAGAGATGAGTCCGCTGGCTGAACGCAGAGCTAAGCAGAGCTGTGGGCCCTAGAGGAGGGCCAGCTTTACAAGCAATCCACCTAAAGCCGGTCACATGGAACCCTGCTGTCTCTCTTTTGAGATTTTCTCTCCTTCTCTGTCTGTCTCTGTCTCTCTCTCCTTTAGTGATACAGTCTTGCTGTATAGCCGTAGCTGACTAGAACTCCCTATGTAGAGCACGCTCACTTTGAACCTGTAGCAATCTGCCTCCCCCTACCAAGAGCTAAGATTACAGCTGTGTGTTACCATCCCCAGCTCAGACTGATTTTAAAATTACATTTGTGTGAGTGAGTGTGTGTGAGTGTAAGTGTGTGTGTGTGTGTGTGGTGTTGTACAGCGAAGGTCAGAGGACAACTATGAACCTCCTTGTAGATCCTGGGGATACTGAACTCGGATTGTCAGGCTTGGTGTTCAGCACCTTTCCCTGCTGAGCCAGCTCACCAGCCTTGAAATACAAACAAGCTGGACAATGTGGAAAGCTTAGCAAAAATTGCTTACTTTTTTAAAATTTATTTTTATTTTATGTACATTGGTGTTTGTGTACATGTGTGTCTATGTGAGGGTGTCGGATCCCCTGGAACAAGAGTTTCAGACAGTTGTGGGCTGCCATGTGGGTCCTGGGAATTGAACCCAGGTCCTCTGGAAGAGCAGTCAGTGCTCTTACCTGCTGAGCCATCTCTCCAGTGCAAAATTGCTTATTTTTTGTAAACAGTTTTACTGTGTCATTCCTTTCTTATTTAGACAAAAGAGGGTACATAAATAATATAGGAACAACAGGGAAAAGGGTAGATTATTGGATCTACTTTTATAGATATTTTATATTGATACAAAATTAAGGTTATGATTGGTTACACTGGTATAGATAATTTGTATACTGATACAAAATTAAGGTTCTATTTTGGTTACAGCATACTATGTATCAACTCTTTAAGTTTTGTACCTATGTAATTCTTAAAAATACAATGTGAAGATCTAGTCCTTTTGAAAGCTACTATCATAAACTGTTTAGGATAATTAAGAAATGCAAACTAGGGGCTGGAGATGACTCAGAGGTTAAGAGCACTGGCTCTTCTTCCAAAGGTCCTGAGTTCAATTCCCAGCATTCACTTGGTGGCTTACAACTATCTATAACGATATTTGGTGCCCTCTTCTGGCATGTAGGCACACATGCAGACAGAATACTATATAAATAATAAATAAATAAATCTTTAAAAATTGCAACCTAATAGTGAATCAAATTTGTGGTTTTGTTAGGTATTATCTTAGTTAAACACAGATGTTTTCTAAGTTAGTCAGTCAGTATATAGCTAGAAACAAGTAATTCAGATATACTAGAGATAGATGGTCTTCAAAAACCTCAGAGATCTATAGAATATGGCGTTTGAAGATATTTCATTAATTTAAGAATATTTTGACAATGAGACATGTCAGCTCCTGGCAGCACCCCTTTTCGACTTCCAAGAAGATGATGAGCATCAAAAAATTCTCCTTTAGGAGATGGCTTCATATATGACAAGCTAGCCATCAGGCAAGGAATGCCCTTGCTCCTACTGCAGACAGAATGCTGGACAAACTGGATTCAGGAAAGTTGAGTGCTGAGCTTTGCAAGGACAAGGTGGGCAAGTCCTTCATAATACCCGCTTCACAGAAAAGTTTGTCAGATATTCTGAGCCAGAAGGCTGAAGATGATGTTCCAACATTATAGAAATATCTTAAGAGACTGTCCAGCTAGCAGTCTTTATCATTTTTATAGTTTTAGAAGCTGCTTGTTCTGTACTTCTTGTTTATTCAGATAATAATTATCCTTCTCAGGTTTCTGATGGTGTTGAAGACTAAACAGTTATAATCTCACAACTAAGATTAAGTTCTTTAGAATTTAAGAAGATAGTTTAGAAGATGGTTTTTGATAGGTATTGCAAGTTTTGATACAAAGTGATTTAGGTACAGAACTCTGGACTCACCAAGATAGGACAGATATAGGATAGATAGTAGAATCCTTTCTTCAAGGTTGCTAATTATGTATGGACTAAACATTGTGAATGTAATTTTTACCTGATAGTATACAGGTTATTGATGTTAAAGAAAAAGTCTTTTATTTATACAAAAAAAGGGAGAAATGTTGCAGGATATTTGATCCCATTGTGAACCCAAAAATTGTGAACTGTAAAACCCTCTTTCTTGTTTGGTGTAGTTGATTCCTATTACACATCTTTATTGCAAGAACTTTCTGTGTATTATAAACAGGTGATTATGGTGTGGTTCACCCAGCCCCAGCACACACCTTTAATCCAAGAGCTTTCTGTACCCAGGATATAATAAAGTTAACCCTAGGTCAAGAGGCAGAGCAAGAAACCAGCTGACAGGGATTAAAAAGTAAGGAGGGACTTTGATTGAGAGATATTTAAGACAGCATGGAGAAGTAGAAAAAGCTTTTAGCTCAAGCTCTGGCTTTAGCTCCTCAGCTCCCTAGCTTTTTGGGCTTTGAGCTAGCAAGTCTTCAGCCTTGGGTTTTTTGACCTTTTCCTCCTGAGCTGTCTGTTGACCTAGTAAGCATTTTGGTTTTCTTTCATCCGGACCTGAGCTGAGAAGGAAGGTCAGCTGGGTGCTTTCTCTGCTGCTCTGAGCTAGGAGGTTTCCACCACAGTATTTGGCTCCTGAGTCTTTACTGGTAAAATAGAATGGTTGGATTTTTACTTAAAAAAACAACAACAATAATTCTTTTTTGTTTTGTTTTGTTGAGACAGGGTTTCTCTTTGTAGCCATGGCTGTCCTGGAACTCACTCTGTACACCAGACTGTCCTCAGACTCAGAGGGCCACCTGCCTCTGCTTCCCGAGTCCTGGGATTAAAGGCGTGTGCCTCCACCCCCCCTAGGGATGTTGGATTTTTTTTAAAATGTGCATTGGTGTTTAGCCTGCATGTATGTCTGTATGAGGGTATCAGCTCTTAGAGTTACAAACAGTTGTGAGTTGCCATGTGGGTGCTGTGAATTGAACCTGGGTCCTCTAGAAGACCAGCCAGTGCTCTTAGTCACTGAACCATCTCTCCAGCCCCAATGTTAAATTTTTTAAACAATATTTTCATTAAATTTTAGGGGGCTGGAGAGATGGTTCAGCAGTTAAGAGCACTGGCTGCTCTTCCAGAGATCCTGAGTTTAATTCCCAGCAACCACATGGTGGCTCACAACCATCTATAACGAGATCTGGTGCCCTCTTCTGATGTGCTGTGAAAACAGAGCATTCATGTACATAAAAATAAATAAAAATGTAGAAACCAAACAAACCCAGGAACATTTTAGCATTGTAGATGTTGAATTTGTTAAAGGCCTTTACTGAATCATTGAGATAACATGATTGCTGATCTTATTTATGTGTTGTGTTCCCCCTTATTGATTTACATATGTTGAACCATCCTTAAATACCTGGAGCAAAACCATCTTGTGATTTGGTGGTCACAAAGTGTGACAAATCCAAGTGTGTATTCTTTTGGTGTTGTTTTGGTTCTGGAGACTGTCTTAGTTAGGGTTTTATTGCTGTAAATAGACACCATGATGGCAGCAACCCTCATAAAGGAAAAAATTTCATTGGGGCTGGCTTACCGTTTCAGAGGTTTAGTCCATTGTCATCACGGCAGCAAACATGGCAGCGTGCAGACAGACACAGTGCTGGAGAGGGAGCTGAGAGTTCTACATCTTGATCTGGTGGCAGCAGAGGGAGAGGGTGTCCCACACTGGGCAAAGTTTGAGCACAGGAGATCTCAAAGCCCACCTCCACAGTGACACACTTCCTCCAAAGCCACACCCACCCCATCAAGGCCACACCTCCTAATAGTGTCTCTCCCTGTGGCCAAGCACAGGAGTCTATGGGGACCGTGCCTATTCAAACCACCACAAAGTCTCTCTATGTAGTCTCTATGGCTGGCCTGGGACTCTCTATGTAAACCAGATTGGCCTCTAATTTATAAGAAACGGGTTAAAGTTGAGAACGTTTAGTCTGTGCTCCTCAGGAATCACACCTGTCATCACAGCCATGGGGACACCAGAGGAGCAGGGGTTGAAGGTCATCCTTGGTTACATAGCAATTTTGAGGCCAGCTTGGGCTACGAAAGTCTCATTTTCTGCCATTCTTCTTCTGTCTGGCTTTGAAATCCTACATTGGCAGGATTTCCCAATGTATTCCTTTCTGGCCTGGAACTCCCTGTGTAGACCAGGCTGGCCCCAAACTTGAACTTGCAAAGATCGGTTTGCCTCTACTTCCCAAGTGCTGGAATGAAAGGCATGTGCCACCACACCTGGGTCATAAGACTCATTTTCATAGAACTCTTCCAAAATTTTTTCATTAAAAAAATAAATAATAATGGTTGGGCTACATACTGAGATCCCATCTCAAAAACAAAACCAAACAATTTTTAAAAAAGAGTCTAGATTTTTAAAAATGTATCTATGTGTTTATGTCTGAGTGATTATATACCTGGTATGAATTCCCAGAAGCTGAAGTTAGTGATTGTGTGAGCCATCTGTCATAGGTGCCGGGAACTGAGCCTGGTCCTCTGGAAGAGCCAGGAGTGCTTTCTAGCCCCTGGCTTCTAGTTTTGTTCCTCCACGAGACAATAAACAACAAAAGATAATTTTGGTATTTTGTATTTGGTGTGACTTGTTCTCGTGGCCTAGAGGTGATTCCTTAGGCTTAACCTCAAACTTGCAACAAGCCTCTTGCCCAAGCCTCCCACATACTAGCATTACAGACTTTAATCCACTATGTGGCAAGAATGGCTTTCAACGTCTGATCCTTCTGCCTCCAGCTGCTGAGCGCTGGGCTGACAAGCATGCACAACCATGCCTTGTTTGTGTGCTGCTAGGGCTCAAGCCCAGGGCCGTGTGCTTAAGCTCAGGTTCATCCCAGTTCCCCAGGGTAGGGACAAAGGGCAAGTGTGCTCAGCCTGAGGTTCCTTGCTCCCATGGGCTCAGGCTGCACTAGGTCATTTTTAAGGAAACAGAAAATAGTCAAATGCATTTCCAAGTCTAAGGAGAATAGCTTTTGCAAGTGGAACAGGATACCGCACTTATAAAGAGCAGATCTGCAGCTCCTACGACAGCATCCAGGACTACACAGAGAGATCCTGTCTCAATAAATAAAGACGTAAATAAATATTCTTTAAAATTGCCAGCAGTTTCTCTCTGGCACACAGAAGCCAGCTCATCCCTGCCCACACTGGGTCCTGTGATGTCCTCTAAGTTCTGCAGTGAGCCCTCTTACTCACTGGGGAGTCCCAATTCCTAAGGCCGCCCTCCTCTGGCCCTTGAAGGTCTGAGACCTTGCATCACCAGACTTTAGTTCAGAACCATTTGTTCCTCTCGGGTATGATGGCCACATGTCAGACACAATTGTCAAGTGGCAAAGGTGTGATTCAAGTTCCAAGCAAGCTCATGCCAGAGCAAGTCAAGGAAGACTCCAGAAGCTCCGAAAGATGCTAGCTGGAGAGGCTGAAGAGACAGCTCTGTGGTTAAAGTGCTTGCCACGAAAGCTTGAAGACCCAAATCCAGATCTCCAGAAAACCACGTAAGGACTGGGCGGGTGTAATTCCAGCCACAGAAGGCAAGAGGTAGGACGTGTCTGGAACAAGCTGGCCAGCAAGAGGAGGCATACAGTGAGCTCTGGATTTGAGTAAGAGAGCCTGCCTCAGCGAATGGGGCAGACAGTCATGGAGGATGATTCTTGACATCTACCTCAGGCCTCCCTATGCATGTGTACCCGTAAGCACGGGTTATCCTCACACATGCAAAAACAAAACAAAACCAAAAAGAAATGTGTGCATTTATTAATTTTAAAATAAAAAAAAAGATTTAGGATTTTATTGAGAGCTGCAGCAAGGTAGCAGAGCAAGTGACAGAAGATTCTAGAAGCTGAGAAAAAAAAAAGCATGCTGAAATAGAATGGTTTCCAGAGCAGTTAATGCCAAACAGAGCAGTAAAGCTTAGCCTTGGAGAAGATGTTTCATTGAGACAGGTTTGGTCAATAAAGCTCAGGCTGGCCTTGAACCCATGACCCTCCAACTTTAGCCTCCCAAGGACTGGGATTATAGGCGCACCCTGCCAGAGTTCTCTTGCTTTGCCTGCCCCTCACTCTTCAGCCTGCTAAAATCTTATCTCTATCTTTACTGTGTCTTCATTTTCTCTCTTTTTAAAAAAACATATTTTAGAGTAAAAATATTTATATCTAAAGATGTATTCATTAATTTTTATTTAAGCTGTGTGGTGGTGGGTCTGTGCTTGTTCTCTCTCTCCGTGTGTGTGTGTGTATGTGTGTGTATGTGTGTATGTGTGTGTGTGTGTGTGTATGTGTGTGTCTCCAGGGTAAACGTGGTTGGTTTAGAACTCACAAAGATCTGTCTGCCTCTGCCTCTTGAATTCAGGGATTAAAGATGTGCTCCAGCATACTGAGTTCCTTTTTATTTAATGTTATTTAATAATAATAATAATGGTTGTTTTTAAAAAATTATTTTGTGTATGTCTGTTTTGCTTGCATATATGTCTGTGTACTACTTGTGCACCTAGTGGCCTCAGAGGCCAGAAGAGGGTGTAGGGTCCCCCAGGACTAGCTTTACAGAGGACCGTGAGCCACCATGAGGTGCTGGAATAGAGCCCAGGAGCTGAGTCTTCAGCAAGAGCAGCTCTTGCTGCTGTGACTGTCAGCAGAGGGCCAGAGTTCAGTTCCCAGCATCTCCACAGGGCAGCTCACAACCACCTGTCACTCCAGCTCCAGGGGATCTGATGCCCTCTTCTGACCTCAGAGCACTTGCACATACGTGAACACACACACACAGATAAAAGGTTTAAAGAATCTTTAAGAATACATAGATATTTTAAAAACAAAACCCCTAAGGACAGAGCTTCCTGCCTGTCACCTATTTCCTCTTATCCCCACAGGCATCTTGACACAGAAGATTCTGTCACCTGCTTAGCTTGAGCCTCAACTGGACACAGCCCAGACTTATCCGAGGAAGTCTCTTTTGGGGGACTGCCTCATCCAATTGGCCTGTGACACATCTGTGGGGGTAGCTCAGTGGGTAGCACACTCTATGTTCCGGCTTCATCTCCAGTCCCACACAAACTAGGCACGATGGTGCACGCCTGCAATCCCAGCCAGCCCCGGGACCCTGGTGGAAGGGTCAGGAGTTCAAGGTCATCCTTTGCTACATAATGAGGACCAGTCAGCCTGGACTACCTGAGACCATCTCAAGAAAAGGTGGGGTGGTGGGGCTGGGGCCCCCAACTGCTGCTCTTGCAGAGAATCAAGTTCAAATATTCCTAGCAGCCACATGGTAGTTTACAATCATATGTGCCTGGAGCGTTTATTTGTTTTTGTGTGGGCCCATGAGTGAGTGCATGTGTGTGTGTGTGTGTGTGTTTGTGTGTGTGTACCTTTTCCTGCTGAGCCATCTCACTGGCCCTGTCCTCTTTTCCTAAAGTGATGAAACTGAGGCCAACAAGGGACAAGGAAGGACCGCACTGACATTGCTAGCCCTGAGCTCTGGTGGCTTCACTTGTTTCCCCCTCTGGGATAGCACCTACCGCCAAACATCCCTTCTGCGGGGAGCTGCGGGCGGGGCGGGAGGGCAGAGGGTCACTGACCTGCAGGGGGCCAAGCAGGGCACCTCCAGCAGGACAATTGCACTCTCCGGTGGGAGCACCGGGTCATAGGGGAAGCCTCATGGATCTGAGTCCCTGTCCCCACGCCCATCAGGGGCCTTGGGTTTGCTATGCGTGTGACGTCTCCACTGTCCTCACGGGGCCTGGTGACGCTGGCTGAACAAACACTACCTCCACTATTGACTCAAAACGTGTACAGGGGCTCAAAGTTCAAGTTCAGGGGGACTGGAGGCTTGGAGGAGGAGTTGGGGAAAGCACTGGGTTATGCGATTACAACATCCTTTATTATGGGATAGAGTTCCCTCAAAACTATGTCCTATAGCCAAGTTCCCAGAAATCTTAAGCACTTTGGATGGAAACCTGTTGGGTGCTGCCAACAGGAAAGGAGCCTAGGGAGACCAACCACGGAGCAGCCATGCTCTTTGCAAGACAGTGGAGGCTTTGAGAATTTCCTGTCAGCTATATTAGGTGGGATCATTAGGGTTGGGATGTGGTTTGGCCTACTGTGTGTTAAGACCTTGGCTTCCAGCCCTACTACTGGTAGCTCAGTGGTAGAGCACCTGCCTAGCGTACAAGGAAGTCTATGATTAATCGGCGTGTCTTACTCTTTTCATTATCCTCAAACTTGATACGTGGCCAAGTGCACCTCATCATACCTGCTCTATATGGTGCAGGGGATGGAATCTAGGACTTCACACATGCTAGAAAAGCACTCGAACGAACACTGAGCTACATAGCCAGCTGTGGTTTGTTTTGTGTGTATTTGAAAGGGTATATACACAATGAATGCAGGTGCCCATGAAGGCCAGAAGAGGGCACCAGATCTTCAGGAGCTAGAGTTACAGGCACTTGTGAGCCTTGTGACATGGGTGCTGGGAACCAAACTTTTGTCCTGGGCAAAAGCAGTATTCATTCTTAACTGCTGAGTTGTTTTCTCCAACCCTGGTTTTGGTTTTCTGGGAGGCAGAGGCAGGCAGATCTCGGTGAGTTTGAGGCCAGCCTGGTCTACAAGAGTGAGATACAGAACAGCCGTGGCTACACAGAGGAACCCTGTCTCAGAAAACCAAAGACAGAGAGGTGAGGGTTTGTGCTGTAACTCAGGCTGGTCTCCAATTCATATACAACCCTCAGGCCTCAGTCTCCCGAGTGCTGAGATTACAGAGGTGAGCCACCACAGGACAGATGTGCTGACTGTGGGCAGCTGCCATAGTCTATGCGATTAAAACTGCAAGAAATGTGGAGAATAACCAGAAGAGTTGAGAATGGCTATTCTAGCTTTGGGGCCAGCTCCTGGGATATTTTCAGTGCTCAAGGACTTTAGGTTATGGCCCTGAAGCTCCACCACCACCACCACCAGTGGGGCAGGGGGTGGAGTAGGGACGGGACTGAGCTGTGTCTTTAAGCGTTTTTTTATTAACAGCAACCCCCGGGAGCTGCAGTCCCTGGAAGCAGAGACATGGTGAGGGGCAGAGGAAGGAAGAGGGGTCCCCCACAGCATAAAACAAGTTGTAGGCGGTTTCTGGCTCATTATGGTACCTCCCCAGGGCACAGGTACTCGATGGGGTGAGGCACCTGGGCGCTCCCACTGAGGAAGTCCTCTACTCCTACCCCGCCTAGCCTGCAGGTGGCACCGAGGCGGCGGGCAGGGAGGGCCCACAGTCAAGGCCGCAGAGCCTCCAGGACAGACAGGGCACAGGGCCAATCCAGAGGGACGCAAGCCAGGACATCAAGAAGAGAGGAAGTGTCCTTGGGGAGGGGACCAGTTAGTGCCGGGGTTCCAGGGAAAGGGAGGAAGGGCATGGAAGGTGAGCATGACAGGAGGAGCAGGGAGGTGACACCGGAGCCACCAAGGCATATGCAACAAGCAGCAGTGCAGGCTCTAGACATCCTGCTTCCAGGGCGGAGAACAGCTCCCTTCGCCAGGCAAGCCTCAAACCAAACAACCAAAACCAACCAACCGAAAAATAAGGAGGTTCTTCCTCCTTCCCACTTCAGATCAGGCGGCAGGGATGGCGGAAAGCGTCTCCGGATAGCCCCTCTGCAGGTGCCACCCACAGGCCACACCTCCCCGCTTCTGCTCCCAGAAACAGGTAACTCACAGAAGGCTGCCTAGGAGGGCCCGCGGCGTGCGGTTGCGCGTCCCTAACGGAGGCCGGTTCATTTCAGTCCTACAGAACCATGCAGCCGAGTGAAAGACGCCGAGTTGAGTTTCTTCACATAAATGAAGTTTACAAAAAAAGAAAACAAAACGCCAAGTTACACGGAACAATCGCCTGGCCTTTTGAAACAGCCGGGGGCGGGAGGGGGGCGGTGAGACACAGCAACAGTTAACCATAGTTGGGGGCGGGATCAAGGGGCGCTTTCGTTTTCTCTTCGGAACCCTTCCCCGGCCACGCAGGGGAAGATGGAGGCAAACAGAGCCTTCCCGTGACCAGGCGCGCTTGACCTCGGTGTGGCCGCTCTTCCTCTTCAGCGCGTTTAGGGAGCGGTTGTTACACGCTGGGCCTGCAGCCGCAGCCTGGGAGGGCGCCCCTCCCGGCGTGTGGAGCACCCCGCTTCTCTGCACTCGCCCTGCGACCTTCGTCCCCTGTGTGCCGCTAGGTGGTCCCTCTCCAGAGGCCCCTCTGCACCAGGTTCCAGTCACTCCTCTCCCGGCACCTAGTAGTTCTCAGCATCCCGAGAGTAATTCGATTCTACTACGCTTTGGCGCCGAGACTTGAATCCAGGACCTTACACAGGACAGGCATTTGCAGCATCATGAGCTACACCCCAGACCCTAATTGCTCCGCAAAGGAGAATTTCTTT
>CM053762.1:21101163-21155745 GCA_028658305.1 Pachyuromys duprasi
ATAAGCCCCGCAGGGGTGCGGAGAAGTTTGTGTGCCGGTGTGTATAAGCTGCGAGTGCAATCCAGGCACGGTGCAAAGAGCTTTTATGGGACGGTCCTAAGGAGTCGGCCCCTTTAGTGAAGGTGAAGAAACTGAGGCTCTCGAGGTAAGGATAGTTAGCTGTCCGAGGACTGCTGCTGTTGGCAAGCTCTGGTCCGAGCCTCAGTTTCCTTACTGGATCCCTCCCCGTGGCCCCGCCCCGGCCCCGCCCCGGCCCTCCCGCGCCGCAGCGGGCTCCTGCTCAGCCAATCACCGGCGGCGCGCGTCGGTGCGCTTGTCCTCGCCCGCCCCGGCCTGGACTCGGCTCGCTCATTCCGCCGCCGCCGTCCGCAGACTCGGTAAGGCAGCGCCAGGGCAGCGCTGCGGCACCGCCTTGGGCCGGGCGCGCGGGTGTCACCCTTGGGAGCGCAGAGGGGAACTCAGGCTGTGCCGCGGGGTAGGCGGGAGCTGCGCCTTGGAGAGGCAGAGAGCACCCCCTTCCTCGCGCAGTGACGGGGCCGGGAGGGTCCCGGAGCGGGAGGAAGGATGCTTGGTCCCCGGACCGGGCAGGATGCCTCCGCCCGGGACGCGTGGGGCCTTGGCTCTTGGTGTCCCGCCATACGATGGGCTCTCTGCGCGCGTGGGTTTGGGGTCGTCAGTGCACCTTGAGGATTAGGCGTGACTCCTTGCGTCCCTGTCCAGTAGGGACGTCAACTCCCTTCCCCGCCCCATCCCACTCCCCACTCGGCGGGTGGCAAGGTGCCAGTGGACGCCGAGACTTTTTCCCGCCCCACCCCACTCGCCACTCTGCAGGTGGATGGGTTCCGGGGGTCCGTGTGGGTCGCGCGCGACAGGAGGAAGGATGCTCGGCCTCGGGACTTGGCAGGTGGCCGGTGCCCCCTCCTCGATCGGGTCCCCGCAGTGCAGCCGTCGGGACACGCCCTTGGCGCAGAGGCTCAAGTGTTGAGCACCTCTCACCTTCTCTTTTGCGCGGGGTTCAAGGGCAGGTGGGTGTCCAGGGACTGCCCAAGGTCGCGCCAGGACCGGAGCCCGAGAGGGTGGGGGCGTCACGTGACTTGGCCTGTGAGTGAACTTGGCGAGGGACAGCCCGACGGCGCGTTCTGGGGCAGTCCCGAGATCAGCTTGGCTGTGTCCTAACAGCCGGTTCCCTTCGTTGTTCTTCATCTTTTCACATTGTGAATCCGGGCCTGGCTTTCGTTAGTGCCACGGAAAAACATACGAGTGCTCACGTTTTCTAAGGAGTTAAAAAGTTCCTAGGATGGACCAGGCTGGGTACAGATCAAACTCAGTACTCGACTCCCGGCCGACTGGGCTCCTTTCTGTTCCGTGCATTCAGATAGTTTCTCCAAGGACACATTTTAGTCGAAAACTGCTAACTTTAGAAGTTCGTAAGTAAAATGAAAGCGAGTTTAGGAGCCTTTCGGGACGCGTATTTAGTTACAGCATTTTCTCACACGGGCGTCTGGTTTCCGGTCATTCCTGATAGTCAAGCGTGTTTATCTCTGTGAAAACCACAAGCCAAATGACTAAAATACAGCTTTGGCCTTTTATTTTGCCAGCAAGCATACATCACCACCACCACCCCCTTCCTAGTCAGTTGACTCAGGGCTCAGTGAGTACATAAACCCGAGGTGTGTGGGGACAGGCTTGCTCCGGGCGAATGCTGGGCACTAGACAGTCTGGGCCTGCTGGCTTTGCCGCAGCACCGAGAGCTCTTTTGTCATGTAAATTACCGTTTTCTTAACTCTGACGCCTCCCTAGACTTAACCGCATACTTGAATTTTCTCCGTTCTCTCTTAAAAAAGAGAGAGAGAGGGTTTCTTGTAACACAGGCTGGCTTCCAGCCTGCTATGTAGCCAAGGTTGGCCTTGAACCCCTGATCTATAGGTACCTTCCAGGTACTGTGATTCCAGGCGGGAGCCACCGTGCCGGGTTTGAACTCCGGCTTAACCGCCCCCGGAATCAAACCCCGGTCAGGTTTTGAGTCAGAAGTGGCTGAAGGCTTCCTGCACAGGACAAAACCTTTCGAGTTTGAGCTGGAAAGCCACCTGACTGCAGATGAGGGAGAGAAACGCCTCCCTTCCGCCGCCGCCGCCGCGCTTGGCCGCGACCCAGTGGTCACGAAACGGGCAGGCCTGGTTCTCCCGGGAGTTTGGGGCGCTGGCCGGAGCTTACCCAACCCTGATTCCGCTTGCCCGGTGTGCCCATTCATAAAAGCGCTGCAATTTGTGCATTTTACGTATTTGTTTTCGCTTGGGTTGCGCAGCGAATCCCTTTGAGGCAGGGTTTGCCGGCCGGCTGTTTGTTGCATGCGACATGTGTCTCCCGGGGACAAAGCGGGTCGGCGGCTACCGGGGCGGCGCACGGGGATGGCAGCGGCGACGCGCGCCGGCTCGCTCCGGAAGGCCTGCGTGGGCTTGGCCGGTGGAACAGGATCCGAGCGCCCCGGACGCGCCAGCACGGGGGCGGGGCTCTCGTAACCTTTCCCCTACTTTTTCTCAGCCGTCACGTGACCCGGCCGGGTGGGGGAAGGGGCGGGGCGGGAAGCCGCGGTTGCTAGTGCCCTTCCCTTCCCCAGCGCCTTGAACTTGCAGGCTTGGGCTCCAGGAGGCTGGAGCCGCGAGACGCTCCTGTACTTTGACCGTTTGCAGGTGTTTTTCTTCTTCTTCTTTTTTTTTTTGGTTAGAAAATATGTTTAGTCACTCTGCGGAGATATTTACGGGTAGGCCAGAGTTCTACGGCTGCCTGGTGGAAGTCTGCGTTGGAATTAGTTTAGAATAAACCGGTAGTCCAAGGTGAATCGTTCTGAAGTGTGTTTAGCCGATGTCCAGTCCCCTGAGGAGGAGGGGGGTCGCTTGAGTCAGGGAGTTCGGGGACAGCCTGGGAACATGCAAAGATGCCTCCCCAGTTCAGGAAAGAAGAAAAGGGGAGGAGAGTGGTAAGCCGGAGGCGCGCCTCGCAGGCTTAAAAAAGGATTACTGCACACTTGAATAAATGCCAGTTTAAGCTTTTCCTGCAAGAATTTTTGTTGTTAGGAGAATAAGCCTGCTGCCAAGTGTGTGGATCTGAGTTCGACCCCTGAACTCAGAGGATGAAAATTATCCCGATTTCTGTACAGGTGCTGTAGCTTGTACTCACCACCACCAGGAAGAAATACGGTGCATGTTTTGTTTTAAGTAAAAAGCAATACCAGCGTATTGTTGCAGAATCTTAAGAGGGGAAAATGGGGATGGCATACCGTTGCCTCCTTACTTGGTAGCCACCACTGTTAGCAGTTTCTCAGGACTGCGATGGTGTATGCCTGTACCATCTAGCACTTGAGAGGTGGAGAAAGGAGACCGGGGTTCAAGACCAGTGACCACCGCCACTGAGTTGGAGTCCGGTGTCAGATACACAAAAACTTGTCTCTAAACCAAACCTAGACTGTGCAAGGCTTTTTTTTTTTTTTAAATTTCTTACCTAACACAAGGAGTGAGTTCTACTTGTTGATTTCAAATGTTTGTTGCCTTTTGTACCCTTCACCTTGAACCCCATGCAAATATTGAGGCGGACTGGGCTAAGGCCAGGTCTGCCCTGTTTAGGTAACGTGGCAGCCCAGTTCTGGGAAGTGCCCACCTTTGCCCTTTTTTGTGCGAGTTGTTCTGACCTTCAGGAATGTTTTTCAGAAGGTAATAACAGTGGGCATGCTGCCCGTTGAGGGGCCCAGCACCTGGGTAACTGCCGCTTGGAAGGTTGGGAAATGGGGTGGCCACTGACCTTGCCTGGGCGGAGTGTCAGCGCATGTAAAGGAAGCTTGGGGTGGTGGAAAATGCCTGTAATCGAGGGTTTGGGAGTTGGTGCTGAGGCAAGAGGGTGCCATGGCTACCTAACAGTACCTTGTCTCAAAAAGTAAAATTAAACAAAACAAACCCAATACAGAGTAGCCAGGCTTAATTGTCCATGCTTATAATCCCAACCCTTGGGAGGCAGAGACAGAAAATTAGAAGTTCAAGATCAGCTTCGGTGACATACCCCATTTAAAGGACTAGCCTGGACTACATAAGACCCATACTGTTATAATACACTGGTGTTGGTGGCACTTAGAAGAGCAAGGGTCATCTTTCTGTCCCCTCCTTGTCCAGGTCTGGTCCAAGCTAAGTGAGTCTGTTACTTCTATCACTTTTTTAATATTTATTTATTTATTATATATGCCATGTTCTGCCTGCATGTATGCCAGAAGAGGGCACCAGATCTCATTACAGATGGTTGGGAGCCACCATGTCTTTGCTGGGAATTGAACTCAGGACCTCTGGAAGAGCAGCCAGTGCTTTTAACTCCGAGCCATCTCTCCAGACCTACTTCTGTTTTCTTAAGTCCCTCCAGAATTTGCCTTCCTCAATGTCTTCCTGACCCTGTGCAGGCATGCAAATACTTGCTGGAGGAAGGACAGAGATTGGGACTCCATTTCTCCGCTGGACTGATTGAGCCTACTGATATTAAGGCGGTGGGGATCTTTTGGGAGTTTCACTGGCTGTACCCCTAGAAGTTCCTGCCTGGGAGGCAGGGATCAGAGGAAGTGGTTGGGGCCCTGCCTCTGCACACTTCCCCATGCTGTTATGTGGCTGTTCCTGACATGCCCATTCCCATTCAGGCTGCTAGCTCTCTGCAGTGACCTTGTCCGCTCCGATCTGCACTGGCTTCCTTTAGGGTTCCCTTGGCAGCCATGAACAGAGAATTCAACATACCACTGAGTGACTCCCCGTATTCTTATCCTCCTTGAAACAGAGTCTCACTGTGTAGCCCTCGCTAGCGTGAAACTCACTGTGTAGACCAGGCTGTCTGGCTGACCTTGAACTTCTGATCCTCTCAGCCCTTTTTGAAACGGATTGCTGTATTAAGGTATTCACCCCTACCTTCCCAGTAGCTGCCTCTGGGTGTGCTCTGAGAATGGCTTGCCCCTGGAGCCCGTTCTGTCCCGTGGGTCTGTGAAGGTGTATTCTGAAAAGAAATGAGTGAGCTGTCCACGTTAGTTGGAGATGGAAGATAGGCTGAAGTCCCTACCCCATCCTGACATTGCAGCGTTGAGAGGTGGGGTGCGGAGGGAAGAGGACAGACCCCCCACTTTCTTGAAGGACGTGTGTTGACCGCACAGGCCCCTGCTGGAATGGCAGAGTGTGGCCTTGAATTAAAGAGCCTGTGCTGGGCTGCCCACTCCGGCGTCCTTCAGTTGATGGGAGCCGAGGTGCCTTGCCCTGCCTCGTGCTAATGAAGTATACAAGAGAGGGTGATAACTGTCTGGGAGTAAACCCAGATCTGTGTTGTGGCCTCTTTCTCAGCAAGGCGGGAGTCAGCCGCTGTCACAGAGCAGGGCTCTGCGCAGCAACCGCCACCAGGCACACTTGGGCGTGAACCTGCCTGGGTGGATGTTCATCTCCATCTCTGTAACTCCCCTACGTCCCTTGACTCCCATGAGACTCTGTAAGGAGTTAGCCCTCAGTCTCAGCACTCAGGAGGCAGAGACAGGCAGATCTCTAAGTCTGAGGCTAACCTCGTCTTCCGAGAGTGTGACCTATGCACGATCTTGAACTTCATGCTTTTCTTTCCTTCCTCCTTCCTTCCTTCCTTCCTTCTTTCCTTCCTTCCTTCCTTCCTTCCTTCCTTCCTTCCTTCCTTCCTTCCTTTTCTTTCTGATTTATTTTATTTTATTTTGCTTTTTAGATAGGTCACTCTCTGTAATCCTGGCTGGCCTGGAACTTGCTAAGTAGACTAGCCTGGTCTTGAACTCATTGGGATCTACCTGCCTCTGCCTCCCAAGTGCTGGGATTAAAGTGTGCCACTACACATGGTGCTTCTTAAATTTGTGTGTGGTCATCTGCCTACACACGAGTGCAGGAACCTCTGGGGGCATCAGCTCCCCCGGGGCTGGAGACAGGCGGTTGGTTGTCAGCTGGCTGGGGTGGGTGCTGGGAACTAAGCTCAGTCCTCTGAAGAGCAGTGCATACCCTTAGTCTCCCCCCAGCCTGAACCCTGGTGACTGAAAATGCCGCACAGGATCTTTTCTGGGGCTAATGAGGTAAAGGGCGATCTCTTAACCCTGGGTGACCCCATGACTGTGAGGAAGAACACAGGCCCCTCACAGGATGCCTTGTTGCGAAGGGGCAACATTCAGTAGATTGGATGGACTCAGGTTTTTTTGTTTGTTTGTTTGTTTGTTTGTTTGAGACTGGCGCTGAGGCTTATTGGTGAACACATTTGGTAGGACTCAACAAGGTCCTGCCACTTGATGATCCTGCCAATTGATGATACATTTGCACCCCCCGGCTGTCAGGGACGACCAACTTCTCAGCTTCCGTGTTTTCAGATCCGTCTGCAGTCAACTCAAAACTCCACTTCTTGGGGATGTTGGATCCTCTCGTGTCCGGGGAACTTGAACTTGGCCCCCGGGGGATTCTCTTACTCTGTAGTTTGGTGGGCTGACCTAGTCACTGAGGACCCTGGCCGAGGTACCTGGGGCTGTCTCAAAGGCACCCCACATACCTATCAAAGCTGAGGCTGGGGACATCATGACCTTAGAGGCATGAATGTCCACCAGAAAACTGTCTCAGGTGTCCCTTACAGCAACTGGACATGCCACAGTGCTTCATGAGCTACCAGGAGGGCTGCTGTTCTGTAGCCATTGCCTGACCTCTCCTCCGTTCTTAATGAAGTAGAGTTGGAGTCAGGGAAGGTATTTTAGTGCAGGTTGAGGCACAAGAGTTAGGAGGAGGGAGAGGCGCTCGGAAGAAAGTGCGGCGGGGGCACATCTGGATAGTTGTTGTGTGAGCCCCACTTTCACTTTTCAGGGTTTTTTAAAGGTTTATTTTGCTGGGGGTGGCACATCCCAGGGCTCCGTAGCAAAGGAAGCAGATCTTTTCGGATCCAGCTTGGTATGTACAGTTAGTTCCAGGCCAACCAGGGCTACATAATGAAAACCTGTCCTGTCCTAAATATATGCATATTTTAAAAATTATGTATCTGTGTGTGTGTGTGTGTGTGTGAGATAGAGAGAGAGAGAGAGAGAGAGAGAGAGAGAGAGAGAGAGAGAGAGAGAGAGAGAGAGAGAACCACTTGAGTGCAGTGAGCTCTGAGTCCTGGATATTCTAGGCTGGAGTTAGAGGAGGTTGTGAGTTGCCCCACTAAGCCGTGCCTTCCAGGGGTAACTGTGTTCCGCATTGCTTATGTTGCAGATCCCAGGTTGCTGAGGCGGCAGGCACGCGCAGGGAGTGCAGGAGAGCTCCTGAGGGTTTGGGAACACTTGTGGGAACAGTGGTATGGGGAGATGTTTGATCTCCTTGGGCTGATGGATGCGTGCCCCTTCCTGGCAGTCAGAGCTCAGGCTGGCACTCAGTTTTGGCGAGACTGAATCCATGTGCTGTTTCAGGATGGATGGGGTAGGCTGTTAGCCTTGTCAAAGTGTGTATCCCTTGTTATTAAAATATTTTGACTTCTTTTTGTGGCGCGGCAGGTGTGTGTGTGGGTATGCGTGTGTGCACGTGCAGGCTTTCATGCCGCTTGTGAGGAGGCCAGAGGACAGTTTGTGGGGTTTGATTCTCTCCCTCTCCTGTGCAGGTCTCCTGAGGACTAAGATCATGTTGGCTTGGCACCAAGAGCCTTCTTCTGCTGAACCATCTTCGTTGGTCTCCTTTATTATTTTTGTCTTGTATTTTTTGAGACAGGGTCTTAACCTGACCCTAAACGTGTTGACCCTAAACTCACTATGCACTTGAGGACAGTCTTGAACTTCTGATTCTCCTGCCTCCACCTCCTGAGTGGTCTTGGAATTGAAGGATCACTAGGGCTTCTGCATGCTAGGCAATCACCGTCAACCATATCCCCAGTCCTGGGTGCTTTCTTTATAAGTGTGTCCTTTGGTGGCTTTCCCCAAATCTATTTTGCCAAAGTCACACTTCTCTTATTAGCAGTTCTTAATGATGTGGTACACTATACAGCCTAAATTTGAGTTTGCTTCACTTGTAACTTTCTTTTTGAGACAAGGTCTCACTACATAGCTCCAGCTGGCCTGGAACTGGAGTTGTAGACCAGGCTCGCCTCAAATGCACAGGGCTCCTCCTGCCTCTGCCTCCCTCGGTTACAGGTGAGCACCACCGCACCTAGCTTTGATTGTGTTATTATCGTTATTTTTGAATCGAGACAGGGTCTCATGTAGCTTAGGCTGGCTGTGTAACCAGGGCCTTTGAATTTATGACCCTCTTGTGTTCACCTCCCCAGTACTTGAGGCCACCATCATGTCCAGCTTGGATTTTTACAGTTTTTGGTAGGTGGGAGTTCCTTGGGGGAGAAGTAGATTGAATGATGATTGAAATTTTATTTCTTTTTACCATCCAAATACTAGCCCGGCCTGACCCTACTTACCTCTTGAAATCAGACTGTTCAAACGGTATAGCCATATGCCAAAATTTGTGTTCTAACCTGACCTGAGCTAAACTGCGTCTGGCCAGTTGTCGGGAGTGGCTCATGGTGATATGCTTACTGAGCTAAAGTCATCCACGGCTGAATTATATAATGCAAGTAGGAACTGCATAGCCATGAAGTCGAGATACAACCTTTCACAGGGAGGATTCCTTGCTGTGGTTAATCTCCTCTTCCACCCCAGTGAAAAGGGCTGTTGAAATCTGGTAGCCAATATGTCAGAGTTTCCAAGGTGGAGTCTTTGAAGCGGGGTGTTCAGTGTCTTGGTCTGGAGATCGGAGTTCTGACAGGCACACTAAGTCAGTGCCTTGGGCCCTGCTTTGTCCCCTCCACCATTCACTTCCACCCTTGTCCAGGCTCCATCTAATGCCTTCTCTCATTCAAGGACAGAGCATAAGGCCCGCACCTAGAGGGAGTGATCCTGAACTCCCCAGCCTCATTTACGATGAGGCCTGTGAATCTCCTTAGAAAGTTCCCACCCTCAGCTAATCTGTCACGGCAACTGCAGTTTGCACTAAGATGCCCCTTCTTCATTTTCCTTGTTCCCCAAGCACATTGAAAGCACGAGGTGTGCGTGTCTCATCTCCATCAGGATATAGCAGTCATATTCAGGTTTTTAAAAAATATATATATTTTTTAATTTTGATGTGTGTGTGCATTTCACTTGTGTATGTAACTCAGAGATCCACAGCCAGTGTCGTCTTCAATTACTCTCAAACTCTTTTGCAATCCGGCTCACTTCCACTCTTGTCCAGGTTTGGAACTCACTATGTATAGACCAGGCTGGCCTCCAAGTTGGGAGATCTGCCTGCCTCTGGCCCCTGAGTGCTAGAATTAAAGGTGTGCACCACCATGCCCAGCCTTATACTAAGTTGGGACCATTTAGTTGGTCACCGATGACAAGAAACCCCCCACCCTCCCAGCAACAGCTCTGCAGTATGCCCAGGTGCAGGACCCAGGGCTCCTCAGCCTGGTGCGGTCCCTGGTGAGGAATGCCTGCCATGTTCCTGGATGCCCTGTCTGGAATTCTGCTAAGCTGCCACTTCTTGTGGGCAACCCTTTCTCTAAGGGTTTCCAGCAGTTGTTTACGGTTAGGCACGCTGGACAGCTGGCGAGGGATTAGAGCTACCGGTGAATTATGCAGTTCTGTTAGGCCCTACTGACAGTTGCTAGCCCTGGTTTGAGTTTTCCTGCTGGCTGCCACCTATCATTTTGGCTACAGCAGCGACCTGAGCTGGTGCGTGTCACAGTTGTAGGAATCTTAAGCTGGCCTTTGCTGTCACAGCCACCACTGAGCCTTGGAAGGTAAGGACATTCCCATTGGAGCTGGGCCTGGACTTGATTCCTGCTCTGCTGTTGGCTGGCTGCTACCTTAAGCTTTTGACATTTAAGTCTTATTTTCCTCATTAGTGAATAGGGACAGTCGTGGATTCACTTTTTAGAGTTGTAGTTAGATTTTTGTTTTGTTTTGTTTTGTTTCTCTATCTCTTTCTTTGGTTTTTCGAGACAGGGTTTTTCTGTGGAACCTTGGCTGTCCTGGACTCGCTTTGTAGACCAGGTTGGCCTCTAATTCAAACTCACAGAGATCTGCCTCCTTTAAGTGCTGGGATGATTTCAGGTATATGCCATCTTGTTATTGTTTTTTGAGACAGGGTTTCTCTGTGTAGCCCTGGCTGTCCTGGAGCTTGCTCTGTAGACCATGCTGGCCTCAAACTCAAAAGATATGCCTGCCTCTGCTTTCCAAGTGCTGGGATCAAAGGCATGCACCACCACTTCCCGGCTTGTGGTTAAAATTTAATGACCTGATGGAGATTAAAAAAAAATTAATAAAAGAACAGGGCAGGAAAACCATGTGGTGGCCCATGCGTTTAATCCTACATGGTAGGCAGAGGAAGGTGGGTCTCTGTACTCACAGAGATCCAGGCCAGGCAGGACTACAGAGACCCTGTCCAGAAGAAAAGAAAAAAGAAAAAGGCAGGGCCTGCGGAGATGGTTCAGTCAGTAAAATGCTTGCTGTGCAGGCATGGGGTTCGGATCCCCAGCACCCACATAAAAAGCCAGGAGCAGTGGTGTACTCTGTAATCCCAGCACCGGAGGGCTAGAGACAGGAGGCTCCCTGGGGCTCTCTGGCCCATCAGCCTAGCCAAACGGGTGATCCCTGGGTTTAGTGAGAGACCCTGTCTCAAACACTAAGGTGGAGGGCGATAGACGCCAGTTTAGACAAATGCATTCACGCACATGAACACACTCACAAAACAGGGCATTGTTTGGTGTGTGCGCCAAGTATTTAGCCAAATGGGTACCCCACATTCTCTTCGCTGTGGAAAACATGGAAAGGAGCCTGCCATCTATGCTGCTGTCCTGTGAGTCACCTCCCTTCTTGTTGTCCTTTCTACCTGTCTACCAACCTATCTGGCTCCCCATGTGTGGACTGAGGGGCTGTGTTGAAATACTCCCTGGAGCACGCACAGCCTATTTGCATAATTCAGTTGCTCGGAAGCCTGTCATCCCCAGGCAAGCCTACTGTTTGATTTATATGATGGACACAGTTTCCACATTGCAGTTTCTCTCGCGTGTGCCAGTTTGTGGCGGTGTGCTGGGCCTCGCCTGAACTTTCCCCTCCTTTCCGAGCTGGCTGCCTGCCTCAGCTCTGCAGCCCCAGGGAGCTACAGGGATGCTGAGAAGAAGGGAACGCTGGACAGGGATGCTGAGAAGGCCTGATCTGGGAAGGGAAGCGGGCCTGTTCTCAGGGGTGGCAGCTTGGTGGCATGGCCAGTATGGTCAGCTCACGGGCTGACCTCGGGGGTGAAGTGGTTTTGCTGCCGAGAGGTTGGCTATAGAGAAAGCAAGCCCAGTGGGCACATCCCATCAGCCAAGCACAAAGCCAATTATTTAGCCAAGGACTGGGGCTCGACACCAAGCCATATTAATATGAAGACAGTCTCACGTCAGCAAGATGCCTCAGTAGGTAAATGGCTCACTGCAAGCCTGGTGACCTGAGCTCAGCCCCCAGATCCCATGTACTTGTAGGAGGACAGAAGTGACTCCTCGGAGTTGTTCTCCAACCTCTCCACAAGCTCCAAAGCACCCACTGTCTCCCATCATGCACACACACTCACGCAATAAGAAATAAAAATTTTAAAATAATTCTATGCTGGGTGGTAGTGGTCCACATCTTTAATCCCAGCACTTGGGAGGCAGAGGTAGTCAGATCTCTGTGAGTTCAAGACCAGCCTGGTCTACAGCGTGAGTTCCAGGGCAGACAGGGATCCACAAAGAAGGGAGAGGGGAAGGGGAGGAGAAGGACTGTGATTCCTGGCTGTGGCAAGCGAGATGCAGTCTACAGAGTCATGTGATTTGATCAAGAGCATTAAGTAAGATCTTTGAAAAGCTTTCAGCTTATTGGGAGATGAAGCAGGGAGCCCTCTGCCAGAAAGCATAGGTGAGTGGTTGATTGTGCCTTGAAGCATCGCTGTGCTTTGGGAATATCCAAAACCGGACCCTGAGGGAGGGAGGTGTATTTAGCTAAGTGTGATGAAAGGTGAGAACAGGAATGGCCTGAGAGGGATTGAGGAGATGGATCCGTCAGTAAAGTGCTTGCCTTGCACGAATGAGGGCCTGAGAAAGGTCGAGTGAGGCAGAGTACACTTGCAGAGGTAGACACAGGAACATCTCTGGGCATCGCCACAGTTAAGCCAGCCTAGCCTAACAAACCAGTGAGCTCAGGCCGGTGCGCATGCTCGCTCGCACTCTCTTTCTCTCTGTCTCTCTGTCTCTCTGTCTGTCTCTCTCTCTCTCTTTCTTTTTCTCTTTCTCTCTCTCTCTCTCTCTCTCTCTCACACACACACACACTCAGTCACACAAGAGTCTAGCACAGGTGGAGATACAAAACTGCAAGCTGCGGACAGTCACACACCAGACCTGACATGTGAGCTTGGTGATTTTCAGTGCAGTTTTCTTGTTCTGCATATTGGTGTGTGTCAGGAGGGATTATAGTAAGGGCCCTAGGGCTCTGTCAAAGCCTCCTTGGGGGTCTGTCCTGGACACTGGGGCTGGTATGTAGACAGTGTTAGGCCTGGGAGTGTGGGCTCACCTGCGTATTCCCAGGCAAGGAGGTTGGCAGGTGATATTTGGGAATGGGCAGCCATCACATAAACACTCTCACTTGGGGCAAGGCAACAGTCCAGGCCTCCACACCCATGTCTCAGAAATGTTTTCTGACAGCAGCTGCCACAACCCAGCCCTATACCTCACAGGGCTTTTAGCTTTGGGCACGGTGGATACACCTTTGACCGTCTTCCTGGCACCTGGGGGGTTCCTGCCACAGCAGCCACCTGCCGTTTTGCCCTGAGCCATTGTGAGGACACAGGGCAAGAAAAGTTGTTTTAGGAACAGTCCAGAGGTGCGCTTCCTGTGTATCTGGCCAGACCTGCTTCTGCGGGCGGGGCGGCTGGTGTTTACCTAGAGGGTGTATCCCGTGTAACCTATTTCCTCTGGTTTAGAATTCTAGTCCAAAGGCTAGGTAAGGTGGTCTATTCCCAAGATGAGGATGGCCACAAGTTCAAGGCCAGCCTGGCCTGGATACGGAGTTGTCCTTGCTGACAGCTTGGGAGAAACAGTGAGTGAGTGGCAGAGGGAGGTCAAAGCCTCTTTCTCACCGTCCCTATGTTTTCTTTTTATGCTCTCTTTCTAGTCTGTGTTCCTGGGCCATCTTTGAACTTGGCACCCAGGTGCACGCCAGGCAGAGCGGTTACTTCCCTGTGGTCTTGGTGTGGATCTTGTGCCCAGGGTCACTGTCTCTCCACCCTGGGCTGTGATGGCTCAGTGCCCAAGGGGGAAACTCCCAAAGCAGAGCTTCACAGGGCACTTGGGACAATAAAGTGCAATAAAGGCCGAGAATTGGGAGGGGCAATGAAAGGCCGGCTCCGTGCCCAGGCAAGGAAGGGTATGGGTTGAGGAGGTGCTGGTGGGCTGTTGTACCTCCTTCCTCTGTGGGTTCTGATGCTTGGGTAAATGAAACACAGGTTGGGAAGGCAGGTAGGTGCGTGGTCCCTCTGTGACCCACCAAGGAGAGAGAGGCAGGAAGAGAGGGTGCAGCTGAAGAAAAGGCAGCTGATTTCAGCCTCTGCAGTTTGGGCCTTGGAAGGTAGGTTTGTAACATATGGTCATGTGCACAGGTTGCAAAGGTGTGATTAGGGACAGGGGCGCTGGCCAGGTCTCAGGGTCCAGAGACACAAAGAACCTCCTATCAGTAAACACAGAGGTCAGGGGCTGGAGGTCATATCAGACAATGAGTAGGCCAGGCTGTGCCACTGCTGACCTGAGGTGCGAATGTGGGCTAGTACCAGGAAAACAGTGTTTTAATGCACACTCTAGCACGGAGACATGGAGCCCTCCAGACACCATGAATGCCTACCACACCCTCCTTGTAACAGCCTTTGGAAGGAGTCGGCTGCCCAGTGTCTGTGGCCTGTGTCCAGGCACAGCTGGCTTGCCAGATAGAGATGGCTGGGCCAGCTGGCCTGAGGGCTTTTCTTCTAGTACGTCAAGGTTCCCAGCTGCAGACACAAGGACACAGCCTTGGTGCCCCGGCTGGGCAGGGTGTGACAGCAGGAAGAGCTCCCGGGAAGGGAGAGCCGAAGCCAGCAGTGTGTGTCTTTATTATCCGGCCCCAGGGCTTGCACAGGGCCAGCTGGGGAGCAGATTGGCTTTCTGTTGGCAGGGGACACCAGCGCAGAACACACCTGGTGAAGGGAGGGGCCTGTGGGCGGGTCAGGAAGGGACAGGCCTGTCCCAGGCATTGCTGCCTGTGAGACGGGAGTCTTGCGATGGGCAGGGAGCTTGAGCGCACTTGCTTAAGTGGCCAAGGTGATGTGAGCATCCAGGCTCCCGGGGGAACCGAGTTGGGGACACAAGGATCAATACGGCAACATTTGTGGACCACTTGTATACAAATTCTTGCGTGTACACATACACACACACTAGCCCATGACTGCTGGGACATAAATGTGGAAGAGAATCCCAGCATTTCAGGGAAGATGCATGTGAGAGTCCACATGTGCGTGCAATGCCTTGGAGCCGAGAAGACGGCCTCAGATCCCCTGGAGCTGGAGTTCGGGCAGTTGTGAGCCACACAGCATTAGTGCTGGGAACTGAACTTGGGTCCTCAGCCAGAGGAGCGGGTGCCTTCGCTGCTGAGACATCCCACCACTCCTTTGATGCTGGTTGTTTTTTTTTTAAGTATTCACTTTTTATTATTTTAAATTAGGTGTCTGTGTGTCTATGTAGATGTGAATGAAGGGGTCCCCGAGTCCAGAGGTGTCCAATCTCCCTGGAGACGGAGTCACAGAAAACTCTGAGCCACTTGATGTGGGTGCTGGGAACTTCACCCTGGTCCCCTGCAAGAGCTGTGTGCATGTGCTTAACCACCGAGCCAGCTCTCCAGCCCCTAGCTGTATTTTCTTTTCTTAAATTTTATTCCACTTATCCATTTATTCCACGCATACACACACAGGCTAGAAGGCAACTTACGGGAGTTGGTCTCGTCTTCTGCCATATGGGACCAGGGAATCGAACTCAGGTGGGCAGACTTGGCTACAACTTGGCTTACCCATGGTGCCATCTCGCCAGCTGGTGCTGTATTCTTAACTGAAGCTGGCCAGAGAGCCATAGGTCTCCAGCCCAGTCATTGCAGGGACCCGTACACAGAGGAGGTTCTGTACCAGAATGTATGTGTTGTGTTTCATGACTCTGAATATTCGAGGAAGTGTTAGGTTATGGCCAAGTTCATAAAGGTTTTTTGTGGGGGCCTCTTCCCAAGGTCCTTGGGAATATAAAACCTTTATGGGACTCCTTTTCTTCTTTTTGTAACTTGAGTTTTGAAGGTAGTAGTGTCTTGTTGAAAGTCAAAATGTGAGGACCCCTGCCCATAGTTACTTTCTCTCTGAGGAGAAAGGCCCCGTTTCCAGGGAATACTGGCTGAGAGGCAGGATGAGGGAGGCCCTTCCCCCAACTCAGGCCCGGGGTCAGGTTGACTAAGCTGAGCTTTGGTGTCTGGGTTGAGACTCTCTGACTACTGTTTCTGGGGTGACAAAGCCTCCCAGTGACATCTGTGCCCACCTGAAAAGTAGGGAGAGGCAGGTGGCAGTCTAGGCCAGGTATGGGGTGTGGTCTCCTGCCCAGGAAGAAGATGGCAGGACCAGCATGTGGCCAGACCAACAAGTTCAGTTGGATCTGGTCAGGTACCTCAGAGAGTAGGGTATATAACAAAACACACACATCGGGGCTAGAGAGATGGCTCAGCGGTTAAGATCACTGTCTGTGCTTCCAAAGGACCCGGGATCAATTCCCAGCACCCACATAACAGCTCACAACTGTCTGACTCCAGTCCCAAGGGATCTGACACCTTCAAACTAATGCACATAAGATACAATTAAATAAATTATTAATAAAACAACACACACATACCACTCCAGACCCACAACAAGGGGCCAAAGCCCAACGTGGAGAACCAATGATTTTATTGGCTGTTATTTACAGAAATATGGATGAGGGGTGTAACATACAGGAATAGAAATGACTCAGAGACAGCTGCATCACCAAGGCCCACCCCAGCATGGGTGACAGTTCACAAAGCTGGAAACCTACAGTACACTGCACACCCTGCAGGCAGCTCAACAGGCTGGAGAGCGTCCTTTTCAGGTGCCTCAGCTGGTCTAACCTCTTCCAATTACCTTGGCTGGTTTCTGCTTCTTTCAGGCAGCTGGCGTGGTCTCAAGAGACTTTGAAGCTTGGCTTGTGTGAGTCTTCAAAGAAGCTCTATTCTGCTAGTCTCAGAGGGATTCTCAGCTTTTATTGCTTTCTCTGGCAGGGAGGGGCCTGGTGAATCTGGACGGTTTCAGGAACTTCCTGAAGGTATTCTGAGTTGTTTGCCTTTCTGAGCAAGGAGCTTCCCTGCAGAATGGAATGTTTTGAAGGAAATGTAACACATTGGGTGGGCATGTGAAGGGGGTGTGAGCCTGGGTTGCAGCGCTGGCTCCTGTTCTCTCTGGCTGCCTGCTTTACCCTCTTGCCACTACTTGGCGGTCTTCATCTCCTGCAGGAGTCTACTGTGTAGTATGTGTGTGGAGCAGGTGTCTCCAGTCAGAGGAGGCAGGGGCACCGGGGACTACTTAGCACCCACATTCAGAGCTGTGGGGAGATCTCATGTGTGTAGAAAAAGAGCCCAACAGGATGGACCTGCCCACCTTTCCTGGCTCTCATAGAACCGTTGCCCACCCTTCCCCATTCTAGTCCTAAATCCCACGAAATCTACAAGTGTGTGTGTTTGTATTGTGTGTGTAGTCTGTACCTGTAGGATAGAGGTCAACCTTGGTTGTCATTCCTTGCATCATACACCTTATTTTTTTTTGAGGCAGGGTCTCTCTTAGGCCTGAGCAGGTCCTTTGGTGAGGCAGGCTGGCCAGTGAGCCCAAGGGATCCTCTTGTCTTTGCCTCCCTGGTGCTGGGATTGTAAGTGGGCTCCACCATGCCTGGCTTTTTTATGTGGTTTGAGCTCAGGTTTTCTTTCTGTGCAGCAAGCGCCTTACTGACTGAGCCGTCTGCGAATACTTTGGTATCTACCCTGCCACTGTAGAGGATCCCTGAAAAATTGCTTCCTTAGTGCTGGAGGGTGACATTTGTTCTGAATGGAACTTTGGTGGGGAGAGCGATTGGGTAGGCTATGAGAGCCATCTCACTTCGTACTGATGCCCCTAGTTGTGTGTTTGGCCAGACAAGGATTAGATGCTTGGGTTTTAAATAGACAACAGTTGTGTTTTGTAAGAGGGCATTCTCTTTTTCTGCTTTCTTCACTTTGTTTTTCTTTGTGAATGTGTGTGTGTTCATATGTATGCGTGTGTGTGCCTGTACATACGGGTGTCAGAGGTCAGATGCAAGTATTATTTCTTAGCAGCTGTCTGCTTTTTTTCACTTAAAAGATTTTAGTTTATCATACTGTATGTGTATGACGTGTGTGAGGGAGTGGAGATGTGTGGCCACCACAGTGAGTGTCTGGAGGACAGAGGAAAGCCTTTGGAAATTAGTTCTTTTCTTTCATTTTTTATTCCTTAATTTAAAAAATTCAGTTATGTGTGTGCATATGTGTGTGTTTGTGCGTGTGTGCACATGGGTGCAAGTGTCCACAGAGACCAGAGGCATTGGATCCACCTGGAGCTGGAGTTTAGGCTCATGTGAGCTAGTGATGTGGGAGCTGAAAATGGAACTCTGGTTCCCTGCAGAGAAGAATGCACGCTGGTCACGGTGGCTTACGCCTGTAATCCCAGTACTCTGTGAGTTCAAGGCCATCCTGTTCTACAAGGTGAGTTCAGGATAGCCAAGGCTACACAAGAGAAACCCTGTCTCCAAAAACAACAACAAAAAAAAACCCAAAACAAACGAACCAACAAAAAGAGCCGGACACACTCTTAGGGAGGCATCTCTCCAGCCCCACACCTTGTGTTTGAGGCAGGGTCTCTCGCTCTGCTGCTACACTGTATATTCCAGGCCAGCTGTCCCCGGGGGCTTACGGCCCTGTTCTCCAGCTTCTGCCTCTCATCTCTCTGAAGAAATGCTGGCTAATAAATGTGCACTTCCACATCTTGTTTTAACTGAGCTCTGAGGTCATTAGGCTTGCAAGGCAAGCACCTTTTCCACTGGGTCCTCTGCATGGCCCCCACCTTGTTTTGTGAGATACAGTTCTGTCACTGGCCCCAGCAATCCCCCTGTCTCTGCCTCCCCAGCACCATGATCACAAGTGTACTGTACCACATCCAGCTTTCTCATATGGGTGCAGGACCCATGTTAGACTCTCGTGTGCAAGCACCTTACTGACCCGGCCTTCTCCCAGCTGCTTTTCTCCAGTGGTTTCTGTTTTTGTTTTTAGGTTGCCTTGCCCTCTAGGTCTGGCTGGCCTCTAACTCACAGCAAACCTCCTGCCTCAACCACTCCGAGTATTGGGATTACAGGTGTGAACAACCATCCCCAGATGGGACAGTATTTTTTTTTAAGTGATACATTTTAGCAAGGCATGGTGGTGCCCCACATTCTTAATCCCAGCATTGGAGAGACAGAGGCAGCAAATTTCTGGGAGTCCAAGGCCATTCTGGTTTACAGAGTGAGTTCCACAACAGCCGAGGCTATATAGAAAGATTTCCCTGTCTCAAAATGCAAAACAGAGTAAAGAAGATATATTAATGTATCAATTTTTAAAAATGATTTATTCCTATGTGTTTGGGTATATTGTCTGTATGCACGTCTGTGCACCATGTGAGTGCCAGGTGACTGGGAAGGCCTAGGGGCATCTCATCCCGTAGGGCTGGGGTTACAGGTGGTTGTGAGCCGCCATGTGAGGTCCTGAGACCCTGACTTGGCTCCTGTAGAAGAGCATCCAGTGACTGCTGGACCATCTATGCAACACAGCTCGCTTTCAATTTTCATTTATTTGTGTACGTGTGTGTTTGTGTGTGTGTGTACGTGTGTACAGCACATGAGTATGGTACAGTGTCCACGGAAGCCAGAAGAAGGGCATCCGATCTCCCAGAACCAGAGTTACAGGTGATTGTTGGCTGCTTAATTTGGGTTTGGGGAACTGAACTTGGGTCTTCTGGAGGAGCAGCAAGCACTTTTGACTAAGTGCTGGGCTGGGCCTCTCCAGCCTCTGAGACAGTGTTTTTAAACAACATGCTCATTGACGTGTGCTGTAGCAGGTTTTATGTCAATTTGACACAGCTAGAGTCGTCTGAAAGGAGGGAACCCTGATTGAGAAAATGCCCAGCCCATTGCGAGTGAGGCTCTGTGTGTTGGTGCCGCTTTCCTTCTTAGGCCGAGTCATGTTCTAGTGTGCTGGTGTGTCACCGTTTACATCCTGCAGTCAGGGGACCTGGCTGTGGTTTCCTCTCCTGTCATGGAGAGCCACCTGGCTGTTTCTGTGCTTTTGTCTGTCCTGAACATGGCTGCTGTGAACACACGTGGATAGGTTTTTGTGTGGACATGTTTGGGTTATCTTTGCCAGGGAGAGAAGTTGCTGGGTTTCATATTTTTTTTCAGTTTTGTTTTGTTGAGATACAGTCTTTTGTGTTGCCCAGGCTAACCTAGAACTCCCTGCCTCGAAGTAAGCTTTATGCTTAGCCTTTGAGGAAAGGACAAGCTTCTTCCAGGAAGACCCGACCCCATCACGTTTCTGTGACGGTGGAAGGGGAAGTTCCTGATTTCTCGGTGTCTTCGCCAGCACCTGTCACTCAGTGTTTGCATTCCGGCCGTTCCTGTGGGTGGCATATGCTGTGGGTTGATTTGTACTTCCTGGTGGCTTCTGGAAGCGGCCTGGGGATTTGAAGTAGTCTGTGAAGCCAACACGCAGACTGCGACGGCCTCGTTAGACCTGCAGGCCCGAGTTTCTCAGGCTGGTGTTTTCTGCCACCCGTACCTGCCTAATGGTTTGAGGAGTAGTGCCCGCTGCGTGAGGGCAGTGTGCATTGCTCATGCATGCCCAGAGAGGGCTAGGACCGCCTGCTGACCTAAACAAGGCCTTTATTAAGTGAGGCAGCTTTTTTCTTCTTTTTTTTTGTCTGTCTGTGACATTGTTTCATATAGACCAAACTAATCTTGAACTCAAGGTAGAGCCAAGAATAATCTTGAACTCATGACTCTCTTTCCTCTACCTCCCAAGTGCTGGACTTACAGCCCTGTGCCACCACATCTGGTAGGTTCAGGTAGTTCTGAACATTAAACTCAGGACATGTGACAGGGATATTTCACCCTAGAAAAGACACCATAAATATTCTCAGTCCGTGATTGTCCTGAGACCAAGTTTGCTTTCTGGGCAAACGTGGTGGTTGGTTCATGACTTTGGACCGAATTGACTGCAACCCTGTGTTTAATCTGTTGCTGTTAACAGCCCCTCGTGGACTGGGCAGATGACTCCAGGTAAAGTATTGCTGGGCGAGCTTGAGGACCTGAGTTCGAGCCCCAGCATCCATGTAAAGCAGCACAGGCCCGCGCTTCAGTGCTGGAGTCGGCCGTGGGGGCAGGAGACAGGGAGTGTGAACGCATAGACACACAACAGAGAAGTTTACATCACCGTAGTTCCCTGGTGTTTTAAATTTTCACTGATGTATTCATTGAGTCGGTTTGTGTTTCTGCTACAAGAGCTGTCTGTAGGCCAGCTTGGAACTCACTGTTTAGCCCGGCTGCCTTTGAACTTGAAGTGATACTCTTGCCTCCGCTTTGAAAGTGGTGGGATTACAGGGCGTGAGCCACCGTGCCTGGCTCACCCTTGAGGTCCTCCAAAGGACTGGCGATTGCTGCAGATGTGGGAAGCTTACCCGGGGACTGGCTCTGTAGTCAGTAGGGTGCCTGCCCAGCATGCCCTGGCATCCATCCCTGGCAGTGTGTGAACCAAGAGCAGTGGTTCATGTCTGTAATGCAGCACTTGGGAAGTAGGTGGAGGACGGTCAGAAGTTCAAGGGCGACGGTTTCTACAGTCAAGGACCATGTGTGGATGTGGACTGGAACCCCTGCACGGATGGGGCCCATGATAACTTGGTGTAGGGCTGAAGACCCTATTCAGGGAAACAGGGACTGTTTCAGTCATGATCTTGATGGCTGACTCTTTGACCCTCCCCCATACAAGCCGGGTAGTGACAGACTGGCTAGATCCCACGGGAGGACTTTGCAGACAGCCCTGAGGAGACAGGATAAGCTGGGGTTGGATGGAAGGGAAGGAGGTCCTCCCCTGTTGGTGGACTTGGAGGGGGCGGGGAAGAAGGAGATGAGGGAGGGAGTGGGAGGGTAGGAGGGAATGGGGGAGGGGGCTACGCTTGGGATTCAAAGTACCTAACCTGTGATTGAGATAAAAATAAATTAATTAAAAAAAAAAAAAGAAGTTCAAGGGCTGTCAGCCTCCTCACCCCACCCAGAGCCATGTTCCCTGAGTTGCGAAAGCCGTGCGTGCATCTTGCTGCTTTCTCAAGTGGAGTCTGTGCATTCGCTGCAGCCAGGCCCTGTTGCCATCTTCGTTGCTGCCACGGGATGTAAATACTCTGGGACTTGGATTGGGCGCTAACCACTGAACCATCCCTCTAGTCCTGATACTGGTTGGTTTTGACAGGTTTATCAGAGCCTTGTGGGCTTTGGGCAGAAAGTTACCATCTGATGAGAACACACTCATAAACTGAATTTTATTATGGTTCTGCATAGTATTTTTTGTCTTTCCTTCTAGCCACAGGGTTACCTTTGAGGGGACCTCCTCCCGTGGGAGGTGTTCCCTGGTTTCTGGTGCCAGGCTTCTCTAAGCCATCTCTACCCCTGCTCCAGGTCCCTCCTCAAGATGGCAGAAGCTCACCAAGCTGTGGCCTTCCAGTTCACTGTCACCCCCGATGGCATCGACCTCCGCCTGAGCCATGAAGCCCTCAAACAGATCTGTTTGTCAGGACTGCATTCCTGGAAGAAGAAATTTATCCGGTTCAAGGTTGGTTGCTGGTGTGCCTGGTACACCTCCCTGGGTCCCACTGAGGAAGGAATTGTGACTTGGGTAGGTCTCTGAGAGGAGAGTAGTCTCCATGCTGGCTAAGGCATGTGGAGGCCCCTTGTAGACCAGGTTGGCCTCAAACTCACAGAGCTCTGTCTGCCTCTGCTTCCCAAATGCCAGGGCAAAATGTGTGTGTCCATTAAGAATTAATTTATCTTGCAGGGCGTGCTGGTGCACCTCTCTAGTCCAGCACTCGGGAGGAGGCAGAGGCAGGTGAGTTTGAGGCTAGCCTGGTCTACAGAGTGAGTTCCAGACAGCCAAGGCTACACAGAGAAACCCTGTCTCAAACAAAACAAAACAAAACCCAAAAAGAACCTCAAAAACCAAACAACAACAAAATAGAGTTGACTTATTGAAAGTCTTGCACAGCCAACAGCACAGAGAGAAAAGAGCACCCTCCGTCACCCTTCCAGTTCTCAGAGCTGGCGAAGTCTGACTGGCTTTGATTCGTGCAAGCCTTGTCTTCCCTAGCCGCTCTTCTTTAGACCAGTTTTTGAATTGGCTGGGTGAGATTGTGGTCCAGCCCGATGATCTAAGTTTGACCCCAAGTTCCACATAATAGAAGGAGAGAACTGACTCCCACAAGTTGTCTTGTGAACTCCGCCCTTGCCTCAAGGCGTCCTTGTATCTACCGGCCCACGTACAATAAATAAATGTAACAAAAATTTTTTATTTAATCTTTATTTTGCTGGGACATGTTGCAGCAATGGTATGAGTGCTCCTGTAAGCACATCTTGACTCAGGGACAGGGCAGGAGAAGTTTGGGTGCTGGGGTCCCTGACTGCCAGATAGTGGCAGCCTGGGAATGGCACCTCACCGTGCCCAGGCTGTCTGTCACCGTATGGAAACCTGTATGGTAAGTCAGGTCAGGGTGTTCCTGTTACTCAGAGTCCCAGGGTGCATTTGGACTCAGAAGGTAGGGGAGAGAATAGACTGCATGAAGGTGAGACAGCTGTGGATTGGAAGAGTCTCAGCCACTGGGCACTTGGTCCTCCATGGCCTGCACACTGCATCTTCTCCCTGCTGCCTGATGTCCTAGCTGCCCGATGGCACAGGGCTGCTGCAGGGTGGTGACGGTGGCCTACCGGAGGGTGCAGCTCACAGTTGCCATTGCCTTTCCAGAATGGCATCATTACCGGCGTGTTCCCTGCGAGTCCCTCCAGCTGGCTGATCGTGGTGGTGGGTGTGATTTCATCCATGCATACCAAAGTGGACCCCTCCCTGGGCATGATCGCAAAGATCAACCGGACCCTAGACACCACGTGAGTAAGCCTCCCCCACCCTGTATCTTGGTGGGAAGGTGACAGTACCCTCCCCCCCCCCCGTTGACTGTCCTCCTTGGACTCTCTCCGGAGCTTTCGCTGTCCTTGAATGTGAGTGCTCATCACTTTCCTGAACTGTTGTTGAAGTCTTTGGAAGTCTGTAGACACTACCACCCTTCCTCTGGAGATTAGGCTAAGGATAACAGAGGCCTGGGTACCTGCCTTCCAGAAGGTGGTTAAGCTGTAGCAATAGATGTAGCCAACGGTGGCCTCAGAGGGCATCTCTGCCCCAGACAGTGGCTCCCAGTGTGGCTGTGGCACTGGACCTGATGTCCATCCTCTGATTTGGTCACCTGAACTGGCTGTCATTGGTTGCTTAGGGACACTTCAGCCCTTGGCCCCTTCAGAGTGGCTTAGATCCCCCAGAGAGGTCCATTACCCCTTGGCTTTGAGGTTCAGTTTATTCTGGAAACTTGAAAGTAGTTGTCATCCTATTTGGGGACAAAACCTGGACAGCTTCTGGGTTTTCTTTTCTTTCTTTTTTATTATATTATATTATATTATATTATATTATATTATATTATATTATATTATATTATATTAATTTATTGAGACAGGGTCTCACTGTATAGCCCCAGCTGGCCTGGCTATATAGAGCAGGCTGGCCTAGACTACTCGGAGATCTACTTGCCTTTGCTTTCTAACCCTAACCCTGGGTTGTGTGTCCCACCACACCTGATTTGTAGTTGTTTTTTTTTAAGATCTATTTATTTTTATGTATTTGAATGTTCTGCCTGCATGTGTGTATGTGTGTGTACCACATGTGTGCCTGGTGCCCTCATGGGCCAGAGGAGGCTTTTGGATCTCCTGAAACTGGAGTTAGAAACAGTTGTGAGCTGCCTAATGTGGATGCTGGGAACCAAATTCAGGTCCTGTGCAAGAGCAACAAGTGCTCTTAACCACTGTGCCAGATTTCCTTAAAAAGAGTCCTTTGTCCCTGGGCTCTCCTGCTGGATGCTGGACTTGCTCTAGAAGGGAGATAGGGACCATTCTGCACACATCCTCCTCTGTGATGGGGACTTGTGCATGGTAGGGTAGCACTTACCACCGAACCATACCTCAGCCTTACATCACCCCTTGACAGTCATCCCATGCGGCTTCCGACAGGTCCCTGACAGTGTGGAGTGTCTGGGCACAGGACACAGGCACCTCAATCACCTTGTGTATTTGGACACATTTTTTTCTTTTGTTTTTCTGAGACAGGGTCTCAAGTATCCCAGGTTGGTCTCAAGCTGCTGTGTAGCATAGGATGACCTTGAACTCTTGATGAGCTTAACCCTCATGTACACTGTTGAGGGGTAAGCTCAGCTGTGAGCCCGAGTTTGGTGCCTTTGGAGCTGGGGCCCCTGGAGCTGGAGTTACAGACTGTTCTGAGCCAACCGAACCACAAAAGCTGGGAACAGACCTTGAACTCAGGACCCCTGGAAGAGCAAGTCCTCTTAACCACTGAGCCATCACTCCAGCCCAGTTCTGGGCCCTTTCAGTCTTGCTTTCCTGGCTATTCAGATGTAGCTACTATCCACTTGAAAGGATTGCAAAAGCAAACTGATAAAAGAATGACCTCAGGGGACAACGCGCAGCTGGGGGAGTTGGTTTCTGCTGACTCAGGCCTCGTCCTGCTGTGTGGGCAAGCTTAAGCCAGCCTGATGAGGTCCTTCAGAGCCCCGGAGGTCAGGTCGGTCTTGCTGGGCCTCTGTGGCCTGCCCTGTGACTGAGACTCCCAGCAGCGACCGAGCCATGAGCCAGCTCCTCAGCCTGCAGCCCTCCAGGCGGCGTGGGTCACACCTTTGTAGGCAACTGCAGGAGATGAGATAAAAATGCCTGTCCAGGCATCCTGCCAAGGGCCTTGTCTGCCTGGGGCCTGGAATATCCAGCAGGGACTAGGTTGTCAGAGGCAGCTGGCAGGTGTGGTCACCAGAGGACATGTGCTGTCCCGAAAGGCGAGGAAAGTCCTGCGAACAGATCCCTGTGTGTTGAGCTGGCTGCCTGGCCTGAAGCTGTGGGGCCAACAGTTACGCTTCGCTCTTAACGTGGGCTGTGTGTCAAAGCCGGATTGCACACAGCCATGCCAGCTACTAAAACCTTGTTTAATCTCAGTCTTTATAAGATTTGTTTCTTTGTCCCTTGGACTCTATTTTTGTAAACTAGGTCATCTCTGGCCCAAATTTAGAAAGGCCGGGTGAAGGGTCAGTCTTACAGTCTGGACGGCTGTTCTGGATCCATCTTCCCATTGAGAGTGGGGCTCCTGTCTTCCTAGGCTGCTGCGGTTTCGTGTGATTAGATCCGAAAGGATGATACCAGAGGTTATAGACACAGCCGAACGTTGAATTACCTTTTTGCTGTTGTGGTTTGGTTTGTTTTTTGAGGCAGTGTCTCTCCATGTAGCCCTGTCCGTCCTGGAACTCACTGTCCTCGTGAACTCATAGAGATCTGCGGGACTCTGCATGCGACACTATGTCCAGCTTGGGTTGTTTTTGAAATCTTATTCTATGTGTATGTGTGGCCTGCATGTATGTCTATGCACCATGTGTGTGCCCCGTGCTTTCAGAGGTCAGAAGGGGGCATCGGATCCCCTGGGACTAGAGTTTCAGATGGTTGTGAGCCACTGTGTATGTGCTCCTATCAGCTGCTGGAGGAGACATCTCTGATAACAGTTGCACTGGGCACCGATCTTGTTCTTTGGGGAGATGGGGCCTCCAGAGCAGAAGTCTTTTACCTCAGAAGAAACTTGTCTGTCACTTAATACGTTAATGTTTTCCAACATCAGAACTTGGAAGGTTCTATATGCCATTGTTTTGATCATTTGGGGACTCTTAGTTTTCAATAGAACAGCTTTATTTCCACCTTGACAGTTCTGTACATCAACACAGCGTATCCTGATCGTATCCATCCCAACTCTCTACTCCCACCTTTTTTTTTTAAGATAGGGCTTCTCTGTGTAGCCTTGGCTGTCCTGGAACTCACTCTGTAGACCAGGCTGGCCTCGAACTCACAGAGATCCGCCTGCCTCTGCCTCCCGAGTGGGATTTAAAGGCTTGCAGCACTTCTGGCCCACTTTTTTTTTTTAACCCACTGAGTTAGCTCAGTGTTCTCTGCCGGAGTGTCAGCTGCTCTGTTGGTCCTGCCTCAGTGAGTTCTCGTACGCAGTGGCCATGTCCTGTCATGCCACGCCATGTCCAGAAGACAGCACTTCTCTGCTCTCCTCTCCATTCTGCTGCTCTTGTGCTCTTCCTGCCCTGGGGACATCCTTAAAAGAGGAAGGGGCTGGTTTTTTGTTTGTTTGTTTATTTTGCCGCTATTTTTCCATTTCAAAACAACTAAAATAACCCCGCAAAATAGCTACATTTTGCCTCGGTTTTTCTTTCATAGTCAATGACTTTGATTTTCAAGTACTTAAAAATCTTTTAATTTTTTTTTTTAAAGATTTACTTTATTTTTGTGTATTTTTGTTTTTGAGACAAGGTCTCCCTCTGTAGACCAGGCTGGCCCTGAACTCACAGAGATCCGCCTGCCTCTGCCTCCAGTGTGCTAGGACATTTGAGTTTCTTATGAATAAAAACAACATCCTAAGGTTATATTTAAGGGCTGAGGAGATACCTCAGGGGTTGAGCCCTTGCCTAGCATGCATAAAGTCCTGGACACAGCAAAACCCAGCAAACACAAACAGTCTACATTTGAGAGAAATGTAGAGAAAAGGCATTATAATCTGAAGAAAACGGGCCAGGATCCCTGTGAGCAGCAGCTGGCAGTCCCCGCCCGCTCGGAACAGTTGCCATTGGGAGCAGCTTTCCAGCCCACGGGAGCCTCTCCACCGTTCCTCCAGAGACTGGAGAAATTGTGTGTTGTTCAGGTGGCTCAGGTCACTGGCTGGCCTCTTGCCTCTTCCTTGGGGATGGAAGGCTCAGTGTTGCCCAGTCTGGTCTCTGGCCTCTGCCTCCAGAGTGCCAGGATGACAGGCCACTCTGCTGCACCCAGCCACGGCTGGCCCATTTTGAGAGGGATAGAGAATGTCAGAGTACTAGGAGAGTTGGTGGGTCCCTCAGGCTTCCTTCTCTAGTGAACCCAGCTCCTCTTTGGGGCGCCACAGCCTGCTTTCTCCCGTCCCCCGGAAGGTGCTTGGTGCAACTGCTTTCTGGTAGTTGCCACCGCCACCTCCCTGTGCCGACTCCTAAGCCGCCTGTCTGGTCCATCTCCACAGCGGCCACATGTCGAGCCAGACGAAGAACATCGTGAGTGGCATCCTCTTCGGCACCGGGCTCTGGGTGGCGGTCATCATGACTATGCGTTACTCTCTGAAGGTGCTGCTCTCCTACCATGGCTGGATGTTTGCAGAGCACGGCAAAATGAGCCGCAGCACCCGGATCTGGATGGTAACCACCTGCCACTAGCTAGCTGGGAGACCCACCGTGGCTGATGTCAGGGGAGGACCCTTCCTCTGTCAGACCTTTCCTCCCTTGGTCCTTAGTGTGTGACCTGTCCCCAGCCTCTGGCTATGGGGAGAGCTATGGCTCACCTTGACTCTTGCACAAAGCCAAGGGCTGCTTTTGCTAATGGTTTCTGGGAGTTCTGCCATCGCTGTGTTCACCTCTGTTCAGCCTGGATATTGAGCATAAGTACCACCCACCAGGTCTTTGTAACCTCGGGGCCACTTTGCCATCGGACACTGGATGTTTTTCTTAGCTGGCCAGATCACGTGATTTACCCTAGGCTTTCAGTGTTCTCCGTTTCACCGTGATCCTGAGGTCACTGCACCCTGTTTAAGGAAAAGGGCTAAGCCCTGTGCACAAGCATTTTTCAAGTTACAACTACTTCTGGAGACTTTTGTTTTATTGTTTTTCTTGTTTTTTTTTTTAAGACAAGGTCTCATGTCACCCTAGCTGGCCTTGAATTCACTATGTTGCCAAGGATGACCTTGACTTTCTGGTTCTTCTGCCTCCAGCTCAGGCATGCACCAGAGCCCAGTTTTTATAGATGCTAGTGGTCAAAGCCAGAGCTCCATGCGTTGTTTACCCAGGAGAGCCGCCTACCCACTGATTGGCATCCAAAGCCCTGCTTGGTTGTTTTTATAAGCTTAGTTTTATGGGGTAGGGGAGTAAGGGGTGTCTGTCCGAGGTAGAGATCACTCCTGGGACCTTCCTCTCTTTGACACCCAGCCCCAGCCCTTCCCCTGATTGTGTGGCTGTCATGTGTTTCCCCCACCCACTTACTGTCAGCATTTGGCTTCTGGTCTTGAGTTGTTTGTTTTTGTTTCTGTTTTTTTTTTTTAAGAACAGGTAATTTTTTGCACCCATGATTTGTAAAGAATTTTAATGAATCTGGTCCTACTGTAATTTTTCTTCAGATTGCTTCTCTCTGGGGCTTCCTCTTGGTACATGGGAGGAGTTTGCTGGTGTGCAGGCCAGTGTGTCCCCTCCCTCATCACCTGCACCTGTGAACTTTTCCTTCGGGGTCCCCTTGCTACCCACCACACACTCCACTCTTTCAAACCAGCTTCTACCTTGCCTGTGAGTTCTCTAATGTCTAGAGAGTAAAACCCACCCACCACCTACCTAGATGGAGACGATTTCTCACAGGCATAAACAGCATCCCCCAGGATGGCCCTTGTGGCTGATGCTGAGCTGAGTCTCAGCACTCCTGAGCACCAAGAATCATCACAGTCTCACCTTGAACCCTTAGAGGTGCCCTGGTTTCTGTCAGCAGGTGACCACTGCTTCCTGTACCTGGCCTTCGTCTGTCTTTGTAGATGCTGCAGATGGCTCACGTTATTGACCTAATGGGCAGGGACACCTTGATGTCCCCGGGAGTTGCTTGAGGGTCAGGTACCTCAGACGACCTCACTGCCTATAATCAGAGCCCTCACCAGCCTCAAACCAAAGACCTTCCAGGAGGAGGCAGACAGCCCACCTGCAGCATCGTGTCCAGGGTTCCCGGCAAAGGAGGGCAGTAGGCAGTCACACCCGAAGACTTGGTTTTTGTTCATCCCAGGTTTTACTGGGACCTATATCGTTTTACCAAGGCCTGATGGCACAGGCAGGGAATGGCCCCACACTCAACAAGTCACTTGCAGGGGAACTCTGGCTTTGGCTCTTTAACACAGCCTCATATTTGCAAATGTAACTTGTGTCTTCAGGCCATGGTCAAGGTCTTCTCGGGCCGAAAGCCCATGTTGTACAGCTTCCAGACGTCTCTACCACGCCTGCCTGTGCCAGCCGTCAAAGATACCGTGAGCAGGGTAGGTGCGATTCATCCTCACGCTGAGATGCCAGCGTCCTTGGGATCAATACTTGTGCCTGTAAATTACAGTCCTTACTCTTTATTAACGCTCAGCAGTCTCTCCTGTAGGGTTAGTATAGTGATGTCACCCCACACCACCCCACAGGTCCTTCCACTGGCCAGACAAGTGTTCTGCCACTGAGCTACATCCACAGCCCTGTGCTGCATGTTTTCTGGATACAGGGTCTTGCTGGCTAGCCCACACTGGCCTTGAGCATTGTCTCTTAAGATTTACTTATTTTTATGTGTATGAGTGCTTGACTTTGTGTAAGTATGTACACCATATGCATACAGTGTCCAGGGAGGCCAGAAGAGGGCGACGGATCCCTTGGAACTGGAGTGAACAGACAATTGTGAAGCACCATGTGGGTGCTGACTGTGGAACCTTCTGCCCTTCTGCGAGGGCAGCCAGTGTTCTTAACTACTGAGCTATCCCTCCAGCTTCATGACCTTGAACACTTGGCCCTCCTGCTTTAGTGCCCCGATGATAGATGTGTTTCACTATACATGGCTTGGTACTGTTTTTCGATACTGCATTATTGCATCTTCAGCGTGTAAAGGTTTCATGTCCCACCTACTGGAGAATGTTTACTTTTTTTTGTTTTGTTTTGTTTATTTTTTGAGACAGGGTTTCTCTGTGTAGCCTTGGCTGTCCTAGACTTGCTTTGTAGAGCAGACTGGCCTCAAACTCAGAGAGATCCACCTGCCTCTGCCTCTGAATGTTTACTTTTTAATGGCTTTATTGAGATGCAATTCAAGGCTGTATGATTCCCTTCAATGTGCAAAGTTCAGTAATCTGACTGTATCCATTATTTTAAACTATGGCAAATACATATAAAACCCACATTTATTTATTTTAAACTATGGCAAATACATATAAAACCCACATTTATTATTTTCTTAAAAGGCTGGGTATGGTAGCACAGACCTTTAATCCCAGCACTCAAAAGGCAGAGGTAAGCAGATCTCTGTGAGTTCAAGGCCAGCCAGGTCTGCACAGTGAAACCTTGCCCCCATCCCTCCCCACCCCCACCCCCCAAAAAAAGAAGAAGATGAATTAAGGAGACGGTTCAGTAAAATGTTTGCCATGTAAGCATGAGGTCCGGAATTTGAGTCATCAGAACCCATATAAAAATGCCAGGTTTGTGGCCCACACTTGTAATCCCAGTAGTAGGGAGTGGAGACAGGAGGATTCCCGTGGCTCACTGCCCAGTGAGCCTAGCCTGAGGGTAAACTGTAGGCTGCTGAAGACCCTCCTCCAAGGATGTGGGTAGACCACTTGTGAGGATGACACCTGAGGGCCTCTGTCTTCCAAATAAATGCCTGCACACACATGTGCATGTGCGCTCACGGTGAACACACACACACAAACGTTTTAACTGTTTCCAGTGTTAGCTCAGCAGTGCGAATTATACGGAGGGCATTGTGCAATCATGACCACTGTGGATTCTCCGGCTTTTTTATAGCCTCACTCGGAAGAAGCCATAGCCCATTAGGCAATCACTCCCACGCTCCCTGCCCCCGGCTCTGCTGACTTCTGTTCCACTTTCTATTTGAATGGAATGGGATTACGAAATACGGGACTTCTGAGGGTCCCCCCCCCCCCGCTAGCATTTATTTTCCTTTGAGGCAGGACCTTAACTGTGTAGCCCAGGCTAGCCTCAGACTTGTAACGCTCAGCTTCCCAAAGCAGGGTGGTTTTAAGGTTCCTCGCTGTCCTAGTACGGATGTGCTTCCTCCCTTTTTGTGGCTGGTAACATTCATCGTGTGCGTGGACCGCGGTGATCTGTCCACCGGGCGGGGCAAACGTGGACTGTGTTGTAATGGCAGCAGGGAAGCTGGGAATGTCCATGCGTGTTTGTTTGTTTGTTTTAACCTGGGTGCCTGCTGCCACTGGTTGATATTGGTGTCCACGAGTGGGATTTCCTGTCACAGAGGGTGGCTCTGTATTGAGCCTGACGTGCTGTAAAATGGCTGCACCTTGGTGCATCCCAGCCTGCAGTGCTGGAAGGCAGCCACATATTTGTACCTTCTGACCTCTTTTCCTTCTGTAAATCAAAAACATCTTGCTTTGGGTCCCTGCTTAGTGATTTAGTCCATGTTGCCCTGGGCAGGTTCCTTCCCATCTCTGTTCTCCCAGACTGGGAAGGGGGTGAGACGAGACTCCCAGTGGCAGCTAAGCTGGGCAGCCACCTTCCCTCTGCTGTGCAGTGTCACCCCTGAGTGTGCAGAACAGAGCCCCCCTCTCCCCTTTGAGACAGAATCTCACATTGCCCAGACTGGTCTTGAACTCCCCAATCTGCCCCATGTAGCTGAGGATGACCTTGAACCTCTGATTCTTCTGCCTCCACCACCTGACACCCTCTACACTACACTCACTTGTGTGTAGTGCTGGGGATAGACTCCAGGGCTTTGTGTGTGCTGGGCAAGTGATCGGCTAACTCTGCCCCTGGAGAGTGCAGCCTCTGTTTCATCAGTGCGCTCACTGCCCCTGGAGAAAGCCAGGGGCAGCAGCTGGCCCTCCTCAGGAATGGCTCCACCCTTCATTCTGTAAAGCTGGCCCTATGTAGCCTTGGTTGGCCTGGAATCCTTCGTGTAGACCAGGCTGTCCTTGACCTCTCAGAGCTCCTCCCTCCTCTCCGAAGTGCTGGGATTATAGGTATTGCACATACAGGTTTTGTTCCTTGACAAATCAGACTTGGCAGCAGTTCACCTCCAGGTACAGGTGGGAGCCCTCGGGGTCCTTAGAAAAAGCCATGCTTAGCCAGGCATGGTGTCACATGCCTGTCATCCTAGCCCTTGGGAGGATGGAGGTGGAAGGAGGATCAGGAGTTCAAGACCAGACTCAGCTGCATAGTGAGTCTGAGTCCAAATTAGGCTACTTGAGCCCCTGTCTCAAAAAAGAAACAAAAAGATCGTGTGTGAGCTGCCCCTGTATGTTTAATTCCCAAACCTGCTGAAGGCGTGAACTAGACACTTGACTGAAATGAGCCTCTGGACCCTGGACATGGCCCTGGCCTGTCCCTGACTGACTTGTCCTGTCCCGCTCTGCCAGAGCACCTGCCTGGCCCTCACTGGGCTCTCGGGGCTGCCTCACCCGTCTCAACACACCATCCCAGGTCATCACCGAAGTAATGGCCAGATGTCTGGGTACCTCCCTCAGGAAGCAGTGGCTTTGACTGTCACACTCCTACAGCCCTGCTCAGCTTTCAGGGGACTGTCTTAAGGAAGCTTTTTGACCTTTTCTACATGGTATTGACTTTTCTGAGGTGTGTGAAATGTTCCATGACTTGGAGGGTGGGTGTTTAACTCAGTCTGTTTTCTCACTCCAGTACCTGGAATCTGTGAGGCCACTGATGAAGGAAGGGGACTTCCAGCGCATGACAGCGCTCGCCCAGGACTTTGCTGTCAACCTCGGACCCAAATTGCAGTGGTATTTGAAGCTAAAATCCTGGTGGGCCACAAATTATGTAAGTGTTTCTGCACCTAGATCTTTTCTCAGGGAGGTGTTTTGGTGTGAAAGTTCTCATTTCACAGAGTTCTCTGTCTGTGGCCAAGCCAGCCACACTCTCCTCTGAGAACCACGCACAGAGCTGCCAGGGGCCTTTCCCTCAGGCAGGCTTCTTTGTAGCTTTGTACTCAGCTCAGGCCAGGGAGCTGCTTTGCACATGAGCTTTTAGTCCCCCCACCTGGCAGGTCACTAAACGCTGTTCTCCCGTGGTGGCCTGGCCACCTCACAACCCTCTCTGGTACCTCTTTCATCCAAGAGCATCACCTCTGAGTTCCCTGGTCAGGGTTCCGGTGTGTTGACAATGCTAACTGTGCTGGGACCAGCTAAGCTGCTGCATGTGGTGCTGGGAGGGGCAGGTGGGCACATTGAGGGGTGTGAGGCCGAGGGGGAGTCCAAGTATGAGGAATAACTTGACTGGAAGGGGTTGAAATTAACCTGTAGCGAGCCAGACAGACACATGCCCACAATCCTAGCACTCAGAAGGCAAAGTCAGGGCCATCTAGTGAGACCAGAACCTATTTCAAGAAAAACTCTTAAATTTAAAAAAATAATTTGTTTTTATTTATGTATGTGTTCCTAGGTGAGCTTATATGTTACATGCACGCAGGTGCCCATGGAAACTAGAGGGCGGTGTATCCCCTAGAACCAGAGTTACAGGTGGTTGTAAGCTACCCAGTATGGGTGCTGGGAAGCCGAACTTCGGTCTTCTGCAAGAACAGCACCCAGTCTTAACTACTGAGACATCTCTTTAGTCCCTCAAAAAAAAAAAAAATCACAAGTACTGGGAAGGAAGCTCAGTGGGTAGAGTCCTTGCTTAGTGTGCGTAGTGTCCTGAGTTCAGCCCCCAGCACCGTACCTGTTTTGTAGCACACATGCTTATTCCCGGGGCTTGGGAGATAGAGGTGGGAAGGTCAAAATTCAGGGCTGTCTGAGTTGAGTTCAAGTTGGGCCTGGACTGAATGAGACTCTGCTTTAAAAACAAAACAAGGGGCCGGAGAGAGGGTTCAGTTAAAAGCACTTGTCATTGTTGCAGAAGGACCTGGGTTTGATTCTGAGCACCCACAAGTTGGCTCACAACACAGCCACAACTCCAGTGCCAGGGATCCAATGTCCTCTTCTGACCTCCCCAGGTACCAGACATACCCATGGTGCACATATATGCAGGTGAAACACACACAAAAAAAATATCTTAGCGCATGCCTTTAGTCCCAGCACTCAGGAAGGCAGAGGCAGGTGGATCTCTGATTTGACAACAGCCTGATTTATAGTACAAGTCCAGGACAGCCAGGGCTACACAGAGAACACCCACCCACCCCCCAAAAAGGAAAAAAATCTTAAAGAGACATAAATAATAAACAAAAACAAACAGACTAGACAAAAAGAAAAAGAGTTCCAGTAGAATCAGCAGATGGTACCACACACAGGCACTGTGCCTGTTAGGGCAGGTGGCCACTCTTGGGCCAGCACGTTCTGGCTTTAATGGTAGGCAGCTGGCCTGCTGTACGTTTAGACTCTTGTGCATACCTTTCCCCAGGGGCGCACCTCAGCACGATGCTCAAGGCAGCATGTTGTGAATGGGCAGCCTCTGGGTGGCCAGGGCAGCTTGCTGGGTGACATTGCAACAGTCGCTCTGGAGAGCAGAGACAGCACATTCTGGTCACTGGCTTAGTGTGCTGGGTGAGACATACCTGTGCATTAGGAAGAGGAAAATCAATCTTTGGGGGAGACGTGGGGTCCTCTGCAGTGCCAGGGATGGGACCCAAAGCCTGGTGACTATCAAGCATGCAGCCCTGCACCCCGCCTTCAACCTGGACACTTCAGTAGCTACCCTTTCCTGGAGACAGTCTCATGTGGCTTCCCAGGCTAGCCTCAGACTTGCTGTGTGGCAGTCTTGAACGCGCTATAACCCTGAACTCCCAATAACCCTGAACTCCCAATGCCCCGCCTGTGCACACACGGGTTCTGCGCCAGTTTTATGCAGTGCTAGGGGTTAAGCATCCTAACAGTTGGGCTACACTCACAGCCCCGACGCTTTTCTCTTTAAGCCGTGTGTGACATGATCTGTTGTCTAGCCGGGTCTCTCCTTAAGGCCGGCGTGTTTCTCACCTCCGGTATCTTGTCTTTTGTACACATCTGGAGCAGGCTGGGCCCGAGGCGGCCCTGCTCAGCACTCTGACTTGTGTTTGCACCCCAGGTGAGTGACTGGTGGGAAGAGTACATCTACCTGCGGGGCCGAGGCCCCCTCATGGTCAACAGCAACTACTACGCCATGGTGAGTTGGCCTTCAGTTCCCACAGCTGGCTGGCTGGCTCTGCTGGCTGCTGGGAAAGCTCCGGGTGGGTTCCTCTCCTCTTCTTCTTTTGTCCAAGACTTCATGTTGCTGTGAAGAGCACTCCCGGGGCCCATGTATTACATCCTCCTATGCCTGAGGGGGCCTGCTGTCCACTTAATTGCACTGCAAACAGTACTTGCTAAAAGTGCAGGCTGGCCTTGAACCTGTGGTAGAACAGATAGAGCCTGAGGTTGTAATGGAACAGTAGCGATGCGGGATGGCTCATGCCGCTCAGGCCAGCACTGGGAAGGTGGAAACGGGGTCAGGAGGTCAGGACCACCCTCAGCTACGTGTGCAGTTCAAGGTGTGTGAGATTCTCTCAGAAAAAAAAAAAAAAGTAAATCTGGGGCTAGAGAGATGGTTTAGCAGTTGAAGAGCACTTGCTGCTCTTCCAGAGAGCCCAAGTTCAGTTCCTAGCATGCATGTCAGGTGGTTCAGAAGCATCCGTAACTCAAGTTGCAAGGGGATCTGATGCCCTCTTTTGTGTCTGGGTACCTGCATACACGTACACTTAACCCCACACAGACACACATAAAGAAAACACAAATGCAGTCTGCCAACAAACAAATGGACCTAAAGCAATGACAAGACTGTCCAAATACGGGAAAATGGTATAACAGTTTGTTAAGCTGTAAAGTCAGGCATAGTGACACATGCCTTTAATCCTGGCACTCAGGAGCCAGAAGCAGGAGGATTGTCTAGAGTTCAGGGACAGCCAGAGCTACATAACACAATCTGGTCTGGGGTGGGGGCAAATACAAAAATCGGTTGTCACTTAGAATAGCTGTCGGAACACCTTGGTGTCAGGGAGGGTCCCCACGTGTACCAGTCACTATGCTGCCCCCATAAGCACTCTCCACTGTCACCCCTCCCAGGAGATGCTGTACGTCACCCCAACCCACATCCAGGCAGCAAGAGCTGGCAACACCATCCACGCCATACTCCTGTATCGTCGAAAGCTGGACCGCGAGGAACTCAAACCTGTACGGAAACTTTGCTTTCAGAAACTTTCCGGAAGCTAGAGAGATGGCTCCGCCGAGAAAGTGCTGGCTTTGAGAAAAGTGTGAGGCCCTGGCACAGTGATGCCCAGCCAGACTCATTGGTGCACGGCTGTAATCCCAGCACTGGGGAGCCAGAGGCAGGCAAATATTGGGCTTACTAACTGGCCTAACCATCAAGGTCCAGGTCCAGTGAGGGACTTGGTGAGGGCTGAGCACTTGTGTTTGATTCCGGGGATCCAGCTTCTCCAGGCTGTCCTCTGGCTGCCGAATGTAGCTGAACTGGTGAACTACTCAAGAGAACTGTTTCTACATAAATCCCGGGTGGCCCAAGTGTTTATCTGGACGGAATGTCAGTGCCCTGGCATGTCCCCCCAGGTTCTACCCCAGCGGACAACTGAGTGATACAGTCAGACTGGGCAGCGTGTGCAGGAAATGGGCAGCATTTTAATCAGCGCCTTTTAAGGTTTTCCTATGGGATTTTTCTGCCTGTTGGTTTAAAACACGTTTTTTATTACAGATTCGTCTTCTGGGATCCACAATTCCGCTGTGCTCTGCCCAGTGGGAGCGACTCTTCAATACTTCCCGCATCCCTGGGGAGGAGACAGGTGGGTGGTGCTTATCAGGAGCTCCCCTGGGGCCCAGCATTCACCATTCTGCTGCTTGTGACCATCAGGTAGCGTTGAGGGTTGGATGATCGTAGGGCCTATCCAGAGAGCTTCTGTTTCTGAACATTCCTCCACTTGGAATTGTCTTGTCATTTGTCGTTGGTATCGGTCTTGGAACAGGATCTAAAACAATAGATAGCTGAGGAAGACCTTGAGTTTCTGACCCTCTGGCCTCCCGCTGAGGTAATAGGCTTGCGTCATCATGCCCAGAGTATCTATTGCTGTGAATGGCACCCTTGGCTTCATACATACTAGACAAGGCCACTACCAACTGGACCCCAGCTCCAGCCTGAACTTCCTTTGTCTTCACTAGGCATGGACAGTGGGCCAGTTTCCAGATTTTATTGTGTCTTCAGTTGAGAGTTTCTCTCATTGGGCCTTTTCCCCAGACCTGCTGCAGTATTCCCACAAGATTCCTTGGGCATCTCACTCTTGCCCACACGCAGGGTTTGCTGTAAAATAACCGTGAGAACGAACACGCCTGAGGAGCTGGATCCTGGCCCAGCTGCTTGCCGTCGGCCGCCTGGCCTGGGCTGGGCGGTCATATAATCTGCCTCTAACCTAGGAAAAGATGAGGAGGGAGAACAGATACTAGCCGGCATCATGCAGGCCTGCTGGGCTCAAGTGTACCGTATTGGTCACTTTTTAACACTGTGACAAAAACCTGAGCAAAACCACTTAGGGGAGGAAAAGATTTATTCCATTGCATGGTTCCAGAGGTTGTGGTCCACTGTTTCTGGGCTGTGGAAAGGCAAAGCATTATGGGGTGCGGGGGCACGTGAGGGAACAGTGCTTACCTCTGTCAGGCAAAACACAGAGCTCGAGAAATGGGACTCCTCAGGGCTGGCAAAACGGCTCAGTACAGACGGGCCTGTCTCCAAGCCTGGCACTTTCATTTGATCCCAGGAACCCTTGTGGCAGGGGGAGAGAAAGGACGCTTGCAGGTTGCCCTCCCCACATGCGCCAGGACATGCCTGTCCTCACACGTGTTTGAGCCGTCACACAAGATAAAGAAATGTAAACTTTTAAATCTTTGAAAGGGACCCTTCAGAGATGCATGCCATGGAGGATATCTTGAGGGAGCTGGTTCTCTCTTTCCACCACGTGGGTCCAGGCTGGGCAGCAAGTACCGTCACCAGCTGAGCCGTTGTCGTCTTTAGTAGTATTAACGGAAGTCTGGGAAACACTGGCACAGGCCTTTAATCCTAGCACTCAGGAGGCTGAGGCAAGTGGGTTTCTGTGAGTTTGAGCCCAGCCAGCTAAAGCTACCTGAAATGCAGCAACAACAACTGATTTATTAAAATGTAGTGTGCCGGTGGGGTCATACGCATTCAGAGGCCTCGCCTCGTCGTTGATTCTGATTGTTTGCTTTCGAGACAGGGTCTCATGTAGCCCTGGAAGTCACTAGGTAGATTAAGCTGGCTTTGAACTCACAGAGAGATCCGATTGTCTCTGCCTCCTCAGTGCTGGGATTAAAGGTGTGTGCCACCAGGCCCAGCCTCTCTAAGTTGGAGCCATTTCTGTTCAGCCTTGTGCTGTTAACTCTTTGTTAAGGTTTTTCATTGTACTTGTATGTGCGTGTGTGGTTGTAGGCAGGGCACAGCCACACTACAGTGCTTATATGCAGGTCAGATGATAGTGCTTAGGTCTGGGATCACACCCAGGCCACCAGGCTTGCATGGAGTGGGGGAGGTGTTTACCCACAAGTCATCCCCCTGTTCCTCCCTTTCTTTTTTCCTTTTTGAGACAGGGTCTTATGTAGCTCGTTAGCCTCCAACTTGACATGTAGAGGCCAGCCTTGAACTCCTGATCCTCCTAGGGGGTGCACCATCATGCCTGAAACATTTCATTTTTAAAAAATTTGTTTTTGCCGTCTATTTGTGTGTTTGAGTGTCTGTGCCTCTTTGTATGTATGTGCACACGAGCATGTGAGGTGCCCATGGGCCAGAAGAGGGCGCCAGATTCCGAAGAGCTGGAGTTACAGGAGGTTGCGAACACCTGATGTGGGTATTGGGAACTGAATTCTGCCTGTGACTTACGGGAGAGATGTCATTCAAACTACCACATGTACTAACCATGTTTCATGGACGGGACACTGAGGCTTAGAAGGGTTAAGCCAAAGGAAGTGACCCGCTCCAGAGTCAAGGGCCGCAGGATTGTGATCCTAGCAACCAGGAGGATCAGGGGTTCAGGTCATCCTTGGCTATATAGGTAGTTTGAAACCAGCCTGGACTACGTGAAATCCTCAAAAAGCAAAACAGTCAGGGCTGATGCTCCCACCAAGGCCTTCTGACTTCTTGTTGCTCTCTGTCTCCTCACCTCAGACACCATCCAACACATCAAGGACAGCCGGCACATTGTCGTGTACCACAGGGGCCGCTACTTCAAGGTCTGGCTCTACCACGATGGGAGGCTGCTGAAGCCCCGTGAGCTGGAGCAGCAGATGCAGCAGATCCTGGATGACCCCTCAGAGCCGCAGCCCGGGGAGGCCAAGATGGCCGCCCTCACTGCCGCCGACAGGTGTGTGTGTGGCCTGGAGCACCCTCCCTGGCTCGGGGCTTCGTGGTGCTGTGAGGAGCCCTTCCTCACAGTGTGTCCCTGTTGCTGCCAGCAGTTTAGCACCGGAACAGCCAGAGCGCCGTTTTTCGGGGTTGCTTCATGGTGTCTGGTTCCTGGATGGTGGGTCACAGGGAAGCTAAATTGAGTACATGACAGCAGGTGTGGGTAGGTGGGGCACACAGCAGAACTGAAGGCAGAACCCTTTTCATCAAGCTGTGGACATATGTGTTCATGGCTCAGACTGTGTGGTTGAGGCTGGCCTTAAACCCGGGGTCCTCCAGCCTCCACTTCCTACAGGAAGTCCTTCATTTCTCTTTCTGAGGCAAGTGCTCCACCATTGTGCTAGCCCCAGGCCAGGGAGATTAGCTTTGTACATGTGTGAGGAGTGTATGTGTGCATGCAGGCAACACCAGCTGCCTCCATCTACTGCTCTCCATCTTATGTTTGAAGACGAGGGTGCTCCCAGAGCCTGGAGCTCACTGATTGGCTAATCTAGCAAACCAACGAGCTCTAGGGCTCCTCTTTTCTCCACCTCTTCAGTTCTAGGATGACAAGTGAATGGCCACAGAGCCATATCTTAATGCAGAAAGTACTTCACCCACTGAGCCCCCGAGCTGCTCTGAAGATGCTGAAGGAGCCGAGGCCAGGCTGCAAATGCTTTGATAAAGTGTTGCTTCAGGCACTCAGGAGATAGCAGGCTGTGTGTTGTTTCGAGCCTGGGACACAGGAGGAAAACTGGAAAGTGTGGAAGTGACCATGCTCCGTGTCCTGCCTTGAGGGCTGGAGTGCTCTGGGGACCTGGGGCATTTGTGGAGTTTGACACCAAAGGGTTTGAGAGTGGGGTGGAGGTGGGCAATGGAGGGGGGGCAGCGCAGAAAGGTACCGGCTGAGGACACAGTGAACAATGGGAGGAAGCTACTGTAGAGCAGCTTTGAAGGGAAAGTGGGCCTCACCAGTGTCAGCGGTGTGGTGGCCACATGGTGGTCATTGTGGGTTAGCGTGTGATCATTCCTGGTCTGGGGCTAGGGGCCTGAGGGTTTCGTTCCTCCCATGCTCCAGAGTAGCTGTGGTCTGATCTCTGTGCCTCGGGTTTTCTCATCTGAAAGATGGGTCTATGGTGCTGAAGACATCAGCGGACTGATGCCTGAGAGAGGCTCAGGGCAGAGCCTGGCGCCACGGCCAGGGCCTTCAGCATTTGCTGTGGCTTCTGCCGGGGGATGTCTGGGGTGGGGAAGGGCGCTTCTCCCTGGCCAGGAGACACAGGCTGGGTTTCATTCTGAGCATTTATTGTACGTGCACACACATGTGGGTGTGTGCAGGGCGTCCTTAGGCCCTAAGCCATCCACATTGGCTTTGGAGACAAGGTCTCTTCCCCAGCCTGGAGCATGGCAGCCTGGGTGGCATGAGGATCCTGACTGTCTCCCCAGGCCTGAGATGATGAGTGCCACCACAGTGGGCTCTGTTACGAGGGGTCACACTGGCAGGCAGGCAGTGCTGCCTCCTGAGCTGCCTGCCCACCCAGGGCGACTGTCTCTTGATGCATTTCCTCCTTGCCACAGAGTGCCGTGGGCAAAGTGTCGGCAGACCTACTTTGCACGTGGGAAGAACAAGCAGTCCCTGGATGCAGTGGAGAAGGCCGCGTTCTTTGTGACTCTGGATGAATTGGAGCAGGGCTACCGAAAGGAGGACCCTGAGGGATCCGTGGACAGCTACGCCAAATCTCTGCTGCATGGCAGATGCTTTGACAGGTAACTCCCTTTTACAGTCTCCAAGGTTGATGGGGGTGGGGGATGTTTCTGGGGTGCTTGGGAGCAGCCTCCGCAAATCCGGCCCCACCCCGGGGGTTGTACTATGAGGGAACATGCATCAAAATACAATGCTCTGCTTCCTTCTCTCCACCCAAACTCAGCCCAGGCCAGGTGGATTTGCCATCATTCACTTGCCCCCCCTCCTTTCTTAACTATGGGTTACCTGGCTCCCCAAAGAAGCTGGCACACAGGGTGGAGTGGGATCAGTCCCGAGAGCCAGCGCTGGCCTTGGTCGTGGTGGTGCGGCTGCTGTGCCCCTGCCCTCCTGAACCCCCTTTCTCTAGTTGCAAAGTGAGGAGTGGCCGGAGAGGGCCCAGGCCTGGTCTCTGCGTCACAGTAGTCTGTACCCCGCCGGTCCTAGGGCACACATGCTGTATTTTATCTCTGGTGCAAGAAGATAAGAATGACCGTGTGTCCTGTGTGCCCCCTTATAGCCACCTTCCTGGGGTGTGGAAGCCTGGGAACTGTCAGGGCCAGGGAGAAGCCATGGGTTGGTACAGAGAGAAACACATGTAGCTTTTGGGTGTCCGTGTCGCTGTAACCCTGGAAGGCCGATCACGTTTTCTCCTGTAGGTGGTTTGACAAGTCCATCACATTCGTTGTCTTCAAGAACAGCAAGATAGGCATAAACGCAGAGCACTCCTGGGCAGACGCGCCCATCGTGGGCCATCTGTGGGAGGTGAGCAACACCGTGGGACCTGTTGTTGAATGTGGAAGGTGCTTTGGGAATGTGGAAGGGCCCGCCTGAACTTGGCTTGATTTGTCTAATCCTCTGCATCAGTTTCTCATCTCTCTGACCAAATACCTGATATGGAGGGAGGAGGGAATTCCTTCAGCTTACGCTTGGAGAGGGCACGGCCCAGTGTGGCCATAGAGTGTGGTGACTTCTTGATCACTACTCAGTGTGCCAACAGCAGAGAACAGACAGGAAGCCGGGCCCTTGGCAGTAACTCACCCCTTAGTCCATAACATCCAACACAGCGCCACCAGCTGGAGACCAAGTGTTAAGACACCTGTAAACTGGGCGGTAGGTGGTGGTAGCTCACGCCTTTGATCGCTGCACCTGGGAGGTAGAGGCAGGCAGCTCTCTGTGAGTTCGAGGCCAGCCTGGTTTACAAAGCGAGTCCAGGACTGCCGAGACTACACAGAGAAGCCCTGTCTCCAAAAACAAACAAGCCTCTGTGGGGCTTGGATGATAAGCTCACTGCCAGACCGGCTGGTGTTTCCCTTACCCTAGGTAGAAGGGAAGCAGAAAGAAGCATATTAAAATCTGAATGTGTGTGGGTAAGTGCGAGGTGCCAGGGCTCCAACCCAGGGCCTCACATGTGCCAGGCAGGTGCTCCACACCAGCCGTTATTTTGGAGACAAGGTCTCACTAAATTAAACATACTAGACTTGTACTCACTCCTTTGCCCAGACTGGCCTCAGATCTGCAATCCTCCTGCCTCAGACATCTTGAATATCAAAAGATTACAGACATGTATCACCAGTCCTGGCTTAAAATCTTGGCTGTAAAATAGCAGTCTACCAGGGCCAGAGAGATGCCAGGATGGTAATACACTTGCCATGAAAGTCCGATAGTCTGGCTTCAACTCTGGAAACCCACGTGAAGGCAGGAGGGGAATGCCTCATGAATGCTCCCCACACTCACACATATTGTAAGAGTTAAATGGAAAGATTTAAGGTGATGTATCTTACTGAAGAGACTTCAGTTACTAAAATGACCAGGCTACTTAAAGACCACCAAATCTCTGTCCCCCTTTCTCCTAACCCAGCTTTCCAAAATACGCAGGTGGGTGTGGTGACATGTGTCTGCCACCTAGTCCCCGGGAGGCTGAGGCAGGAGGATCAGGAACTTGAGGCTATCTTGGACTACAAACACAAAACCGTTTTCAAAACAGAGGGAGGCACGGAGAAAGAGGAGGAGAGCATCCTTGGGACCAGGCTGCAGATGTGGTTCTCGGTCCCGTATCTGTTCTTCAGGAATCTGAAACTTTTTAAATGCTGGCGTAACTCAGCAAAGTTTAAATTTCTGGAAGATTTTGGATTTCTGACTAGGGATGCTTGCCCCCTCTCTCCCTTCCTCTCTCCAGGGTCTCGCCATTTAGCCCAGGCCAAACTCTTAATTCATGGCAACACTCCTGCCTCAGCCTCCAGAGTGCTGCTGTTTATGGTTACGTACTGCCACAGCTGGCTAAGACGCCGCATCTCAGTCTCTACTTGAGGTGCTGTGCCGGAGATTTCTTTTTGTGCAAAATCAGCTGCAGAGTGTGCGCTGCGTCGTCCGGCTCGAGCTCAAGCTCCGTCCTCTTCCTAGAAGGGAGGGTCTCGCTGACCCCCCTCCCCCGAGGTCAGCAGCATCTGTCCTACCTTCATTCCTCTCATCCCTCCGTGCTCTGACCTCTGCTTGGAAAAGTCCCAGCTGCTGCTGCTTCAGTTTCCTACATGGAAACGCCTGGAAAGGAAGAACCAGGCACTCTGAGCTGTAGGACGCTAGTGTGCTCCTGAGATACCAGTTCCAAATGGCAAAGTGCAAGGGCTCAAGTCCCCGCCAGGCCCTGAGTTGATGCCAGCTAAAGTGTGGGTCTGTTAGCCTGGATGCACGGCTACCTCACTTCCGTTAGCCCGCAGACACCACCGCTTACACAGATCTCTGGGAAGCTCTGCACTGTATCGGCCCGTCAGAACATCCCAGGGGCTTTTCAGATAGCACGTGCATAGTTGCTGGTGGGTAACGAGGGTCTCTGCTAAGAGGGTATACGGTGGTGGCACAGGCCTGTAATTCCAGCGCTTGAGAGGCAGAGACAGGGTTACTAAAAGCTTGAGGGCAGTCGGGGTCACAGAGTAAACAAACAAAACCAAAACAGACTCAAGAAAAGAGAGGGAAAGGAAAGAGGACTCAACAAAATAGCCACAAGGCCTGGCTGACTTTCAGGTTTGTTGTATGAATGTGCACATGCGCAGTACATGCGGCCACCAAACGGGGGTAGCAGATCCCTTGGACCTGGAGTTACAGGCGGCTGTGAGCTGCGACCCAAACTTCTGGAGCGGCATGCACTCTAAACAGCTGAGTCAGCCCTGCAGTCCCCCAGGCTCACACTTTAAAGTAACTGATCAAGATAAGGAGACACAGCCTGTGGCCAAGGCCACAGAATCAGTATTTAGTTTCCTGTCTACCTGGTGATGAGGGCACTTGAATGGAGCCCAGGCGCCCGGGAGAGTACTGGGGACCTGGCTCTCATGCTGGAGGCACAGTGCCGCATTGCCGCCGGGCTGATTGTGAGAGGGGGAGCCTGGTGGAGGGAGGCCCAGCGTAGGCAGCATCCTGGGCGCTGTGGAAGCACCCAGTGACGGTGTCCTCCTCCAAATAGGTTACTCTGCTAGAGCAGAGAAATGCCCGTGCTTCTCTGTCATTACAGAGGACACAGAAAGGCTGTGGCAGGCGGGGGGGGAGGGGTCGGGGGCGGCCGCCGGAGATGCAGAGGTTCAGAGCTACAGTTCCCCCTCCCAGAGCCTCGTCTCTAGAGGCCACCCAGCAGCTGTCTGGGCGCTTTCTACCCTCTGCCTTCTGGGTTTTGTTTGTTTTTTTTTTTTCCAAATTTATTTTGTGTGTGTTGAACTGAACTGGGCGCCCACCACACAGCTGGTGGGCACTGGGGAAGGCTGCCAGCCAGCTTGGTATGTGGAGACCCTGCCCTCATGCCCAGGATTAGGCTCAGGGGTGTTTTGTCTTGGGCATGGTAGGAGGCACTGTGTTCCCTCAACGTTTCTATTCTGCCTCTGCTTCTTTTTCCTCAGTATGTCATGGCCACCGACGTCTTCCAGCTGGGCTACTCGGAGGATGGGCATTGTAAAGGAGACACCAACCCCAGCATCCCCAAACCCACCAGGCTGCAATGGGACATCCCAGGAGAGGTAAGTCTGGTGATCCAGAGGCGGTTACTTACCTGGGTGGCCAGCTCTGAGCTCTGTTGATAGGCAAGCTCTGTCTCTACGAGGCAGACAGAAAGCTATTTTCCCAGAGTTGAGGAAGGGGCCTGGGCTGCCGAGGGAAATGTGGCCTCAGTTCACAGCTTTCTGTTGAGAAGTAGCTGGGCTTCTGTAAATGCCTTCAAGTAAGGATAAAAACTTAAATCATAGCTGGGTAGTGGTGGCATTCACCTGTAATCCCAGACAAAGAGAGACAAAAGCAGGTGATCTCTGTGAGTTCAAGACTGCCTGGTCTACAGAGCAGTCAGGGCTACACAAAGAGAACAGAAATAAAACAGACAATAAGAGAACTTTAGTCATGTTGATTTGAAATCCTCTGAATTTTGAGACAGAGTCTCATGAAGCCCAGGCTAGGCTAGAGCTTGCTCTGTCCCTGAGGACAGCCTTGAACTTCCAATCCTGCTTTTGCCTCTCAAGTGCTGGGATGGTACCTGGGGCTTCTGGTTCTGAGGATGGCCCCCGGGGCTTTGGCACGCTAGGCAAGTTCTCTGCCAACCGAGCTACATCCCCAGCTCCCAAATTGGTAATTTATAATCTTTTAAAACTTAAAACAGTGTTAGTGCACCTTAGAGAGGGGCTGTGTGATGAAGGGCTACTTCTCTCACCCCAGCCCCCATGGCCGAGGCAGGGGAACTACAGCCTGCTCCACTCAATGTCCCTGCCCAGAGTAGTCTGTCTGTCAGGCCTTCTAGCACATCACTAGATACTGTTTACATACGGTCGCCTCAGTGGCAGAGGCTGTGTAGGTTTGGACAGTCCTGTAGGGTCATGTGTCGGCTGTCACAGAATCAGACAGCAGCGTTACTGTCTAAACACCCTGTGGCCTCCACCTGTTCATCCACCCACCCCTCCCCACCCCGACCCCTGGCAACCACTTAGCCCTTTACTGTCCTTAAAAAAAAAAAAAGATTCTTACTGGGTGGTTGTGGCCCATGCCTTTAATCCAAGCACTTGGGAAGCAGAGGCAGGTGGATGTCTGTGAGTTCAATACTAGCCTGGTCTACATAGTGAGTTCTGGGGCAGCCAGGGCTACACAGAGAACTCCCATCTCGGAAAAAAAAAGAAAATTCTTTTATTTGTGCTTCTAGAATTTAACACATGAAAACAATGTGTTTTGATTATATCTAGCCATTCCTCTTCTTCCTCCTTCCACCGCCCCTTTCCCCTCCTCCACCCTTTACACAGCTTCCTTCCAACTTCATGACCTCTTTTTAAAAACTTTACTTTTAATTATGTGTACGTGCGCGTGTGTGCACCCGCGCATGCATGTATGCGGGTGTGTGCGTGTGCACTGGAAACTGCTGTTGGAGGCCAGAAGAAAGAGTCTGAAGCTGGAGTTATAAGTAGTTATGAGCCTCCGGATCTGGGTGCTGGGAACTGAACTTGGGTCCTCTGCAAAAGCAGTAAACGCTCTGACCGCTGAGCCATCTCTCCAGATCACGGAGTCTGTCGGTGCTCCCAGTATGCTTGTGGGTGTGGGGCGGTCACCAGAGCATGGGCCACCTCCCAGTGACCACAGCTCTAAAGAAAAATGGCAGCATCTCCCTCAGCCATGGCTGCCAGTAAATCTTCAGCTCAGGTTGGGCCTGGAGGCCCTCCCTACTCCATGCTGATTTTATGCAGGAATGTTAACGGCCACTTCGAGGTCACGTGTGTATCAAACCTGTCCTGTACTGAAGGCATGTTTTCAGAGTGTTTACTTTCCTCAAAGCTCCGTTGAGCCTGTGCTGGGAAGTTTTTCCCTGGGAAGACGCAGTCTGCCCCTCTCACACCCCAGTAGCAAGTCAAAGTGTGCTTCCAACACAGTTTGAGTTTATTGGGCTTGCTGGTGAGCCAGCCTGGGTGAGGGTTTACTTCCAGAAGCCTGGGAGCATCTATACCAGAAGAAGGCCTGACTCAGCATGGATGATGGCTTTCCCAGAGCCCCGTAGATGGAGTTCTACTTTCTGGTACCCTCCCGCCACCCATATAGTGTAGCATCTTCCAAGGTGATAAGGCAGCTTATGGTTGGGGCAGAATCACATGCAAATGTGAGGGAGATCTGCCTATGACCTTTGTCACCTCAGCGATCTCCAGGGGTAGTTAATTCAGCTGATCTGGCTGGCTAGGCAGGTGTCCCCTTCCTGTATTACTCCTTGTTCATCCCTCCTGAAGCTGCCCACCAAGCCGAAGAGAACTTTCCCCTTACAGAGCAGGGCTATCCTTCTATCAAGGGCAGAGAGTAGCTGCCCTTGCCTGTCAGACCCTCCAAAGAAGAAGCTGGGTCATAGCAGGAGGGGCCATCTTGGGAGTGTCTTATACAACCCTAGCTGCTGCCATTGAAGGACTGCTCCGCTGCCTTCTCCATGGGTGGCAGGAGCTGTGGGTCCCGAGGGTTTCCCCACTGCTTCTGGGGTGAGGTAGGAGTGCCGAACTGTGGCTTCCAGGTAGCCTTTCTAGAAGAACCCCAGAAAATGGGAAGTGCACATTTCCAAATGTGCTCCGTCCCGCTCCCTTCCAATGCCCTTCCCCACTGAGCAGGGCCACCTCTCTCTCTGCAGTGTCAGGAGGTCATAGAGGCGTCTCTGAGCAGCGCCAGCCTTTTGGCAAATGACGTGGACCTGCATTCCTTCCCATTTGACACCTTTGGCAAAGGATTGATCAAGAAGTGCCGGACGAGCCCTGATGCCTTCATCCAGCTGGCCCTGCAGCTGGCACATTACAAGGTAAGAGGGGTCTGGGCTCATGGTGGACACCTTGGGGTCCCATGCTCACATGGGCTGTGGGCCTGACTTGGAGGGCAGCTGACAGCAGACACCAGACCTGCTTGTCTCTGAGGCGCCAAGGCATGAAATGTCACACTCAAGATCATCCTCGGTTTAGTGACAGCCCTCTCAGGTAAATGAGCAGCTAAACCTTACGATAAGGCCTGGAAAGATGGCTTGGAAAGTTAGAGAGCACTTGTTGCCTTTGCGGAGGACCCTGTTCAGTTCTCCGAGCCCCTGTACGGTGGCTCAGCCACCACTAACTCCAGTTTCAGGGAATCTGATACCACTCTTCTGGCGTTTCTGAACTCCTACATACATACATACGTACATACATACATACGTACGTACGTACGTGTGTGTGTGTGTATGCATGGGGCAAACGTAGACATAAAATTTAAAAATATAAGTCTTTTTAAAAAAGCCCTATATAATAAGCTCCGACTCCTACATTGTGGTCAAAGGAAATGCTTAGGACAAATTACTTAATGTGTCTGACCTTTGACATTTCTTTCCATAAAAGAAGCAGCTCCTCTTTGCTTAGGCTGAGTCAGATTTCTGTGTCCGCAAAGGACTGTGGGCACTTCTGTCTCTGCACCCTGAGCACCGCTGAAGGCTTGCAGAGGTAGTCTGTACCTGTGCGAGGGTGTGGAAGGGACTTTGGTTCTAGAGGGAGACAGCCTTCCCCCGGCAGAGGCGCTCGGTCTCTGCAGAAGTCGTTGTGGGGCCATAGCTAGATGTACTGCACAGTGGGAGAGTGGACACCTGCTCCCCGGGCTGCCAGTGCCCTCGCTGGTCTCTTGTGACACCTCCAGGGGCTCTGCCTCAGTGTCATTCTCTTCCCTGCCCTCCAGTCTTGCGTCCCCAGGAGCTTTCCTCACCCGTTACCCTCCTCCTCCGCTCAGGGCACAGATCCCAAGGCCTCTGTGATCACCCCTAACCTCAGCTTCCTCTCCTCTCTCTCTAGCCACACCCTCTGACTACTCCCCTGCTGACCCTCTCCCCCAGCCCTAGCCTCGTTCTCCTCCAGCCAGGAGCCCCTGAGGCCTGTCACCTGCTTCCAGAAAGGCAGCCCACCTGTAGAGCCCTGTCGCTTCAAGCTAAAGAGCGCAGGCTGCGGTAGTCCGCCCCTCCACCCCCCCCCCCCCCAGTTGGCACCTTCCACCCTGCCTTCCCCTGGTGGCCCCTCTGTCCCATCCAGAGAATAGCCTTTTCCCTTGAGGACCCCGTCTGCATCGGCCAGCTCCCAGAGCTACTGTCTTGTCGTGGCCGTACTGACTGACTTCCTCATCCTCCACCCCCACCCCATCCTGCTGTCCTCCCCTGTGTCTGTCAGACCTTCTCATGGCTCTGGCCTTGCTGTGTGCCTTGTCCTTTCTTCCTAAGTGTATTCACAAGCATTCATATCAGCTTAGAGGGCTGTCTGTCCGGGTGTGGGCAGCTGAGGACATTGTGGCCTTAGTCACATTGTGGCTTGGTCTTGGAACCGAGACCAGGGCCATGCAGAGAAAGACTCCAGGGAACTGGAGAGTTGGCTCAGCAGTTAAGAGCACCATCTGCACTTCCAGAGGACCTGGGTTCAATCTCTAATACTCACAGGGCAGCCTGTAACTGTAGTCCTCGGACTCAGTGCCCTCTTCTGGCCTCTCGGCACCAGGCATGTACTTGCCGCTCAGCCGTGCGTGCAGGCAAAAACACCCAAACACGTACAATTACATTTTAAATAAAAGGGGGTGTGTGGACTCCCACCTCCCTGTCACTTCTCCCTGTAGATTTAGATGGGCGCTCTGGCCTGTCAGCCCTAAGCTAGTGATCCTTCCTTCCTAGGACATGGGCAAGTTCTGCCTCACGTATGAGGCCTCCATGACTCGGCTCTTCCGAGAAGGGAGGACAGAGACCGTACGCTCCTGCACTATGGAGTCCTGCAACTTCGTGCTGGCCATGGTGGACCCCATGAAAACGGTAAGGCCGTGGTTGCATGCTTTCAGGGAAGACCTTAGAACTGTGGGTCAAAACCCTATTGGACGTTGCATGTCTGATATTTACAATTCATAACAGTAGCAAAATTACAGTTATGAAGTAGCAATGGAATCATTTGACCATTTGACGGTTGGGGGTCACCACAGCACGAGGAACTGTATTAAAGGGTGGCAGCATTAGGAAGGCTGAGAACCAGTGCCCTAGAAACTGACCATGAAGCCCTCTAGTCCCTCCAGCCTCACCCCTCCCCCTTCCCCCTCCCCCTCCCCCCTGCTTCTGCACCCCCCTCCCCTAGCTCTTTATGTCTTCCCCTTTGCAAAGGAACAGAAAGCATTTAAGAGGCTTGGCAGGGACACATACAGAGTATTGTCTGCTGAGCTCTGGGGAATGAGATTATATGTGTTGAGAACTTTCACATGAGAGTGGACGCAGCCCAGGAATAGGAAGCAGAAGGACATTCATCACTGGCGGGCGTCTAGGACTTTGGCCCTGGGGTCTTTGGAGCTGCTCCGCTCTACCATACAAAGCCAGGACCTGCTGTATTCCGTCTTAGAAGCCCTGCAGCAGCCTTATGAAAGTGAAGTAGATTCCGATGAATCCAGGCAATGCTGGTCCCAGCTAGCACATGGCCACATTCAGATCTGGCAGGTCCCCAAGCTCCGGACAGGTGCTTACCACCAACAGATAATAGGCTGCTTTTTTTGTTTTCTCTCTAGAAAAAGATGGCAAGTGGCTCCGTCTTGTCACTAGAACTTTCAGGGGGCTCTTGGGAGGCTGGGTGTCATAGGCGGTCAGTGCCTTGCCATATCTCCATGTAAACGGCACATGTTACTTAGGTGATGTTGTAATGTCCACCATAACCCAAAGCAGCTATGTGTCTGTGTTTGTGGTATATGTGTATGTACACATGTGTATGTGTGTGTGTGATATATATGTATATGTATCAGGTCTTTGATACTTTGTGGGCTCTTCTTTCTCCCAGCCTTTATCCTGTTTCATCCCCTATCACTAGGTAGGAGAGAAAGAAGGTTGGAGGGGAAAGAGAGCTGTGAATCCGATTTCTTGTTTGTTTTTTTTTTCTTTGAGCATACACAAACAACACTCCTGAATGACCACCAACCACTAACCCACCTCTCAGGGCCCTTATACACCCTCTGAAAAGTTCCCGGAATTCCAAGGGTCACACAGTCACAGAAACTATCTGCTGAGGGCAAAACCATGCCTCTGCTAGAGCCCGAGGCAAGTCAAAGTCAGCTGCTGCAGACAGTCTGAAGCAGCCCATAATCTCCACACCTGGAATCGAAATGAAAACACTTTCTTATAATACTGTAAAAGTAACTTTCCTTTTCTTGCTTCAGTTGTTGTCTCAGAGGCTTATTGCCTCTGTCTGCTAACCTAGTCCTAGAAACTTCTAGCCTCCATACTATCTAACCTAGGCCCAGAATGTTTTCTGCCTCTGAGACTTACTGCTTGATAATCTCACCCTTTCTAGCTCTCACTGATTTCTGGGCTGCCTAGTTCAGTTCAGCTGTTCTCAGTCAGACAGTCTGGCTTTTCTCTCGGCCTCTGATTGCTCTGCTTGGCCTCTAACTTAACTCTAGGAGGTTTTTTTGTTTTGTTTTGTTTTTTCTAATCTTTTGGTTTCTTCTCATTCTCTGGCTCATTCGGTCTTCACCTGTGTTCTCTCTCGGCAACCTGTCTCTATTGCTGGTAAAACTGCTTTTCTCTCTTTTCTTTGCCTCTGAGGTAGCTTCCCTTTCCTCTGTCTTCTCCTGAGAGTTGGGCGTATCCTATTCTGTCAAGCCTTTCTCTGATTCATCACCTTTTCTTCCACTCAATTAGATAACATTTTCAAACATGGGTACTTCCTTCTACAAACTAACTTTATCTTCATTGTTTGGGATTAAATGCATGTACCACCATGCCTAGACCTAAGCTTTTCTTTACCTGAACCTTGCTCTATACTAGGCTGGCCTTGAACTCTTGCCTCTGTCTCCTGGATTAAAGGCATGTTTGTATTCCAGACGGATCACACAAACTAGGTCTTTGGATGTGATCTTTTGCCAGAGCAGCCATGTTATGAATTAGAATTTTTCTACAGATTTCAGTTTTTTTAAAGGAACCAAAATTCCAGAATTCTCATTCTCTCTCTCTCTCTCTCTCTCTCTCTCTCTCTCTCTCTTTCTCTGTGGATATATGTGTGCTGTGGATATTGTGAGTGTGTACATGTGTGCTGTATGTGAGTGTGAATGGAGCGCCAGAGTAAATGTTGGTGTCTTCCGCCATCATTCCTGTAACTCACTGAGTTGGAGCTCGACATTTTGGCTAAACTGGCTGGTCAGCAAGCCCAGAGGACCCTCATGCAGTCCCCTGAAGCATCCCACTTGGGTCATACTGAAGCCCTGATGGTACCATGTTAGTAGAACTGCCAAGGAGGGTCAGTATTTTTCTCCTGAGACAAAATGAACAGAGACAGAGCTGGGAGAGAGCTTCCGGTTTGACAATAGCAGCGTGAAAAGCCCACATCAGGCCAGCTCACCCCCACAAAGGGTGCCTCTCCACCCATCTGCCTGCCCCACAGCCCTTCAGAGGCAGGAATCTGGGAAGGGAGAGTGGGCTGGTGGGGCTCTGTCAAGACATCTTGGTCACAACACCCTGGCACATCCCACAACCTTTTGCAGACCACTGAAGAGAAAGTGGCCCGGCGCACAACCGGAACCGTGCAAAGCATGTCCTTCTCCTGTTGACCCTTAGGCAGAGCAGAGGCTCAAGCTGTTCAAGGTAGCTTGCGAGAAGCACCAGCACCTGTACCGCCTTGCCATGACGGGCGCCGGCATCGACCGCCATCTCTTCTGCCTCTACGTGGTGTCCAAGTATCTTGCTGTTGACTCACCTTTCCTGAAGGAGGTAAGCCGCCTGCCTGGCTGTCAGGTTCAGCCTGCCTCTTGGAGACCATAGTGAGCATTGCCCCAGCCTTGCATGGCTGCAGGAGTGGAAAGGTGATGGGCCTGTGGAGGTGCAAACTACAACTTTGGTACCCTGTTTCTTGAGCAGCTTGGGAGGGCTGACGTGGGTCCTCCTGACACCAGGGACAGGAGTGCTAGTAAAATGTGGGAAATAATTAGAAAGATATGCACTCTGAGCATTCAGCCTTGTTCTCTGTGCATGTGAATCTGTGCACACTTGTGTGAGCAGGTGTACGTGCACACATGGAAGCCAGAAAAGGACATCAGATATCTTCCATCAGCACCTTATTGCCTTGAGAACCGAACCTCCAGGCTCAGCTCACCTTTTTTTTTTTGGCAAGACAGGCAGCAATGCCCTGCAGTACTGTTTCTACTCACACCCAGCACTGGAGTTGTTGGCATTCAGAGTTGCTCCCAGTTTCTTCCATGGATGCTGGGGAGCCAAACTCAGGCCTTCATTCTTTCCCAGAGAACATTCCTACCCACAGAGCCATTTCCCCAGTCCCTCCTTTTTTTTTTTTTGTTTTTGTTTTTGTTTTTGTTTTGGATTTTCAAGACAGGGATTCTCTGTGTAGCCTTGGCTGTCCTGGACTCACTTTGTAGACCAGGCTGGCCTTGAATTCACAGTGATCCTACTGCTTCTACCTCCCAGAGTGCTAGGATCAAAGGTGTGTACCGCCGTGCCCAGCTATTTTTTTTTAATTTTATGTGTATGACTTGTTTTGCCTGCATGTTTATCTGTGTACAAGCCTGGTGTTTGTGAAGGGTGTCAGATCCCCTGGAACTGAGTTACAGATGGTTGTGAGCTGCAGGTGGGTGCTGAGAACCCAGGTCCTCTGGAAAAGCAGTCAGTGCCCTTAACCTCTGAGCCATCTCTCCAGCCATATTTTTTGGGAGTTGAGGCAAGGTCTCCCTATGTAGCCCTGGCTGCCCTGGAATTTGGTATGTAGACCACGCTGCCCTCAAACCCACAGAGATCCACCTGGGATTAAAGGTGTACACTACCACATCTGGATTCACTTTTGTTCTCAATATTTAATTTAAAATATTTTTTTAATGTTTGAGATAGGCTCACCATATTAGTCAGGCTGTTGGCAAATTCCTGTGTCCAAATGATTTTCCTGCCTCAGCATCCTAAGGTAGCCAGGACTAGCCTTAAAAAGCAATCCCCCTGCTTCAGCCTCCTGAATGCTGAGATCACAGGTGTGCATCAACATACTGGTGTTAACAATGGCATATAAAAACCAGCTCGAAAAGTCCTTGAAAATCTAGAGGGGGCTGTTCATAGGGAGTGTCCTTGACTTTCCTTCACCTGCTAAGTGCAGGAAAGGGCCCCCTGCTTACACACTTTAACCTTTGTGTAGCCCTCAGGATCTTGGG
>CM053762.1:21156245-21171355 GCA_028658305.1 Pachyuromys duprasi
GAGGGAGCTGAGGCCTCAGGACATGCCAGAGGCCTCAAGGCTTCTGTATGGCTGTGCTTCACCTCACACAGAACTATGATACAGCTGGGTTCTAGATGCACTGAGCCCTTTCTCTGAATTTGATAGTCAGGCATATTACTGTACAGAAGAGTGCACGGTAAGGATGCAAAGAAAAGCAGGGTGCGCTCCCCATCATGCCTCCATCTGAGGCAGGTAAGGCCATGGCAGAGTAAACAGTCACACCAACACCCAGCCGTCCATCTCAGTGATGCATGCTACCTTTCCCTTCATCCTGTTGGCAAACTTGGGAGCTTAAAACGGTAGGGGTATTGGGTAGACAGTGTTCACGTGGCTCAGAACAAAGGCGAGACCAACACGGCTCCTTCCACTGGAGGCAACCACTGGCCTTTCCCAACAGTGTATGGCGTTCTGTAGTCAGCTCACTGGCAGCTGCTCCATCCCGACACCGATGGGCTTGTGGCAGGTTTTGCCTATTATGAATGAAGCTGCTAGGAACCTGCTTGGCATGTCTCCGTGAGGCCTTCCTCCCTCTGACTTGCATTGGCTGTGTGCTAGCGAGGAGTATGCTGGGTGGCATCTAGCAAACATGTAGCTGTCAGAACATCTGATAATCATTTCTCAAGAGCAGCTATATCAAGCCACGTTCCCATCCCTGGCACGTGATCTCACAGTGACAGGTCACACTCGCTGCAAAATAAAAGGCAACAATCGGCTGCCGTAAGCTCAGGGGCATGGTCGTTCTCTTTTGTCCTCTGGGTCTGACCATATCAGAATTGGTAAGATAGTTCTAAGCGATATGTCTGCAACTCAAAGGGGGGGCTTAAATCATTCCAGGGGGAAAGGCAGACTGACCAAGACCCAGGACCATCTATTTTTGTCTCATTGAACAGGGTGTCCTCCACCTCGGCTGATGGCTCTTGAGAGCCCTGGAAGTATTTGCCTGAAGAAGTTGCCAGGCCCTGCCTAGCTATCGCTCCCATTCCCTGGTCCTTGCACCCACAGAAAGGCATAGATGCAGCAGGCTCCTGCAGTCAGCCTGCAGCTGCATTGCCCCTTGAGAAAGCCTGGATCCCCTCACACCTAAAACTAAAGGAATCAAGGTTTCAAGTCTGTGAGGCCCGCCTGGTGCTTCCCATCCTTGGGCGATACTGCAGTGCACGGCACTACCCATAGCTATGAACCTAGGGCCAAGACAGGCCACGTGTCCTTGAGCCAGGGCCTCCCAGACTCCGCTGCTGCCCTGGGAAACTCCACAGCCCTGGTCATTGTGTGTGTCCGTGCTTCGCCTGAGCCGGACTCTGGAGCGTTCCCGGACAGCCCGGCGGTGCTCTGTCGGGTGCGTTACCTTAATGGCCTTGAAGCGCTCGAGCTCGTGGCGCAGGTTGCTGCAGCTGCAGCTGTTGCAGAAGTCCCCGCTGGAGAAGCAGTCGCAGTACCTGTGAGGGAGAGCTCACTGAGTCCATGCCCACACAGTTTGAGATGAGAGCAGGCGTACAAGGGCAGGTGACTCAGTTTAGGGGTTTCCTTCGGACTTTTTATGTGAAAAGTGGACCTGGAGGCAGGGGTGTGATGTCTTGTCTTCTGACTGACACAGAGGAAAGGCACAACAGTAAAGCCATTGGCTCTTGACAGCACTTTGCAAAGCACCATCATTTCCTGGAAGACATGCTGTCCGTCATCTCGCTCCCCGGCTCTCTGTTCTCCTCCACTCTCCATGGCACAGAGAATGGACACAGAGCTTATTTCTACCAAGCTCTCACCACAGCTTCTTCTGGGCAACACTGCGCCCCTCTGCAGAGGCCCTCACCTGTCAAGCTGTACAATGGAGGCGCGGGGAAACCGGGCACGGCGCTCCCTGTCCCAGGCTCTTGCCCCACGATCATCTAGAGATCCCTGTACAAGGTCCTGGCATCCTCTGCCATCAATCCACTCCCATTGTCACCTGGGAAACCTCATAGACAGCCGCCACTTGAATGTGGTGCCCCATTTTCATCAGTCAAGCACCAGGGAACACCGGATGGCACGTGACAGCTGCCACCTCTATGTCTATATTGCTCCAGGGTGGCTGACGGCAATGCTTTCCGGGTCATCCTGCCCTGGTGATTATGGAGAGGTAAAAATAGTGTTCTAGTGCCATGTCCCTTCTATAGGCAGCAGACCTTAGTGGTTGAAACGTTTTGTTGTCCAACTTGGGAACCACAGCTCCAGGAAGAAGTGAAGACACACTCTGGAGGAAGTTCATCCTCATGTCAAACCACAAAGAATTCCTTCACCTACCGTCCCCACTGATAAAATCCACATGCAAATGCAGCCACAGAACTCAAGGTGAGCAGATGAGCAGAAACTCAAGAAAACTACAAATAAGCTGGAGCCCCAGACTCCAAATGAGCCAGTGTCCTAACATGTGAGAAAAGGGGGAGCGTGGGCCTGTCACTCCCACTCTCAGGAGAGGGAGGCAGAAGATAAGGAGTTCAAGGCTAGCCTTTGCTTTTAGCAGGTGTCAGGTCATCTTGAGTTGCTCTAGACCCTGTCTCAAAAAAACTGCCAGGCATGATACTCTAGCACTTGGAGGCAGAGGTAGGTGGATTTCTGTGAGTTTTAGGCCAGCATGATCTACATGGTGAGTTTGAAGACAAACAGGGCTACAGAGAGACCCTGTTTCAAACCCTTCAAGACCAAAACAACAACAACAACAGCAGCAGCAACTCCAAAACCACACCAAACAAAAACCCTGCCTTGCAAACTATTTACACTAATTGTACAACTGGGTCCCATTTCAGAGTGTGCCCCATATAAGAAAATGCCTTAGCCCTGTGAGAGGCCCCTTCGTGTTCTGTGAAACGATGGACAAAGATTATTGTTTGAGGTTGGTATGGCTGCCAGTCAAAACTGCTGCCACAGACATGGGCTTCACAGAGGAGGCAGCACTAAGCACATTATGAAGCAAGCCCACAATTAGAGCGTGTTTATAAAAAGAAACTCAGGCTTCAGTTACAGCTCATTCCTCACCCCAACCTCACATCCTACCCACTATAGACGTGACCACCTAGCTTCTCTCCTTTTCCTCATCCTCACCTTCACTTTTAGGGTTTCCAGCCCAAGAAAGGTCCACACCAACCCCAGACTCACTCAAATGGTTGCAGTCAACACTTCCAGCCTTCAGAACTATTTCTTCAAAGAAGGAACTTGTTCATAACCTATGCTGGCCATTCTGTGGCCCAGGCTATCCTAAAAATTGTAGCAATCCTGCATCAACCTCCCAAGTACTGGGGTTACAAGTGTGAACCAGCATACCCAGCCTCTAGCAATGTTTTCAGTTTTGCTCTGGGTTGCAGTGTAGATGCCATGCCCATCCATTGCCCCATCAGGGACCTCCCTCAGCAGGAGCTCTGCAGTGAAGATATCATGAAGGTAGAGTCATCAGTGTCAGCCCATGAGTTCACTGCACAACTTGTCCTGACACCCCACCTGTTTCCCTGGGCTGAGCCTTCTAGGAGGGAGTTGGCATCTTGGGAACAGAATTATTTCAGGCAAAATTTTAATATGGAGGATGCCAATCATCAGACCTTCAGAGGCAGGGTGTGAGGATGCCACATCATAGAAAGAGCAGAGGACACTAACCAAACCAGGGCACTGAAGACTGGGCAGCTGGTGTCAGTGCCTAAAGTCACCTGGCCAGTCACCCAGCATGGCCTTGCCTGCTGGTCTGGGGAAAGTGTCAGAGCATGACTTGACTGCTGGGTGCTAACTGCAGTTGCATAAGCTGGGGCTGCAGCTGGTCTACGCTGCACTGACATACACCCAGGCTTATGACCTGGCTTAGGAAGGAGAGAGTCCATGCACTGACTTTTAATTTCAGATCAGGGATTCGCTGCAGTTACATGGCTTTTTAGAGCCCTGAGTTAAGATTACTCTATAAAGATAGCTGATCTGGAGAAAGAAATCCTGTATGTTTATATGTGTACACAGTAGATGAAGATCATGAGGGAGGGACACATGAAAGCAGAAGGGGGGCCTGCATGGGGAAGGGAAAACAGGGAGCAGTAGCAGAGAATAACATGTGCGTGTTATGATGTGCGTGTTAAAATGTCACAATAAGGCTCATTAGTTTGTGTGCTAGCTAAAAAATGAAAACAAAGAGAATGAACTCTGAGAGCTGAACAGGCAGCAGCCACTGATAGGTGTTCTCTAAACTTATGCAGTGTGAGACAGAAGGGGCCAAGTCCAGTGAGGATGGCTTCCCACAGCTGCCTACTGTTCCCCAGTCTGCCAAGGGCTCCACCCTCTGACCTGCTCAGGTCTCTGTTCCTCTGAATGGGATTTCCCACCAAATCTGAACACTGCGACATGGGCAGCCCAGAGCACCAGACACGGGGTGGAGAGATGGCTCAAGGTAAAGCACTCACCATACAAGCGTGCAGACCTGAGTTACAGCCTCAGATTCCACATAAAAAGCTGGGTGTGTGGCACATGCCCATAATCCTAGCCTAGGGGAGGCAGGGTCCAACGAACCCCTGGCCTCCCTGGCCTCCCTGGCCTCCCTGGCCTCCCTGGCCTCCCTGACCAGCTAGGTACCTTTGTTGTGTTCCACCTTTTTTTTTTAAAAAAAGATTTATTTATTTGATGTATATGAGTGTTCTATCTGCATTTACACCGGCCAGAAGAGGGAATCAGTTCACATTATAGATGGTTGTGAGCCACCATGTGGTTGCTGGGAATTGAACTCATGACCTTTGGAAGAGCAGACAGTGCTCTTAACCACTGAGCCATCTCTCCAGTCCGTGTTCCACCTTTTTTAAAAAAGCATTTTATGTGTATGTGTGTATACCCAAGTATAGATTATGTGTACCATGTGCATGCAGTACCCATGGAGGCCAGAAGATGACATCAAATCCTCTGGGACTGCAGTTACAGGCTGTTGTGATCTGATGTGGGTGCTGGGAACAGAACCCAGGTTCCTCTGCGAGAGTTGCAAGTGCTCTTAACCACTGGGCCACCTCTCCAGCCTCTCCACCTTAGTTTCTGAGACAGTGTGTCCTACTGGTCTAGAGCTTGCCAATCAGGCAAACTGGCTGGCCAGCAAGACCTAGACATCCTCCTGCCCTCACCCCCAGTGAACACCACCATGCCCAGGCATGCTGTGTGGGACTCAGATCCTTGTGCTTGCACAAGACTACCAACAGCCTTCTACCCAGCCCTGGCAGTTGGACAACCTAACCTCCAAAGGGTACCACAAATGAGCCACACCTCCGCAGATGCCAGCTACCAGCTAATCTCATCATAACTGTGGGGCAGGGTTCACATCCATTTCCTGGCAGGTGATCTGAGTGCTAAAGGACAAGTTTCAGGGGTTTCTAACGTATGGTCACCAAAGGTTGGTAAGTTAGCCAACCATCAGCAGGCTCTGCGACTGGACCAAGCCATCCATTTGCTGGTCCGTCAGGCCCAGTGAGCGGCTCCTCTCTCCTCTAACGGCTTAGCCAAAGCTGGGACAGTTGTGGGTGACACTTTCCTTCTGATCTCTCAGATCTGTCTGACTATGAAGTCAAGAGGGCCGAGGAGCACGCGAAGAGGAGAGGGTGAGTTGGTTCAGACTGGGAATTCCCACACTGAAGCCACCAGTCCCAAACCTTCCAGACACTCCCACCCTCCCATCAGGAAACCTTAGGGCTGGCACAGCCGGTCAGGTCAGCACCACAAAGAATGGTGTAGCTCACAGCTCAGGTGGCTCCTGGTATATTCTCTATGACAGGGAAAGTTTTTGTGGCCTGCAGAATTTTATTTCAAAATTTAAGAAGCATGTGAGAGAGAAAGTCTAACAGATTGATAAAGGGGTGGGGCGGACTATGCTGCAGAGGAGATTGCTCCTTGGGAAAGCACACCCAGCCACATCAGGGAAGCTCACACAGCACCTGACTGTAAGGCCAGCATCTGCTACCAGGTTCTGGACGTGACAGAGCATGGAGCGCTGTCCCCTGATCACAACAAAGCTGTGGTGAGCCTTTCATGGCCTGTGATACCCCAGGCTCCCTGAAGAGCCTTGATGCTATCAGCTGCAGCTACAAGCTGATGAGGCCATCGTGTTTCTTCTTTGGCTGTGAACAGCCACAGTAGGATGATCAACAAGAGTGTCACCAATCCAGGTCTACTACCCTCACAGAGGAAAGCAAGAACCCATCCTGTTTCATTGAGAACATTTATCAGCCAACTAGGTACAGCCGTGCTACAACCAAAGCCTCAGGTCTAACATGTGACTTCACTGTCTCCAGACGCCATCTGACCCTCCTCCTTATGCCTCCAACCCCTTGTCTCAAACTTGCCAGTATCAGGACAGGAGCAGAGGGCACAGAATACACGCTGACCCAAGAGTTCCTACCAGTGTGCTCAGTTTGCTCAGCTGCAGCTTACACACAGTATTAAAATGGACAGAGTCCTGGCGAAGTGCACCTCATGCCCACCAGAGACTATGGGACAGAACATATAGAACACCTGCCACAGACTGTGTGCCAGGGACACAGAGGCAGCACTACAACCATGTCCACATAAGCAGCTGCCACTGTGTGACCTGCACTGATGATAGCCAAGAGAAAGACTCTCAGGATGCACACACCAAAAACAAGACAGAGCTACAGCCAGGGAACCCTGGAACACACATGGGACAGCAGAACGGAGGGGAAGCCAGGGGCCATCACTGATGTCCTCACAGGAAGGGCAGTGGTCCTTCTGGGAAGGGGAGATGACCACTGATCTTTCAGCAAAATTAATTCTACAGTGCAGCAAGAACTGCACTTTATGCAGCAGCTTCTTGGATGCTTGCATCAAAGGGAGTGGCCTCTGACTTTAATCCTTACCCAGCCAGAGCTATTTTGGGTGGCCCTTGCAGAGCCGGTCCAGAGGGGAAGGCAGTCCCGTTGACAGCTGAAGGGAGAGCTCCATTATCAACCTGAATGGAGGCAAAAGCAAGACCGGTCTTAGAGTGCATGCCAGGTGCCAGCAGCAGCCCCGACAGGTTGACGTCACATTCCACCAGGCCTCATGACTGCTGCAAGTCCACTGATACTGAGCCCACAGGCTGACACCATCTTGGAGCTATTCCCAGCCCCAGCCCCAGGGCCTCAGGGTACAAACTCTCTGACTATGGGTATGGTGGAGTCAGGGTGGAGTGGGGCCTTGGACCATCAAGGATAAGCTAAGGAGCAGTGCACACAACTATCACTTGGGGCCTGGTGACACTGTCAGGGAACAAATTATGTCCACAAACCATTAGTTGAAAATACAATCAGTTACAAACATCCACAAACTAGAAGCATTCCCAAAGTATGATGTTCTCAGAACAAGAGACCTGAACTAAGTCTCACTGGCAAACATGCTTTTGTTTTCTTTTTCAAACTTTGTAGCTGGACTCCATCCCTCTGCCCACACCTCGCCTACCCTGACCAAAATCACCCCGGGCTGTCAACACTTAGGTGGGCATCCTCTGTTCCCTCACGCCCTGCTAGCACATCTCTCTGATATAGCATTTGTGCAAGCAGAAAGCCAGCAATGGGGACTTCTGGCTAATGCTGTGACTTTGTCCTTTCCCATAGACTCTCATGTCTCCACTGCTGTCTTCCATCCCAGGGCCTCTGACACAAATACTTACTAAATATTTTACTATTGGTTTTGATATTTTAAAGATTTATTATAGTGTTCTGCCTGCATGTTGCCTGCAGGCTAGAAGAGGGCACCAGATCTCATTATAAATGGTTGTGAGCCACCATGGGTGCTAGGACTTGAACTCAGGACCTTTGGAAGAATAGCCAGTGCTCTTAATCTCTGCACTATCTCTCCAGCCCTTGATTTTTTTCTTAAAACAAGGTTCTGTGTAGCCCAGGCTGATCTTAAACTTGCTGTATACGTGATGACAGCCTTGAACTCCTGATCTTCCCCCATCTCCGCTTCCCAACTTTTGAGATTATAGGCATGTGCCACGAGGCCTGGCTGTCACTGTCAGCTGTATACCTGAGAAATAAGTGCAGCAACTGAAATGCCAGGAAATGACATCAACTGTGGTTTTGTACTGAATGACTCACCTGTGTGATGAGATTTAGTTTTGCTGGTACTGGCAGAAGTCTTCCCACCAACGTTGTCATTGGCTTAGAGAGCTCTGTAGGAAGACAACATTAACTGACAGCAAACATGGAGAGGTGTGGGTCTGCCACAGGCAAGGCTATTTAAACTTATCCTGATCTTAGTCCTTTTATTTCTGAAATTTAAAAATTACGCTTATGTGTGTATTCATGAGTATATGTCATGTGTGTGCATGCCAACAGAGGCCAGAAGAAGGTGTCAGATCCCTTGGATCAAGGGGTACAGGCAGTTTGTGAGCCATGCAGATGCTGGGAGCTGGGGCCTCCGGATGTGCAGCAAGCACTCTTGGCTACTAAGCCATCTCTCTGGCCACTTGTTTTAAGGCAGGGTCTCACAAAGTCTGGAACTCACCTCACTATGTACTTAGTCATGCACTCTTGATCCTCCTGTCTCCATCACCCTAGTGCCAGGGTTATAGGGATGTACCAGCACTCCTGGAGTCTGTGGTTTTTCTATGCCCCCTTTGGGTGAGTGTACTCCTTTAACTTCTTTTATGGCTCTGCTTTTCATCACAAAACTGCCACACTGAAAAATGTTAGCACCCAGTTTCCAAAACTGTGTTTCAAGGTGCCCTTACCTGAACCACCAAATCACTGAACACCTTTGGGACATTTTATATTTTTAATAAAAGTCTAGTAACAACTGTTGCATTCTACATCCATGACTTCCTATCTGTGCATCTGCTTGTTTTTTGCACTGCTCTAAGCTTTTAGGATACCAATGCTTGCTGAGCTCTCTAGATGAAGCCACTTATATTTTGGTCCAAAGGCTCCATCAGGGAACATTGCTGAAGATCAGGTGTAATCTCATCCTCCTCCCTGCAGCCCTCCAGCCTGCAGCTATTTCCTGGCCTGGGCCTCTGTATTCCTTCAGTGAGATGCAGACTGGAGATCCCCAATGTGCTACAAGCATCAGGAAGCAACCAGCAGTGAAGGGCTGAACCCCTCCATGAGGACACTGAATGGGAGGGCCTTCTGTGGCTCTCTAGGGATCAGGATCTGAACCTGAGAAAACCTGCTTCCCTGCCCACTGAGCATCACAGGTGCAGCTTGGACTTGTGGGAGATAGATCTGAGAACCCCAGAATGATAAGCAGTAAAGGACCCTCAGAGGCAAGGCTTCTGTATAAGATCAAGGAGGGTGTATGGGGACAGTGTTACACTTATTTTACCCTGAGTTCAAAGAATGGTTGAACTTGGCATTGGGCTGACACTGTTGGAAGGTTCCCTTCCACCATAGCAGCCTGAGACCCCATGGTTTACGCAGAGATGCTCACTGCCAAGGCTGAGGCGGGGCTTGATTAGACACAGGCCTCAGAGCACACATTTCATCTTCCTCTAAGCATTTATCAGCTCTGAAGGGTAGATCAGGCCCTTAGGGGTCATTTGTTAATTGTCAGTGTGAGTGACTGTCAGATGGGCCACTGGAGAGCCAACTTGGAACTCCTGAGGGTAAAGCAGAGGGACAACCCTTATTGATCACACAAACTGTTTTCAATAAACGCCAATTATTTAGAGCACATTTAAACAACCACGCCCTGAACCATGGAGCTATCGTGTAAGCTGATAATGTTTCAGATGAGGCACATCTGCCCCGACTGGAGGAACGAAGCAGAGACAGGCTGATGAGAACTTGCTAGGAGGCAAGGCAGAGGAGGAAGCCAGACAAGAGCAAGGTTGGTTAATGCAATGGAAGCTTCAGCTATGGTGTCTATTTGTGACATTCGCTCACTGCTTTCGCCCAGGGTTTTTCAAGCCCTCATTTATTACACTAACGACCTGTTCTGCTGTCACTGTGTGAATGCTCAAGTGGTGAGTGTGTGTGGTGCTTGTGTGTGCACACTTGAATGTGGGGGCTGGAGGATGACCTTGTGTGCTGTTTTTCAGTAGCCATCCAGCATTTTGTCTTTTTTTGAGTCAGGGTCTCTCACAGGTCTGGAATTCAGTAGGCTGGCTGGCCATCTACAGACAGAGCCTCCTCCTAGCCCCTCCTCACATCCTTAGACACAAAGCCTAACAGACTCATTCGCTGCCCCATTCCTCACCACCTCCAGGGTGACCCAGGGCAGTTTTTGTACTGTGGTACCTGACTGTGGGAAACTGCTCTGGTCGTCATACTGAGGAAGCAGATGGAGTGCTTTGAGCTCCCTAGCACCACAGTTGTCTATGCAGAGCATCTGGGCACCTCCTTTCAGCTGACAAATCACCTGAAATGGCATGGGGAAGAGGGCAGGGGACTCCAGTTCAGAGCAGGAACACATAGAAATCTGAGATGTTCCCCTGGGGTTCAAGTCTGGGGAGGGAGAGTGTGGGTATGCTGTCTATGTCTTCCTTGACACTAACTACTGCTCCCTACCCACCGTGTATTCCTGTGACCTTTCCACACAGTCACAGATTGCTCCTGAGTCCTCTGAAGGACTTGGCTCTGGACAGAGATTTCTTCCTGATGCCCTTCAACCCACAGCCTGTGGACAGGGATCAGGCTGTCTCCCGAAGCTCAGTTTCCCACCTCTGAACCCCTGGGGGCTGAGCACGTCTGTGGAAGTAACTTAATTTGCTGTGTGCTCTACCCTGCCACAGAGCCAGCTATTATCTAACAGGTGGTTTGAAGGTTTTTAAAAAGATTTATTTATTATTCATACAACATTCTGCCTACACACCGATCTTACTATAGATGGTTGTGAGCCACCATGTGGTTGCTGGCTATTGAACTCAGGACCTTTGAAAGAATAGCGAGTGCTCTTAATCTCTGAGCCAGCTCTCCAGCCCCTGGTTTTGTGGGTTTTTACGCCCACTGATTTTATTTTCTATAAATACAATTAATAAAGGTAAATCCCGTGACTGGGAACTCCTAAGAAACCACGTTGAAGTTACAGGGCTAACACTGTCAGACCCCCATGTGGGTTCTGACTGCACATCCTCCGGAAGCCAGGTATATCTGCCCATCAGAGCCAGAATCAGGCACTGAGGGATGGAGGGCTCTGCATGCCCAGCTGCTTCAGGGTGTGGTGTGGGCACTGGGGCAGGAGAACTCAAATAAGGTACAAAGGGCTGAGGTCATCTGAGCAACACTCATGATCCTGCAAGGAGAGGAAGGGCAGGTTCCAGGGCAAATGCTCACGTCATTCTAAAACTGGAAGAGGCCGGTGTTCTGCACAGCTGCATTTGGAGGACGATGCAGCCACCTACAGGCAGGCACTAAGCTGGGAATGGCCCTAAGTGATGCCTGGCCCTGGGCCCCACACCTCGGGAAGAGATGGCAGGTATCACCCTACTGTAGAGAGGGTCAGAGTCCTTGGTCCTATGGCTTCTCCACAGCCCTGAGAAAGCTCTGCCATCAGAACCTTGCTTCCAAACAAGTCTCAGACACAGATGGGGACCAGTATTCGCACCCCAGAGACAGATTTCGGAGGGACAGTATTTCAAGTATTTTGGGGCACAGTTTGTGCCTTAGACCAGGCCTCATCTGGAGCTGCTGAAGGCTCTGAGGGTGTGCTGCTTGTGTATCCCCAGCTGGAGTGATGTACTGGCAATTCCCTGACTGTCCCAGAGCAGTTCCAGAAGCACAGCACACAAGGCCCAGGGCTAAGACAGCAGCAGAGCATCTGTCCTCTAAGACAGGCATAGAGGGGGTGTTTGCAGGGCTGTGGGAGGTGGAAATGACACCACACAGGCATAGTCCAAAATGTGGCCATTACACACCCTACCCACCACTGTCACTGGCAACCTAGAGGCAGCAGATTGGGCCTATGTCCTGAAGCTGCAGAAGCACAGCCTTGGGCCCAAGGCCCCGAACCTCTAGAGCTGTCCCTCGACTGTCCCCACCTCAGTTCCTAACCCTCTGCTCTACATGAACAGTGTGACATGTGATGCCTCTCCTGTGGGACAGGAAAATCAAATCCTTATTTGATTTTCTGGGGAGGGGCAGAGGTGAGAACCTTGGTGGTGAAAGGTGGGGGGGGGTTAAGCTGACTCTCCCCCTTTTTGGATGGCAAATGACTAACAGCAGCAGACAGGGATCTTTGACAGACTGAGTGATGCCATTTTTATGCATAGTTACCATGGGGCTGGAGTCTTTCTTCCGAGGGCAGCTGGAGGCCCCCTCTGCTTCCTGGGATGATGAGAGCTTGCAGCAGGGCTCTTGCGTCAGAGGGGCCTGGAAAGCTGCGTCTTCAGGGTTGCTGCCCGGCAGACTGCCACCCGCTTCTTTGATTTCAACCTGGAAAAGCAGTGGTCATGTCAGAGGACACAGGGCCACGTGCTGCACTGGCGGCACACAGCACACTGGAGTCAGAGCTCCCGGTCAGCAAGGGCCACCCTGGCCCCCAAGCCCTGAGACCATTTTCCCCTGTGAGAAAGAAAGGAAACAAGCCAACCGAGTGGCCTCAGGATGGGGGCCTCTGAAGATAGCCATCAGTCCCGGGGTGTGAAGAGGACTTAGGAACATACTGCATCTAAAGGAAATAAACCGGGCTGGCAAGATGACTCAGTAGGTAGGAGCACCTGACAGCAAGCCTGACAACCAGAGCTCGATCCCCAGGCACACACGATAGAGCAAGTCAACTCCTGTTAGTTATCCTCTGACCTTTACATGTGCTCTGTGGCACATGCACCCATACACAAATAAACAAATCTAATTATAAAACAAGTAAATGAGACAAAATTAAATTTACTAAGAAACAATGGGATTTAAAAGCTGAAAGCTCCCAATGATTATAAAATTTATATCATACTTGAGTGGTCCAAACCTTAGAAGACAAGAAACTGCAGCTAGATTTCAAGTGATAACCTTTCTCAGACATTTCAGATTTTATGGGAATGCAGGAAAGTTACACTTTTTTCCTGCTTGCTGCCTTGGGAACTTGCCAGTAGTTCATTGGAGTCTCACTGAAATGATTTCTTCCTATCCACAAACACACGATTGCTGACCTCTTCATCATCAGCAAGTATCAGAACGATTTATACTACAGCCGTAATACTTTCCCAGACTGAGCCTAACCACATGAAACTGTGAGGAGGATTCCCACAGAAAAATCCAGGTGTTCTGGCCTAGGCCTGGGATCCTAGCCCCCTTGGAGGCAAGGAAGACCCAGAGTCCAAGATCATGTGCAGGTACAGAGTTCAGGGCCAGCCTGGGCTACATGAGACACTGCCTCAAAAAAGCCAAAAACAAAAAGAAAGGTCTACAGAAAGGGTGTTAGTCACTCTGATTAGTTCCTAGAATAGAGACAGAACTATTATTTCTTAAGCAATAAATATACTTATGTCCTATCTATTTTTTAAATTAATGAATTAGGAAATAGTCTCTAAAAATCTTAAAATACTTCAAAGACAGCCCATCGGTTAAGAGCACTTGTTGCTCTTGCAGAGGACCTGGGTTCAGTTTCCAGCACCCACATGGTAGTTTACAACTGTGGGCAACTCGTTTCAGCAGATTTGACACCCTTTTCTGGCCTCTGTGGGCACTGCATGCACACAGTGTACCTACCTGTAAACAAACACACAGTTTAAAAATCTTTTAAAAATTTAAAAAACAGAGTGTCTTTTTTGTCACACAATAATTTATTAAACTTGGATCACATTAAAAGAGACTCTGTCTTCAACATTGGCTTATTTTCTTTCCTGTTCCACAGCCCGCCCACCCCCCCCCCAAAATAAAACAGGGTTTCTCTGTGAAGCCTTGGCGGCCCCGGGCTCACTTTGTAGACCAGGCTGGCTTCGATCTCATAGAGATATGCCTGCCTCTGCCTCCCCGAATGCCAAGGTTACAGGGGTGTGCCACCATGCTCAGCCCGTTTTACTCTTAGAGGAGGGAGTAGAGCATCAGAAGGTGCTGGCCCAGCTCCTGCCGATGGTAAATGGAGCTTCTGGCATTTAGAATCATTGGAAACTCAGGAGGAGGCCTCTGCCTTGGGAAAGGACTGGGCTATAAAGTTCTTGTGGGGAAGTCTGGAGAACCGCCTTTCCTGTAAATTGAGCAGGGAACAGGATTTTTGAGCTCCAGTAACTGTGACTTATACCGTATAAACCCAGGCTCCTATTATTTCCACACAGGTCCTAAAAAATATTCTATGAAGGCTTACTCTAGACCTGACGTACTTGGCTGGTTGAGGAACCCAGTTTCCCAAGCTGGGTTCTGGGGTTGACATGTGTCATGGGCTTCCTTTAAAAGGGTGATTCCTGGGGGCTGGAGAAATGGCTCAGTGATTAAGAGCACTGTCTGCTTTTCCAGAGATCTTGAGTCCAATTCTCAGCAACCACATGGCTGCTCACAACCATCTATATAATGAAATCTGGTGCCCTCTTCTGGCATGCAGATGTACATGCAGCCAGAGCAATCATACACATAAAATAGATAAATCATTTATTTTTTTTAAAAAGCTGATTTCTTCATTTTGGCAAGAAAGCAGAAGCGTTGGGGATGTGGCTCAGTTTGAAGAATGCTTGACTAGCATGAACTAGGCCCTGAGTTCGATCCCCAGCATTGTGTAAACCAGGTGTGGTGGGGCACACCTGTAATCCCAGCACTCGGGAGACAGAGGCAGGAAAATCAGAGGTTCAAGGCCACACTAAGTCACATAGTAATTTCGAGGAATAGCTGGCTGAGAAGCAGCATTCACCCAGACTCTTACTACACAGGTTTGAAGAACCTTCCCATATTTTACAGAGGGGGTAAACCCTCAATTAGTGAAATCCTCTATAAGGAGAAGTCTTTGGTGTGAACAGGCATGAATCTAAAAACATAAACCTCAGACTATAGGACCAGGCCAAAGACAATCTACAGAGCACGCAAAAAGCCCTAGGGTTCCATCCCCCAGCACGGGCCTAGGGACACAATTTCCCAGGTCAGGACCGACTGATCCCCTGGTTACGGGATGCCAAGCAGGTGTCCAATACAAACACCTAGTGTGCCGGCAACAGTTATAAACTCTTCTAGTCGTGCACAGCCACCAGGGGGGGG
>CM053762.1:21177056-21275672 GCA_028658305.1 Pachyuromys duprasi
GGCATGATGGGGAGCGCACCCTGCTTTTCTTTGCATCCTTACCGTGCACTCTTCTGTACAGTAATATGCCTGACTATCAAATTCAGAGAAAGGGCTCAGTGCATCTAGAACCCAGCTGTATCATAGTTCTGTGTGAGGTGAAGCACAGCCATACAGAAGCCTTGAGGCCTCTGGCATGTCCTGAGGCCTCAGCTCCCTCCATGGCTTCCTCTACATGACCTTCCCTTGCACAGAGCCTTGCTGTTGGCTCCCATACATCTCCTGGTGGTTCCCATGTTCTCTCTTAGGCATGTCTTGACAGAAATCCTGAAGCTTTCCAACCAAAAATGGGGAAGGGCCGGCTGGGAGCTGCTAAGCTGCGACACGGCAAAGGGTGCAGTTGTAAGCGCTCGGGCTGCCTGAAGAGCTACTGTGAGTGCTATGAGGCAAGTGGTAGCTTCCTGGAACAAGCAGGGGCTTCAAGGCGCTTTGTGGTTAGATGTTTACTGTAATGTAAAAAGAGATGCACAGTCCCTGGCCCTCCTTTCCAAGTGTGATGGTAGGCGCTGTCAACTTGACAGAGCCTAGCGTCACCAGGGAAACAGGCCTCTGAGGGATGTGATGGCCAGAGTTAACTGTCAACTAGATGGTCTAAAGTCACCGAGGAAATGGGCCTCTGGGTGAACCTGTGGGGAAGAAAGACCTGCCCCTGTGGGCTACCCCACTGTCTGGCTCTGGTCCTGGTCTGTGTAAGTGGAGAGAGGGAGCTGAGCCACAGCAGCACCCATCACTCTGCTTCCTGATTGTGGGTCCCACGTGACCAGCTGCTTCAAGCTCCTCTCTTGACTTCATGCTGGATTGTATCCTTGAACTGTGCTGGAGTAAGGCCCTTCTCCCTCGAGTTGTCTTTGTTCAGGATAATCTATCGTATCAGGAAACAAAACTAAGACACTATTTTGTTTTTATAGGTGGGTCCCATGTAGCTCAGGCTGTCCTGGAACATGATCCCTAGCCAAGGATGGTGACCTTGAATTCATCATCCTCCATCCTCCACCTCTAGAGCACTTGGATGATGGCCATTCACTAATGCTGCCTGCTTCCTTCCCTGGTGAACAGCCTCTAGTATTAATCTGATGAAGCAGATGGGCAAAGGCAGGTGTGAGTGCTGGGTGACTTGCAGGGAACCCTGATTTCATCAAAGCATTTTTCTTATCATCAGGCAAAAATCATGTGTTCTTCAATTTGCAAATGCATTGCTTGCAAAAACTATGAAGAAAGCCCAGAGCGAAAAATGCTGATGAGTACACCCTACTACATGGAGGCTGGGGACTTTGAGGGCAATCACCATCTGTCCCCAGCCAAGTTCTCAGGACCTCCAAAACTGAAAAAAAATAGGTAGGTGTTCTGAACAGTTGGTCCGGGGTGATTCTGAGGGAGGTTGAGAAACCACATCTGCACTAGCTGGAGCCGACAGGGATACAAGGGGCAGGAGGGACGGGACAATGGAAGCCCTGACCATACACACAAAACAAGGCTTCTTCGTAGGCCTCACTGTGGATCCCGTCTCTCTTCCTAGATGGCCTTTCTTTCCCTTTGCCCTGTCTGGGACTGGCAGTGCCCTGAATGAGTCTTGCTCGATCAGGACACAAATGCATGGTCCTACCTCTCCCATCTTCCTCTCCTTTCCTTCCTCCTCCTCTCAATTCCTTCCCTTTTTCTTCTCTTCTTTCCTCCCTGCCCATTTTTCAGGCTAGGGATGGAATCCAGGACCTCCCTCTTGCTAGGCAAGCATTCTCCACGGAGCCATGTGCAGCCCAGCCCTGTCCTGTGAGCAGATGTGTCCTTGACACACACTGGACTCTTAGCTGAAGGGACTGTGCTTGGATGTCTTCCTGTTGGATAGTCTTGAAGCCACATTAATCTTAGCAGCTCCCAGAGGCTGAGACATTATTTGATCACATATTATTTGCTCATATATATTATTTGATCAATTGATTCCCCTATTTAAAAATAGTCTTTCCAGATGTTGGGACAGGTGTCTACTCTGGAAAAGGTGGCTGCTCTACAATCAACAGGACCTGAATTCAAATCCTAGTTCCCACATAAAAAGTCAGGCTTGATGGCCTGTGCCAGTGATCCCAGTACTATGTGTGGAGGCTCACTGGCTAGTCAGGCAAGCCAATTGATGAGAGACTCTATCCTTAAAAATAGAGTGGACCATCTGGGTAGAGCACTCAGGGGTAAAGCCTGGCTTTGCAAGCCTGAGGATGAAGTCTGGGTGGGTGTGGCAGGTGCCTGTAATCCCAGTGCATGGGAGGCAAAGACAGGAGTTTTCATTCAGTTATATACAGTCATCTCAAAATAGAAGCTGTAAGAATGATCAAGGAAGACAGCCGTTGTCAACCTCTGGCCTCCACACACATGCATGCAATTACATCCACACACAGGCATCATATATCACACATGTGCACACACACACAAACACCCCAAAACCTAACCAGCCAAAGGAAGAACATTCCTTTAAGTGCCATGCAGTTGGTCATCCAGGTGTCACAAACAAATCAACTTCATTCTGCAAAGCCAAAATCGGGCTTAATTGGTTAGAGATGTGAAAAGCACTCTCACCAAGCCTGTATCCACCATGGTGTTCTCTCCATCTTGGGCTGAGCCTCCTCTGAGGTTGTTAGAGGGTGTCAGTAGGAGCCCTGCTCATAGCTGACTGGGTAAGCCTCCCTGCTCCAGAGCTCAGAAAGAAAATGCCCAGCCCTAAACAGCCCAGGCCAGACCAGGCCTCTTAGGGTGCCCAGGGTGAGGTCTCCTCACTGTATGCCCACAGGTGTGACAGGAGAGTCTGAGCCACATGACACTTTGCAGTTCCTGGTGCAAAAATGACATGCAGACCCTCACGCTGGCCGCCTCACTGCCGGCTCTCCTCTGCTGACCTATGCAAGGAGTTGAGGGCAGCTGCATTTCCTCACCAAGCCCTGTGTGACCTGTGGGTTTGCCGATGAAACACATGAGCCTCTGGGTCTGTCAGTGGCCTTCCATGAGGCATTTAGACTCTGCCGGGTAATGAAGGGTCCCTGTGCCGCTGTCCCGAGCCCAGCCTCACGCTTCTGTTTAGTTATTTACTGTGGCATGTTAAGCCATCTCTCCCTCTAGCCCACACTGGGGCACAGCCATGGGCTGGTGGGTGCTGCTCAGAATAAGCCCATTTTATCAGCAGAGAGGTACATGGCTTCTTTTAAATTATTTTTAGCAATTTCATACATAAAAATGTATGGATGTATAAATGTGTTGTGATCATAGTTTCCCTTTTGCTCTCTCTTCCCTCACCCCATCCCTGCTGACTGACCCCCTCTTCCAAACTAGTGTTCCTCCTCTCACTACTGTTTTTTTTTGTTATTGATTTTGGGGGGAGGGTATGTGTGTTTGTGTGTGTTTCAAAGAAGGAGAGAGAGAGTGTGTGATTCACTGTTTGTGTTTAAGGCTGCTCACCTGGGCATGGGGGTGGTTATTTACTGGGGCCTAGGCAGTTTACCAGTGACTACACCTCTGAAGAAAATATCCCTTTCCCCCAGCAGCCATTAGCTGCCATTCACTCCACAGAGGGCTGGGGCCTCAGGAGCCCTCCCCCATCCATGCTGGGATGTGGAAAGACCCAGTCCTATGTAAGATCTAAGATGTTTCCTGGGCCTTGAGGGGGAGGTGACGTGGTGTCGCCTCTAGAGGCCGTTGGTTCTTGGACTAGAGTGATGGGGCACTGTTGCGCTGAGTGGAGAAGGTGCTGAGCGCAGTGTCGCCCCGCCCCCAGGCAGGCCTTCTCCTGTATCTCCTGGGAGGTAGTGGAGGCCACGTGTGCCTGCCTGCTGGCCCAGGGAGAGGAGGCGGAGCAGGAGCGCTGCTCCCCAAGCTTGGCCGAGCAGATGGTCCTGGAGGAGTTTGGAAGGTGCCTGTCGCAGATTCTACACATCGAGTTCAAGTCCAAGGGGCTAAAAATTGAGTAGACTGCAAGCTGGTAACGTGGAATGCCTGTGGCAAGCCTGAGCCTTGGGGAATCTGCACCTAGGAAGGTGGTGCAGAGGGAGGAGCAGGAGGCCCCTGCAGCATGGCCAGGCCAGCTGTGAGGGCTGAGCAGGACTGGCCAGCCTACTCAAGGCATCCTGAAGTACAGGCAGGCAGAGCTGCCCTGGGGATGAACACTAGCCCTCCTGTCTCTGGGAGGGCCTCTGGGGCCCGCCTACCCTGCTTGTTGTTACACGTTTGCTTTTCAAATCGCATAGTAGTTTCTCCATTCAAGTTGTTATGAGACGGCTTCAGGTCTCTAGAGAGCCAGGCTCTGCAGGTGGGCTCTGCCTGAGTCAAAGGCCAGGTGGCCAACAGGGGTCTTCCAGGCAGGCCTGGGACAGGAGACTGGGGGGTGGGGGGAGGCGGGTTGGAGCTAGTTTCGTCTGTATTTCTGTAATTACTGTAATTACTGTCACCTCCAGACCAGTCACAGTGACCTGCAGACAGCAGCGGGTGAGGTGGGCCCATTCTTTGCATTCTGTTGTGAGAGTAAACCTTTCCAGATTCCCAGTTGGAACTAGGTTAGTAGCTGAAAATATATTTGTCTCAATGCCACTCTGGACCCCACTGAGACCTTGTCGTTTCCTGAGTCTGTGTGACATTTTTGTGAGTCTAACTGCTGTGTGACTTCATCACTTGAGTGTTAGGAAGCCTGAGCACAGGCAAGACTGGCTGGGAGCTGGCAAGAAGGGAAACACGGGAGATGGCTCAGCGTGAGTGTTTGCTGCACAGGCGTGAGGACCTGTATGCCCCAGAATTTGTGTTAAAAACGAACACCCAGCCAGAAAAATTCCAAACAAACCAACAGAAACAGCAGACACAAGCAAAAGAACAGATATAGACTTGTAATCCCAGTGGGGAAGCAGAGACGGGGGCGGGGGGGGCTCCCGGGACTCACTGACCAACCAGCATAGCCTAATTGTTAAATTCCAGGTGGAAGAGACCCTGGCTCAAAAGACAAGGTCGACAGCTCTTTAGGATTGCTACCTGTACACATGATGAGCCTTTGCACAGACACACATGCACAGACACACCATGAAGTCGGAAGTTGAGAGGGTGCTGGACAGTGTGAACTGCTGACCGGAGTGTCTGCAGGGCTCCCAGAGCCTGGTGCCAGTGGCCTTGCAGGAGTCTACGGCGCAGGAGGCTCGGATGAATCGGTCAGCTCCCCAGGGCTACAGTGACAGCTTCCTATTTAGGGTGCCCCACCACTGAAGACGGGGAGAAGGAAGGCTTCCCCTCAACAAGGTGGCCCCAAGAGATGCCTGGACTATGTGACGTGGCATTGCCAGGCATTGGGAGGGTCGTGTGGGAAGGCTGAGGGACGGCAAGGCTGGCCTGGAGAAGTGGGGATGTAGACACAGGCTGTCATGCCCCGGACAGGAGGAAGCCAGGCTAGAAGGGTGCCACATCGGGCAGGCTTCAGGCCGGGGCCTCTCTGGAGCAGCCCTGGGGCCATCCTTCTGGGGCTTCTTGTGGAGAGCAATATGGCCTGCAGACTCCTTGACACTGGGCAAGGCCTGGTCTGTCTTCTTAAGCCTCAGGGTCTGGATGCCTGCTCAGGTCAGAGTTAAAGTGTGAAAGAGGAAGAGTGAGGGGAAATGGAGAAATGGCCCAGCTAAGAACACTTGCGTCTCTTCCAGAGGACATGAGTTTGGTTCCTAGCGTCCATGTCGGGTGACTCCCAACCACCTGTGGATCCAGCTCCAGGGCCTCTGGCCTCCATGGGCCTCTGCACACGTGCACATGCCCACCCCCTTTAGTTGTTTAAGAGGAAGAGTGAAGAGAGTAGGAAGGGGCAGACGGGTTAGTCCAGGCAGACAGTCTTTGTGGCTGCAGCCCCTGGCCTGGGAGTGGGAGCTGGGTCTGAATCACAGGAGTACATGAGAGGGAGTGGCTAAGCCTGGGACACCATGTCTGTCGCCAGTTAGCATCCCTTGCATGGACAGGGAAGTAAGGGTTGCACTGCCTATGAGGTTGGAGTCACCCTTCATGTGGAGCTCTGTGGACTCTAATCCCCTGATCTGCAAAGGACACACACAGGCAGCCAGGTGAGACTAATGCCGCAGCCTGTCCTACAGCCCGGGACACCAGAAGGTAAGGCTCAGCTCGGTCTAGCATGGGTGCTGACTCTCCTGTCACCTGTTTTCCTCTCTGATGCTCTAGTATATGCTTCCTGCTTAGAGCCAGTTCTCCCCTTCCTGTCTCCATAGCCACTGCTCCTGGGTGAGGCTGTATCCATTTGTGCCTTTGCTTGGGTCAGCAGCACACTAGATGGCTTCATCAGACTGAGCTGAGCATCAGATAACTGTTCCTGGGAGCAGCAGGCACTGACAGGTGCTTTGCAGTCCTTGTGGAATTCTGGTTTAACCCTTACCTAATGCATGTGTGAACATCTACCATTACCTTTTAAAACACACTGGTGGAGAGCCAGAGAGATGGCTCAGCAAAAGGCACCTACTGCCAAGCCTGTTAATCTGAGTTCAGCAGTACCCATGGTGCATGCGTGCACACACACACACACAGACGCATGCACGCACACACACTATAGTAACCACACTGGAGGTGGTAGTGATGGACTGCAACAGAGAAGAACCAAACAGCCCCAGATACTTGCTATTTTTTATTGTGTCACATAATATAATTACTCCAAGACATGTTAATTATAACAGCATCAAAGCAGAGAACAGGGTTGGCATGAGGAGTTGGCAGAAGATTCTTCTCGGCCTAGAGTGACTTTAAATTACAGCACAGGACACACATGCCCAGAGGGCATGCTCTCAGGACTGCTCTAGGTCTTCTGAGGCTGTGGCCACAGGGAGGCCAGGCAGGCTGTCAAGGGCCCCGGCCTCTGAATAAGGAGAATGATCAGGTGCTTAGCATGAGAGATCACACCGCAGCACCCATGGAGTGGCGAGTTCTCACTGTGGGGACCCTGATTTGGGGACAGCATCTGTGTGTTTAACCTCTGAAGAACAGCTATTCAAAGAGGGCAGGCCAACGGAGGTGTGAAGCTGATGTCCAAGAACATTTACCCATGTTACAAGATGAAAACCCAAGTGGGAATCCAGGACCCTGACAGAGCTGAGGCGCCTCTGCAGGAACAGTCATGCAGGGATTTCTGGAAAGCCCTAGAACTTTCTAGAGGTCTGGGGACCTGAGCTCGGAGGCTCTGACACCGTTCTCCCACACTCTCCCTGCCCTGTTTTACTTTTTTAAAGACTTCATTTTATTTATGTGTTGGTGGTATGTGTGTGTGCTCATCCTTGAAGCCAGAAGAGGGTGTGAGATCTGGAGCTGGAGTTATAGGAGGTTGTGAGCCACCTGACACAGGTACTGGAAACTGAGCCCCAGACCTTTGGAAGGGCAGTAAATGCTCTCAAGGACTGGGCCATCTCTCCAGTGTCGTCCCCCCAACACACTGGTTTTAATCTCCTGCCCTTCAGCTCCTCTTGGGGCAGAAAATTGAGAGGAAACAGCTCCTAGAGCCGGCCTGCCAGGCACTGTGGCCTCACAAGAACCTGGCTTGAGGCGTGCCAAAATAGGGGCAGGAGAGTGACCTGTGCCCAAAGCTTCACTCTTTCCAGTAGTGACATCAGCCTGGTGACACTCAGCCCCAGCACAGGATGTTTGAGTGTGATGTGCCTCAGTCCTAACACAGGGCAGAGGAGGAGGATGGATGCTTCCGTGGCTTTCCATAGAATTCTCACTTTTTTTTTTTCCCTGCCAGTGCTGGGACACCCACAGCCCAAGATGCCAGTTTAGATGGAAAAAACTCCCATACCTTTAAGGTGCAAGAAGCTCAGAAACTCCATGATGGTGCGCACAATGCTGCTCTCAGGCAGAGGCCTGTCGATGCTGCCTAGACAATGGAAAAGAACGGTGTTTGCAGCCTGTCTCCTCTCCACCTTCCCATCACCCATCAGAGGCCAGGGAGGCTAGCTGAGTGCACAAGAGCGTCCTAAGCCACCCAGAGCCTCTCTAGAGAAGCGGAGGGTCCTGGACCAGCTCTTCAAGAGGCCTCTGTGGCCAGTTGCCTCCTAGCTGCACGGCCCAGGGCTTTGCTCTCCGGTCCTGGCAGTGAGAGGTGTGAGGCCGCAGGCTTCCAGGTCCTGCCTGGCTGGGCCAGCCTGGGGCTGTGACTGGAGGCAAGAGCATAGTAGGTATGACCATCATACACGCACATGAGAGTCCCAGGAATGATAGGATGCACATGAGGGGACTCAGGCCTTACCTGGTCTTCCTTCCTCCTCCACTTCCAGTTGAAGCTCCCTCTTGCCTGTGAGACCATGCTTGTCACTAAATGACCTGTGGTTGTCGATGGCATCTGTTTGCAGACCAGAGAGGACCTTCTGTCACTGTGCTATATCCCATTTTCATCCCAGGGACCCACACACAGCTGGACCACCAGTATAAAGCCATGTGTGGATGCCCCAGAAGAGGAAAGCAATGTCTCCAGAGGGAGCCTGCACAGGGCCCTGGGCATATCTTGTCAGCCCTGTGCCTGTGTTTCCCAAAGGATGACCACACACATCTGCAGCATGAACACGTGGCTTCGAACAGACTCTGGGGCTGGGAAGCATGAACGCCTCTCCACTGGCCCCTCCACACCGGTGGACTGGAGGGCGGGGTGCATCTACCCATGTGTCGGGATAATAAGTGAGCACTTAAGACAGACAGGCATCTCAGATCCAGCTGTGCATGTAAATTTGAAGTCGGCAGCTAACTAGACAGCTCTCAGGAGGGAGCTAATGTCTTCCTGCCCCGTCCACTCCTTTGGGATAGTTCACATCTGAAGGCATTAATGCAAGTCACAGATAGCCAGAACACCTACTAGGGGCCAGGGCAGGTGGGGAATTGGGGGAAGAGGGCAGCACCAGGCGCCTCTGTCTGCAAGCACCTTTCCCCTCTGTGGCTGCCCTCACTGCAGAGCTGTCTTCACCCTCTGCTGATTCCACAGCCCCAAGCAAAAGCCCCATCTCTGGTGGTCACATGTAACCGAACATTCTCACTACCTGGGAGACAGCAGGAGGATGCAGACTTGCCATCCACACAACCTGGGTGATCTGCCCCACCCTACCACGTGTGGCTGGGAACCGGCAAAGTCCTCAGAGTCTAACCCTCCCCAGCCTTGAATGCAGAGAAAGTGCTAGTGACATAGGTCAAAGTGGGACAAGAGTAGTGTAGTGCAAGGTGCTGGGTGACAGTGGGGCCGGCACTTGGGGAGCAGTTTAAGGAAGAAGCCATCTCAAGGCGGCGTGTCTGGCTACCCTCAGCTCGTCAGTTACCAGAGGACAGCTTCAGGATTCCGTGAAATGGAAGGGGGTGTTTAGGGAAACCCAGGGATTCAGAGAGAGGGCTCAAACAGAACTCCAAGGAGACCTGACTCTCCCAGAAAATTTGAACAAAGCCCCGTGGAGGGGCAAGGTGGGCAAGTCAGAAGAAACTTCTGGAAGGAACAGATGCTGAAGCTGAAGGTACAGCGCAGAGATGGGGGGTCTCTGGTGAGCCCAGGAGGTGTCGGAGTGCTGAGTGGGGCAGAGAGCTTTCAGGAGTGGAAGGGAAAGGAGGTTCGGGCCAGAGCAGGTTCTCAGAGGCTCTGCCTAGATGGAGCAGGGAGGGTAGGCACTGGGTTTCCAGGAGGCCAGTATGGGTGAGATCAGGAGACCCCAGGAATGAGCTCAGCTGCTATGAGGGGCCAGGCCTTTCAGGAAAGGGGAAAGCCCCCCACCCCTCACCATGCAGCAGGTGTTTTAAGGCGGCAGCGGGTTAGGCTAATGGAAACCCACAGTCCCCACAGCCACAGGGGAATGCCCCATGCTTCTTTTCATCTGAGGGTAAATGGGTTCTGAGAACAGTGCCTGCCTCCCACAGTCACATCAGAACCCACAACCCAGCCTCAGCCATCCCACCCTACATCACTCACGTGGGCCCAGAAGGTAGCCAGCGCTGTTCAGGGTCCAGCCTCTCTTCTCCTTTACCTAAAACAGGATGACAGCGGGGATCAGCCCAGGCCCCTGGGCTGAGGAGCAGAGTGGCCTGCGCTTGGCTCCCCAACACAGAGCAGAAGCCTGGGCATCTGGGCTGCTTGGCGCGACTGCATTTGGCCTGAATGCACCACTGTGCCCTAACTCGGGTCCACTGATGTTCGAGCAGGGGCAGAGCTCAGCTGTTGTTAACCCCCTGCATTGTCTTCTTCCGTGCCTTACTCCTGAGCAACCTCAGGCCTGAGCACTCCCGGTCTCCAGTGGAGGGGAGTCTCTTTACAGCTGGCATTGGCCAACAAATGGGAGCTTTTCCCTAGCTGTTGAGACAGCGCCTTGTATAGCCCAGTCTGGCTTAAAATTCATATGTAGGGGAGGTCGGCCTTGAACTTTGGTCCTCTTGCCTCCTGAGCACTGGGATTACAAACCTGGGCCTTACACCTGCCCATGAGCCGTTTTGAGCCTGTGTCTAGCTGGTCCTCAAGCCTTCTCCTGGGACCCTCCGCACCCTCCAGCAGCTGCAGGGCCCTGCCCCTACCCCCACCCCTGCTGTGGGAAGAACGAAGCATCCTTTGCCCGGGCTGATCCTCAGGACGTCCTCTTTACTGGTTCCCAGCACTTACCGGCATCCCAAGCCCCAGCGTGGCTGACAGGGTGGCAGCCAGCAGGAGCCAGGCTAGCAGGAGAACGCCGCCTCTGGCCATCTGGAAGGAGAGAAGTGGATGAGCTCACAGCACCTGAGCAGACAGACAGACAGACAGACACCCACACACCCACACACACACACACGTCTGGGGGGCAGTTGGACCGCGGACGACGAAGACCTCGGGGCGGGGGCGGCGGTGTGGGACAGCTGTGAGGGGTGCGGGCGCAGGGCCAGGCGGCCGGCTGCGGGACTCAAGCCTCGGCGGGGCGGGGCGCGGTTACCTTGAGCGGCGGTGGGAACGGGAGCGGCTGGTGGGTGCGGGTCCCGGTGCCTCTCGTTCGGGCGTGGCGTGGCGGGCGGGTCCCTCACAGCATGGCGCGGCGCAGCGGCGTGGAGAAGCGCACGAGGATCCCTCGACGTGTCCGCGGCGGGAGACGCGCTGCCGCCGCTATTTATGCCCGGTGGGAGCTGCCGCGTCACCGGCTCGGCGCCGCCTCCCGAGAGTCCCAAGGGCCGCCGTGACCGGAACCCGCCAAAGAGGACCACCCCCAGTGCCAGGCCGTCCCCCAGGCCATCCCTGCACCACAGAGCCTCCCTCCACCCTGCCACCCGTGCTCACACAAGAGTGAGTCCCGACGCCCCATCCTGAGGCTGCCCAGGGCCGGGGCAGGAAGGGACCACCCCACAGCCCAAGCTAGGCCAGTCACAGGCACCTCCTGAAAACCGAGGTCCCGGGTCCTGCTTCATGCAAGGATGTGACTGCAGCTTCCCCACCCTGGGCCGGGAGACCTCCATTCCTGTGTTGCTGGGGGAAGGAAAAAAAAAAAAGGTGGGCAGCCATCAGGGCTAAGGGTAGAGAGGCTGGCCGCTGTGCACCATCCCTCCAGCGCGGCAGCCATCCGTCCTCGGAGCCCTCTCTCCTGAGCGGGCTCTGCGGTCGAGTCCTGCAGAGAGCCCAGAGTGGAGCCCAGGCGGGCTGCTGGGCCAGGGGGGAGCTGTCCAGCACCGCGGGAGCTTAGCCACCTGTTGGGCAGGGGCAGGCCAAGCCACACACCTGCAGTCACACCTCGGGACAGACACAGGAAGAGCAACTCAGACTCCCAGAGTGTGCTCTACTTCAACCTCGGCTTTTGAGACCCATAAGGTGGGTCTCAGGAGTGGACCCCACTTGCACTGTCAGCCGGGGCCTGAGAAGCCTGTTGGCCCAAGAGAAGAGAACTCGGCTGAACACGGCTCCTTTGCTGGAGCAAGCAGCAGGATTGAAATAGGGTCACCCAGGGTGACCTCAGTGCCCTGGTGAGCCCTGGACTGAGCCTGCACAGAGGAGTTCCTCTCTCCCCACGAGTCCCATCTGTGACCCGGGGGTAAGCAGAATACAGGGCAAATGGTGTCCAAGCATCTCCACACTAGACTTAGAAGCTGTGCAGACTCGGGTTGCCCCTGAGGCATCCGCTGACCCACATGGACAGGAAGGCTGTGGAATGCCAAAGTCTCTGGGTCAGCATGCCTGGGCCTGTGTGTCACGGTGCACATGGAAGTCAAGGAACGACTTTGTAAAGTTAGTTTTCTCCTGGTTTTGGGAATTTGACCTTGTGCCTAGAGCACCTTTACCTGCTGAGCTAGCCCTCCTTAACAAAATGATACTTTGCCCCCGAGTCACCCCCTTTCTTGCAGATGTTCAAAACTAATAGGTGGACAACTCCTCTGCCCACATCTCTCAACGTGTGCAGGGAAATCCAGTCTCAGGCAGGCTAGAGTCTGGATACCCCAGGCTCCACTGGAGTCTCAGCAAGGAGAGAGGGATTTGCCTCTCACGCTGGCCACTGGCTGAGGTCTCCGCCTGCTGAACAGCAGAGCCCAGTGTGTGCCCCTGCTCAGAAGCAGCCAGGGTACAGGGCGCAGTGGAACAAGGGGTGTCTACCCACAGCCAATGAGAAAATCCTGAAAAACTGGAAGCCGGACACAGAGGCAAGGGCCTGCAGCTCAGCTGCTCCGGCTAAAGGCTGGATGGTGTCTTGAGCCTACAACTTCAAGGCCAGCCTGGGCAATGCAGCCAGATGCCATCTCAGAAAGTAAACAAGACGAAAGAAGAGGAGCCAAGACCTCCGGCTGACCATTGCTGCCACGTGTTATGAATTCATTTAAGGAGGTTACAGCAAGCTGGGGGCCGTGGTGTGCTCTCTAGTCTCAGCGCTGGCAAAGCCAAGCAGCCCGAGCTTTAAGGTCAGTCCGTCATATGGTGAACTGGAGGCCAGCTTGGAATAAATGATGCCCTGCTTAAAAAAAGAAAGTGGGGTTGGGGGAGCTTCGTGAAAGACGTGGGCCAGACCTGAAGCTCCCCCTTCTCTCCAGGGTATTCCTAGCACTTGGGGTAGCCACTGCTGTCGCTGCTCCCCACTTTGGTTGGGTGAGGGGATTCCTGTCCAACTCTTAGAGTGTGGCTGGCACCTGCTGAGGAAACACTGGGAAGGTGGAAACAGGAGGGGGCTGTGACTTCCCACATGACAGACAGACTCACTCCTACAAATGAAGACGGGGTGCAGGACACCGGTCTCTACTCCCTGGTACATGCTGTGCTGGAACCCACACCCTGATTCTAATGGACTCCTCGCTCAGCAATGACCCGATGGAGTCATTGTCAACTTGTCATCTTCAAGGCCGCCCAGCGTGTAGCTAGCAAAATGGTTCACCATTAGAGTAATGGACACGGAACACAAAGTGTCATTTTCCTACATGTAAGTTCAGACTCCTCAGAAGCTCTGCTTGCCACTGCCGCCAAGGTGGAAAAAAAAATCCAAACCTGAACACCAAAGAGAGCCGTGGGCTCAAGGACATCATCCCACATGCCAGTGTGTCTCAACGGTGCCTAGGCACTGCAGCTGTGACCCTGAAGTCACCAACAGAGGGGTGTGCCCCCATGGGGATTCCAGCCTGGTGCAGACCTAAATATACAACCATTCTCCAAATGACTACTCTGTTATCAGGAGAAGGTCTGCGGATTCGGCAAGCCAGACCTCTAGGGCAGGCAGCTCTGTCTGGGGGAAGAGCCGGGGCCCTGAGCTTTCCAAGGGGAGGACAGCCCATGGATACTCCGCTTTGCTTTTTGCTTTTCCTTTTCTTTACCCTCCTGCCTGGCATTTGAATGTGGAGCTGGAGGGAAGCAGCCATTTGGAGCCCAAGTTGATGGCTGTGGGTGAAGGAGTAACAGTTGTCGGTGCCTGAAACTGGGTCCTGTGCTGCCGACCCCTGGGCTTAGTTTCAGAGCAGAGGGAAGGTCCACTTTGTATTGAGCTTCACAGCGGATGTGTCTGGAGCTGCGATGATCAGCATATCCCCTGCAAAATCCCAGATGTCTGATGGGTAGATGAGCACATACAAGCAAATGGAAGAACAGGTTGTTGTGCTGGTGATGTTGGGAAGATGCTCATGAGGGGAGAGTCTGGGTCGCTGCCAGACTGATGAGCACCTCTGCAGCCCACTGTGATCTCACTGTGACTGGAAAGGGAACCGAGGAAATGGCTGGGAGATCGAAAACCGACTGACCTTCACCCTCAAGAAGCCTGTGCCCTTGACTCTCTCTTCTCACAGTTTCTAGCCGGTTCCATTCCTTCTGCCTGACCATTGCGGTGGGGGTGGGGGCAGGGGTCCCCAGACTGACTTCTCTGGGGAGAAAACCAGCAGCTGGGGCTAGGGTTGTGGTTCAGGAGTAGAGCACGTGCTCAGACTCCCCCATGAAGGGGCTGGGAGGGAGGCTCAGTGGTCGGGTACCCATCAGGCATGCACGAGCCACATAAATAAAACATTAAAACAAAAGGCCAGGCAGTGGCGGTACATGCCTCAGATCCCAGCACTCAGGGAGGCAGAGGCAGGCGGATCTCTGTGAATTTGAAGCCAGCCCGGTCTACAGAGCAAGTCCAGGACAGCCAGGGCTGTAACACAGAGAAACTGTCTTGAAAACAACAAAACCAAAGTATCTCCGTGGGAAAGATTCAGCTAAAGCGACATATCAGCAGATGGAACGGAGTCATCCTGTGTGTGTTTGAGTCCCTGTATTCACTTGTGCAGGTTAACTCTGTTACATAGCTTCAAAACACATGTGAAAACTGGCTCACGCTCTTTCCCAGAGGGTTGCAATAGCAGGGCGTGAGGTCTGCTGTGCAAGCCGAGAAGGAGGAAAACCCAAGGACATTTGATGACGTTCAGCTATTTTTACGTGCATAGGGGATTTGCCTGAGTGTATGCGTGTGTGCCAAGTACGTGCAGAACCTGCAGGGGCCAGCTGGTGGAGTCAGATCCCCTGGAACAGGAGTCACAGGTGACTGTGAGCGGCCACAGGGATGCTGGGAATTGAACCTGGGGCCTCTGGAAGAACAGCGACTTCCTTTAACTGCTGAGCATCTCTTCAGCCCCACGCTGTTCTCCTATCTTAATGCTGCAGTTTTTGTTTAAATTAACTTATTGTTACTGGTGTGTGTGTGTACACGTGTGTACAGGTGAGTGCTCACTCGGGGGCCTGTGGTGGTCCCCAGGAGCTGTCCACCTGGCTTTGTTTTGTTTCTGCCTTGAGACTTGGTCTCTCTTTGGGATCTGGAGCTTGCAAATTAGGCCCTGCTGGCTGGACCCTGGGCCCCAAGGATCTGCCTGGCTACCTCCCAGCACAGGGATTACAAGTGGGCATCATGTAGACCCAGGGTTTTGCACAGCTGTTGGGGATGGAGCGTGGGTCACATGGCAACCATTTTACTGACTGCAAACCGTCTCTCCTATTAGCATACATTAACATTATTAGCATAATAATGGGCTTCATTATGGCGAGTCCATACATGCATAAAATGTACGTTGGTTATATTTGCTTCCCAAGAGAGAATTCTGCCCCTCAGAAGTTTATGGAAGGTGGCTGTTGCCTGCTCCTACCCAATTTTAAAGGCCTATGGGCACCCAGCCACGGCAAGGCTTTGTGGAGAGGTCCTTTGTGTGGCCCGGGATGTGCTGACAGGCACCATGGCTCTGAGGCAGAAAGGATAGAGACACAGGATGGGGAAGGGCTGTGGTCTGCGTCAGGTGGGACTTGAAGGCGGTGTGTTTCCCGGGCCAGACCTGGCCTCTTTCTTGTGACACCCTGCCCAGCATGGCTCCCTAGCCCATGGCAACTCTGCCCACTGGCCTCCCCGGCAGGAGAGAGCATCCTGGGCTGAGCTGCTGTCAGGTACACACCCCCTTCTGGCAGCCTGTGATTCCATCTGCACTCGGGAGTGTGTGTGTGTGTGTGTGTGTGTGTGTGTGACTCACCCAGCTCAGCCTGGAGCTGGGGATGAGCAGGCCACTGCCCACGGTTGGGGCTGAGGAAGCCGGTGACTCAGCTCCAGCCCTGGCCAGCTGCACCTGTTTCCTGGCCCTGAGTCAGACAGACCCATAGCGCTGTCCAGGCCAGACGGGGCCCATCTGGCTTTCGGGATGTAAAGTCTCTGGAGGGCCTTAGGCTACGGGGACATTCCCTCTCTGCCTGAGCTGTGCGGCAGGGTCATCCACAGCCTTGCTTCTGTCAACTTCTACGGGACCATGTACACTTCAAGGGACCTCACACGAGGGTCCCTGTGTCACCAGCTCTCACTCAGAGTGTGACCTCCTTTCCCTTAAGCACCAGTATCCCTTCTGCCACAGCCATCCAAAGGTACCAGCCGTCTGACTTGAAGGGCGGGCAGCTATTGAACCTTCCTGGAGGCTGCTTTTCTTCATTTTCTCCCCATGGCTTCCCAGGTTTCCACTGTGCACCTTCCTCTGCCTTCGCCCAGCTCGGTTTTGTGGACAGACATTTCCAGTAAAGTCCTGAGAGCCACTTGGGTTTGTGTGGCCGAGGTGAGAGGCGTCCTGCCAGGCTCGATGAAACAGTTCCTGCATTCACCTAGCCATTCCTCCTCCTCAGGGGACCCCCATTCCTCCTCCTCAGGGCACCCCCATCTGCTCACACCAGCTCCAGGCAGCAGACACCCTCACCGCTCTGTGCTTCTGCCCTCCTCCCTTCTAGATTGCCCCCTGCTCTGTGGGCAGGTATGCCAATTTCCTAGGGTGGAGGGGTTTCTGGGACGTGGAGTTTCTTGTCAAATCCGATGCAATGTGGGAACCAGTGGGTTGAGCAGGTCTGCGGCAGCTGCCCCTCCCCTGAGATCTGCCTTGCCAGAATCTCCCCTCCCATGGGGGACTCCCGTGTCTCCACCCTCTCCTCTCTACCCCACTGCTCCTGCTCTGAGCACCCCAGGGCCCCTTTCTCTGAGCATTTCCTGTAACACAGCACCCCATTCACCCCCACCGCTTCCAAATGGCTCAGGTATGCTTATGAGCAGAAAGTGTGAGCTAAACTGGAAATCTACGTAGACAACTTTAAATTGTTCTCATTTTTTAAAAGATTTATTCACTTTCATTTCATGTGCAAGGTGTCCTGCGTGCACGTGTGTGCCTACAGCAATGCAGGCCAGAAAAGGGAATGGGGTCCTCTGGGGCTGGAGGCAGAAGCAGGGGTGAGCCACTGTCCTTCGAGAGCAGAGTCCTCTCGAGGAGCAGCTGTCTCTCCAGCCCCTAGACATCTCCCTATTTACGCTCACCAAGCGGCAGAGGACGTTTCCAAGAGCTGGTTCTCTCCTTCTGCCCGGGAATCGAACTCAGGCCACAAGGCTTGGCAGCAGGTGCCTTTCCCTGCCGAACCATCTCACCAGCCCAATAAAAGAGCATTTTGGAATGTATGCCTCGTGCAGTACTCAGAACACGTGCTTCAGAAGAGTTCCTTCTGCCGATCTGAATGTGACGGGATGCCCCACCCTTCTGCCAGAGCAAGCAGCAGGTGGAGGCCCGGTCCTCAGAAGCTGAATTGTCAGGCTGCAGAGATGGCTTGATGGTTAAGAGCACAGACCCAGGTTCGAGTCCCAGCACCCACGTGGCTACTAACAACTTTATGGAACTCCAGCTACAGAGGATTACACGCTCTCTTCTGGTGCACAGACGCACACGCAGACAAAGCACCCATACATGTAAACAAATAAATTTATTAGTTAAAAACAAACAAAGAAGCCCTGAGCTCTCAAGCCAGATGTGATGGCCCAGCCGTGGCGATGCACACCCTTGAAGCTTTAAAAGAGGCAGAAGTAGGCAGAGCTCTGTGAGTTCAAGGGCAGCCTGATCTACATGGCAAGTCTGAGGCCAGCGTTGCCAAATGGCACATTCAGAAAACGCAAACTGAACAGCTAATGAATGTCACAACTAAGCCATAAGCTTGGGTTCGTAGGAGCCACAGAACATGACAAACGACAAGTCCTGTTGGGGGGGGGGCTCCTTTTTTTTTTCCTAATTATAAATCTGCTAGAAAAAAAATTCCATAAGCATTAAGTGAGAGGAAATACAGTAACGGCCCCTTAGTGCCTACGGACATCTTCCGTGGCACACAAACAACAGCATGCGCTGTGACCTGGGTGGGGGGAATTAAATTCCCAAACCCTGTTATTCTATTTGAAGGGTCAGGCTGAACTCAACAAGGAAAGGACATTGTCAATTACTGCCTCCAGGGGCCGCTTTTTCCGGGGACTGCAGCTGTCCTGCAAGCTGCCCGGATGGCAGCCCCTGCCTGACAGCTGGCCTTGGCCGGTGCCATTGCCAGGGACACTCTCTCTGTTGGATGTGAGCGTGAGCATGCAGAGAAGGTTTCGGGGTTTTTCTCAGGAAATCACACTCAGGAACAGCTGTCAAATGTGCCCCTGGGGTCCGGGGCCACTGCCCTGGTCCCTGCTCAGCCCCCATGAATGAACCTGGCAAAGATCTCCTTCCCAGACTCTCATTCTTTTGTGTAACAACTCCCTCCCTCCCGCCCCCCCGAAACTGGGAGGCAAGTGCCAAGAGAGCCCATTTCTCTCGTCCAACACAGGCAGCACCACTGGGCGGGGGTCCCTTTAGCATTTGACTCAAATAGTTTATGTGAATTGGTGCTGGCCGGAGGCCTGGCACACCCCAGGGCACACTGGTGTGTCTCCAGAGCCAGCTTTTTTTATTTTCCTTCTTGTAGTCACTTGGGCATCCTCACAATATAGCAGCGAAGTGTGAAGCCAGAGGAAACAAGAGACAGACCCGATTACCACATCATTTCTCTTATAGCTCAGCCTGGATATAGGGGCATGCGGTGGTGGGAAACAGACCCTTTCACAGCAACACTTGAGGTCCCCAGAAAGCCTCTGAAACACAAATCTGACCCCACCTCTATTTTGCCTAGAGACTCAGGAGCTGTCATCCCCATTGGTCAAGTTTAAATGTTTTTCCAGCATTCAAGGCTCTCCAGGTCTGGCTTGAACCCGACTTCCTACCCCACTGTCTGCTTTGGCCTTCTCACTCCTTAACCTTTGTTCTGCACCCTGAGTTTCCAGTGAGACGCTTTCTCTTGTTCTAGAAACATCTGTCCTTTTCACCGCTGGGAATGGAGCTAAGTATTGACTTGAATCACTTGTCTTTAAACCAGTCACGAGGCCAGAAGAATGGTAGATACTGATCAGCTCAGTCCAGCACTGAGTGGGGCCATCCCACCCATGCCACAGTGGGATGCTTTTAGGAGGAAGCTGCTTGTCCCAGCCTACAGGTGCCTAGGAGGGGGATGGAGGTTGAAAGGGTGGGCCAGGGGACCAGAGCCTCTGGCTTTCTGCTCAGTGAATCCATGGACTCAAGAGGCTCTCAAGTCTGTGGTGGAGCATTCCTGGGTCCCCAACGGCCTTCAGAGACAGGCTGGCTGGTGAGGCAGAGTACATGCCCAGGGCACATGAAAGGTAAGCAGCATCCAGTGTGTCTCGGAGAACCGGGGCGTGATTCAGGGCCTGATGGCAGGGGCCTCAGTGGTGTTCCAAGCCCTAATGAGGTGTTTCTGCAAAGATGAAAGGCCAGCCTGCCAGACTTGAGGAGAGCGCTTTTCATGTCACTGTCCTCTTTAATCTGGGGAGCTGCTCGCAGTGGGCCTAAGTGGTGGGGCTAGTTCTGTCTGTACCACGCTCAGACCGCAGAGCCCTTGGCAGGCTCTGGCCGGCCTGCACAGCCTCTGTCCCTTCTAAGGTCTGTGCAGGGGTTTCCCTCTCACCCTTGGGTGACTCTAATTACCTTTGCTCACCACTCCCTTCCTGGTGCTTTGGAGCCTTCAAGACTGGGCAACTGCCCTTAACTGGCCTTTGCAGTTCACGAAGCCTCAGGAAGAAAGATCGTGTGCCAGTCAGGACACTCCTGGAGGCCTTCACGCCTGTAATGCACTGGAGGGGCCACCCAAGTGGTCCTTCTCCTCAGACTAGAAAGTGAGGTCCAGGGAGGTACCAGCTTTGTCAAAGCCATACCCTGGACAAGGAGAAGGCATAAGGTCAATCTGAGACCCAAGGGCAGGAGGGTCCTGGGCTATGCTGAGGTCTCTTCCTGACCCATCCTCATCCTCATGGCCCCAGAGGGAAGCTGCACAGGACGGGAGGATGGAGGTTGGTTAGTGTCAGAAAGCAGCATGAACTCCCTGGGTGTCTGCACAGGGGACAGGCTTGATCCGGGAACTAGATCCCTGGAGCTGGAGTCAAACGGTTGGGAACCACCATGTGGGTGCTGGGAACTGAACCTGGGTCCCCTGCAAGAGCAGCCAGTGTTCTTAACCTCTGAACCATCCCTTTAGCCACCCTCCCTCCCCCTAAAAAAAACAGTGTATTTTGTTCCTTTGAGTTCATTGTCTTCCAAACAGGATGAGCTAGATGACCCCGGATCTGGGAAGCTTTCTGTCGGTTGAGTGGCTAAAGACCATCTTCACAAAGTGGAGAAAGCCCAGCACAAGACAACCCGCAGAAAACAGGCCCACACTTAAACTCTTAACTGTGACAAGGGAGAAAAGTAAATAGCATTTAGCATCCCTCTCTGCTAAGAGTTCATCCGTGAAGACAGCTGTTGGCATTTTTTATCCTATTAACCAAAAAGAGATTTCAAATTACTTGCAGATATCCCTTTTCCCAAGACATGGTGTTCTTTGATACACAGCAGAGCAGAGGGAAGAGAGTCAGGTACCGACTGTGGAGAGCGGTAGGCTGTGGGGACCCTGGGGCTGTCCTCCAGCCTCTGGTCCCACAGGCTGGGCCGGCTGAGGCAGAGACACCCCAGAGGCCACCCTGGCCCCTAAGGAAGATGCCCAACCTGATCCCATCATTGGAAGGTGTCTGGGGGATCCGCCCACACATGAGGCAAGGCGGTTATGGGAATTATTGTGAGCTGTGGGTGTAGTTCACACAAGTCCATTAGGACTTGAGCCTGGGTCTGAATATCTCCCAAGCCCTGGGCTTCTTATTCTTTGCCTCCATGTCATAGTTGGCCACAGCTGCTAATTTGACACAAGGCTAGAGTTACTTGGAAAGAGGGTGCCTCAGTTGAGGAATTGCCTCTATCAGACTGGCCTGTGGGTGAATCTGTGGGAGAGATTGTTGATCAGTGTGAGATAGCCCCGGCCTCTGTGGGCAGGGCCACCTGGGGAGCTGGGTGACCGTGAGCCTGACAGTGACGCAGGAAGCAGTAAGGGGTGTTGTCTGTGTTTCCTGCCTCTGCTCCTGCCCGAATCCTCTTCCCTCAGTGATCGGCTGTGATTGAGACCTGGAAGCCAAATAAACCCTTTCCTCTCCAAGCTGTTTTTGGTCAGTGGTTTATCAGAGCAATAGAAAGCTCACTAGCACAGTCCCAACTCAGCAAGACTCCAGATCTTTCAGGGGAGGGACCTGTGAGGAAAGCAGAGAGGCAATGTCTGGATGTGCCGCCATAAGGAAACAGAATGACCCCGCACAGTGGCTCTGAAGGCACCCAGGACAGCCCACAGCAGATAGTAGAAAGAGACGGAAGAATGCCACGCCCTGGCCCTGTGGGCGACCAGGCAGTCTGCCCTGTCAGCTGGCAGCGTTAGCCGCGGTCCTCACTCTGAAGCACAGTGCTCATCTCAGGCCGGGCCATCACAGTGACCTAAAGGCAGACGTGGCTCTGAGGACAGCGTCAGAAGGGTCGCAGTGTCCTCCTGGCTGTCCTCGCCGCCATGGGTTTACGTAGCCTTCAAAGCCCGATTTCCATGGTGAGTGACACAGCAGCAGCCCTCCCAGGCCGCGAGTGACTCCCGCCTTCTCCCGGCCTCACCAGCACCATCGAAACACCACAGAGATTCTGGAAACCGAGCTTTGAAATCTGTAAAAAGCTATTTTTCTTTTTTCCAAATTACTTTTGGGGGGATTTATAAAGAATCGGTGTTTTGAGAATGAATATTCTCTCTAGCTCCCCCACCCCGGGTTTCCTATAGCTCAGGCTGGCCTCCAACTTGCTTTGTAGCTAAGGATGGCCCTCACAGCCAAAGGACTTGCTTTAAAAATACTTAATAACATTAACTCTCTAAGCACAGGTGGTTTAAGAATACACACACAACAACAAATTTGTTTCCTCCAGCAAAGCGAGCCTTTCTTTGCCTTTTCTTCTCACCGCCTCCCCCGACCATGATGTTTTCTTCAGAATAGAAATAAAAACAGTGAGCCTCAAGACATCATCAGCCACCAAGCCTGGTGACCTGAGTTCAGTCCCCACGGTGGAAGGAGAGAGAAGCAGTTCCCACGCGTGTGCCTTTCTTCCTTCTAAACAAACAAAAATGTATTAAAAATTTTATTGAAAAAAAAAGGAAGAAAATCAGAACAGTCAGGGTCAGAGTTTTCCTGACACACCGCTCTGGGTTCCTTCTCAGCTTGGAGGAGAGAACAATGAAACTCACACTGTAACAAAACTCCCCTGCACATCCCTTTCATCCCAGCACTTGGGAGGCAGAGGCAGGTGGATCTCTGTGAGCTCCAGGCCAGCCTGGTCTACAGAGCCATTTCCAGGACAACCAGGGCTACACAGCAAAATCCCGTCTCAAAAAAACAGAACAAACAAACAAAACCCCACGGCACGCCTAACAGGCCCCCTTGGGTAACAGGGCTTCCTGTTTTACAGATGTGCTTGGGCAGAGCAAGACTCCTCGCCCTGAGGCTGCAGAGATGGCTGGGCAGCTAAGACCATGGCTGCTCTGACAGAGGACTCAGCTCAGGCCCCAGAAGCCATCTGGCGGCTCACAGTCCCAGGGGATCCTGCACCCTCCTCCGACCTCTGAGAACACCCAAACACACACGCAAGACCGCAGGTGACGATGAGAAAACCGAGAGAGGCAGACGTACTGGGCAGGAGTGGGTGCTGAGCCTCGCAGAAGGAGCCGAGCTGAGGGCAGCAGTGCTCACCTACTGATTGTTCTGGAAACCCGTTTGGCTCTAATGAGGAAGCATGGGCCCATTGGGTGGCGTTCATAGCTATCTGCGCCTCAAGAGATTTTCAATAAAGATCATATCCTGACTATCAATGAGTTAGGGCTCAGGCTTCCTGTCAGGCCAGACCTCCCTGCAGTCTCTTTAAAACAGTGTAAAACAGCCTGCAGTGCCTCCACAGGCTTGGGAAGGGGAGACAGGAGGTTTGTGAGTTCAAAGCCAGCCTAGGCTGCATAGTGAGACCCCGTCTCAAACTTTTTAAAAAATGACTTGTGTATTGGCTTTTCACCTGTATGTGCATGGCTGGTGCCTTGGGAGGCCAGAAGGGCAATGGATCCTCCAGGACAGGAGGTATAGATGGTTGTGAGCTGCCATGTGGGTGCTGAGGATTGAACCCCGGTGCTCTGGAAGAGCAGCCAGCGCTCTTAACCTCTGAGCCATCACCACCCCATCTCAAACTTATTTAAACAAAATAGAACAAATGAGGTAGATGTGATGTGCAATCCTGTAGTCCTATCACTCAGGAGGCTTGGTTCGAGGTCAGGCTGAGCCGCATACGGGAACCCGTGTCCGAAAAGCGGATTGGTAAGGACGTGTGGGAGGGTCTGCTATACCATCAAGAGGACTTAAGCTCACATCCTCCATCACAGCAAAGGCTGGGAGGCTGAGCCGGGGAGCTGAGAGCCAGCTCAGTGGGTAAGAACACTTGTTCCTCAATGAGAGACCTTAACTCGAAGGAATATAAGGTGGAGAGTGCTAGAGCAGAACAAAAGAAGTGCCCTCTGAGTGTGCAGGCACCACACAGACACACACAGACACAGACACACAGACACACACACACAGCTGTCTGGCTTCCTTTGATAATCTTAAGAGTGAGGAAGCAGCATCAGAAGGATCAGGAGTTCAAAATCAGCCTCAGTTACATAGTGAGTTTCTAGTGCTGGGTATGTGAGACCTTGCCTGCAAATATAAAATTAAAACTAGAGTGAAATAAGGCAAAATTAGCGAACAGGGTGAAAACTGTACAACTCAGCATGAAGGTCACCTGTACCATCCCCAACGGGCCGCAGGGCGGTGGCGGCACTTGGATGCTTGATCTTGGCTGGTGTGTGTGTGCCTGAGTGGGTACAGTTCTGTGTGTGAGGTATTGGTCTGTGGGTGTGCCTGCGTGCCTGAGAGTTCCTGTAACATCACTGTGCCCAGTGCCGGTGTGGGATGTGGGGCCTGTGTGCACGGACCTGAGTGGGTCTAATGACCATGACCTCATCTCACACCCTCTGCCCCCTGCCAGGCCTTCAAAGGAAAACAGACACCCCTAAGGCAGGAAAGAGCCCTGGATGGAGGCCAGGCCCTGGGCCTCAGTGTTTTCACACGGGTCGAGAGTTTTTTCCTGGGTGGTGTCACTCAACTCACTGTCCCAGCTACGGCCTGTCCACAGAACTTGCCACCTTGCGCAATGTCCTGGCCCTTGACTCAGACTTCACCCATGTCCTGGTCTCCTCTCCCATCTCAGCCACGCAGCCAGCCTGGTGACCCCAGCCACTGCCTGAAAATCAGATTTGATTTATTAGGTTATATCTGCCCTTTACAGAGCAGAGTCACCGTGCCTGGCAGCCTCCTTGATTGAATGACCCACCAGCAATGAGCTTTTCTTAAAATAAAAGGCCCCCAGCCTCCAGGGAGGTGAGTGTCGAGTCTGGGGCTTGTCGGCTCCTGCTTCTACTCAGCAGAGAAAGCTACCCGGCCCACAGCCAAGTCCCCAGGCCAGGCTGCTTCCCCTGGCGCGGGCCGCTCCCTTGTCTCACGGTGAGACAAAGCAGGTCCCTCGGTAGGCCTCAGTCTCCATGGGAATGGCTCCTGTGGCTGTGGCTCCTCTGGGTAGTTCCCATTTCCCCTTTCAGAGAGCTGGGCCTCTGGGGAGCTGAGCACCAGCCAGTTCTCACAATTAGCTGCCTAGGGCCGGGAGTGTGTGTGTGTGTGTGTGTGTGTGTGTGTGTGTCCTAATGGATAGTGAAGCTGCAAACAGTCTGCCGGAATCTGGTAGCACTCAGGGGAGAGTCCCTCAGGTGTTTGGACTCTCTGGGCTCTGAGATGGCCCTATCCCTGCTTGCAGAGTCTCACCCCATCAACCCGGCAGAAGAAAGGGGTTGTGGTGATTTGAATGAGAGCGGCCCTTGTCTTAGTCACTGTTCTGTTGCTGTGAAGAGACACCAAAAGCAACTCTCATTTTTTAAAATAGGAAAACAGGCAGCACACACTTTTGATTCCAACACTCTGGAGGCGAAGGCAAATGGATCTCTGCAAGTTCAGGACAGCCAGGGCTCTGTTACACAAGAGAAACATTGTCTAGAAAAGACAAAAAAAAAAAGTATCTAATTGGGAGTTTGCTTACAGTTTTGAAAGATTAGTTCATTCTGGAAAAATAGCAGAGAGCTACATTCTGATCTGCAAGCAAGCAGAGAGAGAGAGAGAGAGAAAGCCCAAACACCTGGCGCCATGTGGGCATTTGAAACCTTAAAACCCACCTGCAGTGACACACTTCCTCCAACAAGGCCACACCTCCTAATCCTTTTAATTCTTTCAAAGAGTTCCACTCCCTGGTGACTAAGTATTCAAATATATGAGCCTATGGGGGCCATTTTTATTCAAACCACTGCAGCCCCCATAGACTCATATGTTTGAATACTTGGTTCCCAGTCTGGAACTTTGGGGAAAAGATTAGGAGCTGTGGCCCTTTGGAGGTGGTGTGTCACGGAGAGCTGGCTTTGGGGTTTTAAAAGCCTGGCACCATTCCCCGTCCGATGCTCTGCTTCTTGCTGTGGGTCACGGTGACGGTGCTCATCTGTTCCTGGGCCACGCCCTTGCTCTGCCATCATGGACTCTGACCTCTGAGACCATAAACACAACTTCTGAAAGTTGCTTTGTCACGGCATTAGGATAGAAGTTGGGGAATGGGCTGCTGCGGTGACAGGCCTGACCAGGATGCTGTGCGAAGGAATGTGGGGACTTTGAGGTGCTGCGTTAGGGAAGTGGTTGAATGCCCTAAGTGGGCTCAGCAGTCATCCTAGTGGGAACTCGGGAGATAGTAGCTCTGAGAGGACTCTGGACGCCCAGGTGTCAGAGGGGCACAGTATTACCACTGGGCTAGGGGCCATTCTTGTGATATTTGGGCAAAGACTGTGCCTACTTTTTACCCTTGCCCTAAGAATCTGCCAGAGGCTAAAACTGAAAAGAAATTAGACTAATTTCCTTGTCAGAGGAGGTTTCAAGACAGCCTGATAGTGATTCTGCCTCGCGGTTATTAGCGATTACTCTTACGTAGGTCCACAGTGAAAAAGAACAAACAGGGCAGAAAGACACACAGGCTGTCCTGTTAGGAGGGAAGAGGAGTCGTGCTGAGAGGGGAAGGCAGTGAAGGGAGACCCGGTCCGCGCTGGAATAGAGAGAGGGGGGCTCAGAGCAGGACAGCCCCGCCCCAGCCAATCCTCCTACTTGTGGAAGGAAAGAAAAAATCTGAGGAATATTCTGCTCCTAAAAAGTGGCAGCCAGAGGCTGCTGTGAATGTGGCATAAAGGGGAGTCCCCAGCCCAGGCTGGCCGGAGCTCCGCGGTGCCGTCCACACAGCTCTTCCAAGATTTACTACCAAACTGGGTGGACCCTGGAAACCTAGAAAACACAAACAAAAACAAACAGGTCTCAGAAGCCTACAGGCAGGCTTGCCCCTCACTCTCCAAGAAGAGGTCCCAGGCGGACGGTAGCAGTCCCAGGCCCGCAGCCATGCTGGGGATTGGTTGTCCCAGCTGGGGACAAGCATCGCTGGCCCAGGGCAGACATTCTACAGCATACAGACGGCTGTCCCTGACCAAAACCCAGCAGTGCGTGTCAGTCCTGCAGTCACCAATCAGAAGCCTCCTGCAGGGCCTTGAGACATGCTGGGTCTAGAGAGGTAGTGAGAGATGGGCCTTTCTTGCAGAGTCTCTGATGCCTATACCATGATCTCTGTATTTTTCTCCCTAAAAGCCATGATGCCCCACAGCCAAAGAATGAAAGGCAGCCAGAGCCCTGAAGGCCCTCAGCTATGGCCACCTTCAGGGCCCTCTGAGATCCTGTGGGTCTCACTCCTGACCCTGCCCTCGGTCTCTGAGCATTCTGCTTCCTCTCTGTGGCGCCCTCCCAGAGGCCAGCCCCTGGCCTGGTGGTCCCAGTGTGTTAGCTCAGCCTGCAACAGAACTGCCTTCCTCACACTCCCGGAGCTCGAAGTCAAAGCGGGACTTGGATTTGTTCCTCTCCTGGCTTGTGGGAGCTGCCTCTCTCCGTGTGCTCCCTGACCTGGCCTCATCTTTGTGGGACTTGCAGAGCAGGGAGACAGAGAAACAGAGAGCTGGCAGGGAGACAGCCCTGGGGTCACCCTCAGACCAGGCCTCACCTCTAAGGGCAGCACAAAGGCTCAGGCCTATGTGTTCTCACTCTCCCTGCTCTGGTCCCATCTCCCTGGTGACCCGCAGTGGGCTCTATGCTTGGTGTCGGCCTCTTGAAATCATTCTGGGGCCACATGTGGCCTGCTGGGGGCAGGTCGAAGCTCAGGGCCTCATCAGGAGTGTGGCAGGCCCGTCGCCAGCCCCAGGTCTTCCTGGAAAAAGGGTGAAGGGACGCGGGGAACGCCCCCACCGAACGCCTCCTCTGTCTGCAGAGAACAGAAAGACTCCCACCTCTCGCTCTCCAACAAAGGACAGAAGCTCCTCGCAGCGGCAAGTAATGGTCTGATTTGTGCTGAAATTATCAGTAATTTGGGCCATTGAGACTGAGCGGTGACTGGTTTTGTGAACACGGGATGGAGACCACGTCCTGCCAGGCGCTGTGGCTGCTGTCACGTCTGCGTTTCTGCTTTTGTTTTTTCCTGTACACCATGGCTGAGATGCGGGCCTCTTCCTCCGCCATAGCCCAGGCTCTTCTTTTGGACTCTGGGAATGCGGGGCAGGGCCGGTGGTCGAGACCCTGACGTTGACCTGGACAGGCCCCCAGGGCCCGAGCAAAGGCTCTGCTCACTCGTTTGCATTTTTATGTCTTTATGCAGCTCTCTGTGGATCATCTTAATAGCTGAAAGTGCTCCCGGCAAGTGGATATTTATACTTAAATTATCATTGGCGTCACCTAATAAGATTTGAGCCTCACTCAAAACTATTAGAAACACATTTCAAGACCATTTGCCAGAATTATAAACTGGAGCTGAGAAAATTCCAGAGAATTAGCCCTCTGAGAGACAGCCAGACTGCCTCAGGGAGCGGCGTAACCCACGGCTCCATTTCATATATGCAAAGGTTTCAGGGCGCGATGGGACCTCAGGCGACCGGGGTCAGCCCTCACATGAGCACTGTGCGGCCACCTCCTGACCCTGATTCTAGATTCTCATCATGTGTGTGGGTGGGCAGAGCAGGAAGCAGCCACTGACACCTCTAACTCTGAGGCCAGCAAATGTTTTCCGCCAAGGACAATAGTGCGTTGCAGGCTGTGTAGCCACGGTCACAACTCAGTCTCCCACAGCAGTGTGCACACAGCCACAGGAAACACGGGCGCGAACAAAGAAGCTCATGTGCCAATAAAACTTTATTGATGAAAGGCAACCTGTGGGCCTGAGTTGGCTCCAGCAGAGAGGTCCTGTCCCTCAGGGTCTCCCCTGCCTCTTCACTGCTAGAAAGCATTGCCTCAGCTTTCTCCCAGCCTCCCCTTGGGTCCTGCCTAGGCTTCCTCTTGTCCTCTCTGCTTCTGCTCTCTCCTCTCTATCCCTGTCTCCCCCACCCTTTCCCCTGTCCTCACCCTCACTTGCCCACGTCCACACCCTCTTGCCCCTGACTTTTCCACTTCCAACCTCTAGTGTCCAAATTTTATATATAAAGTCCCGATTCTTCCCACCTGACCATAGCATGTTTCCAAGTGCCTCCTGGGTGGAGGTGAGACCAGACATGTGGTTTGGGTTCGCCTTTACCTGACAGCCAGTGGGAGCCACTCATTGTCATGGCGGTGTGGTGAGGTCCAGCTGTGTGAGCCCACCCCATGCCTGGACCTGACACCCACCTGCAGAAAGAGCCACGGCCCAGGGTTTGCTCAGGCCCAGCAGCTGGAGCCGGTAGGGGTGCACAGCCTTTAGTTACACAGCCCAGACTACCGAGGGTCTCCTGGCTCACTCCTGGGCTCCAGCCTTCCCCCAGGGAGGTTTCCATGGCAACGCTCCTTGTTCCTGGGGTAGGGGGTTAGGGACGTGTCTTCTGATGGGTCCTAGAGGATTCAGATGTCCAGCCTGCTAGAGCAGCCTTTTCAGGAGTCCCAGCAGATAGTGTCTGGGTCCAGGCTCTATGTGGCTCTGTGTCTAGTTGTGCCGCGTCCCTGCAGCCTAACCCAGTCCTTTCACTTGGCTCTAGATCCTGCCAGCCTTCTTGCTAGGCCGCTAAGAAGCCTGAGGAAAAGAGTAGGGGATCAGTGTGGGAGAGGAGGCCCTAAGATGAGCCCACAAACTGGGCAGCCTAAGGGGGACCTGGAGGTGTGTTCACACCATGTGTGAACAGAGCATAGTTTAGCTGTTTTCCAGTGCTGCTTACTTCAGCAATACTGCCCCCACTGGCCATGCTGGGGACTGCAGCCCTTTGCTGGGTCTAGGTAGGGAGCCGGGGAAGCCTGGGTTTGTAGGTTCATCTCCTGTGGCTGCCGTGGCAACACCGTGGACAGTGTGATGTGAGGCAGCAGACAGCGGCTCTCTCAGAAGTTCCATACGCTGGATGACAGGTATGGCCTCCTCTGAAGCTGGGCTGGGCAGCTTGTCCTGCCTCTCCCGGCCTCTGTGGTGAGGTTTGGCTCATGGCTACTTTCTAATCCCTGCCTGTCCGCCCTGTGTCTGTCCCTGTGTCCTCACATCGGGACTTCCTGATAGCTCCCATCTCAAACCATCACCCACTCACCTTGCTATATGGTAGGTTGGCACAGTGGATGCCGGCATTGGCACCATAGACACAGGGGTTGACACTGTGGACTCAGAGTGGGGCATGGTGGACTCAGAGATGGGCATGGTAGACTCAGAGGCTGGCACTGCGGACTCACAGCAGCTCTGCTGAACCTGGGCTGTGCTCCTCTAGCAGGCCAGGGCAAGTCAGCTCCATGCATATCCAGGAGCCTGCTGAGTTCAGTTCCATGGCACGGTAGTACTTGATCCTGTCTTTGGGGGACACTGCCATTGAGCCCCATCCCCAATGGTATAAGTTTAAGGTCACTTCTGGGAGTGGTTTCCAGCTGGCTGTCCCCAGGTAGAAAGGACTCCATCTAGAATATGACACCAATACCCTGGCTTGCCACAGAATGAAAGCTGCACGCGGCGTGATACCTATAGACCCAACAGATTTGGGGTGAGATATGGAGCTGCAAGCAAGAGGGTGGTGGGATGGGGGGGGCTGTCTCCCAAGATCAGCGGGTGAGAGATTATGTGTTCCTCAGTACGGAATCAGAAACTCACCTTTTCTTTCCTTCTGTTTTTGGTGGTGGTGGTGTGTGCTCGCGCGTTTGTGTTGCCTGAGCCTGTGGGTGTCCATGAACATGCATGTGAACGTGCTTGAGGTTGACGTTGGGGCCTTGGGTGTCTCACTGTTGAGAGTTCTGTCTTTATTTTTTTAGGCAGGGACCCAAAGGCACCTGAAGCGTAGCAGTTCCCTGGAATGTGGGGCCAGTGAGCTGCAGGGATCTCCCTGCCTCCCCCCACAGGGTCTGGGGATCCAAACTGAGGCCTTTGAGCTTGTACCACACTCACCAGCACTGAGCCATCAGCCGGCCATGCCCCCTTTTGTGGGTTTAGGGGTTGAACCTGGGATTTCACACCAGCTGCCCTGCCCTGCTTTGGGGGAACATGCCTCTTAGGTCAGTTCAGAGGGTGCAGTTGAGAAGGGACCCAGGCTCCTGAGAGTGTCCTTGGCTGGTCTCCCCAGATGCTGGGACACTGGTCCAGCAGAACATGCCCTCATCTTGGCACAGCGTGGTCACTGGCACCAGCCAGCCCCTCCCCATGGATTTGGAACAGTTTGTTTTCTTACTAGCTTCCTTGAGACCCATCTACCAGACAAGCACGCTGCAAGAACAAAGCCGGGTGTCTGGGGACTCCCTGTCCCCAGAAGGAATGATGACAGGGGCTGCGAGACGCTAGCCTGATGAAATGTGTCTGGGCCTTAGTGCCACTGTGAGGTGACTACAGTGAAGAGCCCATTTGTTCCCAGAACTTCCTTCCCTAGTCAGGCCCTGGGTGACTTTGTGCTTTGGTCTCACAGGGCAGCGGGACCCGGACTGGTAGAAGCGGCATGCTGCTGGATATGGGCAGGGATTCCTCCGAGATGGAAGGTCCCCGGTTCCCCAGACTGATGCCAAATTGCCCTTTGTGCCTGTGGGCTCTGGAATTGTTTTCAGCAGCCAAGACTTCTTAGAATTCCTTGGGGCAGAATTTGGGCAGGGCAGGGCTTCGGACTGCACACCTCACAGGGCGGGAGGAGCTGGGGTCCCGTCACCAGGTGAGGCTTCTGACCCCTTGGGAAGACTTCCTAGACAGCACGAGTAGCCACAGGGCAGCCACGCCACATGCAAATGATTCAGTCCATACCCTCTGCTGTTCTGGGGTCCCTGGGCCAGGAAGGAAGGAGAGGCAGGGAGGAGAGGATGGTGGGGTGAAGGCATGAACCCCCAGCCCCTGGCACTAGGCTGTTATGCTTAGAAGTTACTTAAAAGTCCATGTGATAAAAATATATTTTTCATCCCAACTCGGATATCCACAGTGGCATGATAGGCTGTGGTTGTCTGTCTGATGGGATGTGACGGACAGAGAGAAAGCAACACTGTCACCTGTCACTCGGGGTGGGGGGGGGCACATCTCAAACTCCCTTCTCACAACTGCTGGGCTTACAGGCTCACATCACCACACCTGTTTTCTAAGGTGCTGGGCACTGAACTGGGGCTTTGCATGTGCGAGGCATGTTCTGTGTCAGCCTGTTTGCTTGCTTGCTTGCTTGTAACAGGGATTCTGTAGTGCACTGGTCTTGAACCCGGTACGTTGCAAAGGCTGGCCTTGTGCTCCCAGTCTGCCCGCACCTCTCAAACACTTCAGTCTCAGGCGTGTGCCACCACGCTCCCACGGTAATGGCGGCCTTTGAGCGATGTTGCCGGTCTGTTTGAACTCTGCTTCGGGACCATAGACAGAGCACACCACACTCTCCCTCTTTCCCCTTGTGTGCTGAGCACGCCACCTCCACCCCCCAAGCATCTGCCTTGTGGCATGGTCACTGAGGTCCTCAGATCCAGGAAGGGGACCCAGCTGCAATTTGGATGGGTGTGCGTTTAAGGTGCACCCATCAGGCCTGCTCTGGTGTGTGGTGTGAGGCCACCCTCAAGAGGAGAGTTGCCAGCAAAAAAATGAGTCTAGATGACAAGGCCAGGGTCCAGGTCTTCTAGGGTCCTAATAGGCTAGAGTGGGTTGGAGGTGTCACTGGATGGAACTGTGCATTAAGAGATGTGGATGTTCGTCATGAGAGCCAGGATGTCACAGGGACCCTAGGCTGCAGGATGGGCAGGGGGCTCAGGTGGGACCCGTGGTTGGAGCTTGGAGGGAGGCAGGGCTGTGGGTTGGGCTGTCACTGGAGGCCGCCCCCCTCCCTGGAGCAATCTGAAGAAAAGCGCAAATGCATCTGTGAGGTTCTCTTAATGGGCCTAATGCTGCCGGAGCTCTGAGGCCAGTCATTTCGCTTCCCACGCAGAGCTTTGAGGAAGAACAGAAAAAAAAAGATGAACAATGGTTCTCGTCCTCTTCAGCAGAGGAACAAAACGGTAGAAAAATAACAGAAATTAGTATTGTGCAACTTTGCTCACCTTTAGTTTTCATCTGCCTGCTTCCACGAGCTCCAACAATGCGCCAGGGTCCTGATTAATTTCCGGATGGAGGAACCTTTCTGTGGCCGCTCTAACAAGCTGCTGAGTAATTAGCGTAATGCCATCCTATGCTCAAATTGCTCTGCTAATGAGCCTGACTGACAGCAGCAGCATTAGCCGTTAGTCATGGCCTCTGAAGGCCCCCAGTTTAGTTTCCTGGGGAAGGGTGTCACATCTGTTTGCTGCCGTGGTTCTGGACAGGGGCAGGGACCTCAGGACAGGGACCCCTGAGTTGTGCTTGAGGCTCAGTAGTCAGGGTCTCTTCGCAGAGGTGACAATGGAGACCATGCCCTGTGTCCCCTAGCTTGCTTTCTATGGCTGTGTTAAGACTCTGGCCACAAGCTACTTGGAGAGGAAAGGGTTTTAATTGACATGTCCAGATCGAGGGGACCCAAGGCAGAGACGTGGAGGCAGGGGCTGAAGCAGATGCAGCACTGTCTACTGACTTGCTCCCAGGCTCATAGTCATATATATATATTCTTTTCTTTTTGATATACAGGATCTCAAGATGTAGCCCTGGCCTAGAACTCCCAGAAATCACTCTGCCTCCTCTGCTGGGATTAAAGGTGTATGCTACCACGCTCTCTGCTCCACTCAGCTGCCTTTCTTATGCAGCGAGACCACCTGCCTAGGGGATGGTGCCACCCACGGTGGCCTGGGTCCTTCCACATCAATCAGTAACCAGTCAGCCCCACAGATATGTGCACAGGCCAGTCTGATGGAGGCAGTTTCTTGGCTGAGGACCTCTCTTCCCCAGTGTCTCTAGTTTTTGACAATAAGTCAAGCCGGTGCATTGTGGGAAATGGGATTGGCTCCAGTGCCATTAGCACAGGTCAGGATTGTCATCTCTCAATCTAGACAAGCTCTGACCCCATCGTAGGAAAGATTCACCCAGGAAACATCACAACAGAGGAAGAGTTGGTCAAAGAGTTCACCAATTTACCAATGTGCTTTATCCCAATTCTGGGATGGAGCCTAGGGCCTTGAACATATGGCCATCCTACCCCTGAGCTAGCCTCCCTTCACACTTTTTCTCCTGAGACAGGGTCTCTCTGTGTAGCTATGGCTGTTCTGGAACTCACTATGTAGGCCAGGCTGGCTTTGAACTCACAAGAGATCCATCTGCCTCTGCCTCCTGAGTGCTGGGATTAAAGGTGTGCACTACTATGCTCAGCTCACTATACATTTTGAGCAGAAGAAGCAGGATGTTTCATTAAACATCTATGTGTCTCACATTTGTGAAAACTGGAAGCTCAGTGGGTAGAGCACCTGCCCAGCATAAGAGCCCTGACTTCCATCCCCAGCTCTGCATAGATTAGATGGGCACATTCAAGAGATCGAAGCAGGAGAATCAGAATTCAAGGTCAGCCTCAGCTACACAGCGAGTCTGATGCCAGGCTGGGCTATTCTGCCTAAACAGAACACATGAATTATATCCTGAAAACAATAAAGCAAATCTTTGAAAATACGGCTGTGAACACATGTGTGGAGAAGGGCTGTTTCTCCACAGCTCGCCTCATCCGAGAGGAGAGCACCCTGGGGGCAGTGGCAGAGGCTGAGTGTGAAATAGAACCTGGGTGATCTCTGTCCTTTTCAAGCTCTGCAAGAGCTCCCGGAGGCCGGGGGGAGGGGGGGGAACAGCATATCGTTTAGCCCAGGCTGATCTCAAACTTGCTATGTAGCCAAGGCTAGCCTTTTCTTCACAAGCACTGAGGTCACTGGCTTGCACCACCCCACCACCCAGGGCTGCTCCCTTCTGAGGGAAAACAGCAAGGAGAGGGCAGGGTGGGCGTTGGAGAGCTGTGCAGTTCCTTGGGTAGCTGGCCCCACCTGTCCTGGACAGAGTCGACCTACACTTTCCAGCCACCGGGCTGGTGGCTGTCTCCTCGTTCAGTCTCTTTGACCAGCCTGGACCCTGGCCTGGCCATTGCGCACAGTGGCTGCTGACCTCCCCACCACTGCCCCTCTGTGGAGGAGCCAGGCATGGCCGGGCCAGGGTCAGTGAGTTCTTTGCCAGCTCCTTTTCTGGGAAGGATGCTGAAGGAAGGCGTTGCACTGGGGGCGCAGGGTGGGCGTGTGTGCAAAGGACCCATGCAAGCCTGCAGTGATGCATGGGAAATTCAGAGATGGTAGCAGATGCTTAGATCTGTGCTCTCGGATGTTTTGAAGCTGAGGATGATGGATTCTCAGGTGTTAGGGTGAGTCAAACCCAGAGCTTTGTGCGCACTATGCTCAGCAAGCACCCCACAAGCTGAGCCCCAGCTTGAAGGTGTGGCCCAGCTGGTCTCGAGCCCCCCTCGCCTCTGCCTCCTCAGCATGCCTGTGCCTCTACCACTGGCTTGTTTTGTTTTCTGGGGCAAGATCTAGATATGGATCCAGACTGGCCTGAAATTCTGGCTACCTCTGCCTCCCCAGTGCTGGGACTTCAGGCTTGTATCCCCAAGTCAAGCAATGGAGATTCGTGTCTTTCACATTGGCACTCTGTGTCTTCCCCAAGGAGTCTGAGAATGTTCTAGATGAAATCAGCAAGCCTGGGACATGAGAGCCCGAGTTAGGACCTGGCCTCAGCAGCTCTGCAGATGTGAGCAGAGTGCCCTTTTCGGGGGGGGGGATTATCCCCTAAACTAGTAAGTAAAAGTTACCCACCCTAGACACTACCATCCCCTGCAACTCTGTTGAGGAGGGGTTCTGTCCAGCACCAAACACCCAGCTGCTACCCTTGCCCTGCAAAAACCCTCCTGCTGTCTCCCAGAGGTTCTGGTTGTTCAAGGCTGTTCTTCCCACAGAGTTAGAGTGACTTTCCCCTCCTCTGCAGCTCGATCCGATCCTCCAGACAGTGTCTAATGGGCTGAGTTTATCTTGTCTGTTGAGGTGGTGGCCACGTGTGACTGTCCCGCAAGGCAGACACTCAAATTATTCTCTTTAAAAGCTGCATAAAACTCAGTGGCATCAATGGTCCCTGGACGGTGGCATTTTATTTCACGCTTGGTTCTACAAGTTGTGGAGCTGCCGTGCAACCAGCTCTCAAGTCCCAGGTCCTCATAGCTCGGTCCCTTGTAAAGTCAATCTGTCACTGGGGACCAATGGGCTCTCTTTGAGGATCCTTAGTCTCATAGATAAAAATGTAAAACAAACTTAGAGGGGAATGTGGAGAGCCTTTTAGGAGTATTTGAGAGGGAAACAACTACAGAGGCGAGCTGGGAAGCCCTGGAAATCAAAACTGTGCTTGGGATGGGGGGGACAGGGGGACAGGAGGGAGAGGCAGACTGGCTGAGCCCCCAGAACCTGTACAAAGTTGTCCTGAGGGAGGGGCACCTGGGTTTGTGAGTGCATGTGTTAGGAAGGGGACAACTACTTCCCCTAAGCAAATGTGAGTGACCATGCGTGGGGACAAGCTTCAAGTTGCCCCAGATACCATATTCCAATATGGCCACAGTTGTGATAGCAACAAAGACAGTCATGGATGAGCACACTTTTTAAACATACAAGGGCATCAAGCAGGTGGGTTCTATTGAAACAGGGTTGGGTCACTGCTGTGAGCCTAAACACTGTCACAGGTATTAGGTCACACACAGAAGTGGGCAATGGATGGCTGTTGAGGAGGGTATGGTGGTTAGTTTTCATTGTCAACTTGCCACAGTCTAGACTCACCTGGGAAGAAAGTCTCAATGAAGGATTGTCCAGATCAGGTTGGCCCGTGGCTTTCCCGTCATGGCAGACTGCAGCCTCAGCAGCAGGGTTTCCTGACAGAGAAGGGGCTGGGCATGCATTTCTCTCTGTTCCTGAAGGTGGATGTGACCAGCTGCTTCAAGTTTCTGCCTCCTTGTCTTCCCCACATGATAAACTGTATGACCTGGAATTGCAGAGCTGAGCCCCCTGCCCACACACACCCTTTTTTTTTTTTTTTTTTGCTTTTCAAGGCAGGGTTTCTCTGTTTGTCCTGGTTTCCTTGGCTGTCCTGCACTTGCTTTGTAGACCAGGATCCGCCTGCCTCTGCCTTCCTGAGTGCCGGGATTACAGGCGTGCACCACCACCACCCTACTCCTCTCCTAAAATTGCTTTTTGTCAGGATATGTTATCACAGCAACAGGAAACACAGCTACCACAGGCTAAAGACAGCTCAAGATAACCTGCCTCTGACTTGCAACATTCTAACTCTCCATAACCAGAGAAGCCCTTTTTGAAGTTTAAATGCACTTTACTTTTAGAAAACCTACATAACATTTCTGCCTTAAAAAATAAAGCCCCCACTCCTAACTAAACCACAGTCATAATAAAAGAACTTAAGATGGCATCAGTTTCCTTTGTCTCAAGTCCTGCTGTATGGCTGACCAGCTGCATCCAGTCACCTGGTGACAGACTCAAGTTCTGCTACTCCGAAGAGTGGCGATTCCAGCCTGGCTTGGGAGGCACTTGGGACGCAGAGACAAGCAGTCTCTGAGTTCTAGGCCAGACTGGTTTACAGAGAGAGTTTCAGGACAGCCAGGGCTACACGGAGAAACCTTGTCTCAAAATGCCACCTCCCCTCTAAAAAAAGACTGGAGATTCCATGAAGTGTGTTCCCAACTTGAGCAGGTGGTTTGCTACCATACAAATATCCTCCCTGGTTCAATCCGCAAGGACAGAAAGTGCAGAGGGTATCTTCTGCTTCCTAGTGTTGCTTTTATTTGTATTTCTGCATCTCTCTGTGTGTGTCTGCCTGTCTGCATGTGCACCGTAAGTACTCAGGTTCCTATAGAGGCCAGAGAGGAAATCAGAATCCTGGAACCTGGAGTTAACAGGGAGCTGTGAACCTCCCAACTGGGTGCAGGGAACAGAACTCAGGCCTGTTGCAAGAGCACCTTGCACTCTTAACCCGAGCCGTCTCCCCAGTCACAGAGGCCACGATCAGTGAGTGAGCTCTGCAGCACCTTAAGCAGAGGTGTGGCCTTTTCTGTGTCTTGGAAAATCCAGTTCACAGTCTCATCTTCTTGATCTGACCTAAGTGGATCATGGTTTTGAAGTTTCTGGAGCAGATGGCTTCCTGAGGGCATCTAGGTGATGGATGTGCGCGTGTGCATGTGTGTGTGTGTGTGTGTACCAGTGCGTGCAGGTACCTGAGGCCAGAAGAGGGTACTGGGTCCCCTGACGCTTGAGTACTAGGCAATCAGGAGCTACCTGACTGGGGGCTAGGAATTACATTCTTTCCAAGAGCAGCACTTAGCTCTTAACTGCTGAGCCCTGTTCCTAGCTCCTTGATCAACTCTTAAGACAACAGTACATTGTCTTGGTTAGGTGTTTTTTTGGGGGGGGGCAAACTTGTGACAGCTATGAAGAGGAGACCTGTTGCTGTTGTGAGACAAGAAGTTGGAGATCTCCTGAAACGAGATCTGCACTCCAAGGAACCCAACGACCCTCACAAGCAGGAAGCAGCTAAGGGGACTGTGGCCCCTCTTCCACTAACCCTTTCTGTCTCCTACCTGGTGTTGGGGAGTTGGCAGAGTAGGGAGAAAGAGATAAAAGAAATGTAAATAAAAGTTTCTAAAAAGTACATTAACAAAGACCTCAACTAAGGAACTATCAAAATTGGCTTGTAATCCTGTCTGTGGGGTATTTTCCTAATAGTTGATTGCTATAGGAGTGCCCAGCTCTACCCATGGTGGTAGAGAGCAAGCCAGTAAGCAGTGTTCCTGCATGGCTTCTGCTTCAGTTCCTGCCTTGATTTCCTGCCCTGACTCACCTCAATGATAGACTGGTACCGGAAGTGTAAGATGAAAGAAACCCTTTCTTCTGTAAATTGTTTGGGTCGGTGTTTTATCACAGAAGAGAGGGCATGTGTTGTTATAAACTCCAATCATTGGGAGACCATTTAGAATGTTGTTTCTGCCCAAAGTCAGAGGTTGGACTCAAATCTTATTATTTTAACCAACCATGTACAGAATAGACTAAGAAGAGAAAAAGAAAGATAAGGGACCAGAAAGATGCCTCTGTTGGTTAAGTGCCTGCCTCAGCATAAAGACTGAATCTAATCCCAGCCTGGTGTGGTTGCATATGTTGGTGATGCTTAGGGCAGAGGAGGGGCCTGCAGAGACAGGGCCTCAGAGCTCCCCAAACAGCCAGTCTAGCTAACTAGCAAGGAGTTCAATGGAAGACTCTATCTTAAAAAACAAGGTGGAGAATAATGAAGAGACCCAATATCACTTCAGGCCTCCAAAGGCATGTGTGGACAGGTGCGCACACACATTACATACTGGAAAAAAAAAAGTAAAAAAGAAAAGAGATAAATCTAGGAACTGGCTCAGTGGCTAAGAGCTGCTCATGCAAAGGACCTGGATTTGATTCCCAGCACACACATTGGGTGATTCACAACTCCAGCTTCAGGGGACCCAGCACCTTCTTCTGGCCTCTATAGGCACTATAGTAATTTGCATAACCCTCCCCCATATGCACATAATTTAAAACTATATATATATATAGTTAAAACTATATATATATATATATATATATGTTTTACAGAATTGAAATAAATTTGGTCTTAAGAATATAAAGAAATAGGCTAATATTTAACTGGAACACCATCTGACATAAGTACAAGCCAAGGAAATATGGACAAAGCATGAGAGCTTAAACTGAATCACTGTCCCCCAGTTGTGCCCATTTTGTGAGAATCAAGAGATATGCCTGAAGTACCTTATACATGGGCCTTCATGGCTCCCTGTGAGGAAAAGGGGGAACATAAAAACAAAACCCAAGCAAACCGAAAGGAAACCCAGCCCTAAGCCGCATGGTAGTACAGAATATAAGCTTGGCTCTAGGCCTCTGGCACACCCGTAAACGAAGCACGTGGGCCCATGGGGACAGCTAGGGTCCATGCTGCTTTTCAGTCAGGAAGCTCCCTGACAAGGAAATGCTAGGAAGCATCTCCAAGGACCCCCTCCAATTTACCAGCGACTCTCAGTTCCTAACTTTGTGCTCTTCCATGGAAAGGCCTAACCTCACTTGCAGTACCCTAGTGTGTGGGTGGGTGGGTAGGGGTGCAGAGTATTTGAGAGGACACTACAAGCTTGGAGATGAGCTAGCCTCAACATGCTACTGCCCACTATACTGCCCACTGCTTGGGTTAGAACAGTAGGGCCACAGATACAGGATGATGGAAAGCCTTCCTAATGGGAGAAAAGATGGGACAGAAAAACCCCTTACCTCACCGAAAGGTCACTCAAGGAGGGAAAACTGCATCATTTCTCCAGAAGCTGACTGAGGCTTTCAAAAAGCCAACAAACCTGGATCTTTCACTGCCTTCCACCATAGTACAAGAAATAATACGAGGTTGCTTCTGGGCTAACATTTTCTAGTCAGCTAGCCCTTGACATCTGTAAAAAGCTTCAGACCCCACAGACTCATCCACTGGACACGGAGAAAGGGACACAAGGGAATGCACAGCTCAGTGTAGAGCCCTTACATGTAAGGTCCTGGCTTAATTCCCTGTAACAAGTCTCTCATTAAACGTTTTTCCTGTATGTATGTATACCATATGCATGCCTGACGTTTGTATAGGTCAGAAAATGGTGCTGACTCCCCTGGAACTGGACTTCGGGACGGCTGTGAGCTGGATGCTAGGAACTGAACCTGGATCCTCTGTAAGAGCAAGTACCCCTGGCTGCTGAGCCAACTCTTTATTCCCATTAGTATGCATGTTGTCGTTGGTACCCTGGATATTCTGCTGAATTTATCTGTTCTAGTAGCTTTGTGTAGAATCTTCGGTTTTCTGCAAATAGGTAACTTGATTCTTTTTGGGGGGGGGGGGGGAGGGACGGGAGGTTCAAGACAGGGTTTTTCCGTATAGCTTTGGTTGTCCTGGAACTCGCTTTGTAGACCAGGCTGGCCTCAAACTCAAAGATCTGCCTATCTTTGCTAAGTGCTGGGATTAAAAGCATGTGCCACCTTAATAGGCCAACTGTCCTGAAAGGACTCCCCGGCTGCTTTCTCCTAGATGTATTGAGTGCCTGAATAGATGTTTTATTTTTTCTTTCTTTCACTTTGGTTTGTTATATCCTAAAGACTTAGTCAAAACTAAAAGCATGGATATTATAGATTGTTCTCTAGGCAATATAGAACAAATGTGGTGTGCATGTGTGTATTTGTCTGTGTGGAGATGTGTGCAGATATATGGGCACATGTGTACATAGGAGGTATGAGGTTCAATCACTCTCACCTTATCCACTAGGCAGGGTCTCAAATCCAGAACTCATGAATCTGGCGTCTGGGGACCCAGTCAGCATGCTCTGGGGAGCCCACCTTTGACTCCCAGGGCTAGAATTTCAGGCAAGCTGCCACACTTGTCTGACACTTATGTAGCTTCCGAGGGTCTGAACTCTGATCTTCTTGCTTGACAAATGCTTTATCCACAGAGGTCTTCTGAGACTCCAATTCTTCTTTTGAAGCTTGATGCCTTGTTTATCTTGTCTAACTGCTCTGACTTGCATGTTCAGTATTGTGTGTAATACAAGTCCTCGCCATGTTTCTGACATTAGAGGAAAAGCTTTGAGAGTTTCACCACTGAGTATGATGTGTGGGGGTTGAATTCTTACTATGTACCCAGGCTAGATTTGAACTTGATATCCAGCTGGCTTTGGCTCTTCCTTTTGTTCTACCACAGGTGTCCAGGGAGGTGCTCCTAAGTGCTTCGGGCAGCGTTTGTAAGGTTAACATTTGACAGCAAAGAGCGCAGCAGCTTGTGGTGCCCCCTAGTGTTACAGCTCTTGGGAGTGTTAAAGTTTTTCCACAGGTCCAGGAAAACTTGATCTTTGATTATTGGCAGTGGTCAGTACTGCAGCTTCAGTGCAAACCTAGACATTGTAACTGCTAAGCCCTTGACTACGGTTTGCTGGCTCCAAAGGCTTGACAACTCTTTCATATTCCTCCAGCAACTAGGGCCTGCAGTCTCTTCCTTCTGTGGGCTTCACGGCTTCCCATCCTTCAGCCTGGACTCTCCAGCCTTTCTCTACTTTGCCACTCCTCTTGTTCTTGCCCTGGTGTCTCTCTTAAGCCGTCTTGCCACTTCTTTGGCTGCCTTCTTGCTGCCTTTGAAGTCTGGCCTGTCAACCACTGCGGCTGCCACTGCACTGTTGTGCTGGTAGCTGACCCCTCATCACTGAAACGAGACAGGGGCACTTGAGAGAAGCCTGTGTTGGGCAGGTGTCTCCCAGCTCACCAAGGGAGTGAAACACTGCTACAATGGCACAGAAGAGGCATCTGTACCAACCACAGCTTTGTCTGTTTCTTTAGCACCATGGCAGTCCTCTTGTTAGGCTCCCAGAGAAGTGTAGACTCTGCCTCAGGCAGAGACACTTCCAGGACTATCTAGAGATCACCAATACTTGTGGTCACATAAAACACAATATCCTTTAGACATGTGAATTTTCCGTCCCTTTATTGCCAACCCTCCTGCTATGGCTTGAGCATGGTGTGTCCCTCCAAAATTCACCTCAGGCTGAAGTCCCATTAAGAGTGGAAGGGCTTGAGCTGACTCCTAGGGTCTAGAGATGAGGCCTGGGGTGTGAGATTAGGATCTGATAAGGTGATTAACCGAGAAAGTACACACAAATGCTTCTCTCTCCACCGGATGCCTAGGGCTGCCAGGATGCTGCTGGCAGTCACAACCTTGGAACCACAGACAAGGTAGACCTCAGGGGAACTTACGGTCTTCAGCATTGCTATTGGCATCAGAAAAAAAAAAATCAAACTATACCTCCTTCTCGAAAGCTAAGTTTTTATTTATGGTGCCATAAAATTGTCTCCCCATTGCATGGCTTTGCAGACAGGTGGACCTGTGTGTGCCAGGTCTCCATTCACACAACTTTGAGATAGACACACTACAGTACAGTCATAGTTCATTCCTGTTTGTTGGGAGTAGAATTCCAGCATGTGGCTGCACTGTCATTGACATGTTTTGAGGCCACTAGACAGTTATCAGTAAAGTGACAATAAATCTCTCTGCAAACATTCTGTGGGCACGTTATCATTATGTGGACATCTAAACTGTGGAACCCAAGGCAGTCTGCATAATTAAAAAACCACCCTCACAAAAGCCTAAACCAAACACACATGCTTGGCAACCTTCCAAATGGGTATATCATTTGCAGTAGCAACACAGATTCCAATGCTTCATGCTCTCACCAGCACCCCCTGGGCTTTAGTCAAGGGTTTTCTGTGTAGCTTTGGCTGTCTTGGAACTCAGTCAACCAGGCTGGCCTCGAACTCACAGGGAACTGCTGCCTCTATCTAAGCGCTGGGATTAAAGGTATGCACCACCAGAACTGACTGCATGTTATGTGTTCTAGGCAGTTAAAGCAAGTATAACACTGGACAGGGAATGCTGGACCGCTCGAGCTGACCATCCCAGTCTTTGTGTCAGGCTCTGCTCACTGCCGCGTTTCCACTATACTCTTGGCACACTGGCTTTTCTATTCCCAATTAATCTTTCGTTGGGAAATCTGGATCATGCCTCACTGGCATCATTGTTTTGAAAACTCTGATTTTGGCAGAAGCCCGGCTATTTTCATGGTCTGTGTTGTCTTCAAGAAAGCCCTGTGCTTCCAAGACTCCTACTTTTTCCTTGGAGAAGCTTCGTATGTCTAGACCTGGTTATCTCTCATAATTTTCATGTTATATAATAAGCAGTGGTTTATTCTCCCAAAACAAATATTTTTATGTGCATCAGCGTCTTACCTGCATGTATGTGTACCATGTGTGTGCAGTGGCTAAAGTTCAGAAGGGGGTGTTGAGATCTCTAGAGCTTGAGTGACACAGTTAGTTGTAGGCAGCCTGAGGAGGTGGGAATTGAACCTGGTTCCTCTTCAAGAGCAGCCACTGCTCCAGCCTTGTCCAGGACAGTGACACACGTCTGACTGAACAAATAGGGAACAGCAGCAGTGAACGCACCAAAAGGCCAACGGGAGGGCTGCTGCACGAGCACAGCATGGGCCCACCTTCTCCATCAGCAGGTACCATCCCCCCAGAATGGGAGCCTACTCTTCACCCCCAACAGAAAAACGAGCAGCGGAACCAACCTGCCCTTACCATACTTCTCATCTACGCCTAAAGCCGGCTGTGATTCTAAGGGCTGTCTTCAGAGCCCAGGACCCTGACTGCTGGAGATGCCTACAGCATCTGGAGCATGAAGGCATGTACCTGACAGAGGCGGAGCACAGCCAGCCCTTGTTGGGACAGCAACAAGAAGGGAATACTGTCAATGTAAACAGACGTGGTAGAAATGAGTCACGACACGCCATCGTTTCTGCTCCTGCTTTTAAGGCAGTGTCTCCAGGCCAGAAGGAGGGCTCATCAGGTGATGGTGCTTGCCTATTAGCTTCAGTCCAGTATCTTAGACCAGTGGTTCTCAACCTGTGGGTCCTAACAGGTTCAACCTTTGGGGATCAAACAACTCTTTGATAGGGGTCACATATACGATATCCTGCATATTAGATTACAATTATAATCAGTAACAGCAAAACCACAGGTCTGAAGCAGCAGCAAAAATAACTTTACGGTTGGAGTTACCACAACATGAGGAACAGTATTAAAGGGTCACTGCATTAGCAAGGCTGAAATCCAGATGGTAGGAGAAAACCAATTCCCCCAAGCTCTCATGAGTTCAATGCATACATGGTGACACACAAGCCACCTTACACACAACATAAAGACAGTCTAGGTAAGCCACCATGGCTTTGAATTAGCAATCCTTCTGCCTCAGACTCGTAGGTGCTGGGATTATAGGCGCGCATATATATATGTGTGTATATATATATATATATATATGTATATATATATATATAATGTTAAAGGTTTTCTGACACAGGGTTTTTCTGGCTGTCCTGGAACTTGCTTTATAGACCAGGTTGGCCTTGAACTCAGAGACCCACCTGCCTTTGAATCCCTAGTGCTGGGATTAAAGGCATGCATCTCTTCGCCAGGCCTCAGTTTAGTATTTCAAAACAAAACAAAACCTAAAGATAGCACCATGTATCTTGAGTATGTGTGAGTTGACTGGCACACAAGTACCATGATGTGCATGTGAAGGTCAGAGTTCAGAAGTTAGCTCTCCCTTTAGCCAGGTGTGGTGGCAGACGCCCACTAATTCCAGAAGACTAAAGGCAGAGCCAGAAGGATCTCTTTTGAGTTCAAGGCCAGACTGGTCTTTACAAGTTCTAGGAGAGCCAGGACTATATAGACAGTCTCAAAAAAGAAAGTTGTCTTTCCTTTTGCACCACGTGGGTTCCGAACACTGACCCTGGATTGCTCGGCTGAGGGCACTGTTTTAAAGACAGCAGTGGAAATCTGTGAACTATCACTAAAGTTATTTCCTGGCAATCACAGCAGGCAGGGCAAGGAATAGACACATGGAATAGAAAGTGGACAAACTGGAGGAGCAGGCAGAATATCTCACAATGGCGGTGGGGTGGTTCCTCTTAGCAAAAATATACTGAGCACCTATGTGTCAGGCACTGGTGGCTGCAGGTGTGTGTGGGTCATGGCAGTGGGTAAGAGTGTTTCTCCAGGAGGTGCTGACATGCCCAAGAGCCAAGGACAGATGCAAGCTAAGGAGTACTCTTGGCACAGCCCCAGACCATGCGGCTATTAGACCCAAATAAAGCTCAAGAGGAGCTCTCTAGAAACAAAGCATCAGGCTTTATTTGTTATTACTTTTAATACAGGTATTGTACTGTAGACATCTGTTAGTCTTGCAATTCATTCGGCCAATACACAGAAATCAAAGGAGCAGGAACTCATCGAAAGCCCTGGCTGGCACCCTCTAACCCAACACACCTTGTCCCTTTTACCCTCACAGCTTCTCCCCAAGACAAGCAAACCTATGTCCTTTCCTAAACACAACACCCAGGTGCTCCTTTCCCAGTGGACAGTGGGATGGAAAAGCCAGCCCAGTCCACAGCAAGGAGGCAGTGTGGGCTGACACGGGGCCAAACCCCGGCTGTGGCCAGCAAGGCTTGTCACCAGGTGAGACAGGAGCATGCCATCTGCCAGCAATGTGAGGTCCTGGGCCACGCAGGTCAACCATCCCTGAGACGAGCAGAAGGAGCCCTGTCCTCTGGTGGCACCAGGTTCCAGAGGAGAATGCAGTCTCTTCTGAAGGAGCTGTGACCAAAGGGTCCTGAGCGGACACACATAGGCCACCGAGTCCCTCACCACCAGTCCCAGGACCTCCTGCTGCCCACTGAGCCTGGTGAGCAGGCCTGCCTCGGCCACCTGAGGCAGTCCCTGCACTGTGTACAGTGAGAAGCAAGTAAGGAGTAAGGCATTGGACACGTGACTCTATCTCCATATGTGATGTCAGGTAGGCACACTGCTGGGGATGCTGGTTCTAAAAAACTTGTTGGCCATTTTTCAGAATATCCTTTTGGTTTTAAATACTGGTCAGGAAAAAAACAAATGATGTAAAAATATGTGAATATTTTTCTATTGCAGAAATGAAAAACTGATCTGCATCTAAAAGTGCAAGAGGTGAGGTGACTGAGCCCTTTCCCCAGATGCCACGGCAGTGCACAGGCCAGTGCTTCAGCTGTTGAAGGAGGCTGGGATGTGTTTATGCTGACATAGAAAATTATAAATTACATTGAATTAGTATCCATAATCACTATATACACACGAACCAGTTCTAAAATCCACTGGTTTTACAAGTGAAAACCTCACAAGGTACAGTAAAACAAGAAACATGCTTGGATGCCAGGTTGTGATTCTGTTAAAGCCAGCCCGCCAGATGGACGCCCTCTACCCAGTCAACAGCACGAGCGCTTCTAGACTCACCTCTGTGACTCTGAGCAGGTGCCGGTGCAGACTGCTCTGAAATGGCTATCAGTGATGCTTGCCGACAAGGGACATTTTGGTGAATGGGTTAAAAGGCGGATGAACTACCAAAACAAAACAAAACAAAACAAAAAACAACCCCCCCTCCCAATCCAACCACAGCCATGTACACTCCAATATTCTAGTGTTTCACCTGTAGAAAGAAACTCCGAGCAAACAAGACCTTAACAGAACATATGGCTTTACAAGAACAGCAATTTATCAACTAAGTTGTAGCAATAAATACTTAATCTCCACCAAGACTCACGCATTTGATCCGCCTGAAACAATACAGAAAACAGTTACCAATCAAAAGTGGGTTATAAAAAGAACACCAAGTATTTCTTATTCAAAATCACTTTGTAAGTCAGAACAACCAAAATAACGCGCAGAGGGCTTTTCCATCGACAGCTCTGTGCCAACCTGGAAGAAAAATGAAATCAGAATTTTGTACAAGGTGGAAAATGTATGAAAACTGTCTAATACTTTGGTCACACTAATAATTGTCAAATAGTTATGTTTTGAATACAATAGATCTGTGTAGTCACTTTATAAAACTATTCTTACAACCATCTGAACTATGTATCGCTACTATTATTACATGGGTGGCAAGATCTGATGTCACAGGCTACCCATCATTTAGATCAATACAATATAAACATACGCAAAAATTCTTGGTATTTGTCAATGTGCAGTATTTTTACACGTCTGAATTTCTCTGTACAATGTCTTAGAATCTAGAGTATAAAGGTCGCTGGTCCTGATCCCTTGCAGAGTGCAGCAGTGGCGGCTTGGCAGCTCTGGGAGAGCCCTCCAGAGCCCCTGGGTGGTGGTGGCCTGCGGTCCTCAGTCAGCAGCAGCAGATGTCACTCATCATACAGGGCCATTAACTGATGTATCGCTTGGCATGCTTGGCTGGTCAGTCCTACAGAGAAGGAGACAGACACCTGAGGCACTCGAAGCTGAGCTGGGTGAAGTCAGCTTTGCCCACCCTCCACACAGGGCACAAGGCTGCCAATGGTGGTGGAACAGCGGGTGTGTGGAAGCTCCTGACTCAGCTTCTCAGAACTGCACGAAGGTGTGTTCTGTTTACACAACAGTTCAGCTTTCACACTGCTGGTGGCAGCCGCGTGCTTCGGAAACTCTGCTCTGTCCTACGGGGGTGCAAACCGACTTCCACCGGGAAAGCAGAGCTCTGCTACTAGGAAATGGAAGGAGAAAAGTGTAGTGAAGAAGACTGCTGAGAACAAAGGGGCACAGCCAGATGATGCGGGCTCCCACAGAACAGAAGCAGCACAGACATCAAGTGGCTGAAGAGAGTAGAAATGGGTCTTCTGCCAAAACCACAACCTGAGGCATCTGAACAGGTTTAGCCAGGCTGCAGCCACAGGCACACAAACGTTTTTTTAACTGGACTGCCTTCCCTGCTGGAGGTCTGTCTGCTATACAGGAACCTCGAGATGGCCCCCATACTACGCTTTAATTATGCACAATGGTGCCTCATGCATGAGGCACAGGGAATGAGGATTCTAAAGCTAGACAGAGCCGTGTGTGAATGCACCTGCAGTTCAAAGCTGTAAGCTGTTAAATATTTCTTAACTTCTCAGTCCTGTTTTCTCCTCAGCAGAAAGAGGACAATAATGCCCACCCCAGGGCTTTGTTAAGTATGATGTGTAAAAAACACTAGCACACGGCTGTACAGACGTAACAGGTGGGGCAAGACTGGTGAAGCCAGATACGGTGGCAATGCAAATGCTTCTGGCTGAAGTAAAGAATGGTACCGGGCAAGCCCGGGATCCAGAGCAGTACGAAAGCGCTGGGGAAGCTTGCCCTCTGCACTCTTCCAACAAGAGTGCTGGCAGCAAGCTAAGGGCCGCTGGCACTGGCCGAATGCTGCTGCTCAGAGGCTAAGCCCTGTAAGGCCGCCTTCCACAGACAGCCCCAAGCCTCCCCTGAGCGTGCTCTTTGGGCTGTGAGATACCTGCCTACTATGGCCCCAGTGACTCCTGTTCTGACCAGGGCTGGCTGAGGAAAGGCAGACGGTCAATGTAGACACAAGTGCCTGGTCTTCTGGCTTGCCCTAACTTTTTGCAGCTCATCCTACAGACTGAAGGGCAGGGCATTTCATACCATATAAACAGCTAGAGAGGACCTAAGTGGGTATATTTTAGCAAAAAAAAGTCTTCACTGTAGAGCCAAGAAGCAATCCACACCCTCTTGTATGACTTCTGTCAGATATATAAAAAAACACTCCCAAATCCACGGTCTAGAGACTGTCCTGCTTGTTCAACAGGACACTTCAGGAAATCAACAGGCAGAAATCAGGGGCTGATGTAACCATGTAAAGACTCTGCAAACCACAGGAAAAGGTGGCTTCCAAAATAGCTAGAAGCCTGGCTGGTGTCCTTTTTCCCCAAGTCTTCCTAAAAGCAACCTGCTGGCACAGTACTTACAATTGCTTCTTTTTAAAATCACAAATCCACACTTCATTTTGTCTAGAATTTCTATGAGAACATAAACAGGGCAGGTTACCAAGAATAGGGGATTCCAGACCAGGAGTAGTGAGTGCCCTGTAGGTTCCTGTCCACTGGTTCTACAGAGTGCAGCCCACTGGGGAGTCTGGCCAGGGGAAAGCACAACGCCTCTGCAATTGCTTTAAAGGTAACTTTATTCCTTCCAGAAGGAATACACATCTTAAATATATTTTTATCAGAAAAGTGAGCTCTGAGAGGTGCTGAACAAATTTTCTTGCTGTCCAGGGCATATCCTCATTCATCTTCTGACGTAGGCTCCTGTGAATCCGTGGCCACCTGGCTCTACCTGCGAGGCCGAGTGTATGGGCGTGGGCCCTCTGCAGCTGAGGCTTTGGCTTGGCCTATCCCTTCAGACCACTGGCTCAGTCTAAGCAAAAGGTGACTAGAAAGAAAACACCACATCCAAATCACACGGCTCTGGCAGTGGGGCTGTCTCACTAAGACATGCCCACCCACAGGTATCAACCCTTAGGGATTGATCCCATGAGGACTCCCCTTCTAGGGCTGAAGTATTTAGCAGTATATGATGGCAAAGGGCCTCAGACAAGTCCCCTGGTATCACAAGTGTGACCGGGAAATGAGGCAGTTAGGTCTGTTCCGCTCACGGGACCACTAAAGATTCCACCCCCGGAGGGCTCAACACCATTCACAGCATACCATTAAAAGAACTGAGTTTGGCCCGAGCAGTCTCCTTCCCAGGCCCTTCCTGCAGAGCCAGTGTATCAATCATGCAGGATTGAGCCAAGGATTCTGGCTGCTGGCTACAAAGGTAAGTGCTCATTTGTTTCTCAGAGCTTGGCTGGGGCACCTGACTTGAGACCTGAGAAATGCTACCGTGCCTAGCACACTGCTAAAGGCTTGGGCACAGCTGCTTAGACCTTTCAAGGACCCACCCTCAAGTGTCAACTCCCTTCTACCTTCCAGGAAATGGCAAGCTAAGGTAGGGTAGAGCCTTCAAAGGCTGCAGGCAGACAGGGTGGTTACCTTTGCTCGGGACTACTGCTGGGGGTCCGGGGAGCTGTGCACTTGGCCTCTGCTGGCTCGGGGGTCTCTTCTGCATCTTTGCAAGCAGCATCTTGAGAGGTAGACAGTTTTTCTTCCTCACTACAGGAGAGAAGAAGAGAGGGGCATCATATACAAGGCCTGATGTTCAAGGCCAGAGGATGAGATCACATGCAAATGGCTCTGAAGTCATGACTGCCATGGAGGCAAGCCCTGGGGCTGAGCATGCTCAGGGTGGAAGGATCACAGAAATGCAGACAGTGACTGGGGAACCACAAGAGGAAAGGGCCACACGCAAGTGGGAACTGAGAGGGACAATGTAATGTGGCTGGTGTCTGAGAAAGAGTGGTCCGTGTCACCGTACATACCGGTAGGACTTCAACACTCTGAGGCCAAGTGTGCAAAACAGAAAAAGAAACGTACAAGAGTTTCAGAACACTCCTAGAAATGAGGAATTGGGGAAACATGTCCACGACTGCACATGGCACCCCGCAGAGTCGGTGGAGGTGTGAAGAGAACCTGTTTGAAGGAACAGGAGCCTTTAGTTCCACCGTGCGCTCAAGGCCAGGCCCACCACTCGCATGTGCTCCTGGCTTGCAGCCTCGCCTCAGGCCAGAGGTACCCACCACTAAGCCAGGTGGAAAGCCTTCTGCTGTCCTCCAGCAGCACATGCTGAGAGCAGACAACGGGAAGGACAAGGAACCAAGAACAGGAGCAGCAGCGAATGGAAGCCGGGGTTGCCTGTGGGCACCTCTTGGTGGAGAGACAGCAAGCACACTGCTGACTCTTGAGCTGGAAGCTTAGCTGTGCTCTCCTCTGCCTCTATTCACACTTTACCCAATTCAAAGAGATTCCAAAAGCAAGGCCTGTCTCCTCAGATCCAATCCTTAGCCTGGACTAATACATGAAATTCCAGACCTTAGGGCAGTTTGCCAGGCAGTTCAGGAAACTGATCACAACCTACAGGCGCAGGTCTGAACCCCAGGGTTTCCACAGTGCTTGGGGTGGAGGCAGGGTGTCATCAGCATGATAAACATGTACCGTGCTACCAAGCTATATGATAACCCCCTCCCCCAATTTCTTTGTCAACCCTCTTTTCTCACCCCTCTACTACTCCTTTCCCTCTAAGGCAACTACTTAAAATCACTTAACCTTCACTACTTGTTTATTCCAAGCCATAAGCCTGGAGACGCATCCAAAGTTTATTTCTCTAAGTACTGCGCATCTGAAGCGCCGCACTCCTGAGCAATGGCACTACCACCACAACGAACATCCAGGACTCTGTGGTTCCCTACAGCCACAAGCAGCTAAACCTCCTTCTACTTGCAGGCTTCAGGCTGCCAGGAACATTAATCAACAGCACCAGCATTTCTCAGGGTGGAACACCAGGAGAGAAAAATCATGGGCCACCTTTTTATCAGCAAAGAACCTTCTCTTACAAACATGCCTTCCCTACTTGTAAGGCTTGGCCCCCTACTTATGTCCCTTTCCAGTCTTCTCAAATCTCGTAAGTAGTGGGTACTTGCTCTCAATCTCTACAGTGACTTTTCAGTCTTTTTGGTTTACTAGCCTGTAATCTGCTAACACGTGCTTATATCCTGACTGGGTTTCCTTTGCTACTCCATCTACTCCCATCTCTTTGAGACAGGTCTCACAATGCAGCCCAGACTAGTCTCAAACTTACTAGTTAAGTTCAAGGTATGGTTCAGATGAAAGTGTGCTTGCCTGGCATGCACAAAACCCTAGGTTATCTCCTCAGGACTTGAGAGATAAGAGTCAGGAAAATCACAAATTCAAGACTGTCCAGTACTAGGCTATATGAAACTCTGCCTTAAAGAACACCTTCTTTGTCAGAAGCCCAGACAGGCCTGGGACTGTCAGCAGTCCTTGACTAGCACTGTTGATTACTAACATTATCACCTCCAGGAACTTTCTTGTTCTTATCAGCAAATAGGGATTCCTTGAATACTAAATTCCAGGCTCTGCTTAAACACTACACATTTCTTTCCTAATGTACTCTCAGCTTCTTTTGTTGTTGTTGGTTTTCCAAGACAGGAAGTTCCTCTGTGTAACTTTGGCTGTCTTGGACTCTCCTTGTAGAGCAGCCTGGGTTTGAACTCTCAGAGATCCACCTGTCTCTGTCTCCCAGAGTGCTGGGATTAGAGGTGCACATCACCACGCTGAGGCTCTCTGCTTCTTAATCACTGACTAGAAACTTTTTTAAGAAAGGCTTTTTATTTTTATTCTTGACTGCGTATATGTCTATGTTAGGGTACTGAATCCCCTGGAACAGGAGTTACAGAGTGGTGAGCTGCCATGTGGGTGCTGGGAATTGAACCTGGGTCCTCTGGAAGAGCAGCCAGTGCTCTTAACCACTGAGTCATCTCTCCAGCCTGACTAGAAAATTTTAACATCAATGTGATTGTCTCAATTCTTTGTGCATTATAGTTTCTGATTTTTATTTAGTGCTTTTACTTTGTGAGTACTTTGCCTGCATGTAAATCTGTGCACCATGTATGCCTGGTGTCCAGGTCAGAAGGCGTCGAATTTCATGAAACTGGGGTTACAGACAGTTGCAAGCCTCCATGTGAGCGCTGGGAATGAAACCCTGGGTCCTCTGAAACAGCTAATACTCTTAACTCTGAACCACCGCTACAGCACCTCCCCTTTATTTTATCGACAGTTTCTCTGTGTAGTTCTGGTTGTCCTGGGAATTGCTCTGTAGAGTAGGCTAGACTTGAACTCACAGATCTGCCTGCCTCTTCCTCTAAGTGCTAGGATTAAAGGTGTGTGCCACCAATGCCTGGCTTGTTTTCATCATTTTTTAAGGATATTTTAAATTATAAGTAGGTGAGTCTGTCCACATTTGAGTGTATTTACGTGAAAGCAGGTGCCCTAGGAAGCCAGGGACATCAGATCCCTGGAGCTGGAGTCACAGATGGTCATGAGCTACCTGACATGGGTGCTGAGACCTGAACTTGGATCATCTGATTTTATTTTTCTCTCAAAGAAACAATCATATTTCATTAGTATACAGCTTTCCTCACTGGAGTATAAATTATTCTAACTTACTAGGTTCAGGCCGAGGAGGGGTTTCTGTGTTAATGACATTCTGTGATCACTGCTTTACAAACCAGTCTTACTTAAATTTAAATAAGAAGCCCAGACTCCTTTCTACACAGTGATCTTGGCTCTCTCTCTACTCTTCTTCAGAAATAACACAATCAACTTCTGTGAAACTGCCTATAATTTCACTAATTTTAAACAGTTGTTGAGAAATGTCAAGGGTATCTTTCCATCCATAAACCTTGTCATCTCTGTATTATTTAATTTGGTTTTTTTGAGACAGGATTTCTTTGTGTATCCCTGACTGCCCTGGAACATGCTCTGCGCTCAAGCTCACAGAGATCTATCTGCCTTCCTCTGCCTCCTGAGTGCTGGGCTAAATGTGTGCACCACCAGGCTTTTTTGTTTGTTTTTAAAGCATCTCTGTATTTGCTATAATAAAGACATCCTAGGTCTTTATTATAGCTTCCAGTAAGGTTTTAAGTTCTTTCCCCTTAAAATGTATATTCTTATTGATGAGAGCTCACGTTATTAAAAATAGCATACTTTCATAACAATATGAGTTTTCTATGTATGCAATAAATCAATCCCAATTCTCATCTATAGATGCAATTAGAATGTTCTATGTAGAAAGCCAGTTTATAAACAAGGGCCATTTTATCTCTCTCTCTTCTTTACACCTCTTATTTTATGTTGCATTCACTACGACACCAACACAGTTCTTTGGAAAAGTAGACCATAGGTCCTGCTGGCTCTTGTCTGCAACATCTGACTATCATTAGTAATTACATGTCACCCCAATGTGACCCTTATGCTGATATTACACAGTTCTGTAACTTAAGTGCACCGCTCAGGGGGCTACAGAGATAGTTCAGTGGTTAAGAGAACTAGCTGCTCTTCCCAGGGACTTCTGTTTAATTTCCAGCAATCACATGGTGGCTTACAACATTTAGACCTCCAGTCTCAGAAGACATGAAACCTTCCTTCTCTTCTGGTCTCCGTGGGCTCTGAAACATATGTAGCAAAACATCCATACACATAAAATAAAATGGAAAAAACAAGTTGGCTTGGTTTTGTTTGCTGTTTTTTTTTTATTAATTCATTATTATTATTATTATATGTGTATTATAAGGTAGGTATGTGTCTCAGGGGACAACTTTCAGGGGTCTCTTCTCTCCCTCTACTATTGGCTCCAGGGACTAAATTCAGGTCATCAGGAGGCTTGTATGGTTTCACTTGTGTGTGTGTATAGAAGTGTATCTGTTTGTGTATGTGCACATATGTGAGTGTGCATGCACTTGGGTGCACATGCATATGGAGGTCAAAGCTCAACCCTGGGGGTCCATGCCTCAGAAGCCATTTATCTTGTTTTTCTAGTTCCTAACATTGGGACTTGGGGTCCAACAAGTAGTCCAGGCTGGTATGCCAATGATCCCTAGGACTCCTGTTTCTGCCTGGCCAAGTCTATGCCATTATGCTCAGCTCTTTATGTGAGCAATCAGAATCAAACTCAAGTCCTCACTCTTGCTAGGGAAGTTCTTTACCAACGGAGCTACCTCTCCAGCCCCTCCCTAACTTGCAAGCTTTTTTTGGAAGAGTGTTGATCACACATGTCACACATGGCAATATCCACAATATTACTCTCATTTGTGGTTTTGTCTTGTGGTGCCCTCATTAGGCAGTGAGAGCTATTTCTGTTATCAGTGAAAGGCTCTAAGCATTTTCTTAGCTGCAGGCCCAAATCTTGATGAAGTGTTTCTGTTACCCTCTATAGTTTCTTGATTTAAATTTCCATTCCCATTGCTTTTCTGTCCCTACAAGTGAGTTTGCTATTTTCTAGTCTAGTTTGGTGTTAGCACTATCCTCTTGCTGCTGAATTACAATGATTGTGTTACAGCTATAGAACACAGTCCATCTGCATGCCACTGAGCCTTGGGTGGACAGGTAGGCTTTGCAGCCCCTGTCCACATCCATTTCTATCATGAGCAAAGATGTGTCAATCATCTGAACACTGTCCATCTGCTGGACTCTTAAAGACACACACACACACGAGGAAAAATGCACTTTAGGGGCCTAAACTCTCCATCCTTGGTTGACATTAATGGAAATGTTTATAAAGGTAGCAAGCTAGCCTTTGAATACTCATTTGAATCTAAAAATGTTCACGTCTGGTTTCTTTTCCTCCCGAAAGCTGTCACCGTAGTAGCCCCAAGCTCTGGTTACCTTTTGAAGACAGCAGTCTCTGTCTTGGCATCTACAGTGAGGCTGAGTGTTTCCTTCATGCCGCCATTCATCACGGTCTCAGTTACCTTGTCTGTACTCTCAGCATCCTCTTCCCCGTCTGAACTGGCTTCCATGGCCACGCTGCCTGGTGCTGAAAGTGCATACAGTGGACAGTCACACCCACCAAACCTACCCTGGAGCTCATGCCCCTTTCTACTCAAACTCCTGTGCCTTTCCTAACTCTATTTCAAGATGGTAAGAGTGACAACTCCACCTAGCTGAATTCTTGATGGAACCCTGCTCCTACGAACGCCCACAAGGGGGCCTCTGTCACAACTTTTCCTCAATGGAAAGATGGCAAGTCCCAAAGAGCTTTCACCCAATTCTGTTTTCACATGGTCCCAGCTTCCTCCCACTGCTTCTAGGCCCACTCTACAATACTCAAAAATGTGCCTGGGGAGTTTTTCCTTCGGTATTAAATAGAAAGCCACATGGTATGCTTGGACTTGTCAGATTTCTAGATCTGAACCCAGTGGCCCCACCCCCACTTTTGATCTGTGCATCCCCAGGGAAAGGAGACCTTGTTATGTCTCCAGCTCCACATGGAGTTTTAAATTAAATGTTAAGCTTCTACAGTCTAGAAAGATAGTCTCAATTGAATAACTCTTATCAGGTGAGTCTGTGGGGGATGAGATGGATGCTAAGTGATATAGGAGGATCCAGGCAACTGCGGGCCAGGCTCTCGACTGTGTACAAGTGATGAAAGCAAGCTGAGGATGACAGCAGCAAGGAAGGTGTGGTGTTTACACCCTCTCTGCTCTTCTGTGGAATGCAGTGTGGTCAGCTGCTTGGGTTCCTACTTTGCTCCCTCAAATGATGGGCTATATAACCTGGAGCTAAATGTGAGTCAAACGAAGCTTTTCCTTCCTATGCTGCTTTTTGTCAGACATTTATCACAGCAGCAAAATGAAACTAGTGTACCAGGTCAACGAAGCTCTGGCGGAACTTTTGTAGGCTCCTGTTTGGAGTGGTAAAGTCCCTACAACCTACTGGTCTTATCTTCTGGCTCTGGTTCTGGGGACTCTGCCCACTACCTTTGTTTTCCCAGAAACTCAATGCTTCGCTGCACCTGAGGCTCTTGCCTCCCCACACATCCACTCCTTACTACATGCTCTGCCCATAACACACTCTACCAAATGGCTCCTCATCAGTCTGCAAATAGCTCAGGGTCAATGCAAGGAGTACCAGTGAACATTCTGAGCAATGAGACAGGACCCTAGTATTCTGAAACCCGTGACCACTTCACCTGTTCCTATGGAGAAGAGAAAACAGGCCACACAGCCTATCTGCTTCAGCAAAACTCCAGGGGTCTTCGGGTATAGGATGGCGGCCTTCTGCTCTCCCTCTGGCTTTAGATACCTATCCTTACTACTGACAGGGACTGACACTTGGACGCCAACTCCTTCTAGCACCTTTGTTTTGTGGTTCTGTCAAGATACAGTTTCCTTTCCTGTGATGACCTACAGACATCAGAGCCACTATCGTATTTTCCTGCCTCTTTTTAGTCTGAACCCCAGCCTGGTCTGGTTTTCCTACTTGCAGTGAGCATACTGGCACATTGCACTCACCCTCTGGCTGAGTGGCCAACGTAGCTGCACCAGGTGTCAAGGGGCCCATAGGCTCAGTGCTGGTTTCCATTTCCACAGGAGAATTACTCCTTAAAGACTCCTTTGTGCTTTCAGAAAAGAGAAAATTCAAATGTTAGCAGTGGGACATTTGGTTACACAAAATGAGACTTAATATTCAAGTGTTGAGAAAGCTTTTCAGGAAAATTATGAAATAACGTCTCTGTTACTGAGTAAAACAAACACCACAAGGACGGGCATGGTAGCATACATCTGTAATCCCAGCCCTCGCAAGGCAGAGGCAGGCAAATCACTGATGAATTTGAAGCCAGCCTGGTCTACAAAGCAAGTCCAGAACAGCCAAGGCTACACAGAGAAGCCCTGTCTTGAAAAACTGAAAACCAAATAAATTACCACCCCCCCACACCAAAACCCAACCAACCAACCAACCAACCAACCAACCAAACAAACAAACAAACAAACAAAACACCAAGACTGGCAGTGACACCTGTGAGCACTCTAACTTATAGCACTAACTTGTGGCAAGTGAGATACAAGCTCATACACACAGGGAAGTCAGGCACTGCCTAACAGCTGTGCCATTCCACAGGTGTTGGGTCAGGGACCCACACTTACTCCCCTCAATCCACTTATGGAGTCTGTGAAGCTCCATAGCCCTGGAATGCCATTATCCCTTCTATTCTGCTAAGTGCCCTGGAACCAATCTTCCCAGGGTAGCTTCTGTTTTGCTGTGTTGCACAGCTGGGTCAGTATGCTCCAACCCCATGCTAACTCTTAATTCTGTTGTGAGGTAATTCTGTTTGGAGGTACTACATTCAACTTAAAGGTGAAACAAGGTACAAAATATATGCTCACAGTACACACATACACTGCTTGCTTCCCTCTGCAAAGGCTTTAAGACAGTGTATACTTGCTCACCTCAGGGAGGATGTGAATTCTGAAAAAGAAGCCCAGCCTGTCTCTTTAGTCGGCATTGGCTCCTCTGTGCTCCAGACATCAGATCCCACTGAGTCTAAGGGAGTGCCATGGGTGGTTTCCATTGGGACATCAAAGTTGGCCGACCAGGTGGGTGCTGAAATGAAGGGATTATCATCATTTGGAGATGTTCAGCTCTTGGGTCTAACGAGACACTCTGAGGCTGAGTGTGGAAGGGTATGCCTGTCATTCCAGACACTTGGGAAACTGAGCTGGGAGATCTGTTTGAGCCCAGGCAGACCTTGGGGACCCTCAAAATGAAAACTAACTTTCAAAATCAGGCTAGCAGCTAAAAAGAAAGTGGTTGCTATGGGAGAAAAGTTAACATGGTGTAACAGAGGGTTGGGGTGGCTAATCACTGGTGATTATAGTGGTGCAAGGTGACACTTGTGGCTTTTCATCTGGCAATTTGATTTCTAGGAATATTTTCCAATAGAAATATTAGACAAAGAAAAGTAACATAAAAATTCCATCTGACAGTTATTTTTCCTGCTTACCATATGCAAAGTTCTGGGACCAGTTCTGGGTGAGAGCTTTATTTCACAGTTCAGACTACAGAGAAACTGCAGGAACTCTGAACTCCCAGGGTGTGTGACAGCCCTCCCCAAGGTGACTCCCTAGGCCTACCAGCAGAAACTGCTCAAAACTCTACAAAGAACCCAGAAGAGCTGCACACCCACAGGCATGAGCTACACGTGTTACAGTGCGGTGTCTTGGATCTGCTGATAAAAGCAGCCTTTCACAAACATCAAGCAAATAGGCTGCTGCCCTGTGGCACTCAAGTAAACACAAATGTCATCCAGACATTACCTTCAACACACATCAAGAGGCATGTTGTTTAAGTCATACCAACTCAATTCCTTCTGAGTCCATCTGTTCATCATTTTCCCAGCCTGGCCTTTAACCCTTTTTCCTTTCCTGGTTTCTCTTTGGCTTTTTGAGACAGGATCTGTAGCTCAGGCTAGCCTCAAACTTGCTGAGTAGGTGAGACTGACCCTGAACACCGGATTCCCTTGCATTTCCCAGGCATAGAGATCATAGGTATGTGTCACACCATGCCTAGCAATTCTGGAAGATTCTTTGGCTTTAAAAGAAGAAATCCTGTACTAGTTACACCAGAAGAACTTAAGGACACTGCCAAGCGGAAAACCAGTCCCAAATGACAGGGCTGTAATGATTCCGAATACACGAGACATCTAGCCTAGCTAGATCCAAACTTCTCAAAGAGCAGCAGCACTGAGACCAAGGGCAGTAAGGACTGACTGGCGGGGACAATGAAAAAGCTCTAACGATCTGTCACACAACAGGGTGAAATTGTGAAGTACTCGGAGCACAGCCCAAGAGAAAGCAGCCCAGCTGATGCCAGAGCTTCCCTCTCCTCTACCTCTCCATGACCTCTCGGCTGTCCAGTCCAGTCTCACTGCTGCTCGAGTTCTGTCTGCCTCATGCTCAGCAGCTCCCTACAAGCTTCAAAACAACAACTCTCAGAGACTGGGGAATGGCTCAGTGGTTAAGAGCACAACCTGCTAGAGGACATAACGTAAGCTGAGTTCCCAGCACCCACATATAACTGCTTGTAACTCCATGATCTCCAGGACACCCCCGACCTCTGGCCTCCAACTCATGTGCACAGACCCAAAAATAATACATTCATACACATAACAAAACCAAATAATTTTTAAGAAGTCATTTCTTGATCTGGCCTCACCACCTCATCCTGTTTCTAAGCCACACTAACCAGCTTGTAGGAACCTGCCTTCTCGCTGTTTTCATTTTCAAATGGCCTTGTCAGTAGAATTTGCCAAATGACTGCCAGAGCCATGTCTGGCTGTGAGGCTTCACGAAGAACCAAGGACATAAAGGCCATCACGGTGACAGGAAACTGGTAAGGCTTGAGAAAATCTTCAGTCACACCACGTGGCTCTTTTATGTGAAACCCCTGCCCCCTGAAGTTTTTAAAAGTTAGTACCATTTTAAAAGGCAGTAAATTCAAATCTTCTAATTAGTAAGCAGGAGAGCACAAACGTGAACCAGCTGAACAAGCCTAAGGTTTGGAGTGTCACCAATAAGCTGTAAAGAAATGTTTAAAATTGCCTGAGCTTAATTTGGTGCATTCCATTCATGACTACATAATAGTTATTTCCTCATTTCTTTAGCCTGTGTTTTCTATTTTCTTTTTTAATATATACTTTTAAATTATGCATGTGCATGTGTCTTTGTGTGCAGGTGCCTGTGGCAGTCAGAAGAGGGCATTGGGTCCCACAGAGCTGCAGGCCGTTGTGAATGACCTGATGTGGACATTGGCGACTGAACGCAGGTCCTTGGCAATGGCAGTGTCATAACCACTGAGCAACCTCTCCGTGCCCTGTCTGTGGCTTTCCCACTTCTGTTACAGCACCAGCCCCTGGAACTGGAGGGAGGTGTTAGGGGACCATGCTCTCTATCTAGACTTGTGAAGACAATGTTCCACCAACCCTCAAAGTCTATTTAACTTGTCCCTCCCTAGGCAATACTCTGGAAATGCAAACCTCAGGGAAGTTACACAGCGGTGGTGGCAACAGTGCTTTCAGCTCAACTGTGCCTCAGAGGCCACAGGTCACTCTTTTGGCAATCTTTAAAAACAGGCCATTTCAAGCACTAGAACTAACTCATTAGGACAGGGTGACTCACGCTCATTCAGGTCCACCTCCATCTTGTCCTCTGTGTTTGCACTGCTGGACTCAAACAGGTCCTGTTTGGTCCCATCTTCTTCTTCAGAGTCTGTACTTTCTTCACTGTCCGTACTTCCAGAGCTACAAAACAACACTGCAATATTTAAGGCTGCTTAATCAGCGACCAGCCATGTCTAGAAAAATTTAAAGATCATCTGCAGTGTAAAAGCACACTGCTCTTCAACCGGGCCATGCCCACCTACGCCATTTCACAAAGAAGGCGGCTTGATGTTCCAGAGATGGGAAGTATCTTTCTAGATCTGTTCTTTTCTTTCTTCCTTACTTCCTTTCCTTTTGCTTGTTTGATATTTCTATGTAGCCCTATCTATCCTTGAACTCAGAGGTCTGCCTGCATGGAATTAAAGGTGTGCACCACCACCACCTGGCCCAGATCTTTTCTTTTCACCAACCTGCATACACCATCTTAGGATGTTGAAAAAAATTCTTTAATTGGGGAAAGAGACTTGTAACTTCCTGACATGACTTCTGATTTGCGATGTTTTCCCCTTCCAGGTATGGCGGGCATGTTTCCCCCCTAGCCTATGTGAGGCTGAGGCAAAAGAATCTGAATTTTTGGCCAGCTTGGGCTATATAGGAAGACTCTGTACAAAAAGATAATATCCACATAAATGATTTGTCTTCTTACATGTCTGTCATAGTTGGTTTTTTAATAAACCTGACAGAAGCTTGAGTTTCCCGAGAAGAAACCACAAGTGAGAAAGTGTCTCTGCAAGGCCGGCCTAGAGGTGCCTTGTTGGGTATCTTCTTGATTAATGATCTATGTGGAGTGGGGATGGGGCAGCCCACTGAGAAAGATGCCATTCCCGGGCAGGTGAAGCAAATCGATTAATAAGCAGCACTCCTTCATGGCCTCTGCTTCAGTTCCTGCCTTAAACTCACGCCCTGACTTCCCTCAGTGAAGAAGCAGGACCTGGGAATTACAGGATGAAATTAATCTTTTTGTCCCACGAGTTACTTTGGTTTGTCTTTTTTTTTTTTTTTTTTTTAAATCACAGCAACAGAAACATAAACTAAAACAGAAATTGGTACTAGAGAAAGGCCTGCTCCAGGGACACGTGATTATATTTTGAGGATGATCATGGAAAGATTTTAAAATGTTGAGCTGGAAAAGCCAATGAGTGCTTGAGCTTAACACCATTCTGTGTTGAGTTTAGGAAAGAATGTTGAGAGCAGTGCAGAGGTTGGGAGACTGACTTGTCAAGTTTGAGAAAGAAACAAAGACTCTATCTGGGCTGTTTGATATTTTGAATTAAAAATTGATGGCTTTTGTCAACTGGGGCTGAATAATTGGCCATGACTAACAAAGACCAGAACTATTAAAACAAAGTCTTTGCTTTGCTGGGACAACCGACATGGATCCAGTTGGGCTGAGGATAAGAGACATAACTGAGTTAGAACCTCTGCATAGATTTAGGAACTAACTTGTAAATCTCTTATAGGATCTTGTTGGATGCCGTATGAACCCAATGGACCCACATGGGGAACTAGAGCTGAATAATGTCTCCAATTCATCCACACGCATCGGTCACGAGTTTTAGAGCAGCCATTAGCGCTATGTATTTTACTTTTTACACTATTACGAACAGCAGCATTTAGTAATTTCAACAGTTCAAGTAGGGAGAAATAAAATTATACTGATCATGAGCTGTGCATTTGCTAAATGCATCTGAATTATCCTAGTCTTTTTCTATATCCAAACAAACTTTCAATATTAACAATGCTATCTGAGAAATGTTTGATTTCCTCCTGTATGATTTGCCATCTTTTCTCTTCTGTAACTGAAACAACTCAGCAGTCCAGTGTAACACTGAACAGAAGCTATTCACCAAACACACTCGCAAGCTTCTGACTTCCATGGGAAGTCACTCTTTACTGCTAATGAGGAACTCTATACTTTTTATTACTACCTTTAGTAAAGGTGAAAAAATGCCTTTCTACTTCTTTATTTGTTTTTATTTTATGAGCATTTTTTGCTTCCATGTATGCCTGTGTGAGGGTGCTGGATCCCATGCAACTTGAGTTACAGACAGTTGTGAGCCACCATATTGGTGCTGGGAACTGAACTCAGCAACTCTGGAAAAGCAGCCACTGCTTTTAACCTCTGGATCATCTCTCAGTCCCTTCCTTTCTGCTTCTAATATGTATAGATCATTTAAATTTAAGAATGGGTGTGAATGCTTGATTTCAAACAATTCTTTGGTCTTGGGAAAAAAAAAAAACCCTTAGTCCCCTTTTTTTGTACTGTATTTGATCTGCCTTAAAAATAGGTCTTGGGCCAGAGTCTCATTATGTAGCTCAAAATGATCTCAAACTTCTGCTTCCTTACTCGGGTTCTGACTACTAGCCAGGTGCCACCACAGCTGACTGACTCCAGCTTCTCAAGGGTTTCTACAGATCTGCTCACGACCTCTACAACCGAGTTTTCTTCTCTGTAATGTGAGCATGTCAAATTTTTGTTGCCAGAAACAAATGTCTCAAATGGTGTAGTCTTAGAATTAGATGGATAACAGCTCTTCTCCACATCCTAGGAACTGCTTGATTTTTTTTTTTTTTCTCCTGAAGTGCTTAGTGGCACTAATGAGTGAAATCATTTGGACCTGGACCTCTAGAACTTCTCATCCTCTTGTCTCTGTCTCCCAAGCATTGGTCTTCTAGGTGAATGCTAACAGGCCTGTCTGGTGAAAAGCTTTAAGATAGGAACTCAGCTCCTAATAGCTACAGCACAGCTTGTGCTATACACCCCAACCTTTCTCTTAATTGTGGTTCTTCTTGTCTTTCAAAGATCCTTCAGGTTGTTATTGGTACGTAGGCTACTCACTACGTTATTTTCAATCTTTGTACTGTCTGTCCAACCTCCACTGATATCAACATTCATTTCTGCATTAGTTTATATCTTTTCTTACTCCTTCTGGAAGCTTAGTCTTCTCAGAGAGCAACTTCTATTTCACTGGTTTCCTCTGTTGTTTTTGTTTTGTATTTCACTGATTTTACTCTCAACTTTATGCTGCTCATTTGGCTTTAATTTGCTCATTTTCTAAATGTGTAAGCTGAGGCCACTGATATGAGGTGCTTTAAACCAGTTATTTCCCAAAATTTGCTACAATGGCATTTTATTTTCCTTCAATTTAAAAAACCAGGTGGCAGCTCATGCCTTTTATCTCAGCACTCAGAAGGCAGCAGGTGGATCTCTGTGAGTTCAAGGCCAGCCTGGTCTAAAAAGCAAATCCAGGACAGCTAGGGCTACATGGAGAGACTGTCTTGAAAAACAAACAAAACCCATGAAGTCCCCACCATTCCAAAATTTCATTACATAGATGAAGGCTAGCCTAGAGCTCACAATCTTGCCTCTAGCCCCTAAGTGCTGAGGTAACAGGCATGAGCCTCCATACCCAGTTCCCAGAGACCTTTCTGTTACTGATTACCAACTTAACTCTATTGTATCAGAAAACTACCAGGACCTTACAGAATTTCCTCAGACCTGCTTTATGGCCTGAACGTGGTCTTTTGCCGGATAGAATATCTACTTTACAAATGTGTGAGTAGTACGTGCTGGAAGATGGTGTGGTTCAAGCAGCTGACCTAACAGCTATATGAATTCTGTCTATTTCATTAATAGACAAGAGGAGTGCTGAATAATCTGCCTGTAACTTAATTTGCTCACTTCTCTTTGCAGTTCTGTCCATCTTTGTCTGTTGAATTTGAATCTAAGTCATTAGATACAAAATTTAGAATCATGTCCTTAATGAACTGATCTTTACCTTTTGGTGAATGTGTATGAGTGTGTGTGCATTCATATGTGTAGAGAACAGAGGTTAATGTGGGGGTTTCAACTGTTCACCTTCTATTTTTGAAAAACATTTTCTCACTGAACTGGGAGGAGGTGGCTGATTGGTTAGACAATACTTGCAGGAAGGACAGAGATGGTTCGGTGAGTAAAAGTGCCTCCTGTCAAGCCTGACAAACTGAATCTGATCCCCAGGACCTACACACTAAAAAGGAAAAAAACAAAAACAAAAACAAAAGCTGCTTCCTGCAAGATGCCTCTGACTTGTACACATGTACTATGGTATGCATGTGTAAGCATACACATGCACACCCTAAATAAATACTTTTTCTTTTCATTAAGTTACTTGCAAAGGAAAACCGAGTTAAAATAAAAGAGGGAAAAAGGTCACATTCCATACCGTCTGTGTAAAGAGTTTTTAGGATGGCTAACTACCACGTTGCTCCAAAGAGAGAGGTGACCAGCTCATCCCCTCTTTGGTTATTTTTTGTTTGTTTATTTAATGTGCATAGGTGTGTTGTTTACATGCATGTCTGGAATTTTTAATCCTTTGGAACTGGATTTACAGAATGCTCTGAGCTGTCATGTGGATACTGGGAATAAAACCCAGGTCTTCTAAAAGAGCAGCAAGTGCTCTTAACCACTTGATCATCTCCCAGTACTCCAGTCATTCTTAAGGGCTTTCCTCCTGTCAGAATAAAGCACCGGCCTTAGGTTCAGCCTACATTGCGGGTGCCTTGTGCCAGTCTCATGACAATCACCTGCCATGACAAGCGGTGGCTCACCTGGCCCTCCTCTGGGACTCTGGAGTGAATGTGATGTGCTTCTCCTCCCAGACATCCTCCTCATCAGAGCCACCGTCATCAAACTGCTGTATCCGCTCTTTACAACACGCTTCAAACAGGGCAATATTTCCCTACAGAAAAGTGAGGAAGAGAAAAACACAACTAAAGTCATAACCGTTTTCTCTCCCAAATTACCAGTAACAACTGTGTTTCTACATTTGCATTTCATATACACTCAAATAAAACAGAAACATGAAATGTTAGCCTCTATGAAACAGTAACAAAAAACTGTGAAGACAGACTATACTTTAAATTAGCATATAAAAGGCCTGAATACTTTCTCCTCCTGAGCTCACTTGTACCTCACAAGCTGCCTGTTTCATTCTGAGTTTTAGCTTTGCCCCATATATGTCTTCAACATAACCAACAAGAAAATGACCTGGGTCCTGCCTGCTGTTACCAGCCAGCCATGAGGAGCTGCTGTAACCTGAGGAATTGTTTCTATCTCATTGACAGAAAGTACGTTCTCATGATATTCAAGCTAAAATCAAGACAGCCCCATTAAAATGCCACAAATGTCTTGTTTATAAGAAAAGCCTGGTAGAGAGACTGATACTGATCCAACCCATGTTCTTTTCATGCAACAGAGATGATAAACCAAGGCCAAATGTCTATGGTGCAATCACAAATGACCAGAGTCCTATTAGCCTCATCACATCTTAAGTTAAGGTTGCAAACTCTTGCTTGCAGGTCCAGGCAGACATCATGAGCAGGTGACATACATATAACACACCTGGTATGGGGATCCCAAAATGCAGAGAGGTTGCCTATGGCACAGGGCAACCACATAGACCCTCAGCAAAACCCAACTAAATTCTCCACCTCTACAAAAAACATTTCTACTTACACTTTCATTTGTGTTGAGAGTAAAGTTGATATCTGACACCCGATCAAAAGAAACACTGTAAAGAAAGCATAAGAATTTTGAATCATCCATGGGTGGCTCTAAATAGTACTCTTAACTTCTCCAATTTCAAAGTACTTATACTATCATTGCACTCTTCATCAATAATACACAAACCCACCTTGCTGAATTCAATGGTGCCCTCCCTAGTACTAAGGAATGGATACAGAAAGATCTGGGATAGGAGCTGTTGAGATGAGACTTTAAGGCCCCTTTCTACAGTGTGTTTCTAACTTCTGTGCCAATTATGGTTCTAGGGATCACACCAGAAACAACAACAACAAAAACAAAAATAACCTCCAAACAATCAGGTCCAAACATAAAAAAGCACAAAAACATTGTTAGGTACTAAGACCAATTCATACATGAAACACATGGGCAATCATGCCATCCTGCTTCCTTGACAGCATGACAATTAGGGGTAAAAGCAGTCATGATGATGAGCTATATATGACTTTAAGTGGTGGGATAATCTCATCACTCTTCAAAGTTTGGTTCCAACCAGACCAAACACCGTGTTCTAAAAGAGAACACCAGTTCTGAACTAGTAATACTTAAAGAGTCCAACTGGGGAAAATCTAGCTGTCAAGTGGTGATGGGGTGTGGATGGTGTGTGTGTGTGTGTGCTCTGATCCTGCACAGACTGTTACCACAGCAAATACACACATGCCTCGTGTAGTGTTCTTGTGACACCTTATATATAACCATTATGTTTATTAATCATATATGTTGACATAATTATAAAAATCTGACTGTAATTCTCTTTCTTAAAAAGGTTTTTTTTTGTTTGTTTTGTTTTGGTTGTTTGTTTGGTTTGGTTTATTGAGACAATGCTTTTCTGTGTAACCTTGGGTGTCCTGGACTTGCTTTGTAGACCAGGCTGGCCTCAATCTCACAGAGATCCACCTGCCTCCCCAAGTGCTGGGATTAAAGGTGTATGTAACCATGCCCAGATCCTAAAGAAGTTTTTGATCATCTAAACTTCAAATTTAAATTATATATTTAATGAAATGAGCCACTGAGGAGAACTGTCTGCCACAGAAAATATTTTAGCTTCCCAGACTGCAAACTCAAATGTACAATAAAATAGCCTACACTGGCTGAAGTCTAACAGCTACTGCAAACTACTGCTTTGGTGCCAAAGTGGACTCAAGTGAGTGTCACCACCAGAGATCTAATCACAGCGGCTTAAATTTTCCTTTCACCTCTATTTTTGACAACCCATGACCCTCATGGGATATGTTCTTCTTCCTAGGCAGGATGCCATATGCTGGCTCTCAGTTCTTCCAATCACTTGTACATCACCCTTCACTGCTCTGCCACAGTTTCTAATTCCCTCTCTGCCTCTGACCCTGAGTGAAGAGCAATGGTTAGATTGCTTGGCTCTTGCAAAACAACCCAAAGCTTCTTACAGGGACTTCCCCAGAGCAGAGCAAACATGCAAACAGGAGGGCTGGTCCTGCTGCCCTTGTCATCTGCAGGAAAAACAACACTCAACATAATGCTGGACAGTTGTTGATACCTTCACCAGGGAGCAAACATGAGAAGGAATTACGAATTACTTGCAGTAATGCTATTAAATACACCGAGAAGAGCACTATGGCGACTGGGCCGGTCTTTATAAAAGGTTTAAGTTGAGGCCAACGGCAGGTGCCTATGGTACCATGTGCTTAGGAAGCTGAGGCAAGAAGATGCTTGAGCTCACAAATTCAACACCAACAGGGGCAACATAGTGAGATTCATCTTAAAAGCAAAGATCATCTATTAAACACAAGTCTCTGTGAAAGACTCCAGTGCCCCGCCCCACCCCAGAGTCCCTTGAGTGTGGCTCTTAGTTGTTGCCTTAACACTCAAGCTCAAAGCTGGATGCTGCAAGCAAATGGCATGTGGGACCTCCAACTCAGGAATGCTACAGAAGCCAGGAGAATCATGAAAATAGTTCATAAAAAGCATGTGTGGGAGGTCATTAAGGAAACAGGAAAATATACTCACTTGCCAATGTCATCTTGGTCTGCAAACTTCTCATCGTTGAAGCCAAACTGGTCAATAAAATTGGACGTCATTTGTTGCATCTGATAATCAGAAAAGGCCTGGCAACCCCAGGACCAGTGACAGTGACATCATGATTCTAATGACATTCTATATACTATTTGCCCATTTGTGTTCCAGAAACCACTTTAATTCACACAGCCATGTAGATTTAAAAGTTGGTGTGTTTTTCTTTAAAAAAAGAAAAATCAAATAATTTCAGACACATTTTACCCCAAAGGGGGGAATTTTTGTAATGTGACACACAAATTGCTCTACTACATATCTCATTAAGAAATATTTAAGGGATCACGTGAAAAGTGACTACTATAAATAGTCTTTGGACAGAGAACTGGGTTAACCTTTGTGTGAAGAGGTGAGAGACATGTAAGTCTGAAATTATCAGAAGCACCATCATCTCCAGACACAACCAACAGTATCCTAACATACTGACCACCCCCACCCTCCCCTAACCCCCACCAGCTCCCAACTCCCATCTGCCATAGCAAAAATAACATCAGAGAAAGAAAGACCTGAGGGACATAATCATGATCTTACAAATGAAATGCTGGCCTAATTCTTGGTGGCTGGGAATAGTATGTGATAAAGAACACTTCAACATAAGCTACCTGAAGACAGGGCAGAAAGCTTAAACCTCATTAGAAATTGCTCAGAAAAGCCTGGAACACTGAAAGGTCTACAGAGAAACCAATTGTATTTCCATCAGGCTGTGGTGAGTCTTTCCAGTTGGAATATGAGGAAATGTTATTTATATTGGACCCCACCCAAGTGCTGCTAGTCTACGTATGCCATCAGGAAATAAGCCCTCACTACACAAAGACATCAAGCGCCACCTCACCTTCTCACTCTCACCCAGACAATGAATACAAGATCACAGGGCCACCCTGTGAATACTACATGTGGCCAAAGACAGAGCTATGCATCAGCCCTTGCTAATGGGGTCTTTTGAGGCCACTGGCTGCAAAGGAGGAAGCTGTAATGGAGTTGATGGATTTCTTGGGTCCCCATCTCAGCAGAGCCCATAGCCCCCACCCTGCACTGTTGAAATACTCTGTCATTCATCTTGACCACACTAACTGTCACAGCAGGGAATTATGGCATGGATAATCCAAACTGTGTGTAATCTGAAAATAGACTTCATGTTTGGCTTTGAAAATTGTATTTTCTTAGGTGCGAAAAAACAAAACCAAGGAAAACCCAAACAACTCTGACTAGAGTGGCTATGTACAGAGAACCCCAAGCCTCATTTTCCCCTCTTGCAAGACAATACTCCCTGATCAGGCTTACAGTGATGGCATGACACAAGTTCCTGAATGTCTGGGGACAGTGAATGGGTAAGGTCTGGAGTGCAACCAAAGCAGTTAGAATACAAAAGAAGAAAAAAGTTCTAGGTAACAAGCACTCAGGCTGAATAAACGGAAAATAGGACAGACAACCTTCACAGCCACTTCAGCAAAAGACTGAAATCAGCCCCTCTGACCTGGAACCTAAGCAGTAAGGTATGTAAGAATTCCATGGGGTCAATGTGCTGAGCAAGCAACACAAGACGGGCTGTGGGTTTATCTAGACTAGAAATCTCACAGAGCACTGTCAAGAGTCCCCCGAGATGCTTTGTTTTTGTTTCTCAAACTTTTCATACTGTTTGTGATATGAATAGGAACAGAAACGTTCCCTGAAGTTCAATACTTTATAACCAGCAAATACTCAACAGCAAATACAATGCAAATGTATGCATACATACACGTATACAAACAGATACATTCATGTGGACACACACATACTTTTATTTATCATCCCTCTACACCTAGACAGAGCTATAGCAATTGACAGAAACTGGGATCAGAGTGTCCTTGACAGCTCTCAGTATAGCATCTGGGAAGTAGCAAAGAATTATCTGTTTGAATCTGCTTTCTACTATTAATCTATGGAAGTCAGTACACCCAAAGTGAAGAGGTGCCACACTTCACATGCAAAGGTGCTGCCAATTCTTATGTCCCAACCCAGAAAGCAATACACATGGCTGCAGTAACATGGAGGAGCACTGTCCGGAACTGCCACCATGACTTGGGTAAGGAGCAAGCTCTAACATCACCTCCACCCACTCAGCACAGAAACAACTCTGAATTCAATCTGACTCAATGGCTTGTCCCGAGCTGCTGTGCTGTGAGGTGCCAGAGGTGCCAGCTTACTTCTGACACCCATCCTCCCAGTACAGGGGGAGAGCTCATTCCCCACACACCTGGGAGGCAAAGTCTGGAAGATGCCAGGAAACCAGAAAGTAATAGAGCAGAACAAAACGGGCAGAGGCACAGATGTCATGAGGCACTGGCTCACTGTTCAAATAGGAATGAGAAATTTAACAAGTTACTATCTAAAAATTGACATTCTGCTGACAATAGAGACTATGACTGGATTAAATATGAGTGAAAACATTCCAAAAGAGATGTAACTCTAGAACCTGGTATCATGATAAGCAAGGCAACCCACTTTCTAGATGCCTAAAAATAACTTCTAGATTGAATTAGTAACTGTTAAGTTTTGGCAGCTGTAAAGTCTTTGGTTTGATTTACATAAACAGGAGAAAGGCATATGTGACAAAATTTACCAGCATAGTTAGGAAGATGTTAAAGGCATCCATATATATATAACATATACATTATAAATATATATATATATATATTCATTCATATTATTACACTTACACTGTGTGTATGTAATTCAGTTCTTTCCTTCCAAAATGTGGGTTCTGGGGTTCAAACTAAGGTTTGTGGGCTTAGCAGCACAACAGCTCCAAGGCTGAGCTGCCTCACTGGCCAGGTATCTTTTCTCTTAATGCTATTTTTTAATACTACATTTTAACAGGTACAAACCACCCTGACAGTTCACATTTGATGCAAAAGCTTTGCTGAGGGTGACAGCAGTGCATCTGGGTTCGTGAGTAGTCAGACTGACTGTCTGAATGCTCTAGGATGTAAGCACAGAGGCGCTGCCAACAGCACAGGGCTGCTTGTAGTAGCTGGTGCTTCTTGAAAGCAAGAAGACGTGTGTTGTTCCGAGGACACTGATTTTCCACAATGCGCCCTAACGCTTAACTTTAGGAGAATGGCTGCCAACAGGAGCTAGTATCAAGAAACATAAGGAGACCAGCAAGTATAAAATTTTACTTTAGATCTATCTGGGAAAGGCTAAACTTCTTTAGCACCAAAAGCAAGCAACCTCTCAGTTGTAACACTGGAATATGATGGGCATGCAACTTGGAAGCAACAAACAGCCACACAAGATATACAGAAGCTTCACACTGACCCCAGCAGAAAGTGTGACTGTGACTGAGAAAGAAGCCAAGCACTACCCAATAGTTTGGCAGTGTTTCTTTAATTCTCATCACACCAATGCCTGGGCCAGAATAGCTGAGGACAGCTTTCCCCCATGAACAGCGGACCATCTGCTTCAATTCAGAACTCTCAAACTTAATCCCCAGAAAAAATATAAACTCAACCGCTAGCTTTCCAAGAATGACCAAAGAATGATAAAGCAGTACATATTAATATTGATCTCCTGGTTTCTGTCGGAGATTGAATGCAGTTAATATAAGGAGACAAGCTGAGCGCAGGAGTGGCAAGAATGCGTTCAGCTAAAACTTCACTTAGATGCCAGACAACACAAGGAAACAGCACTGATAAATCTGTGCACATTAATACTGACCTCCCGGGTTTTACCAGAGAGATTAAATGCAATTAATACATAAAGACAAATTGGAGGCAGGAATGTCAAGAATGCGTTCAGCTAAAACTTCATTTAGATGCCATATAACACAATGAAACAGCACTGAGGAAGGATTATGGAGACACACCATATGGTTCAGAGGCACTGCACAAAATTTCCTCAGACATTTTCACTGTTATTTCTGTCACTCTTAACCAAGGTCTCTACCATGAATCCGAGACTGCACTGCCATTAAGTTCTGCACAGTGAGGATGTGAAGTGACCTGCTGACTACTTAGTCACTTTATGCCATGCTCACGACATCATCAATCCTCGGTGTCACCCAGGAACACAACAATAGAAGCCCACCTGGCTAAATCCCCAGCTCTGTTTCAATCATTTTGCCTAATTGGTAGCAATCCTAAACAACATTCTAACACAGTGACAGATGCTGACTCCTAAGGGCAGCTAAACTATGCATTTAAGATAAAAACAAATAGCAAAGCTTTAGGTGTGACTCACTTGCTGCAAAGAGGAATCCTGTGAGAAACCCGTGTCTTTAAAGTCAATTTCATCATCACTGGATGAATGAATATGGCAGGTTGTAACCTATATGCATAAAAATGTAAAGAACTATTTAACATAGAAAAGTGGTGGACATTTGTATCAGCATTTTTTATGGAAAAAAAATCACATTCAGTTTTTGTTTAAATGTTCTATAACCCAAAAAACCCCAGAGATAATAGTTAGATTGTCAAGCACACCCAGTCAATCTAGAGTCCAGTCCCTGGCTACCCACCCAGCTGGCTGGTGGTTCTATTCCTCAGGACTAGCACCCCCAGAAATTGCACAGGAAGGAAGAATTACTCCATTCAAAGGGAAGGCAGACGGAATAGTGCAGATGAAACAAAATAGCAAGTATGTGTCAGGCCTGTGGGGCAAAACACTGTCCTAGGGATCACTCATAAGCCATAAGAAAGGAAGAGAGGTCAGCTTTGTAGATAGGTATTTCATTTCATTCTTGACTTTCCTGCCTATACCAAAAAAGGCACTAGTCACAAATGCTCACACAGTTAAAGTCAACAGTTCCCAGATCAATAAAGATCTTTGGCAAATGCGGCCTCCCTGTCTCACAGAGAGTAAGTAGTCAACTCTCAGTAACTTAAAAAACAACAACAAAAAAACAAACAAAAAACAAACCAAAACTGCTCACCATTCATGGCCAAGCAATGCTAATTCAGAAATGTACTAAAAGAGGTTAAAAAAAAAAAAAAAAAAAACCTCTCCCTGCTAGCACGTATGGCAATGACTGGTCAGTGAAATTTTAGAGGGAAATGTATTTCTGGGGGTCAATTACACTGAAATATCTAAAGTTCTCTATATTGTCATACTATGTAGCCTAGGCCTGTCTCAGGATCGGATCTACCTGCCTCACTCAGGCTCCCAAGTGCTGAGAATTCAGCCATATGCCCCATGTCTGCTTTTCTGTACTTTCAGTACAAGTTTTCTGGGTAGAGGTAAGACATAAGTGTTCTGCCAACTTTGAGGCTGTGCTTCATTGCCTGGCATTAGCAAGCCAGTACACATCATGTTAAGTCGAAGTGGGCTTGGGACACAAGCAGAGTACATGTCACAGAAACAGGAAAATTTGAAGAGCAAGTTACTTGTCCTAAATGAAACAGCAGAGACTTGGCTGCCCTCAAGAGTCCTCCTGTCTAAGTACAACTAGTTTTAAAGAAAGCATAGGCCAGTGGTTCTCAACCCCTTTGTGTAAGTATCAGATAGCCTACATCAGATATTTACACTATAATTTGTAGCAACAAAATAGTAGTAGCAAAATTACAGTTATGGAGTAGCAACAAGATAATTTGTGATTAAGGATCACCACAACATGAGGAACAGTCAAAGGATTGCAGCTTTAGGAAGGCTGAGACCCACTGCCTTAGGCTTTTCCTCCCTATAAAAACAATAGTTAATGGTGTGATTAAACAACGAGGAAGCTCTTGTGGAGCAATTAGGCAGGGTCACACATGGCTCCTTTACATATGGTTGCTAAACTTGCTGTGAAGCACCTCCCTCCAGGGAAGTGTTTATAATGCTCCTCCTACCTTTAGAGTTGTGGTCTTATTACATAGGTTAGGCAGGCCTTGAACTCAACTAACATTATTGGGGAATGTCACCATACTCAGTTTACAATGTTTTCTCTAAAGCAATCTTAGCAAATTATGATTACTAACAACACAATGAAGGCATGCCTTCTCCTGTATTAATGGAGGGTGTGGCTCTGAGGATGTAAGAATCTGAAAGAATTAATAAAATGAGCTAAAGATTTCATTGTTTCATGGGGGATCAGAATCTCAACCCATTTATCACCAGCTATGTGTAGCCTGATCTACATCACATACAGCCCTTCTGAAGCACCAGAAGCTCAAAATGCTACTTTCATGTTTCTTCTGCTAAAACTTTGGCTGGTTTTATCCTGTCCGCAGCTGCTCTTCTACCCTCACAATGTAATTAAACCCTACCACTTCTTACCGAATTTGCTGCCAGCTAGTGAGTGGGTTAATGAATTAATGTCAGTGAGGCAGCTTACTTTTCAAGAGTCTGTGTTTGACCTAGAAGCCAAAGAAATCTTCCCCAAAATGTTCGTGGAATTATGTCATTTTCTTTTAGATCTAAGTCTGGTGTTTTCTCATCTCATCAATATTCACACTAAAGTCCCACTGTCTGCCTCTGTCTTCACTTCCATCCTTATTTGCTCAACACATAGCCACAGCAGACTCTGAACCCAACTCCTGCACACACTTGCAGCCCCTCCTCTGCAATCTTTGTACTTTGTTTCCCTCTTTGGCTATACCACTTAAGTTTTTGAGCAGTGTTTAAAATTTTATTGTTAGTTTCTCTGCCTGCGGTGTAAGTGTTGTAACACATATACAGGGTCTAGAGGAAAACTGTTTAGTCAATTATCTCCTTCCACACTTACATGGGCTCTAGAAATGGAACTAAGGTCTCCAGGTTTGCTTATCTGCTAAGCCATCTCAGCCCATCAACAACCTATATCTGGAACTTCCCAAAGTGCTCCCTGGCACTTGTTCCTCAGCACTGTGACCCAGAACAGGCTGTTCATCAAAGCCTTGCTTCCAGAGCCTCTGTTTCCAGTCTGGTTAAGTACTAACTAGGATCCTCTATGCCTGGCACTGCAGGCACTTGAATGTCTGCTCTATAACTAATACTAGCACGGGCATGTACTGAACACACGCTTCCATGACAGCATTTCAGCATCACTAATAAATCGGAGAAGGAATAACTTGAATGACTGCCTCACGGAGGCTCCAAAGGAACACTCTAAGCATGAGAAGACTGCTGGGTGCGGAGCTCATAGGAAAAATGCCACCATAAGTTCCTTTCTGGGGACGCTAAGAACCAACCTCCAGGGCGGGGGACAGACTATCTTGCTCCCATCTTAGCCAGCTACATCGGCAGGAAATTCACATGAAGTTCCTATCACTCTTCCCTACCTCCAGGACTGTCAATGATGGCAAGAAAACAGCAGTGCTTAAAAATATACCCTCCTTCACTGGAGGGAGAAACAAAGCCTGAGACATTCAATTTCTCTAAGTTAGTACAAAACATTTCTATTTTCCATTTTTTAACTACGTCTTTGTCCTTTAGTCAAAATTCAGATAAAACTAAAACTCTGCAGAGAGCATCTGAGCCATCTTAAAAGCAACCAAGTAAGGCAGCAGACCGAGCCATCTATTTAGCATACTCAATCTCATATTCAATCTGATCATTCTACTGGTGAATGTGCTTATACTAAGACCAAGAACTACACTGATTGGCACCGTCACCCTTTCAAGGATAAATAAAGACTACAATATTTGCCAAATCATATTTATAGCAGCCTACTAACTCCTTAGATTATGTGCTTAAACAGGCTAGCCAAAACAACATGAATACATTCTGGGGAGGAAAATGACCTGGAGAAAATAGCTAAACCCTCTGTTAGCTAAACTAATCCTTAAATCTTTAGAAAAAACCTGTAGTTCTTAAAAATTTCCTACTCAAAAGGCTTACAATTAAATGCAGAAATATGGAGAAAGGTTCTGGGGCCAAAGAGTTGAAAAGTCCTTAAGCCAATTCTACAATTTAAAATAGCAAAATCTTAAGGAGAGAGGCTAACCCAACAGGATGTCAACATGCTTTGAAAATCAATCAATCAATCAATCAATCAATCAATCAATCAATCAGTCAACCATCCAACCAATCAATTATTGATTGTTATTTAGGAGGGACACAAACATTCCACTTATGGGGAATATGTTCCCTGCTTCCATTGTTTGAGTTCTGGAGATCAACCTCAGATCAAACTTTGTGGCAAAAGCTTTTACACCGTGGCACCATCTCACTAGCCTGTTTGGGGACTCTCTACATCCAGCATTTTGCTATGTGGGCTGGCTTCTCCCAAGGTCTCCCTACTGTAGAGTGTCTATGTGTTCTAAGTTTAGACATCTCAGGGAGAATGGAGCACCACTCTGGTGAAAGATGGTGCTCCCTTCAATTCCACTCTGGTGAAAGACGGTGCTCCCTTCAATGCTGGGCAGGTGTAACGGGGCTGGGCTCACTCATGCACTCATTATAAAATCTCTGTGAGCCTACTGACAGCATGCAAGGGAGCTGAGAGATGTGTAGCAGCAATGGCACCCTTCTTTCCTACAGACTGCTCTCAAAGAAATCTGTTGCGGTTTTTTTAATTTTGGAGGGTGGGGTAGGGTGGGTATGAGATAGGAGAGCCCCCCCCCCCATGTAGCCCAGGTCTCAATCTTGCAAAGTGGCTAAGGCTGCCCTGAACAGCTTGGGGTTTTCCCCCTCCCTGTGTGTTTGTGTGTGCATTGCATTGTGTGGGTCCCAATGGAGGTCAGAGGTTTATGACCTGGAACTTACCATTTCCACTAGGCTGGGACCATCCTGACTCTCCTGATGCTGGGTTACATGTATGTACCGCCATGCTCAGCTCTCACACAGGTCCTCATGTTCCCACACCAAGTGCTTTCCAGAATAGCCATCTGCTAGCCCTAGCCTCTAACTTCTGGCCCTCCTGTGGATTACAGGTATGTTCCCCTATGTCTCACAAGGAAAGTTTTGTTTGTTTGTTTTTTAAAGCTTTGTAATGAGTTTTAAGTGGACATTTTCTTTCTTTTTTCCTTTTAAATCAATTACAGGTCAGGCAGCTACATGAGACTTTGTATCAAAAAGGAACCAAAGTCAATTACAGGAGGATAATTTTAAAGTGTGCCAAGTAAAATACTCCTTTATATACAAAAAAAAAAAAAAAAAAAAAAAAAAAGGAAGGACATGATGGCTGCATTCCTACTGTGAAACTAATGTGGGAGCTCAACCAGCAACAAAATGTCACAACAGAGGACAGCCCCACTCTTCAGAGCAGAAAACCACTCATAGCCCTAGCTGGGATGGTTTCAAACCCAACCTCAATTATTTTAACTGACTAGTGCAGAGAAGCCCAAATCACCTAGCTATGTAACATTTTTATAAAAAGACTGCCCTTCTTGCTGGCCAGGAGTTGACAGGAGTGTGGGGTTGTCTGAGAGGCAATGGCACACACGCTGGAGCCCTCAGACCTACTGTAACCACAACTTCCCACAAAGCTCCCTTCTAAAGTCATCTCTTCTCTTTTCATTCTGTATTAAAGCCACCTTAAAAAATCAATACTCCACTACTCAAGGCAACTGAGAGGCAAAGGCCTGTGTGGTGTGAAACCAAGATGACCTACTGACCCTGCAGCTCTTATCTGCTACACAAGTAACTTATTGATGACAGAGGTGTTATTACAAGAAATTCAAGACCACAGTGGCTAGTGCTGAAGAGCACTTCTGAGTCTGTCCACCACTCTAATCATCAGCTACCAATGCTAACAAAGATTTTCATCTGCAAAAACTCCAAACAAAACAATCATCATCTTAAAACTTAATGTGCTTAAAAACAAAAACACATTCCAAAGTCCAAAATAATTAAAAAAAATTATCAATGCCATTATTCCCTGGCTGAAAGTATAAATTCAGTTCAGTATTCTGAAGCTGGAGTTTTGGAGTCACCTACAACCCTCTTCTCTAAAAAAATGTTCTAAAATAAAAATAAACTCCACTCCATACTACCAGAAACATGCAGGAGAATGTTTGGAGTTCTAAGCACTCAGAGTGACATGAGCTGAATGTGCAAAGCAGAACAAGAGCAAGGCAGAGGATGGTGCTGAGGTGCTTAGGGAGAAGGACCCAGGTAAGACAAGACACAATGTGGACTGCAGTGAACATGGGTGGCTTTTTAGTACTATTTTGCCATGCAAGGCAGGTCACTAGGAGGTGACTGAACAAATCAAGAATGCTGTGAATACTGTCCTCTTCCTGCGAAGAGTCAAAGACCCATATTCACTGGGCCTAATGAGTGATCTCTAACATTTTTCCAAGTAAACTGGCAATGGCTGAGAGCACCAAACCCCATATTTAACCTGTGAAACCTACTAGATCTACCGTGTTCCTCTTGTTCGTCTCTCCTAAGGAGCTCGTGCAGAACGTCTCCCACCGCTCCCTGACTTCGTCGGGAAGATCTTCAGAGTAAAAAAGGAAAAAAGCATTATCACACAGTGACCCACAGGGACATGGGTGCACAATCCAAATGAACAGCACATAGGGGAAGGTAATGAGCTGAAATCCTGGCTATGGCCAGCCCAGTGGTCCAAGAGGAATGGATCCAAAAAGTTCTGACAGGCCCAGACAACAGACTTTTGAGCCCCAACAGTCCCACCCCACCAATGATGTAGGCCTGATCTGGCCAAGAGCCACAACATAGTAGTTACTAACAAATGTCCTGTTAGAAGGAAACATGGAATTTTATCTCCAAACAACTCTTATAAAATAAGACGCATCTTTGGAGGCTGGGGATAGGGGAAGAACTGTTTGTATGGTCAAGTTTAAGAAACCTTACAAGGGGCTAGAGAGATGGCTCAGAGGTTAAGAGCACTGCTTGCTCTTCCAGAGGTCCTGAGTTCAATTCCCAGCAACCACATGGTAGCTCACAACCATCTATAATAAAATCTGGTGTCCTCTTCTGGCATTCAGGTATACATGCAGAAAGAACACTGTATATATAATAAAATAAATAAATCTTTAAAACAAAGGAAAAAGTATTATTTTTAAAAAAAAGAAACCTTACAAATATCAGCTTGTGTACTATGATGGACACTTGACTGATGAATGGTCCACAGGAGCCCTGTTGGCTGCTGAGACTGCAGCCAACTCCTACATGTTTGCCTCATAAACAAAACATAAAATGTTCTATGGCAAAATTCTACTTTCTAGGGAACTTTAAGAGAATGACTTAAAGGTTTTTCTGAGAAATGAAACCATAGCTATAAACCTTAGAAGCCTACCTACATAGAGGGTCACCTGATAACTCTGATTTACGCAACCATACACAGGTGCACACTCACACAGAAACTTTCAGGAAGGAACAAACCTTATCTCACATAGCCCTCTCTCCTTTATAAAGAAAGGAACCATGAGGAGTAGCTTGAGGAAGAGGCTTAAATTCCCCAGAAGCAAAATTAAAGGTGGACCAGCCTGTTTTCCTGTCACTGAGAATTATGCTTTTAATGCACACTCAGAGTGAACAAAAATGATTAGTTCTTCATATTCAAAGAAGGCTCAGAACTAGCAATCCTTGCTGGGGCAGAGCTCTGCAGGTCAGATCATGTGGTATTCTCATTATGGCAAAACTGCACTTGCGGTCTGAGGCTTGTGTAGAAGGTACAAGTCATCCTAGGCTGATTAAATTTAAATGCTAGTAGAAAAAGAATACTTTAGGATCCAATCTCTCATTTTAGTAACAGAGAAATTGAAGAAATGCTGACAGTGCTTTAGCATCTTAGGTAAGGAATTTCATCCACAGGTAACAACAGGAGGGAGGATAGTCTAGACTCTAGCCACTAGAGAGATGTCTCAGTGCTTAAGAACTTTTCCAGGGGACCTGAGTTCTGTTCCCAACACCCACATGGTAGCTCACAACCACCATAAAGGAAGTTGCAGGGGATCCAATGCTCTCTTTTGGCCAGGTACGCATGGTGTACATACATGTATATAGGTAAAACACTAATAGACATTTTTTAAAAGGGAGGGGACTTCAAAAGAAAAAGCAAGAGCCACCACAGCTTGATTGGCTCTACTCCAACACAGTAACACAGAACCAGGTCAGGGGCTAGAGAGATGGCTTAGGGCTTAAGAGCACTGGCTACTCTTCTAGAGGACCTGGGTTGATCCCCAGCACCCACATGGCAACTCACAACCATACATTAACTCCAGTTCCAGAGGGATCTGACATCCTCTTCTGACCTCCACTGAAAATGTATGCACGTGGTATACAGACACACACAGGCAAAACACCTATATACATAAATTAAAGACCTCCCACCCCCAAGACAGGGTCTCACTATGTAGCTCTGATTGCCAGGGAACTCATTACATAGACCAGGCTGGCTTCAAACTTAGAGATTTGCCTGCCTCTGCCTCCCAAGTGTTGGGATTAAAGCCGTGTGCCACAATGTCTGGTGAATATAAATAAATTTTTAAAAGCAAAACATCAGGCCATCAACAGTGTGCTATCACAGAAAGTGACACCAGCATGCCACTTGGTTTCTAAATGAACAGCAGAAATCTGAGCTGAGAACCACATGGTTCAAACACATTCTCAACAGCTCAGTGTGATCTCCAAACAGTTTCTACAATGGAAAGAAACCCCATCTACGGCCTTCAACCTGTTCCCGGCACTTTAACCCCTCACTGCCCTCTGATCCCACACAAATGTAATTAGAATTGTTAAGTAACTTACCTTTGATGAGCTGCTGTACTAACGCACTGTTTGGGCCCTTGTCAGTGCTGTGCACAATACAGTTAGCTATCCTCGTGAGGTGTCCCATGTAACCGTGCCGTCGTCCTCCTTCAGCCCTGGCAAGGGAAAGGGCAAACATTCAGACTGGGAGGACAGGCACTTAGATTCTCAAATGGAGAATACACAAACTTAGCAGTAAGTATGGCAGCATAGTAACAGAACAGTTACCCCAGTCAGCAACAATGACTGTTACCGATAGTATCTGAAGCAGACATACACTAATGCCCCATGTTGCTGGAATTTTTCTTCAATTTCAGACTTTAATCAGATTATAAGAAACTGAGGTCAGAAATTTGTTGGCCTTTCCCCCTAAAAGACATCAAGCTTTACTTGTGTTAATCGACACATAAATAACTACTAATGACATTTCTCAACTTGAGACAGTGGCTTACATGAACACATGGCTAAGGTGAGAAGGGCCTTGCACTTTCTGGAGACCACTCAGAACAGCAGCCAAGAAACTCAGTCCTCGATGCTTTCTTCTGCTGAGACCTACTCTTTCCAACCACATCATCTTTATCTTTTTAATGTCTATGACTTATAAAAGATTTTTGTTGGAAACAGGGCAGAGAAAGCCCTTTCAGGAGCCACTAAAAGATAACAACAAAACCCCATGCTTGTAGGCAAACCTGGAAAATGTAATACCTGCTGGGCAATCTCCAGACCATGTGGGGAATTTGAGGCTCACAAATTTGCAGTGAGCTGCAAAGGCTGCCTTTGGTAAGATCCAGAGACTCTGGTGTTACTAAAGACAACGTCTTAGGCCTCCGATACTCACTTAAGGCCACATGTAAGAAGCAAAGGCCCATGTAAGGCTTCTGACATACTGAAGCAGTAAAGAAAGCTCTTTCAAAATCCCAAATCCACAGAGGAGTGTTTATTCACCTGCCTTCAGAGGACAGGCCCAAGGATACTTATGTGTTAGCCTGATAAGGCAGGAAGAGAATGAGAATGGTTGGTAAGAGGTCACAGAAGACACAAAACAGCTGATAGGTCAGACACAGAACCAGAGGTGTCACATAGTTCCCCTAAAGGAGATCCATTTGGAATAACGTTTGTGCTAATTAAGACCCCCTACCACAGACACATAAGCTTAGCACCTGTTTCCCATATGGCTACATCAAAACACATCTGTGCACATTGCTAAGTTCTTCATCACCAGTACCATCCAAAACAACAAAAGCAAGCTGATTCCAGTCCTGTATCAGTTAGGTCCTTCAGGAGAACACAAGATTTGAATAGTGATGAATCTCAACAGTGTAAACTTTCCTAAAATGTGTATCTCTACAAAAAGTGTATCATGATGACTGAGAAATACACTTAAACCTGACTCAGAAGGAAGCACCGTCATGTTAATAAATAGCTTTGATCAAGCTAGTCGTGCCCATGCAGAACAGTACAACTGAATGCCCATCTTTCTCCACATACTAAATTAATGCAAAAGACTCAACTGAAAACCAGACACTATGAAACTACTAGAACAAAGACAAACACGACAGTGGTCTGTGCAGACACATTTGGGAGGATACCCCAAAATCACTGATAAAAAAAGTAAAAGAAGCAAATGGGATCACCTCAGACTGTGCTGAGACTTCGGGAAATGGGAGGCATGAAGTGCACATTCCAGACAGGAAATTAGTGAGAATCTTAGTACTTCCTCAGTGGAGTACAGCCAGGAAATGTAGAAAAGCCACCACCAAACATCCTTCCAATTCTACCTAAGCAATGTCTATGAGCTAAACAGTCATTTCTTAAGAGAAGACACAGAAATGGCACAGAGATACACAAAAGATGCCAGTGTTACTAATTAACAAGGACATGGAAATTAAAACCACAAGGCCCAGATTAGAATATTTTTTAAAAAGTGGTATTTATAAAAGAGTGGGAGATTCTGGGCGGTGGTAACCCACATCTTTGATCCAGCAACAGGCAGATCTCTTTGAGTTTGAGACCAGACTGATCTACAGAGCGAGTCCAGGACAGCCAAAGCTACAGAGAAACCCTGTCTAGAAAAAAAAAAAAAAAAAAAAAGAGAGTGGGGGTGGGGTAGTCAAACATAAAGAACAAAATCATGCCACTTGTGGTGCCATCTATAGAACTGAAAAACACTATTAGGAGAAGATCACAGAAGACAAGATTGTTCTTGTTCACATGGAAAGCTGACTTCACAGAAGCAATGAAAATAATAGTGATCACTACAGGCTAGATGGGTAGGGGAGGAGGGCAAAGGGTGAACAGTGAGTTCTAACCTCTCTCTAATGAATAAGACCCAGCATCCAGCAGCATGGCAGGATAACCAACCAGAGTTTACCTACATACCTCAAAGTATCAAGAAGAGAGGGCTAAGAGGGTTCCAACACAAACCAATGCCAACAATCAGGATTCTCTCTTCCCACCTGGCACTTTATAAACCATCACCCAATAATGCGACCCCATAAGCTAGGCGCCACTTATACAAACACCCAGCCTCAAATATTGGACAAAAATATTATGTTGAGAAAAAAGGAGGGAGGGAGGGAGGAAGGAAGGGAGGGAGGAAAAGGGAGGGAAGAATGCCCTCTTATGTGTATGAAGACAGAATAGTCATATACATAAAACAAATAGAGTAAGAGAAAAAAAGAGAGGGTACTTACTGTTTCTTCTCATTTGTGTCCCAGGCTTCAAGTATTCGCTCTATTAACTGACATTTTTGAAAAAGCTAAATAAGAAAGAACACTCCAATTACTCCAATTATTCACACAATGGTTAAAGCATTAAAACACTAAAGCAAAATCAGCATGGTGGCTCAGCCTTTAACCCCAGCATCCTGGAGGTAGAGGTTTGCAGATCTCTCTGAGTTCAAAGCCAGACTAGTCTTCATAGTGAGACCCTGCCTTTAAAAACAAATTCTTTTAAAAAAAAATAATAAAAATTTAACTATATGTGGTTCTTAGTCACTGGGCCACCCAAATACAACATGGTGCTGTTTACTCCAGATCCCTAATGGCCAGTCCCATCAGGACTCAGGCCATACAGAGCACTTACTAGGCAATGTGTTGCTAAGGGTGTTGCTATAGTGAGCAGTGAAACATGGGAGGCAAAGCTAGGATTTGTTAATTGGAAGAAGCTGGTCAGAAGCACAGGGGCCAACCAGAACTCAAAATGATGAAAGCATGCTCTGGCAAATTTAGCACAGACCTAAGAAAATGCTCTACTTTTCTGTTGTTTTCTTTATTTTGGCTTACCTCACTTTTAAATGTGGGCAACACAATCTGAACCAATCCTAACAGTTGTGTATATTGAGGCCTATGTGTCCCACCAAAACTCTTAACAGTCAAAGAGAAGCTGCTGCAGGCTGCAAAATGCACCAAGCAACGGCACTTGTCTTCCCAGGCACCTGGCTGCTTTTGGCCAGCCTTTCTGCCTTCAAGATCTGGGAATAAATTATGTGGAAACTAGAGGACCAGATAAAACCATAAAATGCAGAACTCTGAAAACTGACCCAGAAAAGTAATTTTATATTTTACAGAAAAAAAAGATCCCCATGTCAGCTATCAGTGCACATGGTCAGTTCCAAACGCCTGAGCCAGAAAGTTTGAGTCCAAAACAAGTCTTGGAAGAGGCCCCTGACTCTTGCACATAAAACACCAAAGCGACCCTAAAACAAAGATCATTCAACATTGACTTAACACTCATTTTGCCACATTTCCAGGCACCTATTCAGCAGTGGAAGATAAATTCTGGTGTCCCCAAGTACAGTAACAGTATTCTCAGTAGTACTTAATTATCTATGGTTCTTTTAACCCCACAAAGTATGGTCAAACTTCTAATATTTACAAGGAAGTGGGTTTACAGTTCACTGACAGGTGTTCTGTGTAATTAACAGACTCACTAGTCAAAGCGCAATGAACATGTGACAGCTAAACCTTATGACTTGAAGCTACTCAATCTGTCCTTCAGCTGTGATTCATCCCACATTCTGGAAAACATAGTAACCAGGAAATAACACTTACATGCTTCAATAACAAATTGTCACCAGCAGAGTCTTGATTAGTAACAGTGCCATTTTCTGCATTCTCAAAAGGACTGGCAAGAATGAGAGCAACACAAATTTCCACTTGCGTATGTAGAAAGTTATTCCATGTGTACTTAAAGAACATGTCCTACAAGAAAAGTACAGTCTTCTTCAGTTAGCCCAATGCTGAAGCCACAACTTTAGAAAATCACAGCGTAGTAATTGAAGAACATGTTTTCAGTGTGGGGAGATGCTCAGTCAGTAAAGTGCTTGCTGAGTAAGCAGAGGATCTGACTCTGGATCCCCAGCACCTTCTTAAAAGCTGGGCATAGTAGCATATAAGGTCTGTAATCCAGTGCTGGGGAAGTGAAGACAGGCAGGGCTCACTGACTATACCAGTTAGTCAGTGAGTTACCAGTTAGTTAGATTCAGTCTCAAAAGACAAGGCAGAAGGGTAGCAAACTGGCTCAGTAAGCAAAGGTGCTTGACTGATTACCTGAGTTTATTCTGAGAACCCACATGGTGAAAGGAGAGAACCGACTTCTAAAGGATGTAGTCTGACTCAACAGGGAGCCATGATGCCTGCATATGCATGTGTGCACACTGGTAAGCACACACACACACACACACACACTGAAAGGAACAAAACTTTATTTAAGGGGGAGGGGTGTTTAACTACTACTTCAGTCCATATAACTTCCTGTTCATGCAAAATACTTGAATTTGCCTAAAATATATTAGAAATAGGAAAGTTCCAGTAACACACAAAAAAGATGAGCATAACCTTCTCAAAGACAAAATTTTTAAGGTGATGCAAATATCTAGCTCAGTCCATTTCCATGCTCTTCATTTTGTGACTCCAGGGAGAGACTTACCATTGCTTCTTCAAACCACCAAGCATGCAGGAGGCTTTGCTTTGTACTTTCCATGAACTGCCCAATTAAGGCTCATTTTGAAGTGAGCAAATGTGATACAGAGAATTATTTTTATTGTAAAATAGGGTCTAGATTAACAGTTTGTCAGTCTCCACTGTCTATAGATAGTAATTTGTTAAATTTCTCATTCCTGTTTGAGGTTGGGCTTCTTACTCAGAGCCTGGGTGTGCAGAGTGCAGGACAGTCGCTTACATGGTAATCCTGTCACAGATGTGGCCCTGAGCAGTGAGCCACTGCCTCGTGACATCTGTGCCTCTGCCAATTTTGTTCTGCTCTAGCACTTTCTGGTTTCCCAGCGACTTCCAGACTTTGCCTCCCAGGTGTGTGGGGAATGAGCTCTCCCCCTGTACTGGGAGGATGGGTGCCAGAAGTAAGCTGGCACCTCTGGCACCTCACAGCACAGCAGCTCGGGACAAGCCAGACTGAGTTCAAAGCAGTTTTAGTGCTCAGGGTGACAGTACTGTTAGAGATCTGTCCCCACTCTGGACAGGATGGCCGCACTGGACAGTGAGTTCATACCACACCCTAGCCAATTTATACGACTTAGCTGTAATCTCAGGAACTACCACGGGTGACTTCAAATGTCTGTGAGGTGGAATCTCACCAGTATGACACCAATGCTGTTCAGTTCCATCAGGTCTCCATTTATACTGCTGGTATTGGTTTGGAGCAGGCTGGATATCAACCTAATCACATTCAGTCGAGTGTTCCCCACGGGAGGGTCCAGTATACCCCATGTAGTCTTCATCACACTTTTCTGTGGAAGAAAAAACTTTCCAATTAAGTTAAATGACTAAATAAAAAGTCCATGTGCTGACACAACAGAAGGTCAGCTAATACCATACAATTTACACTGGAGAGAAATCTACACAAGAAACTGCATAAGGTAAAAAGATGAGTGTTTGCTCTGAGAAACGTGATGGGTGTGCTCTGTTCTTGTCTACAAAGAGAGTTTCAATCATCTGCAATCACAAGACAGAAGCAGATACTATAGCATGTTAGACATTCTGACAGGAAAGAGTGACAAACTAAAATGAACCAATGAGCCTCCCTCCCTGAAGATATACCCACACAAGCCCCTCCCATTCACTTATCTCCAGAACCCACAGAGTAGAATGGAGGGAGACAACAAGCTCCCACACAGTGTCCTATGCCCCCCCCCACTTTAAACAAGCAAACTCCCAAACATAGTATGTAATGCTAATCAGTCACCAGTCTCTTATTTCCAAGGTTCTCAGACTCTCCAATGACTGCCTTAACCAAACTCTCACACTTGCCCACTCTCCTCTCCTGGCCTAAGCCTTAGATTTTCTTTTAATGTTGAAAATTTCTTTGTTTGGAGTTTTCAGCCACTAAGCACCATAGAGATTCTCAGATTTTAAAAGATTAAGAAGGGGGAGATCCAAGATGGTGGCGACCAGCGCGCAGAGTTTTGAGAGGCAGAGGAGCTAAAGCCCGGGGCTGCTAAAGCTGAAACAACAGACACGCTGACACCACTGGAACTCTTAAGCCTTACATTTTCACTGGACAAAACTCTTGAGACTTTCTAAAAAGCTTCATGGTGCCGAGGTGATTACTTGCTCAGCATGTGTGAGACTACATTCAATCCTTAGCACAGCAATTAAGTTCATTAATCAATTAATTATGCTTCTTTAAACACTCCTAAATCTATTTATATACTTTATCATGGAGTGAAGCCAGGTATGTCATTCATTGCTAGAACGAAAGAGAAGTCTCAACAAGAGACTGAAATTATGAGTTGGGTGCTTAGTCATGAGTCAGGTGCTTCTTTGTGTACCTAGAAAGAGCTGAATGAACCACATAAGACATAGGCTGGGCCCTCATCATACACAGCCTCTCCTATCCTCTTCTTGCCTCGATTTTTCATTGGTGATGCTCTCTCTTATTCTCCTACATCTTTTTTCATATTCTTGTTTCTAGGGCTGGCAAGAAAAATGGCACTGGCTATTTAGCGATAAACACTAAAAAAAGTTTCTTATGGTGAATGAGTTGAATGAAGATGCAGGGCCCTGGATAGAATGGGCCCAGGAGGACCCTGAACACAGAGGGAACTGCTAGGCACTCAAGACAGCACTGGGTATCTGAACAACAATTTGGAAGATAACCAGACTCTTGGGGTACTGACTTAAAAGTATTCTGCTGCCCCTCCTCCAAGACATTCAAGAGAAAATACTCTGGTGGTCTGAATACAAATGGTCCCAATAGGCTCATATATTTGAATGCTTGGCCACCAAGAAGGTGGTGGGTTAGGTGTGGCCTTGTTGGAGGAAGTGTGCCAATGTGGGGTGAGCTTGGAGGTCTCACAAAAGACCATGCCAGGGCCAGTCTCTCCCTCTCTGCCTGCAGATCAGGATGTAGCTACAAGCTACTGCTCTAGCACCAAGCCGGCCCTCCCCTTATGATGATAATGGATTAAGCCTTTGAAACTGTAAGAAAGACCCAAATTAAATGCTTTCTTTTATAAGAGCTGCCTTTGGTCATGGTGTCTTTTCACAACAAAAAAACAGTGACTAAGTAACAAGACCTCATATAGAAGTGACAAACTCACATACTAAATTCTTAACAAGTCACACCAATGTAAAGAGATACACTATGGATGACACTGGATCCAAATGTACAGGGTAAATGAAAAGGGCCATGGGAGACCCAGCACTAGAGCTGCCTCCCAGACAGGTCTCCTAAGGTCCCACTGTGTTCAGCTGTGCATGCTGTTGTTTTCCATGGAAAAGCAATACCCTGCATCAGCTCCTTTCCAAGATGTACACTAAGATCTCAGTATACTGTATCTCAGTTAAAATAGCATCTGTCCACTGTCTCCAAGCTCATTTGAAAATGCAACTTCAAAAATCAGATCATGAAAAGTTAACTTTACCTCAAAGGCTAAAAAGAATGCTACAAATAGAAAAATATTTATTTTACTGCTATATAGGTACTCAAGAATTTACAAAACAAAAATCTGAGTTTACTAAGTAGATATTTTTAATTCTAATTTTCTCTCACTAATTTAGACAAGGCATATGGATAAAAGCCTCAGGGGAGGCACAGAGGTAAATGCTTGTAATCTCACTACTCACATGGCTCAGGCAGGAGGAAAGCAAGTTCAAGACCAGCCTGGAATATACAGCAAGACTCCAACCCCAAAACAAAACCAACCAATCAACAACAAAATATCTCAGAGGCAGAGAAAATTGGTAATGTACCTTTAAATATATCATGTAGGCTGAGGAGGTGACTCAATGGGCAAAGCACTACCTCCAGAGTTCTATCTCTAGAACCCACAGTCGAATGGAAGGATATAACCAGCTCAGGCGTGCACACATGCACGTTTTAAACATATAGTATATAATATTAATTATGGTCATTCTCTTATGTCCAAGGTTCTCAGACTCTCTAGTGACTGCCAAAACCAAACTGCTGCCTTCCAGTAACACTTAAGACCAAAACCTTACCTTGGGTGGCTCGAGAAGGAGTTCATGGAAAGATCCAAGTCTTCCTCGGATGGCTTCTAGAACACTCTTATTAACGGAACAAGCTGAGTGATTCATCCCTGGTGGGCAGATCTCTATATGGCCTTCAAATCTGGAGAAAAAAAAAAAAAAAACCTCACTCAAGTTCTCGATGTCAACCCTTCAGGCACACACTTCATGCATCTGTGACTATGTTACGGTAATGTCAAAGAGGCAGTCAAGAAACAGAACAATAGGACTCATGGGATTGGCCACCGTGCCCTGAGAACATAAAGGGGTTATGGTATCAGGTGAGATACTGTATCACATCTCCGGATTCCTCTGAACTCTCCACCCCCTGTCACTATCATTCTGAGAGCACATCTCTACTGATCAGACCTGACCCAAGTCACAGGACATCAAATTTCCTGCCATCTGAGAATGCTAACAATAAGGAGGGCCCTACTTATTCCCTGGCGTATTTTTGGGTAAACAACATTGATTTCTATTTAAAGGTTTTAATTTATTCTATATAAAATCCAGCCTTCAATCATTACAACTCATTCCTTTAAAAACAAAAACAAAACACAAAAACGGACTAGAGATAGAGTGAGGGTTTCAATTTTAGCTGGTATTGTGACTACAAGGGGACAGTAATTCTAAAGAAGGGAGGGAAGACCTGGATCAGTGTGACAATGGGAGTATGAGGTTCAAACTAAAAGTACTATGTAGACTGTTACAGGGAGACTGCTGGGCCCAAATCCAACCTCTCTAGTTATCAGTTCATTACTGACCACTGACAAAAGAACCACTCAAAGATGCCCCTCCTGGAATAGCATAGGCAGACAAAGGGCGCACACCAGCTGGCACACCTGGAAACCAGAGTGTGCTCACTGTGGTAAACATAGCCTTTGCGGGTGACATCTAGCTGTGTAAAGGCTGAGTTAAGAAACACAATTCCTCAAAGTTAGGCAAGAGCAATACCTCTGGCCCAGCGCTAGCTCTTCCAGACAAACGTCATCTTAATCCTCACAGCCTGTGTATGCCTCTGAAGACCTCTAACAACATAACTAAGAACTCTGAGACGGAAGACTAACCTGGACTGTGAGAAGGGCCCATGGGGCTAACACAAGGGTCCTTAGAGAACAGGGCAAGATGAGGACAAATGAAACAGTGGCCATAGACCATGGGGTTGCCGAAAGCCAACAGACATGAAGAGGTAGGGAACCATTATCTCTCTGTGCCTCTTTGGGAATGGAGCACGGCCAACATCATAATCTTGGAAGTCTGGCACTGAGAACTGCTGCTCTAGGACCCAGCTCCTGAAACTGTGGGTTGCAAGCCTGTACAGAGGAAGGTAACTGACTATGGGGAGGAGGGGTCGTGTAAAAAACATTTGGAAACAACAGAAGACTTCTGAAGGCACACAACAGAAGAAACTAATTCAAAATCAAATGTGTGATGAATCCAAGGTGCTTCTTATGGATCACACTTGTGCTGCATCACGTGACTTCCTGCTGCTGAGATTCTGGATACGTAACACCCACTATGCACCACACATACTGTCACACCACAATGCCAATACAGACCACTGAAACAACTTAGCCCAGATTTGAGACTATGGCTGCTGTAATGTTTTACTGCACACAATTTTGTGCTCTTAGACAAATATGATAATGTAATTACAATAATCTCAGTATGAAAGCAGCAAATTAGTTAAGTCATCAGTGTTGGAATGTTTGATCTTACAACTACTGCTGGAGTTACTGACCAGATTCATTAGAAAAACAACACAACAAAAACCAAAAACCCTAGTAGAACGCTTACTTGGGATTAGAACCAAATTTCCTGCTATGCTCCTAACTACATTTCTGCCATTTTGCACTGCAAAGTTAAAGTGGCCTTCTTGGCACTGATGATTATAAAAATAAAGTTGAGCGTGCTCTACAGCCCGTAGTGTTAAATACTCAGCCATGATTTAATTATTTATGTAAACAAGCATATCCACCTCACTATGAAAATCTGCCTTCACCTTTAACAGTAAAATTGTATGTATACTAAAAACTGTTTTAAAAGAAACTTAAGCCTTATCATCAATGCTTGATTTGCATATCTACTTTATATACATAATATAAAGTATTGAGTAAAAATGTCTTTGGCCAAAGGGGACTGTGAGTGGCAAAAGTTCAAGAAACTTGACTGTGGGCCACCAAATTTTGGCTTTTTTTTCCTTCCAGACACAGAAAACAAACACAAGACTTTCTGCAATAGTAGGACTAAGTGTGACTTGGTATGGAGAGTGCTTGTCTAGCATGGAGAAAGCTCTGGGTTCGATTCTATAAGGTACAAACCTGTTATGCAGTCTGGCTTAGTGGTTATGGAGGACCCACCCATCGTGGAACACTGGTTGCTGTAAGAAAAGCTCAGCAAGCATAGGAGCGAGCAGTGAGCAGCAACCCTCCATGTCCTCAGCATCAGTGCCTGCCTCCAGGTTCCGGCTAAGTCTGAGTTCCTCCCTTGGATCCCTCAAATGGACTATGACTCAGGATATATGAGTCAAAGTAACTTTTTTTTTTCTTCTCCAAGCTTCTTTTGGTCATGGTATTGCATCACAGCAAAAATGACCCTAAAAAAAGTCTCCCATATTGTACTGGTTTTGAAGACATCAATAGGTCATGGAGAACAGTGGAGACTTTTACAGTGTAAAGGGTCAGAGACCATGAAGGGAGGCGAGAAGAGGTCACTGGTGAAGATACAGCCTTTCTGCAGCAGCAACCAGAGGTTACTGGCAACACCAGGTCTATGAGCCACCCGCCAAGGAAAAGAGGCAATTATTAAGTCTCTGGAGCCTATCAGACAAGCTGTGTGTGCTATAGATAGCAGAGCAGAAAAATGGGGATAGCAATAAGTGAATCCCAGATATTGGACAGTAAGCTGTTTACATTGCTGGATCTCAGTTCTGCTGTGATCTGCTCATGACCATACCCTGGCTCTTTCTTTCAAGTTAACTTATTTTGGGTTTTTCAGGAGCTTCTAAAATTTGGACTGTATTTTTATATTGTGACATGAGCTCTTGAGGGACAAAGAAAAGGTCAAGTTGACAAGGACTGGATTTGTGGTGGCTAATCACAGTTATCACCAGGAAAGAAGGAACCAAACCGAAGAACTGCCTCCATCAGATTAGCTTATAGGCACGCTTCTCCACATTTTTGATTGTTGATTGTTTAACTTCAAGAGGCCAATTCACTGTGGAAAGCACCCTCTCTAGACTGATGGGCCTAGGCTTTAGCAGTTGGCTGAACATCATTCTGGAGGCAACTCAGTTAGCAGCATATCCCTGTGGTTTTTGCCTCAAGTTCCAGGCTGAGCTCCTGCCTTGGCTTCTCACTGACAAGACTACAACCAGTAAAATGAAATATACCCTTTCCTTCCCACGTTGGTTGGTCATGGCATTTATTACGACAACTAAGAAAACCGCCTGAATCAAAGGTTTTCTTTGGGAACTTCTACAATTGATTAATGTTGGGTTCTATGATAGACTGAGTAGGGTTTGACTCCTAACTTTTTTGCATAATGAGGTAAAATACATTGCCCCACAAGCACTTATTAACATTTTACCCTTTCCACACTGCACCAACACCCACATCCCTATCAGAACCATGTGTGTGTGTGTGCGCGCGCGCGCGCGCGCACGTACTTCTGTTTCAAAGATTTGGGCACCTTCTCTTTTTCCACTGTCCTACTGGCCGTGGCTTTGTAGCAAGTCCTGAAATCACGGTATAAGCTATGCAGTTTCATTTCTTTGAAATGATTGTTTTGGCAATTGTCTTTGCTTTGGGGTTTCCACATTTGGAATTAGTCTAAGTACAACTTTTGTTTAGATGTGGAGTGGTATTGCCCTAATCTACAAGTCAGTTTGGGGAACACTAATAATACTGAAATATTTACATTGATTTAGGTCAGTAAGCTTAATTGCTTTTCTATGAAGGGTACATTTTAGTTTCAAGTCCCAACTGCTCACTGAGAGAGTACATGTAAATGCAATTAGAATTTGAATACTGTATTGGCTTTGTAGCCTGGAATCTTGCTACATTTGATTGTTAGTTATAAGGTTTTTTTTAAATTAAAAAACAAACAAAAACAGGGTCTCTCTACATAGCTGTAGCTGGCTATGCCTAGTACCTGGCATATTGTTTAAGATTTTCTCAAAGATAATCATGTAATCTATGGCCAGGCAACTTTATATTATCCTTTTCTATCTAGATGTCATTTTCCTCTTCTGCCTTTTTATAAGGGCTATAATCCTTGCAAAAGCTGATATAATATGAAAGAATTTAAAGAAATGGTAAAGTTCTGTCTGTGCATATGATGTCTTTTGAAAGACAAATGAGGCTTCTAGTCATATTATGCTTTTAGTATATTGTTTAACTGCTGCATATTTTGCTTTAGGGGTGTGTACAAACATGTGTATGGAGAATAGAGGATGCCTGGTGTCCTGCTCTATCACTCCTCATATACCTTGAAACAAGGTATATGAACCTGAACCTGGAGCTATATTGGAAAACAGCAAGAAGCCCAAGCGAGCCTCCTGCCTCTGTTCACCATAGCACGGAGTAAAAGGGCACTAACAGAGCCAATTCTAGATCTAATGGATCTATTTGGCCTACCACTCTTTTCTTAAGGAGTTTTCATCTAGCTCTTGTGTACTCTTGTTATATGTAATGGTTTATTCTTACCTACTTCAGTTAGTTTCAAGATAATGCTGGCTTTTTAACAGGGGTCAGCAAAGTGTTCCTTCTATACACCAATATGTCTTTACTTAGAATTCATCTACTGCACCTAACTCTACAGCCAAGAACTGTTCTTCACAGAGGGGAGGGTTTTTTTTCAGTAGTTATGAAACAGAGCTGTCCATTTCTTAAAGTAATCCTTCGTAAGGTTTTCCCTTTAGGAAGTTAAACTTCCTTCCTTCAACTCTTTAGTATGTTAAATGAGTTCTGCGTGGCATTCGTATATTCTTTTAATGTCCACAAAAAAACAGTACTGGCTTCTATTCATCTCTTTTTTTTCTTTCCTTTGCTAATCTGTATCTTTTCTACTTTCATTTCCATGATCTACCCAAAAGTTTATCCATTTTATTGATCATTTCAAAGAATCAGCTTTTGGTTTCAATTGGTTTTCTGTAATGTTTTTCTCTTTTTTATACTCCATTGATTTTTACTCTTTTATTATTTCTCTTCTTCATAGGCTTAATTTTAAAAGGGTTTCATGGGCTGCAGAGATAGCTCAGTGGTAAGAGAGAAGTGATTCCTAGAGTTGTCCCCTAACCTCCACATATGCATGATGTCACACCTAATATTACACACACACACACACACACACACACACACACATTTACACTAGAAGGATGGTAACAGTGGAAACTCAAACCACACCTCCCCTATGTTGGCTAGTCTTAGGCCAACTTGACACACAAACTAGTTATCTGAAAGGAGGGAACCTCAATTAAGAAAATGCATCCATAAGATCTGTCTGTAAGGCACTTTCTTAAATTAGTGATTGAGGGGAGGGAGGGGCCATCCCTGGGCTGTTGAATCCTGGGTCCTTAAAAAAAAAAGGCAGTCTGAACAAGCCATGGGAAACAAGCCAGTAGTAGTCCTCCTTCGTAGCCTCTGTATCAGCTCCTGTCTCCAGGTTCCAGCCTTGCTTAACTTCCTTGACCATGACTGTGGAAATACACACTGAATAAATCTATGTTTATGTTCCTCCCCAGCTTGCTCCTTGGTTTTGTTTTGTTGCAACAATAGAAACCCTAAGAAGTTGGTAGCCAGAGTCTGTGTGGTATTATGGAGGAGTAGATGTGAGTTCTTCATAGTATGACTCAATCTGGTCAACGACTGGGTAAGGCAAGGATTAGGTTCTGTTATTATGCTGGTCTTCAGGGTTCCAGTCTCTAGTTACTTTGTGTGTATGGTTAAGGCTTGTGACAAATTTTTCTCTTCTTATGCCACAGCCATGGCTTAGGTTTTCCTTGTAAGCCTGCTCCTCTTGGGCTTTGGAAGAATCTCCTTCCACACACTCCTTCCTTCTAGCAGCATTCTGGAAACCACAGAGGGATGGAGAGGAAAAAAAATGTTTGGCCTTAGCCACCCTATCTCCTAGGCCTTCAGAGGAGGGCTTTCTTAGTGATCCTTCCCCTACCTTACTGTGTGTGGGGGTGGGGGTGGGGGTGGGGACACATAACAAAACTCAGTGATCTCAAGTATTCCTGTCTTTCCCACTGGACAGAACTTCTTCTCCTGGTCATTTCCTCTCATTACAGCATTCTTCACTGCATCCTTAAGTTGAAGGAACAGTTTCCTTTACAAGAGAGGCTTAAATTTTTGATTAGGGAAAAGGACAGAGAAGGACCCTGATAAATAGATGGAGGTTTTCCCCTCACAGTACTCCACTGTGAGGCCTGCAACCACAGTGGGGCTCTCTCCTAGCTTGCCTGCCTTGGCTCTTCTCTGCTGAAAGGCTTACAGATATGTACAAACCACCAATGTCTGTTTTCTGTACTGCTCAGGGTTTCTCCTCCCTTTACCCTCTGAGGTGCTTTGGAAATTATATAACCTGCTGCTATTCTAAGACATAAAAACCTGACTCAGGACTAGAGGAAGGCTTAGCAGTTAATAGCATGTACTGTTCCAAGCACCCATGGTGGGCAGCTCATAGCTTCCTGTAACCTAAGCTCTATGCAATCCAACACCCTAGTCTGGTCTCTGTGGTCACTGCATCAGCAAGCATGCCGGCACGCACTCATGAACACAGGCACACATGCACATATATGCACAAATGCACATCATCAAAGAAAATAAAATAAAATGGAGGCTGGAGAGATGGCTCATCAGTTAAAAGCACCAGTTTGCTCTTTCAGAGTAACTGGGTCAGATTCCCAGGTCTCTGAATGATAGCTCACAATCATCTGCAACTACAGTTTCAGGCTTTCTTCCAGCCTCCTCAGGCACTGCATGCATGTAGCACACAGACATGAATGCAGGTAAAACACCCATACAGGGCAGGGCGTGGTGGCTCACACCTTTAATCCCAGCACAGGGAGGCAGAGGCAGGTGGATGACCATGAGACCAGGATAGCCAAGGTAACACAGGCAGACCCTGTCTTAAAACACCAAAACAAACAAACAAATACAACCATACACATAAAAACAAACAAACAAACACCACAATCAGGGCTGAAGACTTGGCTGAACAGTTAAGTGTGCTTAGTGTTCTACTCAGGGATAAGAGTTCAGATTACATTACACATGCAACACTAGCTCCAAGGGATCCAACCTTCCCTTCTGGCCTTCATAAGAACCTATACGCATGTGCGCGCATGCACATACACACACACAATCTTTTAAAAACAAAACTGTAACTGAACTACTGTGTTATCAACATGAGGAAACATTGGGAGGATTCAGCTAAGATACACAGGTCAGGTGCCATGGTGTGCACACACACCTCCAGGTGGAACCTATTTCAGTTTTTGGCATGTGAACTCTGGAACCACCACCTTTCTTGACTGTAACACAGCAGCAAGTTTTCCATCATGGGTCTGTACTTGTTCCTCCTTGTACTTGGTGACAGGACAGTACAAGGCAGGGCAGTTCTTCCTCTTCCCTCACACCCCAAAAGCCTTGCACCTCAGACTCTGCCTTTACAATGAACTAACTGCCTGGTAATCTGACGCTCTTCACAAGTAACACTTTCTTCTTAGCCAGATGGTTTTGAGAGTAGCCCTCTCGTGGGACTCAGATTCCTACCAGGATAAGATGAAGATCCAAGATCTAAGTGCACTTTAAAAGTTCAACCTTGTTCAAGTCCCAAAAACAAAAGCTCCATCACAGAAAGCTTTGTGGCGTCTCCTTTTACAGCCATCAAGGATTACTCCTTTAAAATGACACTGTTTTTCCCCTTATATCTGCTAAAATAGTATACTATTTCGTGGGTTCCTTTTTTTCTCAAGTCAGCCATTGTATAAGCCTCACAGCAACACTCAGTATGACATTAAGCCATAGATGGAGAAGGCAGGATGGGCCTGATACATGAGCTGTGAGACAGCTAGGCACAACTAATTAATATCTTACCTTGATGCTTATGTGATTTAAAATATGAATTTCTGGGGAAGAAGGAAAAAGGCGAATTACAGATTCTCAAATTACAATAGATTCAAAACACTGCTGCCAACTGCCTTCCATCACCACTGAGACTGAGCAGGCCAGTGGCAAAGGCTAGGCATTTGTCAAGTGGGACTGGTGAGGCTGCTTTCACTATCACCCCAGAAACCTACATTTCATCACTGGGAAAAAAAAAACAGAAATCTTGGCTGGCTGAAGACTTCACCTGTCAGTCAAAGATACCACTCTTTTCTCCATGTCACTTGCTTCCCTGGGTGGGTCCAGTAACAACGGGCAAAACAAATAAATGCAATCTGTGCATATTCCTACAACACTAACACTGGATACAAAATGCAAAGGACAATATACAAAATCCACTGGCTTATTGAAAAAAAAAAAAAACAACCATATTCATGACTGTGAAACAGAAAATTTTCCTATGGGCCATAGGCTGCTTGCTCATCCAGCCTCCAGAGTGCAATACCCTCACAGTGAGCCCCATAGAACAACAAAGTTAGTGAAGGAGGGAATCTGGCAATGAATGAGGTGCTCCATCAGCACCTGAAACTGGGACACCTGCCCTCTACCTGTCTGGGCCACTGTCCATGTTTGGGATTTGATCACCTTGCATCCATGTCAATGGCACACTAACAACAGCAAACACAAAGTGCTGCCAATAACCTGTTGATCAAACCACTCTGTTCAACCAAGTCTCTAAGTAGGTGGTGTTCACATAAATGAACTAGTGTCTCACAACAGGAAGGCTCAGCAGCACCTGCTCTTCAATGGCATCCTACCGTAGCTCACCTGGCAAGAATTTAACTCTTAGCTTTTAAGACATCTGAAGGTAAAACAGATGGTGGTGGGGGGGGGGGGGT
>CM053762.1:21275772-21435851 GCA_028658305.1 Pachyuromys duprasi
TCAATTTGGAATTCTGTCACATGAGGAGCATTCTGACGGACAAAACAATATAATAACCAATAAAAACTCACTTAACAACACACTGCTGGAGCCACACCCACAGCCTTACCCAAACATCACTATCCATTTCCCAGAACAGACCACTAGGATGTGGCAAAAACCACAGAATGGAACCTGCTATACAGGAATAAGGGGATGCCTTTCAGCCTCTAGACCGGGAGATGCTTTCTGACACAGTCATTCCCATTTTCAAATACAGGAGTGATAGTAGCCAAGCGTCAGTAAAACTCAGTGTATGAAGCCATTAGGTTACACATCTGCTTTCTGGGACAATGGCTCAAGCTCGCTTTGAGTTTTGTTTTTCACAGAAAGACTCACATCTAAAAACTAACCGACTCAAAAACAATAAAAAAAATCTGAGTTCATTACTATCCATAGTTAAGATACACAGCCCAGCCCAAAGAGAACTATTTTAAAGAAATTTTCAATTTTACATTTTTCCAGAGATACCAGGCAGAATGCATTTAATTTAGGCCCAAACTTCTTCCTAAACTACATGTCCATCAACGCAAGCTTTCTTTTTAAGTGGCACTTCTCTCTAACACTCTTCAGCCCATCCAAACCCATGCCTTTCACTTGTACAGCAGTACCAAACCTATGGGTCAGTCAGCATATACATGGCCTCTAGTGGTCCTGCAGAGTTCAGAGTTCATTGCTGACTAGTTTAGCAGGTAAGCTGACTCTGTACCAACCACTTCCTACATGTGGTCACCATCAACAGTTAAAACAAAGCTCACTGACTTTGACATATTCTAACTATAAATGCTAGATTTCAAGGCTCCATATTTTAAAACATTAAAATTATATGTTGCTTTTGTTGTGTTTCTATTGGACAGCAGCTTTGTAAACCATATGAAATTGCTGATACTCAAAACAAAACAAAACATAAAAGTTTTTTGGTTTGTTTGTTTATTTAAGACAGGGCTTCATTATGTAGCCCTAGATGTCCTGGCATTCAGAGATTGGCATGCCTATGCCTCTGGGTTAAAGGGCATGTACCACCACACACAGCAAAGCACTAAGAATTTTTAACCTACTCAAATGACAATTTTACACAGCTAAGTCTAATGAGCACTAAAACTGGAAGTATGTATATGTGGAAGACCTTGTAAGTTTGAAAGGAATATAAATATAAGACGTTAAGGGCAAGAACTACAGGGTGGGCACCATGCACATGCCTTTCTCTCCTTTGGCAACAACTCTGGGAATACAAAAAAAATCCCCTTTCTCACAAGATAGTGACAGTAAGCTGCTTTGTCTCTGGTATAGCCCTCCGCTGACTTACACTTTGGCAAAAGATGCAGAAAGCCTCGTAGCATTGGAAGACTACGAAGGGACACATAACGCCATGAGAGACAAGCCAAGAGTGAAGGAGAGCACCATCACATCTCATGCTACCTCTGCGCTCTTTCCAGTTACTTCTTTCATAGGGAGCCTGCTTTTCCATAACACCACCTTAACAGTATAGACACAAGTCAATGACATACCATGTTAATAATGTTCTTTCTGAAAATAGAATCCCAGAAATCAAAACAGCAGCCTGTCCCCAAGGTACCTTCCCCTCAACATGAGCTTAAACAAGACAACTGCTCAAGCAGCCCGAATCAGCTGCAAAGACACAGTGGCCTTAGAAGATCTTCAGAAGAAACTGATGACTTAAATGGGTCAAATGCATATATATAGAGAGAAAACTATTAAACACAAAACAACAACAAAACAAACAAAAACCCAACATGTCATCATGATTTCACGTCAGGATAGCTCTGTAAAACTCAGCTTTGCAGGGATTGAGAAGTTGAAGGTCCACTTATACATGCCACTGGTTCCTCTTCTTTTTCCTCAGTCTGGACTGGGTCACAAACAGTGGGTGAAGAACAGCAGGCTTTCCTGCTTTGCATAGGGTTTTCACGACACAATGCCCACAAAGGAGCACTTCACTTACCAGTCACACACAAGGTAACACATCAAACAGCATCAATGAGCAAAGTAAGAACGAAGTGGTAAACATACTTTTCTAGAGTGGCAAGCAGGGGATCTGGTTCTGTACTGTTCTGAACTTGTAACATCTGGTCTCTGCTCAGGCGAACAATTTCACAAAGTGATTGTGAAGCATTTGAATGTCGCTAAAGGAAAAAGGTACAATTTTAGCTATAGAACTTGTTAGAAGTTAACTTTATAGTAAAAAGTGAAGGGAGGAATTGTTTGAGAGGTAACACAACTTAAAACTGTCTATAAGCTTCACTGAGCAAGTGAAGCTCTAAAGAAAACGACAGAAGCATTTGACAGCCAGGCTAATGAGCTTCTCTTCTATAAGTGCACAGTGTAGATCACCATGTAAAGGCATGTGAGCAAAGACCTGACATGGACAGACGACTTTGAGTAAATACTTGGGGGAAAAGGGGGGAGGGGTTAATCTCCCACCACTACCTTTACTAGCACAGACGGATATACATGCTATCTCAAAAATGAAATCAAACAAAAAGAAATTAATACAGCTCTGTGGAAAATAGAAGGCAGAGTGTCCATCTACCTTTCTGGGAAGCTGTAGCCTCAGCTTTCATGTCCTGTGAGAAACTATAACATTTCAGAACACCACATTCTGGAGAGATGATACATACTGGGAATCCACAATCACAGACTAGAACCAGTAACCTAATACAGAATCAGTAACCTAATACTTTTAAAAATGATTATTAACCTCTCTTTCTGTATGCATGTGAGGCATGTTTTTGAAACAAGGTCTCAAGATGTACTGTAGACTCGTCTCCAACTTGTGCCACTCTCCTGTTTTCATATTCTATCTGCTGGGGTTATTGGCAGGAGTCATGGTGGCAGTCACCCTTTGTCTTTCTCAAAAAACATGCTGTAGGCTGGAGATATTGCTCAACGGTTAAGAACACTGGCTGCTTTCCCAGAGGACCCCACTCTGATCTGCAGTGCCCACATGACAGCTCACAACCATCAGTCATCTAGGGCACTGGACACCCTCCTCAGGCCTCTGTGGGAACCAGGCATGCATGTAATGCAGATAGATACATGCAGGTAAAACATCCACACACATAAGAAATAAATCTAAAACCATTATTATTATTATTACCTTTTAAAATAAAATGTCAGGTTAAGCATATTAGAGGAGAAAACCAGAGAGCACTAACCAAGAATGGTTTCTTACAAAACTAAACACGGACTTAACAAATGAGCAGTACTGGGACTGTCTTCCCAGAGATATGAAACATGCAGGCAAATACGCAGAAAATTGAATTTATAAAATTTATAAAACTGAGCTTCTCCCTTTATAGTTTCTGATGAACTATAATAAACAAGTGGAAAGCCCTGTAAAAAACCATGTTCTGCCCAAGAACACAGTGAGGAACACGCCTATTTATAGAAAGCAATCCCTACAAAGGGACCAACTCTGCCTATGTCATCGCTCTCCAAAACCTGCACTAACTAACATGGGCACTAAGCTCCTTGAACTACTGAGCTCCTACCCAGAGGGGAAGAAATTAGTACCCAATAAGCACAAGGGTTCTTGTACCCAGTTCTCTCTTAGCACCTACCACATACAAGCCCTGGAATGCATGAATATCAGCTCTGGCGACAATAGCAGCTACCAGAAGGAACCATGTACTCCACAATCCCAAGAGAGGATGATGGAGAAGTGAAGAATATATCTTAGATAAACTCTAGGCATAAAAAAGGTTTTAAGATTAATTTTTACTTTATGTGTATGTATGTATGAATACACCATATATGTGCACGCTGCTTATAGAAACCAGAAGAGGGAGTCAGATCCCTTAAAACTGAGTTAGGGATGGTTAGAAGCTTTCAGGTAGGTGCTGGAAATTGAGGCCAGGTCTTCTGCAACAGCAACAAGTGCTCTTAGCCACTGTGCCATTGCTTAAGACACAAAAAAAATTTTTTTGAGAAGATTACCTAAAAGAAGTAGGTAAGTGAAACTCCAAAGAAAATCCACCCTTGAATAACAACTATCCTCCATCTAAAAACTTGCCTTCTTCTGTCCTGCTCATCCATACTGCTCACTAGCCAATCTAACCAACAATCTAGAAGCATAAGAGCTGGACCGAAGGCCTCACCCACATTCTGGATTACCCTAAAGCCAATTCCTACATGGACATGAGGTCGAACCATTCAGAGCTGTCATGCCTGTAGATAATGGTTGACTGTGGATAATCTCACACAGGTTGGCATGATTCTTGAGATGTGGTGCTAGAGACCTCATAGATCAGGGTTTAATGTCTATATGTCAACTCAAGCTTCAGAACCACTGCTACATCTGTGTCTGATCTCTAGCACTAGGGGATGAGGTGAACAGATGGAAGCAGGATACACTGTTACAATGTCTGTAGCTAGCCACCACACCTAGGCTGAACCAGTTTGAGGCCCAATGTCAGGACCAAGACAAGAAGTCACTGTTAGGTCCAGTAGTGACCCAGACCTTATTGTGATGCTTGCTAAGCTTTAGTTAGAACTTTCAAAATACAGATGTGGTTCCATCATCTAAGCTAAAACCAGGTATGAAATTAAAATTAAAAAAATTAAGTGCAGATGGAAATTTATCACAAAGCAGATTTAGCTTGATCCTAGCTCTGGAAAGATGGTACTCTCCTGCTCTTCACAACTCAAGAACAGCAGGTTATCACTGTTCTATACATGCCCTCTGATCTCCTTCACATATACACATGTCTGTTCTGTGGCCAATAAACAATTTTTACATGAAAGAAAAAAGTTGTGTAAGAGAACTTACATCTTCTTCCTGCGATGGATGAACTATTTCCACAAGCCTCTGGATAATTCTCTCCTCATTTAGCCACTGCAAAACACATTGTAGAAGTGATCATAGCAACGAGTGGCTCCTGCTCAAGCCCCAGTGAAGATTAACATACTGGAAATAGCCATCACACTTTAAGTAGAATTTACAGGTTTCTCTGGACTTTGAACACTACAGAAAATTAAAAAGTCCCCCAAGGAAAATGCAGTGAATATATCATATTAAGAGTGACCACAATCATCACTAACTTCCCCAAGTCCCAACAGCCACACACTCAGACTACACTCAATGGTGGTGTCTGCTTACAGGCCACTACTGGGAGCCTTGAGCAAGTATAAACAATCTCCAAGAGAGTGTCAGCTCTGAACTTCAGATTAATGAAGAACAACACTTAGTACCAAGCTTCTGGGTTAAGGGAATCCAGAATGAAAGGGGGGGCTTTTATGTTGGGAGGTGGTGGTGCACGCCTCTGATCCCAGCACTTGGGAGGCAAGAGCAGGACCTCTGAGTTTAGGGCCAGCCTGGTCTACAGACTAAGTTCCAGGACAGGCAGGAGTACACAGAGAAACCCTGTATTGAAAAATCAAAAAAGAAAAGGACTTGAAGGAAATACTAGGGTCAGGTTGAGGCACCCTAGAAGCAGAGTGATGGCCGCCTGCCTGCCTCAAAAGTAGAGCTGCTGAGACCATAATAATCTCTTTGTAACCGCTACATGAGATGCAGTGAATGAAAACACAGAAGGGATCAGAGTGGGGGAAAAATAATAAAGGACAAATCAGGAGGCTTAATATTAGCTCCAATATTAGTTCCCTAAGGTACCAAAATGCCATAAAATATAAGGCAGTTCAGCACTGAGAAAGGCCACTTAATCTTGAAAGGTTGAAGAGAATGGGGTAGAAAACAAGAAACCAAATACAGTTTGGTAAAGGCACAGAGACAAAACCCTGATGCTGTCTCTGGCTCCTTACAAGGAACATATTAAAGGTCAACAATGCAAACAAATACTAATGGGCTTTATTACATTTAACTGTTTTGTGTGTGAATGCGTGTGCCACAGCACATGTGTGGAGGACAGAGGACATCCTGTGGGAATGGGTTCTCTCATCATGTGGGTTCTGGAAATAGAACATAAAATATCAGGTTTGGCAGTAGGTGCCTTTACTCACTGAGCCATTTTAAAATCTATTTACAAATAACATTTAATACATTTAAGATTTTCATAAACCTAAGATCTAATTTCACAAATCTCCTAGAAATTCGTAGGCATCGGATGAAACTTCCTACAATATTACCTGGGGCCATACTGGTGGGCAATGTCTTAAGTATATGTTCCTGACCATGACAAGGCTAGGACATTTGGCAAATGTGACTAACCAGTTTTGAACCTCTATCCTCTGCAGAGCTATTCATAAGTACCTATGACCTTAAAGACTTTACAGAATTTCTCACTAGCCTGCTCTTCCAGTACTACCCATACAACTCTCCCCCAAAAGCATACCTCGTTGGAAATGGGTCCTAAAAATTCAACTAGAAGTTGAATAGAGGAATAGACCCATTATAGCAAACCACACAGAGGAACTTCATTCTGTACTAAACCACATATAAAGTGACCATCCTCCCTCTTGTTCTAACAGCCTTTCCCAGAATTTTGAAGCTCCCTTTGAAAAAAGAGCCAGGTCTATAGAGACACACAAAACACAAAATGAACAAGGTGCCTCTATCTGAAGCCTTGCCCTCTAAGTCCCAGGGTACCAGCTTGCAAGCACTCGGCTGGCTCCCTCAGACACTTGGGCAGACCTAGCCCAGACCTATCATATAAAGAATGCATGCCTGGCCATCTTAGCAGTGTGTGCCCCAGTGGATAACCCCAGATAAACTTTCTTTTCAAAGACCTGCTAGTCTTTCTTGATCCCTTAGGTCTTTAAAACTAGAATTTTCAACAAAACTCATATTCAATGAGATATAAGCTTGCTTTCTTTTGAGACAGGATGTCATCATGTGGCTCAAGCCAGCTAAAACTTAAAAATCCTCCTGCCTCAACCTACAGAGTGCTGGCATTATAGGCAAGTGCAACCACATGAGACTGGAATTGGTTAAGAAATGGTTCCAGAAGGCAAAGGGAGAGGAACACAGCCAAGGACCTTATTTTCAGATTATTTAAACCTCCCTTGAGTCCAGTTTCACCTAAGACATCTATTTATTCAAAATGCACATATCCTAAAATTATCACCTGTCTGAACTTAAAAGTGGCCCTTTCCATGTACCCTCTTTCCTCTTGTTTGACAGTCCCATGGGAAGCAGGTCTGCCACATTTTTAGAAAGCTTTGTCTTGCTTACATCAAGACCCAGCTTTTGGGTAAATCCTCAGCACTCTCACTGTCTACATAACTACACAACCAGCAAAGGGTAAATAACACAGCATCTGGTAGACCTAGGGATCTGAACCCTCATCCCATAAAATCTGAATCTCAGCTGGGTATGGTCACATACACGTTTAATTCCATCGCTTAGGAGGCAGAGAGGCAGATCTCCGAGTTTGAGACCAGCCTGGTCTACATAGTGAGTTCCAGCACAGCCAGGGTTATAGTGAGGCCAGTCTCAATAAAAATAAAAACCTGACTCTTTTCTGTGTTGGGACAACACCCTCCCTACCTCATCCCCAGGTCTCCTCATCCTGTAGGATTCCCGCAGCACACAGGAGCCCATGACAGGATTCCCGGCAGCTCAGAGCTCTACTCACATTCAGAACATCTTGCCTGGGCTGTGGAGGCTCAATGCATGTCAAGAGCCTGAGCAACAAATCCATGATAGCAGAGGTTCCTATGTGCTTTATAATAAGGTCCACAAAATCACGCTTCTTTTTCAAGAAATCCACAATCTAGAGGAAAACAAATAAAACTGAAAGATTCATAACTTGAGACATACAATCTAGAGTAACCAACATTCCTCAAATCCTGCCAGTTAACTTAAGAACAGATAGGCACTAAATTAGTTATGTAGATGCCAAATGGGCAGTCTGGCTAAAAGTTACAATATCCAAAAGCCTTAAATTAAAGTCATCCTTCAAATCAGGAAACAAATAAAGCCAATAGAACATTTGCCTTTTGTTTATTTTCATTGTTCAGTCTCCAAGAACAGGTATTAGCTCTTCCCTCCTCCCCTCACAACCCTACAAAGAGCTAAAGAATATACTACTTGGGGCTAGAGATGGCTCATCAATTTTCACAAGACCAGGTTCAATTCCCAGCACCCACATGGTGGCTCGCAACCACCTGTGACTCCAGTTTCCATGGGATTCAATGCCTCTGTGGGCACCAGGCATACATATGATATACATACAATGTAGGTAAAACACCCACACACATAAAATCAAAAAATTTAAAATATACTACTTTATAAAGCAATCCTATTAAGACTTAAAATTAAAGTGCAGAATATTCAAAATATTCTAACAAAGAAGATTCAAAGCAAAGATCGCTGTTTCTAAATAGCTAGCTAATTTGCCTGGTCCACAGGTGATTTAGGCTTCACTGCTGCATATGTGACTAACAAGAGGAGGTTGGGAAGAGGCAGCTGTGATGACAGGGAATGAAAACAACGCTCTGTGTTGCACAGTTTCCTATGTCTTCTTATCTGTACTTATGGGCCCACAGCATCTATCAAAACCGTACCACATGTCCTGGAAGGTGGAGATTCATTGCTCTAGATAAGAAATCCTCAGCATGGATATGCTTGAATCTCCTACAACTAAAAGGTGACTGTCTTGGAATCTAAACTAAGATCCGCATACTACAGGAGTCACAGGCCTTCCATTAATTTTCACAAAGAAGCATAACACCTAGAACTACAACCACAAATAACTTCAAAATGAGTCACTGCATTTTTTGTCTAGACAATGATGCCAAATAGATTCACATCTCCATGCCACTCACAGCCGAGTCTTTGAAAGGAAGGATGAGAGAGGAAAAAGACACATATGGCCAAATTACACACAATTCCAAGGCAGAAACACTGGTCCTGGAGCCTATGGGCACAAGCCTTAGCTGGTGCTATGAACAGTACAGCAAAGACCATAAGGCCTGCACTATGCGTTTCATTGTTGAAGGCTAAACCACTCAACACTGCCAAGACCTGGACACTCTGTTCTAGAAGCTAAATAGTATCTTTCTGGTTAAGCCATGTGAATCTGGACATTTGTCATCACCTGCAGTGCCTAAATCCTAACCAACACTATGAAGCAATAGGAAACACAATTCTTTAAACACAGCTACAAAAGCAATGGTGTTATACCCTTATTATCATCCAAGGAATCCTAGCTGATGTAACAAGGAGCAACCCAGTGGCAGAACTTTTCACTTGGAGTTCAAATGACATACATCATCACTGTCAGAAAGATAACAGAACTGACTCCGAGCCAGAGTGTCAATCTGCAGAACCTCAGAAAGTCTTTTACAAATCTTCAAGTTTTATCTTATATACATCAAAAGCCATACCTTGTCAGCCTGGGTCCCAACAGTAGATGTGAGGATAAAAATGGAATGAAGCATGCCTTAATAACAGAAGTAGCCATCTCTGAACTAACTGTGCCAGGGAATATGATGGTTTGCATTCTCCTACAATTGCCAGTGATACTTTGATTTCTATGTGGAGGGCAGAATGGAAGAATGGTACTGAGACCATGTCTTGGGAGTTGTGACCCAAGGCAAAGGATCCTCCTCAAACACATTTGGGAAAGTCATCCTATTCAAGTAAGAACCTTGGGGAAGGCTGATGCGGGGTGGGGGTGGGGGGTGGGGGCTCTCCTTTTCTGGGGGAAAAGGACAGGGAAGGAGGAGACTGGGAGGAGAGGGCACCTTGGGATGTAAAATAAAATTTAAAAAGTATAACATGCAAAAAGAAAGAACAACCTTATTTGAACAAAAAGAACACCATCCTTCTAAAATAAAACATAAAACCAACCTTAACAGAGCCCAGAACATAATGAGCCCAAAATAGTTTCAGTCTTTTCATGTGAGCTGATAGCAAGACAAGGTAACTGGAGGCTGCTGCCCACCATGCCCACACAGTCTGACTAGCTTGACCATGTTCGACTCTGCTTGCTGCAACTGATAATCTATCAGTGTACACTCAGCATCTGCTACTTCAGCTGTTTCTTGGAAGCGAGCTCTTGGCCTTTTCACAACATACATTGAAGCACTACTTCTCTAATTCCAGCAAGCATCAGTGTGAACTGAAAGATGTGCTAAAAGCCCTCATTGTCAAGAGTCATCTAATTCTGCATAACAAGGGTAGGAATAAAGAACATGCGATGCTTAAAAAAAAAAAAAAAAAGTTCTCAGGTGATACTGCTGTCTCTGGTCCAAAGGTCACACTTGGTGAGCCACTCCTTGAGAAATGGCATTTCCACATACATCTATCTGCATTAGGAGAGGAAAACAGAAGGGTCAAGGAGAGGTATCTCTAAGAACACTGAAGTATGTCCAATGAGAAATACTCCTTAATGTATAAACTAAGACTGCTTAGACTACTGAAAACTTAAGTAGTCTACGTTCTTTTGTAGAAACTGGACCTCAGACAAACTCAGATCACCACAGCAAAGTTCACGGCATCACCTTGGAGAGGTACAGCCCAGCTATTCACTTACCTTTGGAAACAGTATTTACCTGTTCTGGTTTTCTGCTGATAAGAATGCTTAGCACCTTGCTGAAGAAACTGGCGAGTAGTGGGTTCAGGGGGGCCTCGTTTAGGAGGAAGCTATACAATCTCATTAGCAAGGACTCATCTTCCCCTAGTCTATCATTCATCTGGGAGACATCAGAAGTGAGCAACTCACAAGATATATTTGGATACCTAGAAGAACAAGACATTAAATTATCATCTAATGGCAACAGTTACTACATTAAGCACAGCACACATGAGGAAGCTCCTAAAATCTTGTAAATCATCAAAACCATCTACAAGGAATTAAAAGCACCTTCAACCCATACCATCCAACCTGTAAGTTAAAACAACATTTCTATACTGTATAAAAAAATTGCCTTTAAACCAAGTTTTAGTAAGAATTAATTTCTGGGTCAGGCATGACGGTGCACGCCTATAATCCCAGCACTTGGGAGATAGAGGCAGATGGAGCTCTTGTGAATCTGAGGCCAGTCTGGTCCACAAGAGTCCAAGACAGCCAGGGCTTGAGAAACCCTGTCTCCACAAAACAACAACAACAACGACAAAAAGAATGTTTCAATTTCAACACAACCCAAATAGGACTCAAGAGACAAAGATGTCCCATTTTAACAATAGAACTTCTCAGTGAGGGCAAAGCGTCCTGACAGTCCATGTAGACAGAGAAGCAGCAAACTCTTAGGGGTTAGGGGAGGCTTGTTTCCAGGAAACCGTACTACACACAGCTGTGGTGATGACTTGAGCCTGCTGCAGATACATAGGCAGGCCACTGCTTAGTTTACTTGGGTTACAAGTGGCATGATAAAATTCTGATAAGCTATCAAATGTTCAGTCTCCATCCCATCTAAGGAAAACACCTATCACTATATACTGAAGGTGCAAACAGGAACCAGTCTGAGGTTCCTGGAAATGAGAGAAGAGTGCTACTCAAATCTATGCTTTCCACAAGAGCCTTCCAGGGTCTTGTGAGGCTAGGGACAGTCAAGAAACCAGCTTGCTCTCATTCTTCACCATGAATTCACTCAGTAGGCCACAGGCCCACAAGAGAACAGCTGGCATCTGGTCTGCATATAACTCCTCACAGCTTTTTAAAAAACCTGCAACCTCAACCATGTTTGTCTCTGACCACCAGACCACTCACTCTGAAAATCAGGCAGGAGATGTATGTTCCCCAGGCTCTCTTAACTGCTAGCTACCTCGTCCTGTTCCAATGGTCACAGGAGACTAAAAGAGACTCATCAGGCAACGCATCTGACCACAGTTCCCTTACCTGCTCTAACATATTTTTCCATCAACTAGTCGTGAGCAACAACCCCAGCTAGTCACAGGAATGCAAGCTCAAAGGTTGGCCAGGTCAAGGAGAAGACAAAACAATCACAGTGGCTATATGCTAGATGATAGAGAGAAGACTGTGGGCTGGAGTGTGTAACACTTGTGAAGGTATCCAAGGCAAGCAGGTAGCCACTGCATGTGAAAGGGTCTGAGGTGAAACTGAATGAACAGCATGAGACTGTCTCCAAAAGAACCGATGCAGGAGACAGACAGAGAAGAAAGCAGAACTACAGGTATGTAGGCATGTAGACTGTAATACCTAACAGCTGTCTTTCGGGAGTTTCTGCTCCATTAGTCTCCCCCACACTGTAAACAGGCATTCATCAATGTCACAGCAGACTTTTCTACTGTAACCTCTGACAGGAGCACACAGTGGTTCCATCTGCAGCCATGGAATTCATACTAGGATCATACCCATCCACTTTCCGGGGTACATTGTCTCATTCCCAGAGTTTGCATGGCTGGCATCAAAAAGGTATTTAATGAGTGACAGCAACTTGCATTACTCCCTATTTTCTAGGACAGTGGGTCTCAACCCTCTTAATAACAGGACTCTTCAATAGAGTTCCTGATGTTGTAGTGACCCCAACCGTAAAATTATTTTTGTTGCTACTTCATAAAGGTCATTTTGCTACTGTTATGAATCCTGATGTAAAAATCTGTGTATTCCAACAATTTAAGAGACTTGAAAGGGTCATTTGCACCCCCAAAAGGGTCCTGACTCATAAGCTGAGAACCACTGTTCTCGGATAAACTACAGAAACTTTGTCGAAACCTCCTACAGGGCATTACTAGACAGCCCCACTCCTTTGACTAACATGGCTCCCTCTTTACTTCATCATTGCTCACAGTGTACACACAGACCACCATTTCTTCTATTTAGGAAAACAAATAAAACACCTACACCTCTCCTGACTCAATATCTGCCTTTGGCTACCATGTACTCTCTCACCTCTCGTTGCTGAAAAAAAAAAATAACTTGAAGGAGATCTCTTGGCTTGTCTTTCTTTCACTCTTCTTCAGGTACATTTCAGCCAGGCTCTCAGGACCTGAATCAATGGGGCTGAAATTGCCATATTCTCGCAGCAACAGTCTCTGATCATGAGCTCTTAAAGCCTATCTTTAGTTTCTGGTTGGCAGCCCCTATGCTTCTTGCCCTGTGTGTAACTTCTGAGTTACACTTCTGAGTCCCTATGTGTGACCCTGATTCAGCCTTCCATCAGCTCCATAGGTGACCTCAGCTAAACTCATGACATCATATGGTACCCATTCATCTGCTGTGATTCCCTGTCTCTACTCCATGTCAACCAGGCATCTCAAAGTTGACAAGGCTGAAGCCAAATGCTTAACCCTTCTCTTGACATGTATCCTCAATCTTCATCCACCTAGGGTAAAACTCCAATAGTTCTTCCTTTCCAAACCTCTCACCCTCACACCAAGGAAGCTCCTGCAGTTCCAACTTCATTTTATATGTTGAGATTCTAACCCTTGTTCCCCAAAAAGGCTACTGAGACCTTTCTATGCCGATTGCTACCAACTTCTTAGCTGACCTTCCCTTTCTACTCCAGTCCCCCAGTGCCTACAGCGTGAGGGATGCTGACTTCAACAATGTTGGATATGAAGAAATAAGTGTAACCCAATATTAAAACGACCACGAAGTGCTCAGTGTTCCCAGAGGTATGTAAAATAGTGTTACAAGTGGCAACAATAAAGGACTCATTTACTGTGAGCCACTGAATAAAGGACTCATTTGGTGTTTGTAAGCAGATTCAATTAAACAAGTCATGAGTAGGTAAACCCGATCTACTTTATTCACTATGTCATTCACTGCTTGAATATAGCATCATTGCTATATTCAAGACCCATGTGACCCACGCCTAAAGCTCAGGCAATGGAGGGTTGATCTTACTATGTGAGCAATGTTTTTATAACCCAAGCTCTGACTGACATCTAGGCAATCTTGGCCAGTCATAGATTTCTAGTTTCCTGGAAAGTGAGGAAGACACTTACTTGAATGTCTTACTAGTATGAGTTTGCTTGTCACTTATAAAGGATGTTGTACTTCTGAATAAGATTCAGAACACTTGGCCTGGAGAGATGGCCAAGAGGTTAGGAGCACTGGCTACTCTTCCAAAGGTCTGAATTCAATTCCCCAGCAACCACACGATGGCTCACAACCACCTATAATGAGATTTGGGGGCCTCTTCTGGCATGCAGGTATACACGCAGCTAGAACACTATATATACAATAAGTGAATAATCTTTTAAAAAAAAATTCAGAACACTTTAGATGCCCGTGATTCACTAGAGTTGGCTCTAGAATGGACTGTGTGCCCCTAAAGCATGTAGCTCTTGACCTCTTAAAGAATCTGCCAAAGGCTGCAGTGGCTCTAGGGAATTCTTAAGACAACAAGAAGAATCTTTACCCCACCCTAAGGCAAAGATGCCACTTTCTTACTTGTATCGGATCTTCTCATCCATGTCTTGAGGTGGCTCTTCTATAATGAATGAGACTAAGTCGTCGAGACATTCTGCTTTTAACAGAAACTCTATGAGCTTGCGGTTCTGTGCTTTACACTCTTGTAAGACGTCCTCCTCATCCATCAGCTCCTTCAGGGTTACATCTTCTCTCTCTAGAAGCGTGTCTATGTGGGATGATGAGTGAAGATCAAATTTCCAAAACATGCTGTTTTAAACAAAACGCAGAGAGTAGTTCAGAAAATTTCAGCTTTACTTACTAATTTTCCACAAACCAAATTTCAGTTCAGTTTTAGTTTACAATACTAACTTGGCACTAACATAAAATTAAAGCAGTTTCACATCGAACCTACCAAATGATTTATTAATGAGTAAAACTGGCAGGATTTTTTTTCTTCTCAGAAAAAAAAATTAAAGAATTTTTTTTCAGCTTTCTGTTTAGACCTTTTACAGTCTTTCTAAAAAAATTTACTTATTTTTATTTTATATGTGCATGAAATGGTTGTGGAAGCCAGAAGAGGGGGGTGGGTACTGGGAATTGAAATTAGGTGCAAGTGCTCATAACCTGTAAGCTATCTTTCCATCCCAGAATATATTTTTAATTGGCTAAAATGTTGAAAACACTGAACACAAAAGCTTGGAATGATTTTAACCTGCAAAAGCAATTCATACATGCCAGGTTGGCACATACTCATAATTCTAGAAATTGTCAGAATGAGGCAGGAGCAAGTTCTCTGCCAGCCTGAACCACACAGCAAGAACCTCTCAGAAAAAAAAACATAACAGGAAAAGTAATTCATTCATACTTTTAAGAATTTAATGCTGGCTGGGCATGATGGCCTGCACCTTGATCCCATTATTCCAGAGGTAGAGGCAAGAGGATTTAAGTCCAACATGGTCTATATCGTGATCACCAGGATTACATAGAGAGGGCTCTGTCTCAAAAACCAAACCAAACAAAAATGCTGAGGGATGGCAAGGTGGCTGAGGAGATGAAGATGTTTGCTGACAGGCAAGACTCCAGGGTGGAAAGAACCAGCTTTTTCCATGCTGTCTTCTGACCTCAATAAGCCCGTTAATTTAAAAACTTCTTTTTAGCAAAAAAATTTCATACCCCAAATTCTAGCAGTCGGCAGGCTGAACTAAGAAAATTAATGCATGTTCAACTCCAGCCTTGGCTAACACAGCAAAACTGTCTCAAGAAACAAAACAAAAACAAAAACAAACCGAAAAGGGGGAAGAGGAGAGGGGAAAGAAAAAGGCAGAAAGCAACTCTTTTTTGAAGGGTGAAGAATACATTCTTCACAGAATTGACACCTTCAGCAACAAATGACAATTAATGAGGTCTACCCAGAACTTTCCTAATTATAGAGGGAGTGAAGACCCACTGCAAAGCTACAGATAAATTCCTTAACAGCTAAAAGTCTGAGGTCATAAATTCAAGAAAAGAACTCAACTTTAGGACTTAATTATTTAAAAATTAGACAGTCGGGTGTGATGGCACACACCTGTAACCCCAGCACTTGGGGAGGCAGAGGCAGGTGGATCTCTGTGAGTTCAAGTACAGCCTGGTCTACAAATTCCAGGACAGCCAAGGCTACACAGAGAAACCCTGTCTAGAGAAACAAGAGACAGTCAACCTTCAACAACACTTCATGTATAGTCTTTCCTCAACTTGGTCTCCATGACCACAACCATGAAATGCTTGTTCTCCATGTCAAAGAGCCAAAAAAAAAAACAAAAAAACAAACAAAAAAAAAAACAAAAAAAAACCCCCACTCATTTGTTGTAGATATAAACATATTTTTGTTTTGGTCCCAGGTGTGGGATGTGGAGCTGATTCAGATAGTCCAAGCAGCAGACTATTTGCCTCATGCCGGCTCTGAGAGGAGCTCTACACCAGCTGCAGATGGTTTAAATCTGAGGACTCTGGAGAGAGAACAAATACCAAAGCCCAGAGAGTGTGGAGTCCTGAGAAAGAACAAGCTGCTTTGCTTCCCCCTTGCTGCTCCTGGTTGCTGTTGTAAGACAAGAAGTTGGAGATCTCCAGAAACAAGGACTGGAGTAGCTCCAAGGAACCGGGAGACCCTAACCAGCAGGAAGCAGCTAAGGGAACTGTGCCCCCTCCCACGAACCCTTTCTCTCTCCTACCTGGTGTTGAGGTATTGGAAGGGATTGAGGTGAAGTAGGGAGAAAAAGAGTTTTTAAAATGTAAATAAAAGTTTTTTTTTTAAAGTATGCCAACACTCATTAGTACATGGACTGTGAAAGAGGTCTCAAAGGCCACTTGTAACCAGTAGGTTATAACAAAATGCAGTCAACCAGCACAAGCCTCCACAGAAACAACTACTCGAGGTCTGCTACCCACAGAAGGACTCAAAGAGACTTCCTTGAGAGTGTGGTGAGGCACAAAGTTGCCATGTGCCCAAACAAAAGCTCTCCATCGCTATAGCTTCACCATTCACTCAGTCGAGTACATCCTGTTGGACTATCATCAGAAAAGCTTACCACTATCTACATGCTCTTATAAACAAAGGAAACGAAAGTCCTATCTTTATAGAGAAGATCTACTTTTATACTTATGTGTCTTGTTAAATTCACCCATACGCAATGCTCTCAAGAACACTTACCTCAAAATCATTTCTTTAAAAGTAGAAAACTTAGCAATACATGGTGGTGTAGTCCCTTTAGCCCAGCACTCAGGAGGCAGAGACAAGCGGATCTCAGTCTGAGGCCAGCTTGTCTACAAGTGAATTCCAGGACAGCCAAGTTTATACGAAGAAACACTATCTCAAAAAAACCAAAACAAATAAGTAAAATGAGAAATTATAGGGGCAACTTTACTCACACTCTTAGTCAAAGTGACTGACCCAAGAATGAGAGCTGAAAAACAAGCTGCACATAGGCTGTTCAGAGGAGTGTCCACTTCACATGACAGGTGCTCACCTAACTATCCAGCAAGCAACCTCCTTAAGAAAGTTCAAGAAGCCTTACAGAACAAGTTTCAGAAAGCAATGCTGTCAAGTATCAAGTCACCTCCACTTACAACACCTTTACATGCTCAAGGACAGATTCACACACCTCACTTGAGAGGGATACCTGGCGGGGGGGGGGGGGCAGAGGACACATCTCCACTGGAAGAAACAAGGCAGAGGCCTCCAGTGAAGCACGGACGTTCCTATGTACACAACATGGCAACAAGCTAGTGAAATGCAGCTTCCAATACAGATGCAACAGGCTCACAAGCGGGTGACCTTCCTCAGCTATAACGGGAGACAGAGACCTAAAGAAGGGCGCTGGCAGGCAGCAGAGGGTATTTAAGCAGCTGTGTAATTTAAACACAATGCTGAGTTAGTTCTGCTTAGGAAGTCAAGGCAAAGATGGCAACAACCAACAGAAACCAGTCCAGAATAGTCAGCAGAGGGAAACCTTAAGACATACAACACTACTTTGATTTTCAGGTTTAGAGGAAATGACCAAAACCAAAACAAAACCAATGTCATTTTATGCTAATCAGCTGACAAGCACAAACATTACCAGACGATAATGTCAAAAGGGGAAGAAAGGCATGCAGGCTGGAGAGGTGGCTCAGTGGTTAAAAGCACTGGCCGCTCTTCCACAGGACCTGGGTTCATTTCCCAGCACACACATGGCACCTCACAACTGCCTGTCATTCCAGTTTTAGGGATCCAACACTCACATGGAGACATACATGCAGGCCAAACACCAATCAATGCACAGAAAACAAAGAGGGGAAAGGGAGCAAGGGGAGTTTTTATATTCGCAGAGAGAAAGGGGAGAGGCTAGCCCTTGTTTAGGGGCATGAAGTCACATTCTCATATCATCTACAATCGTCTACTCATTTATTTGTAAATGCCTTAAAATTGTATTAAAGTGTATTTTTACAGTCTCACTACTCCAGAGTTATGGGACAAAAGACCCTTTCGGAAGAAGAAAACTCAGAGCAAACAACTGCTACAGATGCCTGCAAACTGCAGTCAGAGCTCTAAATTATGAATCAGGTGGACTTACCCACTGCCCAAAACATACATATTCTTATGTAGGAAATGCATCAAATACAGGATTTATGAAAAGACCAGTCAGTCACAATGAAACAAGAACAGGGTACACTGGCAAACACATCCAACTCAACCCACAACCTGCCAATTAAGAACAGCTTTGACATTTTTTAACATTTTTTAACAGGGCTAAGTTTGAGGAAAGTTTCCTCCTGACGGTTGTAGTCTGTTATCTCCAGAATCCATGCAGGCAGCTATCTACTTCCAAGGCCCAATCTGCCTTGCTGCAGCTGTGCAGCTATCTACCCTCCTGGGTACCACCCAGGCATGGGGTGGCATCCAGCTGCATACCCAGGTAGGTACTGGGTAGACGAGAAACTCTGCTATGCTGTGCCATTAATCAGAAAACCTATCCCAATCCCCACTTACAGTTGGTTGCTAATGACCAGAATGGCCCTAAATGTTGACGGAAGTAAAAACGAAGAGGTTCTGATTCTCAAACTGACACACAGAAGGAAGCTACCTAGAGGCTTAATCCTTGCCCAGGCTTTTATAATCCACTAGAAATAATACACCTGGTGATAGTCAGTGTCCATCAGGGTGATATGTATAGCAGAATGACCTTCCTACTGGTCCAGACTTTCTAATCCCCTAGATCAAAACTGTATTTTGAAGTAGTTATCTGAAATACAAGCTATTTTAAGCATAAAATTTAACACTGAGAAAAGGAAATATTTTTAGTATTTATTTTACTTAGTATTTATTATATATATTATTAGTATTCATTTCACCACACCTGGTAGTACAGAACCTGGAAATACGTACTTCCACAGTGAATGTCTTTATATTGCACATGTTCCTAACTAAATACCAAAATGTGGCCTTGCAGTCCAGCAGCAAGCTGACACAACCAGCACTAGTAAACTAGTTGACTCTAGGATGATGCCCTTTGAAGTAAAATGAAGCTAGATACAAAATAACAGTTACAAAGTTCAACTGCCCCCCCCCCAAATACAGTTGTGTTTGGTTTTAACGTAACTATTCTAGCTTGCTGTGGTGGTAAACACCTTTCGTCCCAGCATCTGGGAGACATAGATGGGCAGAGCTCTTTGCGACCAGCCTCATTTACAGAGCAAATTCCCAGCTAGTCTGTCAGGGAACCTGCCTCCAAAAAATAAAACACTTGGAAAATAATAAAATGTAACTATTCCATCCAAGCATGGATGGACTATATAGCTGAGACTATATAATCACAGCACTTAGAAAGCTGAGGCCAAATGACTCTAAGCTTGAGGCTAGCCTGGGCTACATAGCAGGAGATCCTGTCTTAAAAACTGACAAGCTAAGACTTGCAATAACACTAGAGTCAGAATTAACAATAAAAACAAACCAAAATGTATGGGATGAAGGAAAGAATAAAACTGAGACAGGGTCTCATATAGCCCAGAGATGCCTCAAACTCACTATGTAGCTGAAGCTGGCCTTCAACTGATCCTCATGCCTCTGCCTTTAAAGTGCTTGGGTTACAGGTATGCACCATCATGCCTGGACCTAACAGTGTTTGCAGTATACATAAACATATTTAAAATCCACACTTTAGCTGAGTGACACTTAACTTCAGGAACTCAATCTCCACCTAGGAAACTGGCCAGCAAGGTAAGGGGTTTGGCGAGAGACCAGAGTAGCTCCTTTTACCAAGATCCTAGGCTTCTTTTACAAACTGGATTAAGAATTTGAAAGTGCCCCCTCCCCCGAACTAGATATTTTAAGCAAGCAGGTCATCAGGGAGTCACCTGACCCTACAGAAGATGATCTTTGCTGGTGTTCATCATCCCATAGTAAAAACTGCCATCTACAGACATTTAAAAAAAAAAAAAGGGAAAGACCGAAGGACCCATCTCTGGAATAAAACTATTCATCTCAGATCAAGGTTTTAATTACACTAGTTACACATTACCAAGGTTGGCTCTAGAAGACAATCTAGCATACGAGCCCTTCATTTCTAAGTGTGTTAGCACTGACAGCGTCTCAGAGATGTGGAAAACCATCTGCAAGAGGTGTGAGAACAACAGACTGTCAAGATCCTGCTCACAGAACACCAGCACATCCAAAGAATTTAGACATGGCTGGCTGACAATCACTTGCTTCCATTGAGTAACAACACTACCCCATATGAGGGCTGGTTTTATGTCAACTTGATATATAAACCAGGGTTATCTGAAAGGGAAGAACCTCCGTAGTGAGATCTTGCTGAGAGGCATTTTCTTAATTAGTGGTTAGTGGGGGAGGGCCCAACCCAACCCATCATGGGTGGTTCCATCCCTGGGCTGGAGGTTCTAGGTTCTATAAGAAAGCAGGCCAGTAAGCAGCACATACCACCACCATACCCTCCACACCTCTGCATGAGTTTTGACTTGTTTGAGTTCCTGTCCTGACTCCCTTTGATGATAAAGAGCAGTATGGACTGTAAGCCAAATAAACCCTTTCCTGCCCAACTTGCTTTTTCAGTCATGGTGTTTCATGACTATTACAGCAATAGTAACCCTTGGCACCTCTTCAGTGCCAGTAAGTACCCACAGAGACCTGGGTGCTATCGCCACCTGCAGGGCTGCTAGGGCTTGTGGTCCTGAGACCTCAGCAGTACACCACATTAGCTGATTGTGGGGACTGAGCAGCTGCAGCCTACTGCAAAGAAGCTACTGTTCAGTCAACATGCCAACAATGCCACTTGGGAGCTTAGAACAGTGCTCTCCAAGCTGTCATGGGCAAGGAGTCACCTAGGGCTCTTGTTAAGATGCAATCTGATGCCTGATTCAGGAAGAAAACAACAACAAAAAAAAAAAACAGCTCCGGCCGGAGACTCTGCATCATCTACCTGATACCTTGAGTGTAGGATATTGCTGATCAACCATTATTCACAGAGACAACTAAGAATCAATTTAGTCTACATTTTCAAAAACTGCAGTAAACACATTTGAATACATAGCCATGAAAAGTATACTGATGCAAATATAGGACTATGTATGCTTTCAGTCCCAACAGGTCACAGGAGCAACACACCATACAACTCTCCAAAAAGCCCAAAGGAACAATGACACCAAACCCTAAAAGGCATAATACCAGAAGCTACTAGTTTCTCTGAAAAAAGAAACTGCTGATGGTTGCCCTAGAATGAACTGTGCACTGCAGGAATAACAAGCACCGTAACAACATCAACTTTACAACCACATAATCATCTGAAGAGCTCGCTTTAACTGAGTGTTCCTCTCTGCAGGAGGAAGGGGCATTATGCCAAGCTCCCAGTCCATAACCTGGCCTGTGTGACAGCTACGCCCAAGACTGGCTGGACACAGGGCAAAAATGCTCAGTCTCCCAAAACAACTCAAGATGGTGACAATTTCAAGAAGCCAACGGTGAAGCACTAAAGGAAGCTCTGAGCACAGGGTTCTGTGAGACTGCACAGTAACATGTCAGTACAACCAAATCTGTCTACATCATTTCAGAACTAGCTCCACTGTGGTCCTTATAATTCCAAGTCAAGCAAATCAGAGCAAATCTACCAGGCTTGCAGTAAACATTACTAGGACAACTCCCACTTCAGTGTTTGCAGTTACCTAAACATGGAGCACAACAAACAATACAGATAGGAGCAGCTGCTTCTGCCCAAGTAACACATGGGAAAAGACTCAGTAAACAAAATGTGTCCAAAACTTTTAGAGTGTTATGAAGGAAATGTTTAAAAAATTGTACACACGCTTACATGGGCACACACACTGCCCCAATTCAAACTCATCCCTACACATCATAGGTCTCCTTTCACCTCTAGCGTCCAATGACAGCTGCCTAATACAAATACCATGGGAGCCACATCTAAAGTCTTTAGTAGCCACATCAGAAAGGTAAGAGAGGGCTAAGGGGGCAGTTCAGTCAATAAAGTTTGCTTACTTTACAAGCATGAAGATCAGAGTTGGATCCACAGAACCCAAGTAAAAGATCTCATTGGTACATGTTTATAAACCCACCATTCAGAAGCCAGGAAAGGTGAATCCATGGGGCTTGCCAGCCAGCCAACATAGCCTAGTCACCAAGCATCAGAGCAGCAAGAAACTCTGTCTCCAAACAAGGTAGCTCCTGGGGAATGGCACCCAAGGTTGTCCTTGGACAACTACACATATGCACACACAAAAGTGTAAGTGAAAAGCCTGTGGAAATCCAAAGTATGCTTTATACCTATGGCACAAAGAATAAGAAATGACAGACAACAAGTGAATGAAAAGACTGAAAACAGAACATTTGGGAAGTCCAATATCCAAATAAAACAAGTATAGCATGTACATACCATTTTCATTGGGAGTGGGGGGGAGGGGGGAGGGTAAGAGGATGGGAACTGAACCTAGGGTCTCTGGCATGGTAGGCAAGCACTGTATCTCTGAGCTCTATTTATATTCCAAGCCCTACTTCTAAAAAATTTATCTTCCTTTACGTGTATATCAGCTTATGTATGTGCATTCTGTGCCTAAAGTCCCGTGGAGGCCAGAAAAAGGTGCTGGATCCCCTTGGAGCTAGAGGTAAAGGAGGCAGGAAATGGCCCAATATAGAACTTGTAAAGTGAACCTAGGTCATCTGCAAATGCAGCGAGGGTTCCCTGTTTTATTTTACAAAACAGGGCTTCGCTGTGTAGCATTGGCTGTCCTGAACTGTCTTTGTAGATCAGGCTAGCCTCATGAACCCACAGAAACCCACCTGCCTCTGCTGGGAAAAAAGGCGTGAGCCACCACCTCCAGGCTGCAGCAAGGGTTAACTGATGGGCTATCTCCCCAGCCCCCAGTTTTTCTCCTACATTTCCTAAACTCACCATGTAGGCAAGGTTGGACTAAAACCTGAAATCCACAGTGTTTGCTGAGAGGTATGCACTATTACACCAATGATAAACACAAAAAAGTAAAATAGTATTTCCTAAAATTAATCAGAGAGCTCTTTTTAAGACCTGCACAGGCCAACTCAAATATTGGTGAAACAAAATCTCTTGGCTATTCATGAAATTCATGGCTGCGAAGACAGTCTTGAGATTTGTCCAATGGAGAGAAACCCAAGGAAGAAGAAAAAGAAAGTAAAATGACAGCCTCCTCTAGTAGTTGTAGAGAACACCTAGAAACAAAAGTTCTGCAGACTCCCACACTTTCTCAAGTGGTTTCAAAGTGTGCTTCAAAAAACAAGGCAAATACATAGGAATCCAGAAGCCACGATGCCTCACAAGAGAGGAGATACAATAGCAATTTCAATTGCTCTTGAAAAGGTCAAGAGCAACACATCCAGAGGATAGCAAGAGGTGTGGGATTCTAGACAAGAGAGATGTATCTCAATGAGAAGACAGACAGGCTAATGAATCTGACTATACAGAAAAATTCTTCAAGTAAGTCACAGCTTTACGGAATACTTACCTACCCTTAATACTGATTTCAGTTAAGAGGTGTGTTTTAACTGTTAGAAAATGAAGGGAGGAGGTATGCATGTGCCAGATCCAACCTCCTCTTCATAGCCAAAATGGAATAGAGGAGAACTATACACAGAGGCCCTTAAGATACTGGAGGTGAACAAAGCTGACTAAGCAGGCCCAAGTCTGTGGGGAATAAGAAGAGTGAAAGGAGGACTGTTACTGTTTTTGTCACAAACCCGACACTCTTTGAGGTTTTAGCCTAAGAATAGTCTTCGTGAAACAGCCATACACAGAATATTTTTTGAATCAGCTGAGAAAAGACAACCTAAAACAGAATCCGCTTTGACATGCTGTAACTCAACATGGTACAGTTATACCTATAGCTTAAAAAAAAAAAATGACAAAATGATACATGAGACCTAGAAGAGGTTTGGTTGGATAAATTTATCAAACGTTTAAAAATGCAAGTTAAATGAAACTATGGCCATTCTCATCTGTTCATAAGCAGGCACTGGGCAATGTCTGAGTGCTCACACCACTACACCAGGTGTGTCCACAGTGAGGACCATGCTTATGTCATTAGTTCTAGACTCACCAGTGGTAAGCTTTTGTTTTGGTGGGTTTTTGTCTGTTTGTTTTGAGACAGGATTTCTCTGTATAGACCCTGGCTGTCCTAGAACTGGATCTGGCTGACCTTGAATTCAGAGGCTGGCCTTAAACTCACAGAGATCCACCTGCCTCTGTCTTCCAAGCACTGGGATTAAAGGTGTGTGCTACCATGCCCAGCTCAGCAGTAAAGTTTTATTTTGACTTTTACAGCACAGGCCCAAGGCTGAATTTTCTCTGAACAAGAATAGTCCCTGGGCAGTTACTAAACAGTAAGTGGCTTTGGGGCTTATGACAGCTGGAGGAAGTTGCCACACAAAAGTCACAGGACAGTGACATATAGACACAGTTGGACAAAATGGTAGAGTGATATATGGCAGAGGAATATACATGTGGAAATGTAGGGGTCATCTCTTTCTTGGGGGAGCTTGGCAGGCCACAGACAAAGCAACATTCTGGATGCCTGATACATCATCAAGCAGCTGATGATCACAATCAAAGTCGTCACAGCTGCACAGCTATAGAGATGAATGGGCTGATTAGTAACAAGAGTCAGAAAGCTACGAGAGACAATGCCAGTCAAAAGATATAAAGGAAAGCCATCAAGGAGGGTCTCATATAGGAGCCAGGAGGAATTCTGAAATGTAGATGAGCAGGCCAGTCTCATTGAGACACAATGGCCCATTGAGCCACAGTTAAATATGAAAAGTCAATCTCTGACCTTCAATCAAAATTCCCGTAAAGATTTATAGCAATTACAACTCAAAAACCTAACCAAGTGGCTGGTTAGGAGCCACTGGTACAAAATGAACACCTCACACAGTCAGACAGCCTGAGTCTAAGATCTCTGGTTCTGCTCTTCCTTTCAACACTACAGCTTACAAGGCCTGGCTACTCCTTGGTGACCAGCTCAGTACCCACTGGAAACAGGAATCCATTGAGTTCTGCAGATTCCTAGATAAACCAAAGTCAGCTATGTTGGCTGCTGTTTAACTTCCTAAAAACACCACAGTACCATTCTGTCTCCAGTGCAGGTAGACTGTCCAGACCTGCTTCCCTGGCTCTAGCATCAAGAAAACATATAACTGCTTTTCCACGTCCAAGAATTCCAGGAAGGAAACACCTGATGATCTTAGCAGTCTTACCTTTCAAACCAAGGTTTAAAACTAAAAGAAATGTTTTCCTCTTTGTGGCTCCTGGCCCATTACAGGTTATCCTGGTGACAGCTATCCTCCAGATTACTGCATTAGCAGATCAGCAGGAGTAAGAGAGGATATTGTATAAAACAGAAGTGTTCCTGTAAAAACAAAAATCAACAGATAATCACATGTGTTATGCTTTGGTCTAATGACAGCTGTCATTAAAAAACAACACAAAACAAAACAAAAAACTACTGGCTCAGGGTCTTGAGTCCCACATAACCACACCTCAGAGAAGTAAAAAGCTCAAGTTGAGGCTTCTCTATGTGAACACAGAAAAAAACAATCTTATACTCCAGTTTTTATTCCACACTAAAGAATAACCTGGAGATAAACACAGGTACCATAGCAGCACTATGAGGGAAGAACCATATCCTTACTATCTATGAAATGGCTCTCATCAATATAAGGCTGACTACAAAACCACTATACTTTAGAATATAAAGCAAAAGGCTGGAAAGCTGGCTCAGCAATTAAGAGCTGAGCTGCTCTTGAAGAGGACCCAGGTTGATCCCCAATATCCACATGGTGACACACAACCATTCATAACTCCAGTTCTATGGGATTTGATGACCTCTTCTGGCCTTTGCAGATACCACACACACATGCAGCACAGACATACTGGTAAAATAATCTTACACATAAAATTTTGTGTGTGCACATGTGTACAGACACAGGACCTGTCATTACTAAAGGTTAAGTCCAGTTAAAGCTGTCATTCTGTTAAGGTTCCAGAGCACCCTTTGCCAGACATAGCCTACCCTTTTAATCAGGTGTATCTTTGTGAGTTCATGCCAGCCAATGGTCTACATGGTATGCTCCAGGACAGCCAAGAATAGAGAAAGACCATATCTCAAAAAAAAAAAAAAAAAAAAAAACCCACAAACCTAGGACACTCTCCAAAACGAATGCATGTATGCGTGTCTGTGTATACACACACACACACACACACAAAACAAATTGGCATTGTATTTGTGTAGTTCCAGGTCCCTCACGCTAATCTGCAATCAATTCTAATACCACCAATAACCACCTAGTCTTCCCACTTGCGGGCAAAATACAAGGTTCACTCTCACAGGCTCCCAGAGTACCATCTATACAATGCCTGCAGTCCTATTCAAATGCTAAAAAGCAAACACTGTTGTCAGTTGGGTCCACAAACTAAGGATGCTGGAGCATCATCTCCCTTTAGAGAAAAAGCCTTTGTTTAAGGGCTTATGTTTTTTCTCTTGGACTTCGTCTTTGTTTGATTTCCTGTTGCTGTGATGAAAAAAAAAAATCACCCTGAACAAAAGCAACTCAAGGGAGAAGGGGCTTACTTCAGCACACAGTACAAGGGTACAATCCAAGATGGAGAGGAACTCAGCAAAAGATGGGCTTAATGCAGCTGGGATCCACAATGAAGAAAGAGTGATGGATGCTGCTGCTGCGCTCCCTCAGCCCACTTTCTTACACAGTCAGCACCAGGGAGTGGTGCTGCCCATAGTGGGCAGGCTTTTCTTCTACGTAAAATTATCCCCACCGGTATGGCCAGAGGCCTGTTTCCCAAGTGACTCTAGACTCTAGATTCTAGATTCTAGACCACCACAGACTGCTAAGGGAAACTCTGAATGTGTGTTTAATAACCCCAAAAAAAGTATATTTAAACTGTTATGGTAATAATATACTTAAATTCTAAATCTCACTCCCACCTTCCATATTAGCAAATAACCATAGCAAAAAACAAAAACCCAAATAGCTATTCTGACAGCCCTCCACAGCCACACTGAAAAACCAAAGGAGCTAACAAAACCAATGCCAGGACAAGGAAGGTCACACACTACCCCAGCCAATATCCCTTCTGGTTCTTCCTTTCCTGGCCAGCAAGAAAGATCTTTACTCTTCAGACTGAAAAGTGAAGCTGTCTTATGAGTGAGGTGAACAATATTGACTTGGGGGGTGGGGGAATGGTTGCGGTGAGGACTTGAAACTTTACTGGAGCTTGCTAATTAAGTGACTAGACTAGTGATTTGCTATAATACCTAGGCCAATAAGCCCTGCCTAAGACTGAAACTGCCCATCAGCCACTCTCACTTGTCAACCTTAAAAGTTTCATGGTTTGGTGCTAGGGGTGGTGCTTAGTGATTAAGAACCCATATTTGGTTCCCAGTATCCATGTTGAAGAGCTCCCAACTACTTCTACTTTATGAAACTTCCAAACAACTGAATTAGCTCCCCATGCATGTGTGTGTTCAGGTAAGCTGTGGAAGATGAAACCTACACCTCAAGTATTTCACTCACCTCCAGCCTCTTCTTAACTCCTTCAGAAACTGTTTGCTGAATTATTCTCTTGCACAACACTGAACACACCCAAGTAAGGAACTCTGAACCATTACTGCTCTACAGTACCTCAGTGGCAATTCCTATGCTTCAAGTCAGGGCCACATACAACTGAAACCAAGTCTTTAATATAAACCAAGTTTTAAAAATACATTTAAAAACTTTTGTTTTAGGGGGGGCTCCCTATTATGAGGGGTAGGGGAGAGGGAACACAGGAGGAAGGGTGGGACTGGGAGGAGAGGAGGGAGGGGCCTATTACAGATATTTAAATTGAATTAAAAAAACTTTTTAGCATTTCCATCTTTCACTGGGTGTACATTTCTGGCAGTAATGCTAACTAGATGAGGTCAACTTGTCCAAATACTGTTAATAATTTTATTCAGTTAAGATGATAGTAATCGATTTCATTGTAACGTGACTGTTTTCTTTTTTGCTTTTCTAAGACTTATTTATTATTTATACAGTGTTCTTCTTACATATGTGCCTGCAGGTCAGAAGCGGGCACCATATCTCACTATAGATGGAGTCACTATGTGGCTGGCGGGAATTACACTCAGGACCTTTGAAAGAACAGTCAATGCTCTTAACCTCTGGGCCATCTCTCTAGCCCAAAGTGACCATTTTCTTTGGTGACGCATCAGTAAATAATCTTCAAGAAGACATCTAAAGATGATGCTCTTAGAACATTCACTTGAGAGTGTCAGTTCTCACTGGACTGATAGTATGATACTTACATGTATTTTTATTTGTGACAGTGTCTCATATAGTCCAGGCTGGCCTCAAACTCAACTAGGCAGCAGAAGATGATAATGAACTCCTGATCTTCCTGCCTTGTCCTCCCAAGTGCCACACTACAACACTCAGCTTTATTAGTTGCTTGTCTAACTTCAGTAAGGTATGTTCTTGTTTCCCCACTCACTCTTCCTGAATCCATTATTAGTGTGAGCTCAAAGACTCTTATTAGCACCATTATTGTGATTTTTACAATGTCCCAGATTTGGCATGCAAGCTGTCCTAGGAACTTTTGTGTATTCTCTAAGCACTTTAATTCCTCTCACAGCATGTTCTTGGTTCACATAATTCCTTCTCTGCCATTATCTTAGCCAGTCCTGAAGATACCAGATAAACCAGGGTCAGATGAAAGGGGAGGAGGTCCTCCTCTATCAGTGGACTTGGAAAGGGGCAGGGAGAAGATGAGAGAGGGAGGATGGGATTGGGAGGGAATGAGGGAGCGGGATATAGCTGGGATACAAAGTTAATAAAATGTAACTAATATTTTAAAAATAATAAAAAAATATTTAAAAAAAAGAAATATTCCATTTCTCCAAAAAGTTCTAATTCTGGCCAGTAGAAGACATTAGGAAATGAAGACCTAAGAAGCTCAAATAGGTGATGCCACTCCCTCTGCTCTTGCAGTACAGAAGAAGCTTAGAAAGGGTAACAGTTCCTAGAATTAACTCTCCATTTGTGGATCCCTGACTTTGCATATGAGCAAAACCAAAGACCACTCCAGAAAGCCTAGCATGAAGAATATCACAGCAACCAGGTGGTGGTGGCGCACACCGTTAGCTCCAGCACTGGGGAGGCAGAGGCAGGTGGATCTCTGTGAGTTCGAGGCCAGCCTGGTCTACAGAGCAAATTCCAGAACAGCCAGGGCTATTACACATATCTGTCTCAAAAACAAAGCAAAACAAAGAGCAAACAAGAAAACAAAGAGTATCACAGCAAACAGAAAAGTGTAAAGAAAACAGAAAGACTGTATAAATACACAACACACATTAAAAAAAAATTCATTGCTACCTCCAGAAAGATCAAGATCACTAAACACCAGGTGCCACTGAAAATAATACAGAAAGAGAGGTGGCTTCAAAATTTAAAGCCTCAGAGAAGAAATTAAAAATTGAGTTAAAAAAAAGTAAGGTAAAGAGAACAGAAAACAAGGAAAGAAATTACAGAAATAATAGCCAAGAGATCCTAAAGAAGACTTGCACAAAAAGCAAGGTGAAAGTTCATGACTCAGCCACAAAGAGTAGCCTGGGGCTTTCACAAAGAATCAAAAAAGATAAGGCACTGGATTTCTCAAAGTCATACTAGAAAGCTGAAGGACTATTGAGAGGCTGGGTGAAGAGCGGAAATAAGCTTAGTGGGAAACATTTGTTGGGTACCTCTATCCAATCCACAACAAATACACATTAGGATGGCTACAACTTTAAAAAGGTAATAAATTATGTGTCTGAGGATATGAAGAAATTCAATCCTTCATGCACTGCAGAGAGAATGGAAAACAGACTGTGGTAAACAGTCTGTTGATTCCTCAAAGTAATTAAAAAGACCACACAAGAAAGGAATTACCAAATGACCCAGCATTCCTACTTAAGGTTCTACACAAAAGAATGCTAAAACAGGGCTGGGATTTAACTCAGTCAGTAGAGTACTTGCCTAGTACCACATTAGCTGATCTGCAGTATTGCATAACCAGGGTGTGTTGGTGCCTCCCGGAATACCATCACTTGGGAGGGAGGCAGGAGAATCAGAATTTTCACACCATCCTCAGCTTCACAGCAAGACCAGTCTAGACTTCCTAAGTCCCTCTACTAAAAGAAGAAAGGAGGGGCTGGAGAGATGGTTCATCAGTTAAGAGCACTGACAGTTCTGCCACAGGCTCAGGGTCAATTCCCAGCATACACATGGTGGCTGAAAACTACCTGTAACTCCAGTACCAAGGGATTCACTGCCCTCTTCTGGCCTCAAGCACCAGGCACACATGTTGCAGACACACAGGGCAGCAAAACAGCCCCATACATAAAAATAAAGAAAGAAAAGAAAAAGGGAGCTCTGAACCAGAGCTTGTGGCACACTTGTACAGTCAGGTTCAAGGCATTATTCTCAACAGCTAATGTGTGGTACAAACCAAGTGACCATCAAGGACCAAATTAGGGGGAAATTATATATATTTATATATATAATTTATATATAAAATAGAAAGGAGCTGGAGATATCAGCAGTTAAGAGCACTGGTTGTTCTTTGAGAAGACCCAGGCTCAGTTCCCAGCACCTAAGTGGTGACTTACAAATGTCTGTAACTCCAGTTCTATGAAACCTCATATCCTCTTCTGGATTCGGGGGTGCACAGACATACATGCAAGCAAAACACCCACATGTATATAAAACTTAAATCTTTGGGGAGAGGTATGTTAGCACAGGCCTTTAACCCTAGCACTCGGGAGGTGGCAGGGGGATCTCTGTGAGTTAGAGACAGCCTAGTCTATGCACAAACGCTAGGCCAATGGGGCTGCATCGTGAGACCTGTCCTTAAAAAGAATGTGGGAGTGGGCAACACAGGGGAGGAAAAGTGACACACGCTAGAACTCCACAAGCCATAATGACTGGCTAGAAATCACACAGACACACACACACACACACACACACACACACAGACACAGACACACACACTATCTTTTGGCAACGTTTATCTTGCTAATTCCAATTAGGGTAAAGTGCCCTAGTCACTTCCGACCTGAAGTTTCTTTCTTTGGCTCCTGGATCAAGACTTAGACAGTGAGCTCACTCAACTTCTACTACAGACTTTGGGATGCTCTATTGCTTTAAGTTAATCTTGCTATCTCTTTCTTGCCTTATTTAAAAATTAAACTTATTCTGGATATGAATGACAGAAGCAAACAGTATACCTGGAGGCCAGTGCTGTCTGAGGCTTTGGGTGTTATTGGACCACATCCCCAAAGGAATGGCTGTGACGGTTAAAATAGGAGAGAAAGGAGAAGGGCAACTGCCCGGAGCCCACAGGAAGGAAGGGGAATGGCAAGTTCTTTAGTGGTATGAAGTTTTAGTGCACAGAGACACACACACTCTCCTTTCCACCCCCAAATAAAGCAGTATCTAAACATTAAAATAAAATTGAAAAAAAGAACCAGGCGTGGTGGCGCAGGCCTGCAATCCCAGCACTCCAGAGGCAGAAGCAGGTGGATCTCTGAGTTTGAGGGCACCCTGGTCTACAACCAAGTCCAGGACAGCCAAGGCTACACAGAGAAACCCTATCTTGGGGGGGGGATTCATACACTAAAATTCTATGTTGCTCTCAACTTCTATTATGAGTTCTTGCTTTCTCTGAAGTAAGTAAGTACGGTTATATGAGTTCAGTATCTTCCTAGGAAGAAACAGCAGAGCACTTGCTCTCTGAGGAAAGGTAGAGTAGGAATACACCAAAGAGACAGTGTCTGTAGATCAGAAAGACCCTCATCTGAAATCTGCATTGTCTGAGACTCAGATCTGGAGACTACGGTCTCCAGAACTGTAAATAAATTTATGTTCACTAAATACCTGGGCTATGGTATTTTATTATAGCAACCTGTGAAAACAAAAACACTAGAAAACTATTTCCAATTCAGAAGCATGTATCAATCAAATATATAAAGCAATAGGCCAGACAGATGGCTTAGCTGAGAACATTGTACTGTTTTTGCAGAAGGCCTGGATGGTTCCCAACACCCAATGAGGTTCCTACCCACCTCTATTCCAGGGATCCAACACCCTGTTGTGGCCACTGCAGGCACCTGCATGCATGTAGTGCACATAACTCATGCAGAAAAACACATAGAAAGCCAGGCATGGTGGCGCACACCTTTGATCCTAGCACTCAGGAGGCAGAGGCAGGCGGGTCTCTGTGAGTCTGAGGCCAGCCTGGTCTACAACACAAGTTCCAGGACAGCCGAAAATACACAGAGAAACTCTGTCTTGAAAGAAACAAAAAAAGGAGTTGAGAGGGCTGAGATGCAGCTCAATAGTGAAAAACTTGCCTAGCATGCAAACAGCTCTACATTCCCTTCCCAAGATCTTACCTCCCAAGAGTGCTTGGAAAGAAGCAAAATAAGTAATTAAAATCTCAAAAGGTTTGCTTGCTTTCTCACAAAACCAGAGACTGAGCTCCTGAAAAGGAGAGCGAGCAACAAGAGACAATATGGACTCCAGAGATATAATCACCCATGGAAGATAGACACCCCCCAACAAACAAACAAACTACCTCCCCAGTTAGGGTAGAGGAGGAACAGCAAGAGCCCAGAGCACAAACAAGCAAGGGCAAGAGGTCTAGACTGCACGACAAGTTCTTCAGAAAGACACATGGAGCACCAGAGCACACGGTCTAATGCCAAATCACAGATAAGTGCATTAAAAAGACCTATTTCCATGGAATACGCAAAGTCATTTAAGAGGAAAAGTATATAACACAGCACTTAACAGCTATAAATAGCAGACAGCCATGAAGATTGTCCTATTTAGGTTTTTATTGCTGTGATAAACACCGTGACCAAAAGCAACTTGAGGAGGAAAAGGTTTGTTTTATCTTACATTCCATCATGAACCTGGAGGCTAGAACTGAAACAGAAGCCATCAGTGCTGTTTACTGGCTTGCTTCCCATGGCTTGCTCAAACTGCTTTCTTATACTACCCAGGGTCACCTGCCCAGATGTGGTACTGCCAGTAGGCTGGACCCTGCCACATCAATCATTAATCAAGAAAAGGCCACACAGATTGCTTGTAAGTCAATCTGATGGAAGCAGGGTTTCAACGGATGCTCCTTCTTCCTACATTAACTCTAGCTATATCAAGTAGGCAAAAAACTAAACAGCACAATGACAGTGCTACACACTGCTTTAACAACAACAACAAAGTAAGAATCTACACTGGAAGAATGAGAAGCAGTGGACAGTATTTACAATTTGGATCTCAGGAGGTATGCACCAAGCATAAACTCTTCAAACATGCCTGACAGACTTGTTTTGTTGTTGCTATTTTCTGTTTATTTTTTTTTAATGGGCTAAATTTAGAGTCCATTTAAGCTTAAATTTAAAGTATAAACTGTCTTCAAAGAGAGAAAAAGTTGCCAGGTGGCGGCAGCAGCGCAAGTCTTTAGTCCAGCACAAGGGAGGCAGAAGCAGGTGGATCTCTGTGAGCTCAAGGCCAGCCTGGCCTACAAAGTTCCAGGACAGCCAGGGATACAGGTAGAAACCCCATCTTGAAAAAAAAAAGGGGGGGGGCGCCAGTTCATTAGGAGCCGCTATCAGCTATAAACTAGAGAAATGTAAAAGTCTGACACATTTTAAAAACAAGTTTGTTTGAACCCCAGCACTCAGGAGGCAGAGACAGGCAGATCTCTGACTTTAAAGCCACTCTCATCTACATAAAGAGTTCCAGGACAGTCAGGACTACAAAGAACCCTGTCTTGAAACAACTCCCCTGCCCACCCCCAAAAAAATCAACTCTGGAAGGGGAAGCAGCACTACAAACAGCTACTTTCTGGCTGTGTGAACAAAGACACTTCATCTAACCTGGGCATCCAGGGAGCTCTACTATAAAATACGGAACTATAAAATAGGGAGCAAACGAAGTTTATACTTTCTTCTTGGCTTAACAAGTCCTGAATCTAATATAATAATCAAAGTAGTATGATGGCAATGGTTACAGATTTTGAGCAAATTAAAAACTTTCACACGAGAGTGAAGAAGGGAGACAGAAGCAAGACTGAAAATGGTATGTTTATATGCATTATCTGCTTTACATCAGTAAGAACTGAGAGAGTGGGATTACTGGAGCTGCTACTACTAAAACGGAAAGAAAAGCTGAGCATTAAAAGATCGGCAAAAGCGAGATTGACGACTGAAGAAACAAGACAAGGGTTCAGTCATATGAACCTAGCCTGGAAAAACTTGAGCTAAAGGTATCCAAACTGACATAAGATCACTGAAAAAAGGTCACAAAGTCCTGCCCTCCCCACCAAAAGCTGTCTGTCTAGAAAGGATGAAATGGAATCCACAAGAGTGATGCAATGCTCCCACCAAGAACATCAAAAGTGAAGGGAGCAGGAAATCTCCCTAAGGATCTGACTTCTCAGAAATTATAATTTGACATCAGAAAGCACAAAATGAGGAAGAGGCTCTCTTGGAGAGCAAGAGTGCTCAGGAACAGGGAGTAAAGACAGGGCCACAGCAGCTAAAAGAGGCACTGCTGATTTGATAGTTAAAATAGTAAGCAGCTGGGCCTGGTGGCTCAGGCCTTGACTCCCAACAATCAGGAGACAGAGGCAGGAGGATCTCTTGAGTTGGAGCCAGACAGGTTCCAGCATAGCCAGTGCTACACAGTGAGCTCCTATCCCCCAAAGCAAACAAACAAACAATAGCCATGTAGTTTAGCTATCCATTAATGAATTTTTCTCTCAGAGAAAATGGATACAAAGAACTATCTCTTAAAAATAATCAAGACAGGAAAATTCATATGCTTTCATTTTTATTAATCTTTTCATTTGGGTTGTTTGTTTGTTTTTTTTTTGAAACAGGTGTTTTCCATGTAGCCCTGGCTGTCTTGGAACTCGCTCTGTAAATCAGGCTGCCTCAAAATTGGAGACCCACCTACCTCTGCCTCTCAGAGTACTGGGATTACAGGCGTGTGCTACCACCATCCAGCTATTTTCATTTTTATATGTATTATCACTCCTTACAGAAACAACACTTTTCTCAACAGACATAAATTCTACCCTTACCATAAATCTTACCTTCCTTTCAATACTGTGATGGCAACTAAAGAATGCAAATGCAGCAGTTATAAAAATATCCATTAAAAATGTAAGAGATGTTGCTCAGAGGTAGAGTACATGCTTAGCATGCTTAAACCAAAAGTCTTGGGTTCAATTTCAATCTCACCTGCACACCCCATAGAAGACTGGTTTAGTCTAAAACAGAACAGACTCTCTCAACTGAACAGCATCTAAATGCATTTGCTTAGTCACAAAGACTGAAGAAATAGCAGAATGAACACTCACCACTCACAACCCCTTATCTTAAAGAGAACAGGAAAGGGATTGTCCCAATTGGCCTTTTTATGGATGCTGAATTTATTGAAATCAAAATTATTTACTTGGGGTTGGGGGACCTGCACACTTTACTCACATAAAATTTAAAAAGCAGACCACACCCTGTTGATGCCAACGAGGAAGCTAGAGCTACTCCATAACATCCAAGTAAATACTGTCTTTCTGTACAGTACCAGGCACAACAAAACCGTGCCCACACTACAGACAACTGGCAGCCTGGAGTCCAGATACACAAAAGCTAGACGCCACCCTCTGCTATATCACAAAATCCTCAGGCCACCACCTTAATCATTTTAATGTGACTCAATGATCCCACTCACTTCGTGTGCTTCAAAACCCTCAAGTCAGAAGAGACTGAAGACAATGAGATAATTTGTCTACACAAAGGCTTGTTTATCACTCTACCACCAATGTTTGGCATGCGGTGAATAAAGACTCAACCTATAAAATTTTGAATTCAAGCCAGGCATGGTAGCACACACTTTAATCCCAGTACTCAGGAGGCGGGTGTATCTCTGTAAGTTTGAGGCTGCCCTGGTCTACAAAATGAGATCAGGACATTAAGGGCTACACAGAGAAACCCGGTCTTGAAAATAAATGGATGGATGGATGGATGGATGGATGGATGGATGGATGGATGGATGGATGGATAAATGCAAACATCATCAACACCATGTGTGGTGACACACATGCAATTCCAGCACTCAGGAGGCTAGGACAAAAGAAGCTCAAAGCCACAATTGGCTATACAGTAAGTTCATGGCCAACTTAGGCTGCACAGCAAGAGCTTATCTAATAAAAAGTGATTGTAAAAGAAAGAAACCTAAAACTTAAACTAAAAACCAGGGCTGGAGAGATGGCTCAGTGGTTAAGTGCACTGCCTGCTCTTCCACAAGGCCCTGGTTCACCTCCCAGCACCCACAAGGCAGCTCATAACTGCATGTAACTCCAGTTCCAGAGGACTTGGCACCCTCACAGACATACATGCAAGCAAAACATTAGTGCACACAAAATAGTAACAACAATAAATATTTTTTAAAAAAACCTAAAACTTCTTCAGAAAGACCCAACAATAAAAATTATACCTGTAACTCACTTGTCAGGTAATTCACAAACACCAACAACTAGTACAAACCCAGGAAAGGATACCAACACTTCTAAGCCAAAATCATCACATCAAGAATGTAAAATGACCACCTTATAAAGTATAAGCCAGGCAAGGTAAGCCCTCCCTACCACCTTAGGAAGGCCATATCAGTCAGAAGGTGATGCATTGTAAACAAAGACCTTGGCACCTAACTGGATTACATCACTGTCTGGCTATGCTCACTAGCAGCAATCACATCACTTCAGACACAAGAAGGCAGTCAGTCTAACCTACTAAGAAAATACAGCCAAGTCATAAATTAGTAAACTAGCATTAAAAGTAAAGGGCCAGGACCACCTACACCTGTTACAGCCACAGTGGGTAAGGCCCACTGGTAGGGCCAACTGAAGCACTTATTCTCAAGCCAACACTTCCTCAATGTCACTAAAACGTTTTACATGGAATCTGAGCAACCAAGTGACTAAAACTATAGAAAAGTAAATGTCTTACTTTTCTTTTTAAAGACCATCTGACACTCAGTAACCCAGGCTACCCAAAATTCATTGCATACATCAAGCTGGCCTCCAATCTGCTGCCATTCTCCTGACTCTGCCTCCCAAGAGCTGGGATTACAGGCATGCACCAACATGCCCCTTCTAAATGAGCTACTGCTGTTCATAAGTTGATACTCTTCATTTGAGCAGTGGCATTGTAATCAAAGCCACAACCCTTATAGTCCAACAGGCAGGTCTTGACCTAAGATGACAGAGATTCACTTCTGGGCAAATAATTTCTTCTCTTTGAATTTGTCTTTCCTACAAACTGGGAGGTGAGACTAAATCATCATTTCTCAATCTTACAAGTCATTTCTATGATCTAAGAAATATGGAGTTCCTAAAGTAAATGTGAACTAAAAGTGACAGAAAATTTAAAGTTGCTCAAAGCCAGACAGGGTGATATATACTTTTAACCTCAGCACTGGGGAGGCAGAAGCAAGACAATCTCTGTGAGTTTAAGGCCAGCCTCATCTTTATAGTGATTTACAGTGAGTTTTTTAAAAAGAAAAAAAAAAGTTGCTAAATACAATGTTCTCTCCTGGAAGACTAATCTGATTGTGCCAAATCTCCTATTTCAAAGGATAAACAAACAGCTAAACTACAAAAGGGCCCATCGCACTGTGTTCATGAGGGAGTCACGAGAACAACAGCTCACAAAGGTTTGAGCTAGCCTCACAGACATCAGGCACTATGCTACATTCGGATTCTCAATAGCATCGATACTTGCTTACTCTGTCAAGGACTCAAACCAAGTAAAATCTGATGTGGCCTTGATGAAAGATATACTCATTTAATACTCAGTCAAATAAAATGGATGTGGATTCATTCAGAAACTTTGTAAGACACCACACACCCTTTCCCTGTGGTCTGTAAATCAGGAATGAGTTCCCCAAAGAGAATCCTAGCCAGCCTCTGAAGTAATACACTCTAGCTGACACAAGTTCTAAGTGTGTGAACGGCCCAGCAGGGTGACCAACCTAACAGCTCTTTCCAAGGCTCTTTTTACAGGCTGCTCTGGCTTATACCAGACTCACTGATATGTTTTCCAATCTCTAAATAAAAAAAAGGATTCCCAAAGAATTTGACTTATAGCTTGATTTAAAAACAAACAAAACCCACCACCATAAATCCTTTCCTGGAGAAGTTTGTCTGGTATAGACTTCCCCGTGTAAACAGGCCACCACTAATGACCACAAAGTTTTCAACTTTTGCTTTTATTAAAACAAAACCATCCAAACAAACAAAACTACAACAACAAAAAGAAACCAAGGCCTAAGGCCCAAAAGCAAAACTGAAGAATAGACATATCGGTAGGCCACACCTACCTTTTTCCCACCACCTGTGTTGGGGGTTGGTCTGGTGCTATTAGCTATTCTGATGCTAATTACTGGCCTGCAAGATCTGGTTGCTGATCACAGTATCACATACACCCCAGTGTAAAACCTGCCTAAATTATTCCTGTTTGACCAATAAAAAGCTGACACACCTGAGCAGGGCAAATGGGATAGGTGTGACTAAGGTTGGGGTGGCTTTGAGGACAGGAGGATCATGGGAAGAAAAGAAGAGAGAGAAATCAGAAGAGGAAGGAAGCAGAGAGCTATCAAGGGTGAGAATGGAAAGAAGCACATGGCGGGCACAGATGGAGAAAGTGACCCAGGTGAAGAATAAGGAAGTATTTATGAACTATGGATGGAAGGTAGCCTGGGATGGGGCTGTGAAGTAAACGTAGTTTAGAAGGTTAATATCTGCCCTGTCCCAGGTGAGATAATGCTGTTCTAAAATCTATCAGGTGTCTATGACTTTTATTGTGATAGCGGGTTCAATATACTGCCGTAATAATTATAGGGCTAATAATAAACATTACTAGACCATACCACTAAATTAACAGCAACAATCTGTGTATGAATGTCTGTTTCCCCCACATCCACCAACATGCAAACATGCTTTCTTTTCTCTTTGAGTAAGACTGGACATTGTTTGGATTTTTTTTTTTAAGTATGTGTATGTTGTCTGTGCATCTGAGTGCAGTTGCCTGTTGAGTCCAAAAGAAACTATCAGATCCACTGCAACTGGAATTATAAGCGGTTTTGAGCTGCAATGCAGGTGCTGGGAACTAGCCTCGGGTCTTCTGCAAGAACAGTGCACATTCTTAACCAGTGAGTCATCTCTTCACACACCCCCCCCCCAAGCCACTTACACTTCATTTTTCTCCAAGTGTCTGTTTATTCCCTTTGCTCATTTCTATTGGGCTGGGCTGGTGAAGTGCTTTGTAGTGGTTATTTTTTATAGCGTTTGATATCACTGCCACATCGATTAATTTCACTCTGGTACTAACTGTACTAATCATCTTCAAGTGGGGCTCACCCCGTTACCCTTTTCAGTCCTCATTTGTTCTCATCAGATGGCCTCTGTGACCACAGTCCTTTTTCTCCCCGCACACCTTAGGCTCTTTGCCTGGAGAACTCCTACTCTTCTCTATACACTGACATCACAGGAGCCTTTGGAAGTGCAAGCTGTATACACTCCCTCTCAGTCTTCCAGGTTAACCAGTCCCCAAGAAAAAGTCACCTTTTAGTCATAGCTTCCTCAGCAACTGAAGCAAAGCTTAGGAGATCCGAAACAAGCTTTAAGGAATGTAGGAAGTGATTTTCATTGCTTTCCTAACCATCTCGAGGCTCTCCTGCCTCCATCTCTTCAGATAGCCTAGCAGCACAGAGCCAGCCAATTTAAGTGGCTCTATAAACACAATTCTTAAACCAGTAGGATTACCTCCTCTCAGTCACCCAAAGACCTTGCTTTCCATCACACTCCACACCCAACCAAACTTTCCCTTCACTATGCCTTCCCATGCTCATTAAAACAAGCCTCAAGTTGTCAGACAGACTTGACTCCTCTCTGCCACAACCCCAACTCCAATTCAATTCAAACTTCATAGTTCATCTTCCTCAGCACCCCCCACCCCTCAATTTTCTGCCACACTGAAAACAGAAAAAGAAAATCATGCTTTAAACAGGTAAGTCTATATGTGCCAGCAGTGCTTCTTAAGAGCTTTAGCATTTGTACCATGCTTTGTTTCTTTGTTAAGACAGGGTCTCACTGAGTAGCCCTGACTGGCCTGAAAATCAGAGATCAGCCTGCCTCTACCTCTGGAGTGCTACTATCAAAAGCATGTCCCTCAGCACCTGGCATGCACCATGCTGTATTTATCAAACGCATCCAAATATTTTCATTTGAACTTCACAACAATCTTGTCATGTTTTTCAGTTTTCACACAATACTGATGCACTGGCTGGTTTTGTGTGTCAACTTAACACAAGCTAGAGTCATCAGAGAGGAAGGAAACTCAGTTGAGGGGAAATGCCTCCATAAGATCCAGCTGTAAGGCATTTTCTCAATTAATGATTAATGGCAGAAGACCTGACACATTGTGAGTGGTGCCATCCCTGGGCTGGTGGTCCCGGGTTCCTAAGGCAGGCAGGCTGAGCAAGCGGTAAGGAGCGAGCCAGCAAACAGCTCCCCTCCATGGCCTCTGCATCAGTTCCTGCCTCCAGGTCTCTGCTTAAGCGCTCGTCCTGACTTTCTTCAGTGATAAACAGCAATATGGAACTGTAAGCCCAATAAACCCTTTTCTCCCCAACTTGCTTTTTTGGTCATGATGTCTCATCACAGCAAAAGAAACCCCAACTAAGAAAACTGATTAACAGTGTTACAGTTAAGAAATCACTAGGCCAGCATACTTTCTCCATACTTTCCAGCTCTTCAGAACCAAAGTTCGTACTCCAGGTGCTGCTACCATGGCAGCTGTTTTATGTTGGACCTTGCATGTGCAGGAAGTTCTTAAAACTTTCTCATGCTTGACACTTGCAGTTACTGAATAAAGCTCATTTACTAATATTTTCTATTAAATCATTTATAGTTGAAAACTTTCACTATAAGAAACCAATTCAACCTCAACAGTATAATTAACATGTTTGGGGGGACTGGCCATAGTGTTTTAATGAGTGGGAGGAGGACACAATACAAAAGAGCCACAATAAAACAGACAAAAACAAGGGCCAGCAAACTCAGAGCATTTCTGCAAACCTTCATTTATTTTATATTTTGGGGTATTTATGCATGTGCCACATAGTTCAGAGGATAATCTGCAGGTGTTTGCTCTCTCTTACGGCAGGCACAGTACATGGGATTATCTGCTGAGCCATCTCACTTGCCTCAAAAGATCATTCCTAAATTTGCACAACCAATCATACAAACCAGCAACACAAAAACCTCGCATTACTGAAGATCGGAACAGGGCACTCATTTGTGAAGGAGTATTCATTAGGGATGAGTAGATGAACAGTGTGACACAGAAACATACAATGGGATATACCAAACTGAAAAAGGAAATAAATTTTGGAACAAGCTACATTGTAGATACACAGTGATGACAAGAGGTTTCCAGCTAGTCACAAAGCACAACTGTATTCCACTCACATGTGGTACTCAGAACTGTTGCTTGTGGCAGTGTCGAGGGGAATAAGGAGCCCAATGAGCATGGAAAGGTAAAGTTTCTGGAGCTATATGCTGGTTACGGTTGCATAACATGTGAAAGCATTTAATCTCCTCTTAGCAGTAAGTGAAGAATTGAAGAAACTGAAAACAATTCCTCCTAGATCTGTAAGAAAAATGAGGTCACAGAGCATACCACTATTCCCAGAAAAAGTGGAAACGCTATAAGGGAGATAGAGAGGACCACAACTAACAAGCAGAGAAAGGTAAGCAAACATGAACACTATGAGAACTACGGAGGCCTGGCATGCACAGCTGTTACGGTTAAGAACTCCAGGAGGAGCAGAGCGTGGTAGCACATGCCTTTAATCCCAGCACTCAGGGAGGCAGAAGCAGGCAGATCTCTCTGAGTTCGGGGCCAGCAAATCAGGGACAGCCTGAAGAACTACAGGGACTACACAGAGAAAACATGTCTCGGGGAGGGTGCCTGTAATGGGGGCTTAAGCAAGTCCTAAGAATGAAAGCCGCTCTGCTTCTGCCAGGGGATGGGAAAAGAAGCCATCTGAAATACATTATTTCTAGGGACACAGACTCACCAACAAGTAAGACCTAATCCCAAGGACAACAGAATGATTTCCATTTTCCTGAAACATACACTGATAAAGGCCTAAGATTCATTGAGGTTCCTTTTCCCAGCATATCATGCCCAACTTTCAGCAAGAACAATCACAAAGCCACTAAAAGAAAAAAAAATTAAAGTCCTAAAGATACAGTAGAAAATGGTAGACAGCATGCAGTAGCAGAAAGAAATGACAGCAAGGAAAAGGAAACTCTAATGCTTTTATTCCCACCACTCTGCAGGCAGGAGTAGATGGAGCTCTGTGAGATCAGGGCCAGCCTGGTCTACAGATCAAGTTCTAGAACAGCCAAGACTACCCTGTCTTGAAAAGCCAAAACTAAACAATCAAACAAAAGAAAACCAACAAACAACAACAAAACACAACTAAGAAGAAATAGCAGCCAGGCAAAGTGTTCCTGGTACTCTCGAAGTGGAGTCAGGATAAGAAAATTACTAGGACAGAATCAAGGGATTACTCATGCTGGCATGTGTGATTCATAGCACTGCTCCTGCTAGTAGCAAAGCCCTTAACATAGAAAAGTAGTGGTGAAAAGGGTCTAGCACAAGAACTCACAGAGCCTGCTGTAGCAATGTCACAAACCAGCTCAGTTACCAGCTCTGGTACCACTTTTGTTCTTTTTAAATTTTGTTAGTCAAAAAGTGTGGGGGTGGGGGAGAAAGGCCTTTCAATGTAAAGACATAGACATATTCCAGGCGGTTGTAGTGCACACCTTTAATCCTGGCACTTAAAGGGCAGAGGCAGGCAGATTTCTGTGAATTCAGAGCCAGCCTGACCTATAGGCTGTTCCAGGACAGCTATAGCTACACAGAGAAACCCTCTCTCAAAAAAAACAAAAAAGAAAGAAAATGACTTTGTATAGAAACTACAAAACTTCAACTTTAAAAAACAATCACAGTAAGGAGACAGTTCTGCTGGTAAAGGGCTTGCTATACAAGCATGAGGCTGAGTTTGATACCCAGCACCCATGTATTATAAATAACAGATGCAGTGGCATGTGCCTATAATCAGGGGGCTCACTGGCCAGACAGTTTAAGCTAATCAAGAACCAGGCCAAAACAAAATCCTGTCTCAAAACAAACAAACAAAAAGCATGGTGGCTAAGACTTGGTGATGCATACCTTTAATATCAGCACTCAACAAACAAGAGGCAAGTGAATCTTTATGAGTTCAAGACCAGCCATAGCTACAAAGTGAGGCCCTGTTTCAAAAACCAAAACAAAACAAAAAACTAATTTAAAAAACATGGTTGACAGCACTTGAGGAAAGACACCAGAAGTTGACACCAATCTCCACACACATATGCACATACAAAAGAATGAAAGGGAAGGTAAGAGGGCCATCCATATTTATCATCATTGGGGAAACCAGGACTCCTTTCTGTCCCTCATAAAGATCCATCTTATGTCTTATTCTTGAAGTTATATGCACAGCCCGCACAGCCCTCCTCTGGAGTTTTCTGGTGTTCTGTACGTTGGCAGAGTAACGAGCAGATTAAATTAAGTTTTCTAACAACAGAAAAGATCCTCCCGGATGGAGAGATGGCTCAGAGGTTAAGAGCACTGGCTGCTCTTTCAGAGGTCATGAGTTCAATTCCCAGCAACCACGTGGTGGCTCACAACCATCTATCATGAAACCTGGTGCCCTCTTCTGGTGCGTAGGTGTACATGCAAACACATATTGAATACATAATAAATAAATCTTTAAAAAAAAGAAAGAAAGAAAGGAAGGAAGGAAGAAAAGAAAGAAAGGAAGGAAGGAAGGAAGGAAGGAAGGAAGGAAGGAAGGAAGGAAGGAAGGAAGGAAGGAAGGAAGGAAGGAAGGAAGGAAGGAAGGAAGGAAGAAAAGATCCTCCTTCAGGACAGCAATCAGACAGGCATGGTGGCATATACCTTACATCTTAGTACTCTGGAGACAGAGGCAGGTGGATCTTTGTGAGCTCACGCCCAGCCTGATCTACAAAGCAGGACAGATAGGGCTACACAATAGAGACTGTCTCATTAAAGGACAGAAAATATCATGAATCTTTCCTATCACTGGACATAACAGCAAATTAATGAATGTGATAAAGAAGAAAAAGCTGGGGGCTGGAGGCTCAGAGGTTAAGAACACTGGCTGCTTTTCCAAAGGTCCTGAGTTCAATTCCCAGCAATCATATGATGGCTCACAACCATCTATAATAAGATCTGGTACCCCCTTCTGGCATGCAGGCAGAACACTGTATTCATAATAAATAAATAAATCTTTAAAAAATAATTAGAAAAGGTAAGAAATTCCTCTCTGATAGGGGAGATCATATTTGCTATTTCTAAAAAAATGAGAAGCTTGAGATGACTCAGCTTGCTGCCAAACCTAGCAACCTAAGCTCCATCCCCAAAACAACAGGATGGAAGAAAAAGAAATGACAACGTGTCCATGAGACTTCCAGACTCATGCCATGGTATGTGTGCACACATGCGCACTATACATATACATACATTCATTCCAAGAAAGTACTCCCAATCAGCAGAGAATAAACCTAACATAAAAACAAGATAGTTAAATACATTTGCTTGGCCTAGCCAGCTGGGACACAGGAACTAAAACTGTGCCAGGCAGGAATGACCATCTTGAATTGCAATGCTGGTTGACAAAATGATAAAATTCTCACAGGACCTCTATCCACACACCCCAAAATTTCACTAGGCTCAGCTCCACAAAGGCACTGGACACTGCTGTATTCTTTCCTAAGGTATGACTTGCTGAGAGAACGCTAGCAGGAAATCCCTGAACACTTGCTGTCTTAGCATTTCTATTGCTAAGACAATAAGACCATGACCAAAACAATTTGAGGAGGAAAAGGTTTTCTTTGGCTTATATTTCAATATCATTATTTATTGTCAAAGGAAGTCAGGGCAGGGCAATGATCACGGAGAGGTGTTGCTTACTGGCTTGCCCAGCCTTTAGGGGGGAGAGGGTGTTTTTTTCCAAGACAGGGTTTCTCTGTGTAGTCCTAGTGGCCTCAAACAAAGAGATCTGCCTGCCTCTGTGTGCAGCACCAACATGCGGTTTCAGACTTCTTTCTTATAGAACCCACGCCCGTCATCCCAAGGATGGCACTACCCATAATGGGCTAGGCACTCCCCCATCAGTCACTAATTAAGAAAGTGCCCTAACAAGGCACAGTGGCATACTCCTGTAAACCCTAAGCACTGGGGGAGGCAAAGGCAGGCAGATCTCTTGAGTTTGAGGCCAGCCTGGTCTACAAATTGAGTCTAGGGCAGCCAAGGTTACACAGGAAAACCCTGTCTCCAAAACAAAGGGGGGGGGGGGAGGAAAGGAAGGAAGAAAATGTCCTACAGGTTTGCCTTTGCCTACAGCTCAATCTTATGGAAACCATTTTTTTTTTTTTTTGGTTTTATTCAGACAGGGTTTCTCTGTGTAGCCCTGGCTGTCCTGGGACTACTAGCTCAACACTACCACCCAGTTCTGAAAGCATTTTCAAAATAGAGGTTTCCTCCTCTCAAATGGCTTTAGCTTGTGTCAACTAAACTATCCAGCATACTTTCTGAACATTCCACACAAATGTGCAGATAGCATCTGGCCATTCTTGTCAAACTAGAGCATAACAAAAAAAAAAAAAAAACAAAGAAAACAAGAGGAAGAGACAAGACAAGAGCTCAACGGTAAAGAGCTGAGGGCTCAATGAAGACCCAAAGACCTCAACTGCAAAGCCAGCTGGCATTCTTTCTTACCTACAGAATGCATGGCATATAGCTACATGGCTAAAACAGCATGCTACAGATCTACATTCAGGGAAGAGACTCCCAATAAAGAACCAGCAGAATTGCTGAAGAACCAAACAGAATATATTAAAATAAAATCCATGATGAAGGCTGAGAATACAGCTCAACCATAAAGAAGTGCACTCTTAGTGTGTGAGGATCCAAGCTCACTCTCTGGAACAGGGAGCAGCAGGGGCAAAAGAAACTCAAGTCAGTTTAAAAAATTACTATTACTATTAGTATTATTATTTTGTGCAGGGCATGGTGGCATAAACCTTTAATCCAAGAACTCACGAGGCAAAGCCAGGCATATCAGAGATCCAGGTCAGCCTGGTCTACAAAATGAGTTCTAGGACAACTGGGGCTTCACAGGGAAACCCTGTCAGAGGAAAGTGAGAGTGAAGGGGGAGAGGGAGAGAGAAGGAGACACAGAGAGAGAGATAGAGAGAGATTCAAGTCAGTCAGTGGATGAAATTCAGGGTGAACAAAACTGGATCATTAAAAACAAAGATGGGCCAGGTGGTAGTGGCACACGCCTTTAATCCCAGCACTTGGGAGGCAGAGGCAGACAAATCTTAGTTCTAGGTCAGCCTGGTCAACAAGGTTAAGTTCCAGGATAACCAGGGATATACAGAGAAACTCTGTTTCAAAAAACAAAGTAGAACAAAGGTGGAACTGAACAAAATAAGAGATGGTGACAAAGAGATAAAAACACAGAAAACATGAAAGAGCATGGAAAGCTGGGCATGTTGGTGCAACAGTGCAACCTGCAACCAGTGAATCCAGTTTTGGCAGGGGCCTGCAATCCCAGGAGGCTGAGGCAGAGGGATCCAGTTTTAGGCTATTTTAAAAACACAAGAAGGCCTGTCTCAATGATAAAAAAATCAAGTTCCATGGAAAAACAAAAGTAGTATACCTAACAGCCCCAAAACAGAAATGATAAACTATCCATACAACAGACTCAATAAAAGAAAAGTACAGGACTGGGAGATGGCTCAAATGGTGAACTGTTTGCCATACAAGTATTAGGATCCAAGCTCAAAGTGCCTATTATCCTACAACTGGAGAGGTAAAGACAGGAATATCCCTGAGGTTGGTGGGGCAGCCAGTCTGGCGCAGTGAGCTACAGGTTCAATAAAAACACTGTCTCACAATATAAGGTGGGGAAGCAATTGGCAAGACATCCAAAGCCAACCTGACCTTCACACAGAAGTGCACACACATGTATACATGTACACAAGAAAAGGAAAGTGCTGACTCTGATACAAGCTAAACATGAGAGAACCTTGAAACATGGTAAATGAAAGAAGGCAGTCACAAAAACTACTGTACAATTACTCACAAGAAGCATCCACACCACACAGGAGATCATGAAAATGGTCTTAATTTTTTTTTTTTGTATGAGTGCTTTGTTTTCATGCACACCAAAAGAAAGAATCAGATTCCAATACAGATGGTTGTGAGCTGCCATGTGGTTGCTGGGAATTGAACTCAGGACCTCTGGAAGAGATGCCAGCGCTCTTAACCACCGAGCCATTTCTCCGGCCCAAGTGGTCTTAATTTAGATTGTGATCACACAATTCTGTGGAATATTAAAGTCTATTAAATTACGGTTTAGATGTTATATTTTACATTGTTTGTGAGATCAGAGTTCATGTAGCCGAAGCTGGTCTTGAACTCAATGAGTAGCAATAATGACCTTGAACACTCCACCTGCCCGAATACTAATATTTTTGGTTTGGAGCTATTATTTTTAAGACCTCTGAAATGTAGCTCACCAAACTGGTAAATATAAAATGGTCTGACAATCCAAAGAGCCATTGAGGACCATTTGAAAACAGTTTGCACTACCTCCTAAAATTGAAGCTGGACAAGTCCCAACAGCCTCAACTCTCCAGTCTTGCCCTGGAGACACACTTTCACAATCTGTGTCAAAATTGTTGACAGCAGCTTTCTCTTACTGAAAACCATCCTATTTTCCGACAACAGGACAAAGAATAAAATGCAACACATTCAATCGGAAACATAACACAGAGGCAAAGTGTAATAAACTTCAGCTGAATGAATGATTGTGGACACACCTCACTAGCTGCCTTCCTCAGCTCTAATAGCAGTAATCTCTCTCTCACACACGAGCACACACCCCCCACCTCCGTAGCCCACAAGTCCTGTTAAAGGAAGCACTCTGCAATTAACTCTCAATGCAGACACCCCCCCAGCCCCCACGGAAGTCCTTCGCATTCTAACTTCAACCTTTCTCCTCTCTTCACACCCACTCACCAACTCCTTATTCTCACCCCCCTTTCCCTTTCCATGGGAAAAATGTGGACAGTCAAGAAAATATCAACATGTTCCCACTGCCCACTCATCCCCCATTCCACTCTACCCTCTCCCACCAAGGAGGAACAAAGACCAGCTCTCCATGTAACTCAGTGCTAGTGTCTGCCCTACACTAAGGGAATGGGAAGGGCCCGTAGGGTGTGGCTTCTCCTGCTTCACCAAGTTATTTTTCCTGCATAGTAGCACTTCTTCTGGCACACTGTAGTTATCTGATTGAGGAATATGACCCCCCCACCACAGGCTTGTGTTTGGATACTTGTTCCCCAGTTAGTGGAACTGTTTGGGAAGCATTAGGAGGTCTGCCTTTAGAGGAGTTATGTCCCTAGTAGTAAGCTTTGAGGTTTCAGACTCCAGCATTCAATGTGCTTCCTCTGTACAGATCTAAATATGAGCTCTCAGCTACGCTCCACTGCCTCCGCTGGCCTGCTTACATGCTCCCCACCACAACGGCACTGGACTTTTATCCCAGAAACTGCAAGTCCAAATAAACCCGCCCCTCTATGAGTTGCCTTGGTCATACTGTTTTATCAGAGCAACCGAAACACAGCAAAAGTTAACACACACACACACACACACAAAAGTACCTAAGGCACACTAAGACACCAATTTCCTAATTTACCCATTTTAGTAAACTCTTTGGCATATTCACACCTTTCTAACCCAGACCAAGTTCCCAAACGAGAACACTGCCTACTCTACGTCTATCCAGGTTTCTCACACTTCCTTGTGAGAACTGCTCACCAAGATCATTCATGGCTTCTATGCCACCAAAGCCAGAAGCTATCTCAAGCTCTCATCAGGCCTGCCTTTAAGAGCCACAGCACCCACAGCAGGCTCCCACCAGCCTTCACAGCACCCACAGCAGGTTCCCACCAGCCTTCACAGCCACTACCCTTACCTTGTTCCTTCTTCCATCAGTGAACTTGCTCAACATAGCCTGCTATGCCATCTAAAGATAGAGGACTCACACTGATGTGCTGCCCAGTCCTCTCTCTTCTAAACTAAATGCTGTGTGCTCTGAAGTGTCCCAAACCCTAATCCAACTCCTGATGTGGCCTTTTCCTCTTCCTGCAGCAAGTAGAAGTCCCTATTGTCACCCTTTACTTCTCTTACACCCATATCCAGTCTGCCAGCAAATCGCCATCTACTCTTGCTCCAAGAAGGATCCAGACTCCAACCAGTTCTCAATGCCACTCCTGGTCCTCTTCAGCCCAAGCTGCCATGACTGCCCTGCTGAATCACTGTCATGGCCTTCTAAAGCCGTTCCTGACAGCTGCACAGGGGACAGCTATTCTTAACTTAGTTGCAATGGCATCTTTCAGAAACCAGACCATGTCACACTTCTGGCTCAAAACAGACCTTTTTACCACTTTCCCTAGGGCTCTTCCCTTCAACACAACAAGCATAACCCCCTTTGTAGTACCTCAAGCATGCTGGACTCTATCCATAATGATGCCTCCACATACCCATGGCCTCGTGCCTTGAGCTTTCACTTTCTAGACAAAGGGTCCTTCTCAGGTAGGCCTAATCTGAGCACTGCCTTTCAATGAGAAAACAGCCCATCCCCTTCCTCCTCTGCTGGCTCCTATCAGTATCCATATAGCTACTATATCATTTATTATCTGTGAACTGTCTGCCTGACACTTAAGTCAGACATTGCATGAAAACAGAACATTATTAAAACAGTAAGTACTTGAACATCTGGAAAACAAAATGGATCTTGAGAACAATGTTAAAAGAGAGATGTCACAGAATAAGATTCAATTTAAATATATATATATATATATATATATATTGGCATGGGAATATTAAGTCACATAATATAAAGAGACATTCATAGATAGCCACATAGAAGTAAAGGAATAAAATGCCTTGGAGCAGGTCTGAGAGAAGGTGGTCAGGGAAGACAGACAGGACCAAAGGTAGGGACAATACTTTCTGAAACTGGCTAATACCAGTATAACTTTCAGTTCTAATTTTTCTTATCTGTACCCATTATAACATATACTCTTCGAATGTATGAACTCATCAGACGTAAAAATAATAAAAACTCGAGGCTGGGTGTGGCGATTAATGCCTTTAATTCTAGCACTCGTGGATTTCTGAGATTGAGGCCAGCCTGGTCTACAAAGAGAGTTCTAGGACAGCCAGGGCTACACAGAGAAACCCTGTCTCAAAAAATAAAAAGAGAGAGAGAGACAGCGACAGACTGCATCATCTGCAGACACGCACAGATCCTTCAGGGTTCATATATGTATCCACATAGTGTTAACATACACCCAGCCAGGCGGTAGCGGTGCACACCTTAAAATCCAGCACTCAGGAGGCAGAGGCAGGCGGATCACTGAATTCGAGGCCAGCCTGGTCTACATTACGAGTTCCAGGACAGCCAGCGCTACACAGAAACCTTGCCTCAAGGGAAAAAAAAAAAAAGGGAAAAGAAATACATACAGCTCTACAGCACACAGGAAACACCACAGCAAAGACAGCTGTGTTTATATCATTCTGAGAGCCAGTAAGAAATAGATTGTAAATTTTCTTTTTTTATTTGTATGTGTGTGCCTCTGTGGGTTTGTCCATAAATGCTAGTACAGTGCCTGCAGAGGAAGGGGTGTAACGTTGCTTGTAATGGGAATTGCAGATGAGCTGCCTGCTTGCAAGTGCTAGGAACGAAACTCCAGTCCTCTGGAAGATTAGTACATGTTCTTAATCATGAGCCACTCATCCAGCCCCAAAACAGATTTTAAAGATACACTTTTTTAAAAAAGATTTTATTTATTTATTTAGTTAATGTATGAGTGCTCTATTTGCATGTACACCTGATGCCAGAAGAGGGCATCAGATTCCAGTATAGATGGTTGTGAGCCATGCAGCTGCTGGGAATTAAACTCAAGACCTTTGGAAGAACAGATAGTGTCAAAATTTTCCTCAACAAAAATCCCCAGCAGCCAGAACTTCTCCAGAGCCTCTGGTTGGCCAGAATACATATCTCCCCTTAGGGCTGTCACTGGCCTACAAGAGCTGTTTCAATACACAGTTCTACTATCAGAGAGAACAGTGATGAAAATAATGTTAAGTACAACTGTACTCAGGAACTGTACTGAAGCCAACACTATTCATTCACAGTCAGGGAACAGAGAGGAAGACCGGTATTAGAGTCACACAGCTGGAAAACTCTATGTGCTGTTTTAAGGCCACTCAAGACCACTACCTTAGGCTTGTGCATTCCTGACCACAATACTTTCTGACCTGAGGACAGATGTCAAGCCCTATCTGAGCAGCAAAGTACTATAACCATGGCAGGTGCCAAATGCATAGGTGCTGAGCCCACCTGAAAGTTAACATCAATCAGAAAGACCTACACCCAGCTACTCAAGAGGCCAAGGCAAGAGTATTACAAGTCTGAGGCTAGCATGGGCTTCATAGCTAGAGCCTATCTAAATGAATAAAAAGTAATTTAGTCTAGAATATGTTATCTTCAAGAAAACACCTAGTTGCTGCTTGGCTGTCTGGCTAAAACTAAGAGTACTAAGTACTCTTAAAACAGCCAGCACCAACAAGCTGTAAGGTTTAAGTAATCCAAAGCCTCCACTGGGGCAAATCCAGCTCTGCCAAACTCATGATGTACAGATGTCCTAGTTAAGCATAGAACTAGAATCCTCTACATGCTTCTCCAAATGCCTTAATTGCCACTCCAACTAGAATCCAGACAAGTGTCTAAGCTCTCAAAACCTGAAATAAACTGATCACTCTTCTAACTGGTAAAGAGGAAAGGACTTTCTTAAAAACTAACGAAAGGTGCTTGCTTTGGCAGCACATATACTAAAACTGGAACAATACAGTAACCATTCTGGCCCCTGTACAAAGATGACACACAAATTCCTAAAGCATTTCATATTTCTCAGACTATGGCTACAAATCCTGAGGCCATCCGAGTAAGCAAAAGAGAGGAAGAGGAAAGAAATAGGGAGGCACAGCAATGACTTGCCCAATCCCTGCAAGAGGGTGACTCTGGAGTAGCTTGGACAGAGGCCTTTACAAACTGGCGCTCCAGGTGAATGAAGCTGAGGCCATGAAGAATCTGACTAAAACCTCAGTGAGAGAGAAACTGAAAACACTGAGAGAAGAACTACCAGAGCTGACAAAAAGACCTGAAAGTCAATTTGACAGAAGTGAATTATTGAGTGAGAGCCACTGTTTGAGCTGTGGAGAAAGGGATCATACCAACAGGAAAGGAAGTGGATACCTGATGACTAAGAGTAACCTCTATGTGAACTACTGCTCTAAGTAGATCTAAGACAGGCAGGGCTGCACAGAGAAACCCTGCCTCAAACAAACAAACAAACAAAACACACACACACAAAACAAAAAAACTACTTTTAAACAACAACAAAACCTAATCACAGTTTGAAAAAAATATTACATTTATTTCTCTGTTGTGTAAGCAGGAAAGACAATGAAGGTGCCGAAGCATGTGTGCAGAGGTAAGAGGACAACTTGTCAGAGTTGGTTTTTAACTTGGTCCTAAAGAGGAAACATGGATGCTCACCTGACCCCTTGTCAGTCTAGATCCCCACACTTCCAGCACTACCATGACAACAATGATGCTCAAGGTGTTTGGGGAAAACCTAGAGAAATTTGGCAAGCTGAGGTAGGAGCCTTTAACTTTATTTCAACTAAAAGGTCAATCTGAGCCACAGGGCAAGAAATGTGTATCAAAATGGGAGTTAGGGATATCAGACCCAGCAGAGAGAGGGGGGAAAAAACCCACAGAATTTAGGGGAAGACTTGATGAGTCTGGAAGCTGGGAGTCAAGTATCTTGTTTATCACACAGCTTCACCAGCCTGGGAGGACCAGCAGTCCTTTTTAAACCACCCAAATCCAGGAGACCATTCTGAGAAATCAAGTAACCATTCTGAGAAACAAAATGTAACCATTTTTATTTTTCTTGGTAACATAGTGGACTCAAACCTAGGGGCTTTGTGGAGCATACTAGGCAAAAGTCCTTCTAAAATATATACTCATTTACTTTATGTGTTTGTGCCTGAGTATATGTATGCTTATGTACCACAAGTGCACAGAAGCCTGCAGAAGTCAGGAAACATGGGAACACCAAGTGGCATTAAAGGCAGTTGTGAGACACCATGTGAGTGCTGGGAACTGAACCCTGGTTCTCTGTAAGAGCAGCAGTGTTCTAACTACTGAGCCATCTCTCCCCAGCTTAAGGCAAAAATTGCCTAGGCAGACTCTGAACTTGCTATCCTCCTACCTCAACATCCCAAGTAGCTGGGTTACAGGCCTACACCACTTGGAACATTTGTTTGCTTGCTTGTTTACAAGACTTCAACTACCCCAAGTTCAAACAAATAAGCCAGTTAACCAACAGCAGTCCTTTTCCCTGAGGCTTCTACTTACATCTTATCCAGCATATCTCATGAATGGAAGGATATTGCTACTAGGAGAAAGTTTCTGTATCTTTAAAACCTCTCTAGATTACTTAAAATCAATACAATGTGATACTGTGGAACAGATGTTATACTGCATTATTCAGGGAATGAAGGTAAAGCTGAAGTTCTCTACATGTTCAATACAGATGCAGACCCAACCAGCAACCATCCAAAAAAGCTGGGACACAAGACAAAAAACAGCATTCAAAACAGGAGGCAGCAGACAGTGGTGATCCATGAAGTGGCCTGTGGTTCATACCTGTGGCAAATTCAAATTTGGCTTTTTAGAACTTTCTGGAATTTAATATTTAATCCATGCTGCATAAACTGACAGATATGGAGCCCAAGGATACAGAGGGATGAATATATAATACTAACAAGCTTTGCTAACTGTTTTCTAATTGCAAGTTCTCACTGTAGACTACAGGTTCTTAAGGGCTGTTCATCAATGAATCCCTAATACATTTCTGACAAAAAACATTCAATTAGTACAGCTACTGATCAAAAATCCTAAAGACCAGGGGCTGAAGAGATGGCTCAAGGGTTAAGACCATTTACTACTCCACATAGAGTTGCTCACAAATGCCTGAAACTCCAGTTCTAAAAGAGCCAATGGCCTCTGCATGCACAGCAGCACACACACACACAGACATATATGTCGGCAAACACTCATGCACAAAATGAAATAAATCTAAAAAATATTTAGGAAGATAAGCAGATTGAGGTGGACATGGTGGCTAATGGTTAAGATTACACTCAGCACTTGGAAGAGAGCGAGAGGAGGATGACAAGACCCTGCCTCTAAATGGGGTGGGGTGGGGGAACAGTGCCAGATGATAGCAACTGTACAATGTTACATGTTGTGGGTGGGCTAACTCGAGTCCTCAGCACAACCATAGGACAGAAGTCAGAAAGCATCTCCATGACTCCTGTCTTAGAATGTGCACAGATAGTACCATTTAGTGCTGAATGTATAGTTTTCCTAACACTCAATTAAACCACTCACATCTACCAAATTTTAACTATAGGAAAGGACCTCTGTTCCTCCCTCTACTCTCACACCCCATCTCTCCAGGAAGACAGACAGACATTCCTCCACCTGCGCTAGAGTCCACGACATAGACAACTTTTTTTCTACTGGGCATGGGCACTAAAAGCCAAGTATACCATACGTCCCTTCACTCCATCCTCAAAAGACAAAACTGGGCAAACCAATCCAGGGCTAACTCTTTGACTCTCTGGGGAAAGGTTTTCATTTAAAGGGGGGGGGGGGGCACTAGAGCTCTAAAAACAAAACTGACAATTGATCAACAAGATGATGGCAAAAGATCGGTTGTTTGGTTTGGTTTTTCAAGACAGGGTTTCTCTGCAGCCTTGTCTGTCCTAGACTTGCCTTGTAGACCAGGCTAGCCTGGAACTCACAGCCATCTGCCTGCCTCTGCCTCCTGAGTGCTAGGATTAAAGGCATGTGTCACCCCAGCTGGCTGGCAAAAGGCTGTATTTTTAAAATACAAAAAACTCAGGAGTAAAATCCTAACTTGCTAAATTTCAAGCTCAATATGACAATGTATGAGGTAAAGGAAGAAAGTTTCAAAGTTGCACTTGCAAAAATGTATTCTTTTAAAGCTAACTCTTCAGGCATCTGATAGATGGTGTACTGACACTGTCTTCCTGCCACTGAACAACCTCCAAGGCAAGATCCAGGTACTGAAGACCTAACTCCCAGGCCACCTGGAATTCAGCCCTTAAATCTGCACTCTAGTTCTGCACACTAGTTCTAAAAGGCAGTGGCACTTCAGTATTGTCAAGGAAGGTTTATCAAGCCTGCAAGATGGCTCAGTGGTTACGGGTGCTTACCACTGTCTTGATGACCTGAGTTTGACCCCCGGGTCCCATATGGTAGAAGGAAAACCGACTTGCACAAGCTGTCCTTACAATCATGTGTGCTGCGGTATATGTGTACCTATACATTTGCACATGAGAGCTCACACATACATAATAAACTAAGTTTTAAAAACTTATAGTCTCAACTACAACTACAAATTTCTGGAAGAGACGTGCAACATCCATGGTCTTAAAGAATCCCAAATGATTCTCATGGTATCAGCACCACTAATATTTAGGGCTGAATGGTGGCAGGGAATGGTGAGGGTAGGTAGGTGGGTTTACCATATTCTGTGTACTGCAGGAGGTTTATCAGTAGCCATAACCTCTACAGCACACCAGAGGTGTGATAAGGCAAAAAGATTTCCTGTGAGGATAAAAAGCTGAAAGATCCTCACCTACCATGAGTTAAGACTGTAGGTTCAATTCCCAGTACCACAAGAAACAAGAAAATTTCACTAATTTTTGTTTTTTTTTTTTAAGGAAGGAGGACTGTTTCATTGTTTCAATGACAGGGTCTCATTACACAGCCCACCTTGAACTCCAGCTCTTCTTGACTATACCTCCCCCAAGTGCTAGGATTACAGGTACATGCTACCATGCCCAGCTTTACTAATTTCTTCATCTCTTTGGGTACTACAAATAGATATCATAGGATTACAGGTACATGCTACCATGCCCAGCTTTACTAATTTCTTCATCTCTTTGGGTACTACAAATAGATGTCAGGGCCTCATGCAGGGAAGTGCCTTATAGAGCCAGATCCAAGGCAATCTTTGTAGCAAAGAAATGCTTTAACTACCCTTATTTCATCAATCTGGTATCTATACACATTGTCATCAAGCATACTGTTCCACATAAATGTAGTTATCATGGGCTCACTAAAAAGAAAGTCAACTGACATCTTGAGATGTGACACATAAAGCTGCTTAAAGTCAAGCAGTCTGGTCAGTATTTTCAGTACATTCTAAGAAAAAGCAGCTTCTCAGCCTCCACTGCAGCTCAGACCTTGACACACGGAAGACAGGCCAGACTCCTGCTCTCTCCATAAAGTGAACTTGGTGCTGAGTTTTAGTTGAACAGAGAGTTGAAAGACTTCTTTTTCCTTTACTCTTCTGAAGTATAATAAAACGCAAAAATATATAGATCAACTGGTAACATCTGAGATTTCATCTATCTAAACTACTAACTCCAAGGTCCAAGTTGATCATAGAAGCAAACTGGGTATCAACTCTGACAAACAATGTTTTAAGGAAGAAATGCTTATTTGTAACAGCACATTTTTCAAGGGAAAACTTTCAAAATTCTTTTTAGAGCATCTAAGCAAACCCCACTTGAAGTCCTAACTTTAGTACTATCCATTTTCTGACTATGGACTACTCCTTAAGTGCTCAGTGAATGCAAATTAGCAAGCTTTTGTTTTTGTAGCTTGTTGGTTTTTTTTCATACAAAAGCTGTTGAAACGGTCAGCATATTCAAGTCTACTTGAGATGGACTCTGTCAAATACTTCCGCAACCCGAGCCACAGCATCTATCACCAAGAGGACAAGCCTATGTTCAAGTACCATGGAGAAGGTACAGGGTAGCCATTAAAAAGCTGATTTCAGGTAGGACTGAATAAGTTAAAGACCCTAAGTGAAACTCTCTGGCCAGACACTGTAGTGCAGATTTGGTCGCAGAGCACTCACACACAACAGCTACTCCCCAAGCTATAAGCCTCAGCATACCTTATACAAAGTGGTTGGGACTATACCAATTTCAGTTTCAGATTTTGGAGTAATGGCATAGACTTTACCAATTTTGTATCCCTAATACAATCTGAAAGTCTGATGCTCAAAAGCTATCAGGTTTCTGAGCATTTAGAGATTAGGCATGTTTAGCCTACACCTTTGCTGAAACTCAAGAATGCAGTCTTTCAATTGTAGTACCAACCAAGAAAACCCTAAGAAATCCGCATGTTATGCTCTAGGGCAACCCACACAGAAGCAGTACCTAGAAAGCGGAGAGGAGGAGTGCTGTTTAAGTTCCTGAGGGTGTCATCTATGCATAAATAATGCTTTAGACAAACACTCTGAAGTGATTTAATAGATTTTCAACAACATCCCTTCTCATGGGAAAACTTTCAGTTCATTTTTTGAGGCCATCTAATCCTTAAACACATGGCTTTCCTAACTGTACCTAAACATTTAAAGTTAATTTTGAACTAGGTGTAGTGGTACACACCTTTACTCATAGTGCTTGTGAAGTAGAGGCAGGAAGACGAAGAATTTTTGGCCATCCTTAGCTGACTAGAAAGGTCAAGAACATCCTACAGGAAAACCTATCATCAATAAAATAAACAAACAAACAAAATATTAAATGAGCCAGGTGTAGTGGTACATGAGTTTATTAATCCCATTACTCCAGAGGCAGAAGCGGTAAAGAACTCCCAATAGACTGTGAGACCCTGACTCAAAAATACATAAAATACACACGATCAAGTTGAATTTGGTAATTATGGTCACTACAGAGTTGAGTCTATGGGCCAAGTATAATTCTAGCAGCTTTGTGTTAACTTATTTACATACATATTCAGTTACAGTTAGCCCTAACTGGGACCTAACATGAGACAAACTTATGGAACAGACTTGTTTTCCGGGGCAGGGGAAAGGAAGACGAGTACAGGGGCAGCAATTTGCCCAAGGTCACAGGAATAGAAAGTAGCAAGGCAAGATTTAATTTTCAGGTGGCTCAAAAGAAAGTTGAACCACTATTGATGACAGGGGTCTTGCACCTAACTACTTCAAAGTACACTTTGGCGGAAGGGAACCTGAAGTCCCTTTCTCACTGGCAGTCTTGTCTGCAACATGACCTTAAGTGAAACAGTAAACATATTAACAAGTGCTCTAACGGAAGGAAACCTCCCCCAAATACCACCCCACCCCCACCCACCCCGCAAAACAAAACATAAACAAAGCTCTGACCCGTCCTAAAAAACATGACATCAGGTATGGGGCAAATGACAGTGGGTCTCACGGAAGAGAAGTCCAGGCATAGAGCTAATCAGACCACTCATTCTGTCACACCTACGACTTCAAGACCAAGTTCTAATGAAAGGCAACGGGACTGGGAGGGGGAAAAAAACCCTCCAAGTTAAAAGTGAACCGAGCTTTAAAAGAGAGGTACCTGGAGCCACAAGGACAACCCCTCACTCCAGCTCCAAAACACCAAGGAGTCTCCAATGCCCGGGTCTGCACCTAAGAGCCCCAACGGCGGAGGCTGAGGATTCACCGCGATCGCCCCGGGAGACTCGGAACTGGTTTTTGTGTATTCCGATGACTCTGCGGCTAATGCCCCAGAACCCACAAAACTTGTTCCTCGGAGGACAAGAGTCCAACAAGGCCTCCGCGAAGCTCTCCGACGAGTTGACAAGCTCCGGGAGACCCCGAGAAGTCGCTGGGAAGGCCCCGGCGCGGGAGCCGCGGAGCTCACCCAGGACCCTCGACTTGGCTAGGGGCGCACCTCGCCTCGCCTGGGCTCCCGCCCAGCCAAGCCCGGAGAGTCACCTCGGCGTCCAAAGTTCGCCGCCGGCTCGGCCGGCTGCCAACGCGCGACCGAGCTGACAGCAGCGGGCGGCCCGGTCCCGGCCAGGACTGGACGCCGCCTCCCGGGCCGCCGAAGCAGCCGATTCCGGGGGGGAGGGGAGAGGGGCCGGGACGCTCCCTCCTCCCCACGCCGCCCGGACACGACCACCGCCCCCGTCCGCCTGCCGCTCGCCCGCGCGGCCCGCGTACCCCGCGCCGCCGCCCCCTCCCCGGACTTACCTGGAGGCGCCCACGACCCGCAGCTAGTCGCGCTCAGGCGGGAAATGGGCTCACCGACACCATCAGCGAAGCGCCCAAAATGGCGGACGTATCAAGCAGGCCTTGAGTTACCCCCGCCCTCCCTCCGGCCGCCCCGCAGCCAATCACGGACCAGACCCCGCCCCTCCCCGAAGATCATTGGCTTGCCTCTCCCGCCCCCCACAACCTATTGGATCGCCCAGCGGCTTCCTCGCCTCCATTCCGATTGGCTTGGGTGCCTTGTCAGTCAAACGCGAGAGGCGCATTCTTTTTCCCATGGTCTTGACGGATCCGGAACCTCTATGACCCCGGTGCCTGAGACTCAAGTCAGAAATTGGGAGAAGCTTAGGCTGGGTCCCTCTACGCCGTAGCAACAGCAGGGCTTCGCGTGACAGACGCTTCGCACCACCAATCCACGAAGTCGATGCATTTTAAAACAAGTGAACCAAACCAATCCCGGCTGTGTAGCTCCGGATGCAAGGGAACCAATGGGGTAGCACAATGACAGCAGGCGGTGGGGCAACGGCCGCGGAGGAAACCGACCGGTGATGACGTGAGTCACAATACAATCTGTAGCGGAAGCTGCTCATGGTTGGGGAATTAGCTCAAATGGTAGAGCGCTCGCTTAGCATGTGAGAGGTAGCGGGATCGATGCCCGCATTCTCCAGGGTGCACTTTTATGAAGGACCACTATGTTTAATCTTTCTTCAGACTAAATTGGCATCCCCATAAATAGGGTCAACGTCGAGGGCTCCCGACTACTAAACAGACCTCTAGAACGGGGTACCAGGCCCTACGTTTTGTCACAGAGAAGAATTTACGCATGACTTTTTTTTTTCCCCCAAATGCTAGTGTCCCACCACCTATCGCCTCTCCGCAGAACTGAGGATCCCCACTTTCAAGCCTCCTCTGTGATGGTTAATCCCAGTAGTTATTTCTCCTGGAGCTGTATAAAAAGGAGAAATTGAGCTGAGCAGAAACATTTATTTCTCTCTACCTCCTGGCTGGATGTGGATGTGACCTCAGGCTCCCACCCCTGCTGCCTTGACTTCCCTGCGATAATGGCCTATACCCTGGAACTGTGAGGCAAAATGAACCTTTTCTCCCTAAAGTTGCTTTTGTCAGAATATTTTATCACAGCAACAGAGAAGGATACTAAGGTGTTCCCGATATGCCCCTATAAATAACCTGCCTCGTTCTGAGTGGCCAGGACAGACCAAGGTCAACAAGGTCTCAGACTCTTTGGAAGGCTTTCATGAAGGAGGCCTTCCCATGCCATCTAGAAAACAAGTGACCAAGATGATCAAACTAAGTGACAGACTGTCCTGGGAAAGTAGTGTATCGTAAGATAGGACAGAGATTCATATCCCTAGAGTGTTAGTGGCAGGGAGAGGAAGGGTGTCACAGAGGCCCCAGGGAGGGGCTTTGGAGCTTCAAAGGCAGGAATGGCCCAGTATGATGGGAGACTGGATTGCAGAGGTGGCTGAGTCTCACAGGCCCAGAGTCACAGTGCTCACACCTCAGACAAGGGCTGCCTGCCTCCCTCCCAGCAGCCCCAGCTCTACCCCTCCACCCCCCCCACTCCCCCCACCCCCGTCATGCTGCCTTGTCCAGGAATTCACTGACGCCCAGAGCACTCACATGTCTCCTGAGCACCTTCTCTAGGCTGCCTCTAGGCACCCATCCCCTGGGAAAAGTGGAAAGCCCAGGGGCACTCAGTGCTTTCCTCAGGTTCCTAATCTCTGAGGCCCTAGCCCTGTCCTTTACACAGGGCCCAGTATGGCTGAGTCTTCCACCTCATTTTGGCTCTGAATTCTACTACCAGGGTCGCAAGAGAGGGCTGTACAGTTATGCAAACCCACCCTTGCCTCCAATCTACCTTTCAGGAGAGCTGTGGCTGCAAGCAGACTACAGAAAGAGTTCATTGCTAGTAGGTCCACAACAGCATTCTAGTACCCATTTTACACACTAGCTAACTGTGGTCCAGTGACCATTCAGACGCCAGAGGCCATGTAGGGGTTGGGTGACTGTGGCCAGGTGACCTAACCTCTTTGACCTTCCAGTTCTCAGAAGTGTAAGTGATAATATCTACCAGCCTGTGTCACACCCACCACTCCAGGCAATTAGGGAGGCAGCAAATGTTAACTCTGGCTAGAAGTCTTGCCTGAGGCCACACTAGTGATAAACATTGTTAAAACAGAGACCTACTGATAAAAAGTTAAGGAGAGAAAGGTCAGAGCGGAGCAGCAGTTAGAGGCTGGGCCATGGCTGGAAGGGGCAACTAGGGCTGATGCCTACCATCTGTACTGTCTCTGAAGGCAAAGCCCAGCTGCCTGACTGACGAAACCAACCCCCTGGATGAGTCAGCCAGCATCCCACCAAACCAGCATCCCTTCATTCACTTGTAGTGAAAGCACCTGCTGGCATCTGCTTTGCATTCCTTTCTCAGATTCCAGTAGGTTCCTGGGACATATACATGACAACTAAGAGATAATCCACCAACTCATGCCTATAGGTTGTTCTGGACTCAATTTGTAGATCAGGCTGTTAGAACAGCCTGAACAGCCAAGTTGGCCCAGAGACTGTCAGATAGGGTGTACTCATTCCTGACCTGGCCAGACACATAGGGCTTCCTAGGGAAGGAGGGACGTGCCTCTGAAGCCCCATGGAGCCATGGAGAGGACTGATCAAAAGAATGACTGCCTTGCAAGTTTTGCATGTGACACGGATTGACCTCTGCGCCTCTCTCTCCCTCCTCTAGTCTTCACACCCCACTTCCCTCTGGAGTTTAATGATTCACTTTTCATTTCATTTTAAAGAACACACACATAAGATTTATTTTTTAAACGTGATCAGTAGAAAGTGGAGTGGAAAGAGCAACTAACTGTCACTCCTTAAACTTTCGGAGCAAATACAGAGCTGCCTGATTTCAAGTCGAGGTAATAATTTAAAAGCAAGCAAACAAGCAAAACCCCACTGGTCTCCCAAAGGAAGCTTTAACATGCCAGTCATATACTGCAACAGGAAGAGGAACTCTGCATAAAACCTTTACACTGGAACCAGGGGTGGTGGCGCACACTTTTAATCCCTGCGCTTTGGAGGCAGAGGCAGGTGGATCCCTCTAAGTTCAGGCCAGTCTGACTACAAATTGAGTCCAGAACAGCCAAGGCTATACAGAGAGAAACCCTGTCTCCAAAACCAAAAAACAAAAAACCTTTAAATTGGCTAAGTTCAGCCTACAGAATGGCACCTCTCAGTGTCTTTCATTCTCTTCTCTTATCCTCCACTCTCTACTGACACAGACCCAGGGGATGAAATGGGGCCATCACTGCCCTAGCAGAGGGCAAGGTTCAGAAGAGCCAGGCTGGCATACTGGCTATTGCTGTGTCAGATCAAGAAATCCCGAGGATCAAGAGGAAGAAACAGTCTCTTAGCGGTCTGCCACTTACCCTGCGAGTTCAGATCTCTTTCCCTCCTGTTTCTACAGTTGAGGGCTGGGCAGGAGCTGGACTTCCCTGAAAGGATGGCTGATTGCTGCCATGTCTGTGAAAAGGAGACCCTCTGGGCATGCTGACCACTCTGTGGCTGTGAGGCTTCTGGGGATGGAAGCAAAGAAGACATTTGGGTAGAGAAAGAGACTGTGGCTTGAGACCTACAACAGATCACAGGCAAGAAGCCAATGAGGGGCTTGGAGGGTGGGACTCCAGCCCTGATCTTTGGAGAAGAGTAAGTTAAGTGGAACTGGAGACACACCAAACTTCAAGAGCCTGGGCAGGTGAAAATGCCCAAGACCTGCTCACATGGACTGTTTAGCAGCTCAACATGGACACTGCCTCAGTGGCTCAGGGTGGCTAGAGATGTAGACCAAGGACAGATAGTAGACACACTCTCCTGAAAGACAGATGGACTGAAGAGGTCTGCTGAAAGAGGAGACTGTTACCAATAGGAAAAACTCCTGAAGGCTCAGGGAAATGTGAGGAAGGTAGGGAAAGATGGCTGTCACCAAAAAGGGGAGAACAGGGAGGGTAGACGGTGACAGATGAATAGAAACAGTTCTTTTTCTGTTGGGTGCAACCAACAATTTGCACCCAAGCCTTGGTTTCCTCAGCAACAAATGGGAAACACCCAACTAGGCTACTGTAAAGTTAAAAAGCCTGGTAAATGCCACCCCTTGCTTATACCACCACAGTTCAGACACCAACTCCTTCAGAAAGCCTTCTTGTCTCAGTACCAAGATGCCCCTCATAGGGGTTGGGAGGGTGACAGTGTCAGCACACGGCCTTCCTCATAGTTTTGAAATGCCTCTATGTCTATCTCTGGATGGCGAGCACTGGTTTAAACTGCCCCATACCTGTTTTCCTCCAAATTAAAACACCACTTCTTGGAGGAAGTTCCTACTAGAAAAAGACCCAGGAAGGACAGGAAATTTACAAGGCTCAGAAGAAAACAAAACTCACAAGCCTCAGGGGGCTCCTGAAATTCACAGGATTCACAAGATTCCCCCTCAGAGGTTATACAAGCTTAATAATGGCTGGGGAAAGGAGATGCACCAACCTGCAGCTGCCTGCAAGCTGAACTCCAGAGATGCAGCATTAGTTGGAACCCATGTGAAGATGGCTTCTCAGTGATACAGTTGCTTTTAAGCTACCCACACTCTGGTGAGTAAACCTAGTAAAGTCACTGCTTCACTAAGCAAGACGTGATGTTGTTCCTTTGGTCCCCATTAATGCCATTTCTGGGGCAAAGAGATGCTATTCATGTCCTCCTAGGAAATTTTAAAACAGAGAGAGGAACCCCCACCCCCAGTTGATCAAAGGCTCCTCGCAGGCAGGTAACTTAAGTGCAGGACTGTCTGCACCAGCCTGATCCTGCCCTGGTACCTTGTAGGTGATGACTAGACTGGCTCCTAACTCCCCCCAGCTGACCACACAAACAGGAAAAGAACTAGAAATGAGGCCTTTGAGCACCAGCCAACATCCTTAGGCATACAGTAACCAACCCTATTGGGAGAATGAGATCCCTAGACACGTAACAGCTCTATATGCAAACAGTATTGCCCACAGGACTCGGAGGAGAGGGCTGCAGAACACGACTTGACCCTTTCCCTGCTCAGGCAGGCTGCCAAGTCCTTCCTTTCCCACCCCTTGCCTGACTCTGGCTAGATGAGTGGGTGGCAGAGGAAGACCAAATATGTTCTCCGGTACCTACCCCAATGCAGGCATCATCTAAGTCGGCTCAGAGAGACACTAGGCTGGCGTTTGAAGAGAGGGATCTGCCAGTCTTTGCAATAAATTTAGGCGTGCCCGTTGTTACCCCTGAGTTTTATAGCCTGTTTTCCTAAGGACCAGCCCTGCCATGTCTTCTCTGGCACTGTTGCATAGAAGTCTTAAGAGGACCACCAGGAACAGGAGTCGACCAGAGCCATTCTTGACTACCCAACTACAGAGGACTCCAAAGTGGGTCTCTACCCGCAGGCCACGCCCCCAGTGGTGGAACCTGGCAATCTATCCTGCCTCTGTCAGTGCTACGCTTACCATCATCCTGGGGGACTCCTGACCAGTCACAGGCCAGGAGAGTGACTCCGGTATGTTTCAGTGAAAACAAGTGCCTGCAATCCCCTAGACCTCTCTCCCCTCCAGACCTCCTCTCCCTCAGCTGCTTTTACCTGTTTCTGCACTTCCAGCCCCCTTGGAGTAGGTCAAGGATTCCATTTCAGGACTCTGTTGGAAGGCCAGAAACCTCTAAATTTTCTTTTTCAGTTCTTAGGTGTTGCCACACCCAATGCCGAGTGTGGTCCTTCTCTGACCTCTCTCCAACACCATGGTTGGGGTCAAGCTAGAAGCTGATGTGACAGGACATTGCCTATCCCCTTTGACCTTCAGGGCACGCTCCTCATTCCATGCCACAGCTACCTGTCACAGAGAGGAAACCCTCCCCAGCACAGGGACCAGGACTCTGTAAGTTCTCCAGCGCCACCCAGGTAAAATGCCAGCAGACCTCAGGTTCCGCTGGCTGGGTGCCTGAGGACAAAAGGCACATGACCAGAACAGCTCCAGGCTGGCAGAGTGAAGCTCACAGCTTCATCCATTGGAGTCTACACAGATGGGACAGTCAGCAGGGCTGCGCTGGCCTCTGTTCCTCATGATTGGCTCCAGGATGGTCCAATATGCCAACAGAGCTTGAAGCCCAGAAATACGCCATGCAGGGTCCAGTGCAAAATGGGAAATGCCCTGAGCCTTTGAGCAGTTTGTGATATTCTCTGTACAGATCAGTTCACGATGCCAGCCTATGTGCTGGCCTGTCTCTGCCTGAGGGAGCTTGACAGAGGGACGCCCATGCACAGAAAGACACGCACACAGCAAGCAGCCATCTAGTGGGGTGAAATCCATTCTTTGGGAACAGGCAACCCAAATACTCACAGGGCACAAAAGAATGGCAGTTATGTTTTAAAAAATTAAGTTTATAAATATTTTCTCCACTGTACAAAGTTTTCCCAGCCCTGCCCACCCCCATCACTGTTCACATTTCTCATTTTTTAAAAATCCCAATTATATTTATTTTTTTAAATCATAAAATATATTTTTCCTTTGTTCATATTTAAAAATATTTACAAGGAGGCAGCGAGGCCGGGGTGGACGGCCGAGGTCAGGACGAGTCCGTGCAGGGCGACGGAGGGGGCGGGAAGAGGTGGCAGTAGCTCCTCTCGGTGACGGGCGAGGGCGGGCAGCTGTCTTCTGCGGACAGGTACTGGCTGTGGGGGGTGGGCGGGGGTGGGTAGGGGTCTGAGTCCGAATTCAAGTCCAGGTAGTACTTGCTGGTCTTCCAGCGACTGGCGCTGTAGTCGCTATCACACACATCTGTGCTGCAAGGTGTCGTTGGGGGTGCCATGCCTCGAATGATGTAGGGCCTAGAGGGAACAAAGACGAGGTTCACAGGTGTGCCTGGCCCCATGTGGACAAGGCCCTTGAATTGCTGCTCCTTGCAAGCTTTACAGGGGGAAGGCCGTGTGGGCGGCCTAACCTGGAGTTCACTCTCTCCACCTCCACAGCCAGGCCTTGGTAAGAATGAGATCCCTGATCCCTTTCCACACAACAGGTCAGCAGAACCTGCTGGCTGGCTTTGGCAGGAGCTTACTTAACCTCCAAACTTATATTTCTCAAAGGGAAACCTCCCCTGCTTCAGGTAGGTGTGTACGTATTCATATGCATGTGTGAGGATGTACATATGTGTACGGAGGTCAGAGGTTGAACTCGGGTGTCTTCTGTCACTGTCCACTTTATCCTTTGAGGTAGGGACTCTCATTGAACTTGGAGCTCACTATTTTAGCTGGCCACTGAGACCCCAGGATCCTCTTGTCTCTGCATCCCCGACTCTGGGATTACAGAAGCTCTCCACCATGCGTGTGACCTTTTACTCTCTTCCTAATGCTTGCATGACAAGTAATCTCCCTAGCACCGGCTTTATGTCCTAAGAAGCTTGTAAGGATGAAGATTCTACATGGAACATGCTAAAAGTATATGTGCCTACAGGATAGGGTTTAATAGCTATTGACCAAATGCTCTTTCCTGTGACCATTGAGAAAATGTGGTTCTGTAACAGTCTTATCTTACGTTAACCACCCTGACCTTGGTGGTGTCTCCCAGCCTCCCAGTACCTACCTGCATCCAGCAGAGACCCAGAAACTCTGTCAAGCCCTGTGTCCTGAACTCAGCAAGGCAGGGATCATGATTTGTTTCAGAGCCTGAATCCATCATGCTAGGGTCACCATGAGCAGGAATGGGAGGCTGAAATAGTGGCAACACACACCCCATGGCCTGACCTTGCCTCAGCCTCAGCAAGGTCAGGCCATGAAAGGGACAGTGCCTTGGAGAAGGACCTAGAGCAAAGGCAGGATGGGAGACTTGGGGAGAGGCTTTGCAGGCATGGCTATTTCTGATCTGGGTACAGTGGCAGACAGGGCCCAGAGTCAGTGACAACACCAGGTCAACAGTGCAGGCTGCAGGCATGTTATACTCTGACACGAGGAAGCTACTGCAGGTGCTTGAGCAGCAATGCAGAGGGGGCTGCAAGGCCGGGACAAGAGTCCAGTGCAAGAGTTCCCAGAAATGGCCACTAGATGGCAGGCAGGGCCACTCTGGAAGGGCCAGAAGGCCAGGGACCCAGACAGGGAGGCAGTGTGGTCGGAGCCCTGAACTGCACACTGGTGGGGTACAGGTAGCTCCCCTGGGGCTGACACCAGAGTACCTGGCAGGTAGCCCTGTTAGTTATGCCCATCCTTGCACCCTAGGCTCTCTGGTCAGCTACTACAACCACACTGTGGCCCTGACTCTCCTGCACATCCTGTGGACACACTGCCATAGAGTGTGAGCTCCTGAGCAAAGTGAGCCATTGTCATCAAAGCAGCTGTGGCCGAGTGGGAGCCCATCACCCGCTGTTCCGATAACTAATGATATCCCCTCATAGCAGCAACTCTGCTCTAACTGTTTGCCTGGGAGGATTTCTTCAAGGAAACACCATTAGATAATGCCACTGTCATCTGTGCTGGGTAAAGACTTTCCAGTGTAGCAGCTTATCCCTCTAAGACCAATAAACTCACGAGTTCCCTGGTGTGAATTTTGGTGGAACTGTCGTTTCCTTATGAAGAAGGGGTAAGCTAGGTGTTTGCATCACCCCAGTGTTAGGAATGCCCGTAACACCACTCTCACTCATGGATCTGAGAACCCCGATATAGGTAACTTGGGGGTCAGAGGCAGCTTTTGGGATTCCTAGGCTCACATAGGCCACTGTCTTGAGAAAGGAGCAAGAATAATCCCTTGGGCTGCAGAGATGGCTCAGAGGTTAAGAACATGTATTTTTTTAAGATTTATCGATTTATTATTTATACAGTATTCTGCCTGCATGTGTGCCTTCAGGCCAGAAAAGGGCATCAGATCACATTATGAGCTACCATGTGGTTGCTGGGAATTGAACTCAAGACCTTTGGAAGAATAGCCAGTGCTCTTAACCTCTGAGCCATCTCTCCAGCTCCAAGAACATGTATTGTTTTTTATTTGATTCCCAGAACTCACATCAGGTAGCTCACAATCGCTTGTAACTCCAGCTCTGGGGGATGCCTGACCTCCTCAGGTACATGTGCACACATGTACATACACATAATATCATCATCATCATTCTAGCAGCGGTTACACTTGTCAGGCTCTGACCAGAGTCAGCACCACACCTCTTTTTAAACATATACTTGAGTTCTGAGGCCCTGACACCCCGGTAGCCAGGGTCCATAGCTGGACTGGGGCACAGCAGGGCCTGGAGCCTGGGGCCTAAGCACTGGTCTCCCCACAACGGAACAGCCCTGAATATGAATTCTTCACTGGAGTCCTTCAAGGCCATGCTCCAGGTGTCCCAATTGACAGAGAAGCCCACGTCTCAATACCACCAAGCCAGCACTGAGCTCACACACAGAAGCAGCCCAGAGGACCCAGAGAGTAGAGGGAAACAGTATAGCTGGAACCCACAGGACACAAAATGGAGGATGAAGGTGAGCCCCTTCTCCCTGCAGAGGGGGGGCAGGATGGGCTCTTACCTGCATGGTCTGGTGGTGGTGGGGATGTTTGAAGAGTAAAACATGTCCATGTTGTACAGGGAAGGGTCCGTGGCCGGGGACGGTGGTGGGTTCAGGATCTGGGGAGAACAAGCAGGGGTTACTCCAAGCCTCCCTTGGCTGAGCCATTCCTTCAGCCTACCAGCCTGCGGTCTGGAGCTCTGTTCTCAGCCCATGGTCCCCAGAACCCCTCCAGAGCTAGTGAATCTTAGAAAGTAGAGGGGCGCTGTGGGCCACCTTCCCCAAAGGTGATAGTGGTGCTCAGAGGCATGGGGACAGAAGTGCTTTCAACCCAGATGCCCTCGTCTCTCTCAGGTATTATTTTGCTGGCCAGTAGAGACCCCTCAGGCCAATGACTAGATGCTTGGTCATGAACACTGTGGGGAGGGGTGGCAGCCAGGCCTTGGTTTCCTGCATCAGTACTCCCAAACCCGGTGGGAGGGTCCCTGCAGGGCCAGTGTCTCCATCTCCCTGTGTGCATCTCTCCGCTTCCTCCTGCTGACTGCACTTGACTTTCACTTCCGCCATTGGCTGTGACCTGGCTCCTACTCAGGATGCTCCAACACAGGCTGGGTGATGAAGGAGAGGTCTCGGCCCCACCCCTTTCTCGGGAGCTTTGCGCACTGTCACTCACTCCTGACTGGGGTAAGAAGAAAACAAACTGAAGTGTGAGAATGTGCTCTGCTGGGAATCGATGGCAGACGCCTCTAAGTATGTCTAAGTGTGTCTGATTAAGTCCTGAGTGCTGTGACCTCATCAATGGATCAATCCTAGATGAGAAATAAGGCATCTGCGGTAGCAAGAAGTAGGAAAAGGGGCCAAGTTAGAAGCAGGTCCCTGGAGGAAGACCTTTGCTCCAACCACTTGCTGTACCCCTTTCTCTTGCTTCCTAACTCATGAAAGCACTTCTGGACCCCTCTCCCACCACCATGTTTGGCCCAAGAAACTCCAGGCTGAAACCTTTGAACCCATGAGCCAAAATAACCCATTCCTCCCTTCCGGCTGCTTTGCCAGGTGTTTCCTCCCAGTGACACATATTTTTAATCCTGTACTAGAGGAGTGTTGGCAGCAACAGTCTTGCAAGTGTGGCCCTCTGCTGGCAGGAAGGGGAACTGACAACTGTAGCAGTAAAGGTCAAAATGACAAACCAAGTCACCCTGATAGGTGCCAAGATTCAGGCGCCAAGATTGGGACAGCTGCCAGTGACCCACCCCCACGTGACATAGAAGAAACCGTGCCAACAGCGGCCTCTCATCTGTGCCCACTGAGGAATAGGCCAGGCTGTGGTCACCATGCACAAAGCTTCCTAGAGATGAGCGAACATGGAATGTCCAGCACACTGAGCACAAGCTGGGGGCGACGGGGGACGACGGGGTGCACACTGCTACCAGCAGAAGGCCTGGCTGAGAACAGACTCTTCAGGAGAGCTCTTACTTCACTCCATCCTGTTTGTTTATCTACGTATTTGTTTATCTAGTTGAGGCAGTGTCTCACCATGTAACCCTGCTTAGCTGGAATTCACTATGTAAACCAGGCTGACCCAGAACTCACTATGGAAAGGAGGCTAGCCTGGAAATCATAATATAGACTAGGCTGGCTTTGGACTCACAGATATCCACTTGTCTCCCAAGTACTGGATTAAAGGTGTACACAGGTTTGCTGAATGTTACTTTTGAAGTAGGCTCTAACCATGTAGCCCAGGCTGGCCTCATATGAATGGCATGCTAGGCAAGCACACTACCAGTGAGCCACAGCCCCAACCCACCACATGTAAACTGGCAAAATCCATGTTCAAAAGGTTGTGTCTGTGTCCTGATTATGATACCAGACTACAGTTACACAACTTCTTACTATGTAACTCTGAGAAACTGGGGGTGGGCAGTATTATCCCTTGTAGTTGAACATAAATCTACAATGACCTAAAACTACGTTATAAGTAGACAGATAGAGAAAGAAACAAAAAGAGGCATTTCCTTCTTGGTAGAGAAAATTAACTTCGTACTTACAACATAAATTACCACTAAGAGCACGAGGAAAAAAAAGTCTACAAAAGCTAGGCGTGGTGGTACACACGAGTAATCTCAAGCACTGGGGACGCTGTGGCAGGAAGTTGAATTCAAGGCCATGGTGGAGCAGATCCTGTCTCGGAATACAGTGACAGCACCTACAAAGACCGCACTGGGCATGCCGGCCGGAGGTCCTATTTGCTGGGGCTTCTCCTCAGCTCACACTCCTGTACTCTCTGAATACTGTGCTGGGAGCACATTATGGATGCAAGCTGAGTGAGCTACTTCTGTCAAGCTGGCTCTGTAATTTCCTGGGGACCCCACTGGGATGGGCAGGTTGCAGACCTGCGACCACGCTCAGCCCACAGAGTGCAGTGCAAGGCTTTAACTCAGGAGACACAACTCTACGTCGTCTCTGCCAGCCGCGATGGCTATGTGGGGCTCCAGAGGGTGCAAGAACGGGGTGCTCTAAGCTCCAGGTATCAGCCCCTAAAAGTAGGGTCTGGGGCTTTCAGAAGACTCAGCTCCTGTCACCAGCGATAACATTTTCCCTAGCCCTATCCACCCAGGATGTCCACTCAGGATGAGGAAGGCATGATAAGGAGATGACACCCGGACAAGAGACACCCCCAAAAGGGGAAAGGGGAACCCGTGGCAATGTGGGGCTCCCTGGGACGAACCTGGAAGAAGCTCCTGCCCTTGCCCCTTGCAAGCTGCAGAACCTGGGTTAGGAAGAAAGCGAAGTGCTTACAGACCATGCAGTCAAGCCAAGGTCTCCCAGGAATCGCTGTGGAATTACAGATGAGGGTTCTGCGTGTGGATATCTTTTATTTTTTGAGTTTTGTCTTTGATTTGTTTGTTTTAGACAATGTCTTGCTTTGTAGCTTTAACTGTTCTGGAACTTGCTACTCAGAGAAATCCTCCTGCCTCTGCCTCTCAAGTGCACCACCACACCAGACATGGTGTTATTCTGGTTTTTGAGACAGGCTATCTCAAACTCTGTGTAAACAAGGATGACCATGGATTCCTCATCCTTCTAAGCCTGCCACCCCCAGTCTGTATTGAACAAGGGATGTAATACTGAGCTTGTGCATGCTAGGCAAGCACTCTAAGAACAAAAGGGGCATTGCACACTGCCCTTCTCTGGGGTCCCGTTAGAACTACTAGCTCCTGAAAGCCTTGCACCCAGGAAGTCCCCAGAGCCACCACCAATAGGAAAGTCTCCTACTGCCTCCCATTTACCTGCCTTGCCTCACTCACCGGTGGATATAGTGTGGCCTTTGTGCTGGACGAGCTGCTGGATGAGGCCCCAGTGACGTGATTCCGGTCATAAAGGGGCACACTGCCCCGGCCCCCTACCAGACTCATGGAACTCATCATGGACTTGCTGCATGGGATGCCTGTAGGAAATGGCAAGTCAGAATGAGCAACTCCCACTTCAAGTCTTGATGCCCATGAAATTCCTACGCAGTGGGTGGGTCCGCCCAACACTGTCTCTACCCCCTGCAGATCCTGCTCAATGGCTGTTCCAGGGCAAGCTATCTAGGTCTCTATAAAGGCTTCGGTCTCAGAGCACCTCTTGGAAACCTGCAGAAGGAAACCCTGGCGGGGCTGAGCACAGAGCACACCACACAGACAGAGCCCAGGCTCCGAGAATGCCGGGAGGGCGATGCTGCCTCAGCCCCCACAGGTCCTGCTCTCCACCCCCACGCAGACTTAGGTCACAGCAACCTCTGGACATCGCAGTTCCAATGAGGCTTAGCGACAGAATAGGCCAGGAGAGAGGAGGCCAAGACGGCAAAGGTTCAGGCTGTGTCCACGGTGGCCCCAGAGTGGACAGGCCCTTTCAGCCCTCACAAGGCATGGACATGGGCACACCACGCTATGGGCAGAATTTGAACCAGGAAGTGTCGCCCCTGGGCACCTGCAGACACAAACTGCATTTCTGTGGGTGGTCCCCCTTAGGCTCTTCCAGACAATTCAACCAAGCCATCTCCATCACTGAGTGAACGCCGGAGGGTCCTCACCTGGGAAGGGACCATGCTGTGAGCCACCTGGGGCTATGAAGTTGAGAGGCACGTGAGGGGTCCCACTGACATACTCATGGGGGAAGGGCCCATTGGCCCCTGTGTAGCGCTGGCACATCACACGCTGGCAGACGAAGTAGACCCCACCCATGACGAAGAGTGAGAGGATGATGCCAATGACAGGCCCAATGGCGCTGCTGTGGGTCGGGATGTCATCAGAGGGTGGCTTGTTGATTTCTGTTGGATAGGAAAAAAAAAAATCCCATTAATCCCAAAGTGATGGCCTCCCACAAGGAACATGCTGGGGACCCAGAGCCCAGCACCTACAGGAAGGGGCAGAGGAGCTGAGGACACGGGATATGGCTCACTTTGGGACCACTGCCTGCTGCTCCTGGGCCTGAAGGGGGTTCACCCCTCTTCTCCGCCTGGGCAACCCTGCCTCCTTTCCCATGGCCCTGAACTGTGCTCACACGGCTTAGCCCAGCAGTCCACTTGGTGGAGGCTGGCAGTTAGCCCATGTCATGGTGGAAGAGAGCTGGGATGGGTGGTCTGGAGTCAGGTGTGAGCACCTATGTGCCAGTATGCAGGGGTCTACTGGGGTCAGAGCAGCAACATCCCAATAGCAAGGCCACCAGAACGAGAAGGACATGTCCCTGACTCAGCTGGCAAGAGTGTGTTCACATTGGGACCCAAGAGTCCCATGGAGAGCAACTCCATTCCTTCCTAACTGCCCACAACATGAAGAAGCTAGGAAAAAATCCTTCTGCCTCAGAGGACAGAGCCTGAGTGTGGGGAGTGTCACCCAACAAACACACTGAGCCTATGGGAACCCATGTACACACCTCACCAGACGGGGTACCTGCCTAGCAGAGAAAAGGGGACATCAGCAACCCCAACTCTGCCATCTAAGCCAGGCCACTTAAGAGTCGGTGCACAAAGTGTCTAACCTGTGAAGGGGTCTGAATCCATGGGAGAACTGCCCTCTCCCCATATGCCCTCCTCTCCAGGAGAAAAGGTCTAAGCTCTGGTCTCTATGCAGACGATGGAATAGCTCCAGGAGGTAAAGCATCTCTCTAGAATTCCAGTTCCTTCCTGTCTCCAGTAACAGCCTCTAGGACGCCTTCCCTCTCTGCCCTGACCACTTGTTACCCAGCACTAACACATCCCTGGGTATGGGTCCATTGCCCTCAAGGGATATGTATGGCATATGCCTAAGTGTAAAATGTGTATGTACACTGCGCTTTTCTTGGGCCACACACAAGCTCAGGACTCCTGGCTGTGGAGCAGATAGTACCAAGTAAGGTGCCAGTGGCGAGAGTGTGGCCGCTACTCAGATGTGAGGCCCGACGGCTCACAGTGAGGCAGACTTGCCAGTGGGCCAGCCTCTGTGCTCCTGGCCTCCCAGCACTCCAGCCCCAGTTAGGAAACTCCACAGCTCAGCCTCTCCTTCTAGCTGCCACCTCTCTGATGGTTAGTGCTGCCAACCTGACGCACTCTAGCTTAGGCTGGCCTGCGGGTATATGGGAAACTGTCCTGATTACATTAATTGATGTGGGAAGAGCCCAACTACTGGGTTTTGGCCCTACATTGTATAAGGGAAAGAGAGCTGATCAGTAGGTAGGTATCAATGTGTTCATTCATACACTCATTCATTCTGTTTCTCTCTCTCCTTTACTGTGGATATAAGCAACTGCTTCAAGTTCCCGCCTTGACCTCCCCCACAAAGATGGACCTAGAACCAAAAGCCAAATAAACCCGTCCTCTCCAAGTTGCTTTTTCCAGGGCATTTCATCACAAAGGTAGGACATTCACTAAATGAAACCTCCCAGGTGCCAGAACCGGGGGTCCTGCAGCCCCACACAACCTCCACAGCGGAGTCTACCCCACCCAGGGCCGGCCTGAAACCACTCACCGCACATGAGCTCATCAGACCCGTCGGCGCAGTCGGGGAAGGAGTCGCACTGCTGCTTGATGAGCACGCACTGGCCGCTGGAGCACCGGAACTGATTGGGCAGACAGACAGCTGTGAGGAGAAAGGGGCGGTGCTCAGAGGAGCTGCAGGCAGCAGCTGTGCCTGGCCCCGAACCCAGAGGCAGAGTCAACGGCAAGAACACTAAGACCAGCTGGAAAAGATCATGGAAAATCCAGTCTCACCCCGGCATGACCCCCATTCCTAGGCCTGTTCCATGCTGGAGGGCACAGGAACGTGAACATGACAGTAAGCAAGAGACCTTGATGCCCTGCCTGCACCTAGGACGTATGTAGCCCAAGTCAGAGAAGGCACAGAACAAGATGCAGCAGCCCCGGCTCCAGGATCAAGCGGGATTTCTGGGAGGTGGGGCTGGAAGAGGTCGGGAAGTACGCCATTTCCTCAGTGGGCGTGGGCTGAGTCACTGGAGACAGGTTGCGCTTGTCGGGACCAAGGCTGTCTCCTCTAACAGCTGAGGAGAGTGGGCAAGCAAAACCTGCAGACTACAGCACCTGCCGCTTAGCATCATCGCACGGCCTTCCACCTGGACCCTCTCCTGACATGCCCCAGGAAACAGGACACAAGGGCACCCTGTCCTTCCTGGAAATGGGAGGCCAGCACCCGCTATTGGTGGTGAGGGGGCTGGGCAGACGAAGGAGGGATGGATTCCAAACTGATCACTGTTGGAGAGATATCTCTGTGCACTTCATGCTCTAATGCTGATTTCTGTGACAGAGACCTGCTTACAGGCCCAGACTTTGGCGCTGTCATTATTATGAAATATCTCCTGTCTCAGTATTTCAAAAACATTGTTCCCCATCACCTTCTGATTGGTTAAATAAAGAGCTAACAGCCAATAGCTGGGCAGGAGAGAAAGGCAGGACTTTCGAGCCCAGTGAGAGAATATCAGGTGGGGGATCAGAGGAGAGAGTGAGTCTTGACACAGATGAAGAACAGGTGCCAGGGTAAGTTACCCCAACTAAGATGGGGGTAACGGGCGAGGTGGCGGCATGTAGGTTAGGCCGGTATTGCTGGGTTAGAGGAGGTGAGTATCGGGACTGGAGAGATGGCTCAGAGGTTAAGAGCACTGTTTGCTCTTCCAGAGCTCCTGAGTTCAATTCCTAGCAACAACATGGTGGCTCACAACCATCTAGAATGAAATCTGGTGCCCCCTTCTGGCGTTCAGGTATATATGCAGACAGAACACTGTATATATAATAAAAACAAACAAACAAACAAACAAACAAAAAAGCTGAGCATCTGTTCAACTATAGTGCCTAAAGCTGATAATAAATATAAAGGTCTCCATGTCATCATTCAGAGCAAGGGTAGGCATAGAAAAACCATACAGCTACAGCTCACAAGTGACACTCTGAAACCAGAAGCAACCATCCAGCTCTCCTGTCTAGCCTGAGAGCAGCCTGCGTCTACAGGATTAGCTGGGCCTGGCAGAGCCGATGGACCATTATTTAGAGAAATGGGCAGCTAGCTCGGTTTGGCTTCCACCAGCTCCCTCAGAGCATTGGTGAGCTGCAAAGCAATCATCATGACTTCAGAGAGAAGCCTGCCAAGGTCACTCCAGGCCCCGTCCCTTTCAGAACATCTGCTGAATGAGGATGGACAAGAGAGGCAGATGGCATCTGAGCCATGGAGAACTTAACCCAGCAGCTATGGGCAGGGACAGTGAGAGCACCACAGGGACAGATCCAGGTGGCAGGCGACCAAGCACAGCAGGTCATGGATCAGAGGGCATCACAGCAAGTACAAAGACATGTATTTAGTAGGAAGATCCAAAGGAGGGTCAGTGAGGACTAGAGAGGTGACAGCAGTTAGGAGCACTGGCTGCTCTTCCAGAGGACCTGGGTTCAGTTCCCAACACCCACATGGCAGCTCACAAGCATCTGTATCCAGTTCCAGGCAATGCAACACCCTCTTCTGGCCTCTGCAAGCACCAGGCATGCACATGGTACACATACATGTAGGGAAAACACCCATATACATAAAACTGAATTTTAAAAAAATACATTAAAAATGAATTAAAGGCTAGCCAATGAGATGGCTGAGTTCAGTGGTTCTCAACCTGTGCATAACCACCCCTTTGGGAAGTGTCAAAACACCCTTTGACAGCCAGGTGTGGCGGTGCACACCTGCAATCCCAGCACTCAGGAGGCAGAAGCAGGAGGATCTCTTTAGTTTGAGGCCAGCCTGGTCTACAAAGCGAGTCCAGGACATCCAAGGCTACACAGAGAAACCCTGTCTTAAAAAAAAAAAAAAAGTAAAGACCCTTTGACAGGGTCACATAAGAAATACTGCATATCTGATATTTACATTATGACTCACAACAATAGCGAAATTATACCTATGAAGTAGCAACAAAATAATTTTATGGTTGGTGGTCACCACAACATGAGGAACTGTATTAAAGGGTCCCAGCTTTAGGAAGGTGGAGAACCACTGACCTGCAGCCAAGCCTGGTGATCTGAGCCCTGGGACCCACATGGTAGAAGGAAAAAACTGACTTCTGCCAACGACTGCCCTTGATCTCCACAAGCACCAGAGGGCATGTACATGCACACACAGCTTCTAAAAAGAAAAGGCTGAGAATGATCAAGCGCTTGCAGAGCATGCAGGAAGCCTCGAGTTTGATCCTCAGCGTAGTAGCACAGACTACCTGCGGAAGTGAACACCACAGCACTCAGGAGGTAGAGACAGGAGAACCAGAAGTTCAAGGCCAGCCTTAGCTAGATAGCAAACTCAAGGTGAGCCTTGGCTACATAAGGCCCTTGTCTCAAAAGCAAAAGAAACAAGAAAAAAATGTATGTATAAACGCAGATCTTGCTAGTCAAGAGTGGCCCCAGGAAACCAGCACTATCCCACACACAGCAGCACGACACTGCCTTTGAAGGCCAGGCCGGACCAGACTCCCGGACCAGGGCGGGAGCCACGGAAACACCTAGCTGACTACTGGGCTTGTCTTGAGTTTTGACAGAAGTCACTACCAAATGTGGAAATGTGATACAGATTCTCAGCCTGTCTTTACATCAACTGCCAGCGGGATAGATGGGGTCATGCGGAAGCATTCCTTCAGGGTGTGCCTAAAACTCATTTCATTTGTCCCCAACAGGAGGACCTGCCATTTTGGCTGTTTTCTAGCACACCTACTTGCAGAAGGCAAGGTAAGAGCCCATGCCTGGTGTCTAGGCGGGCAGGCCTGAGTAGGAGATGGCAGCCAGGGTGGGCAGGGCGGGGCCTCACCATCACAGTTAGCTTCGTCAGAGCGGTCCTGGCAGTCGGCCTCACCATCGCAGCGCAGGCGCAGGTCCACGCACTGGCCTCGAGCACAGGGGAACTGGGAGGCAGAACACACTGGGCAGCCCTCCTCATCGCTCTGGTCGGCACACTCAGGAAAGCCGTCACAGCGCCAGGCTCCAGGGATACAGTCAATCTCACCAGTGGCACAGGCAAACTGATCAGGGGAGCAGGTAGGAGGCTCTAGGGGAGGGAAGGAGACCACAGTCAAGCAGGCTCCAACCAGTGAACCATGCAATGGCACGGCTAGCCTTCAGAGCACAGGTTCCGTGTCAACAGTGGCCTGGGCACACTGTCTTCTGCTCATATGATACTTTTAGCCCTAGCACAGATGAAGGCAGGAATGAAACTTGCTGTGTAGTCAAGGATAATCTTGAACTTCTGATCTTCTTACCACCATCTCCTGAGTACTGGGATTACAGGTGTGCAACACCATACCTGGTTTACACAGTGCTAAGGACTGCACCCAAGGCCTTGTGCATGCCATCTACCAACTGAGCCACATCCTCAATGTGTGTGTGTGTGTATAATACGCACATGTATATGTGGTTGTGTGCGTGCAACTATGTAGATGTGGACAGCATCTTTCTCCATCACTTTCCCCCTTATTCCTTTGAAAAAGGGTCTCTCACTGGACCTGGAGCTAGGCTGCCAGATAGCAAGCATTAGTGATGCTCTGTCTCTGCCTCTCTCTCCATAGCGCTGGGAGTTATGGATGCCCACAGAGCCAAACTCTAAGGTCTGGAGTGTCAGACAACCTAAGAGATGCCAGGCCATTCCCTGAGCTCCTGGGGCCACAGCCAGTCTCCAAGGAGCAAAAGTAGCCATTAAAAGAACAAGTGTCCAGGTGGTCAGCCAAAGCCCAAAGTGTGCAGGGTAAGGACATGAGCAGGGATGAAGCCTGACTCTCCCAGGAGCTCACAGAGGACAAGCCAGGTAGGCTTCTTCACAGGCCACCTGGGATGCCCAGGGCACAACAGAGAGGAAGCCCTGGGGCACGCTTAATCATGGTGACACTGAAGACTGTGACTTTCTTTTTAATTTATTTTTATTTTATGTACATTGGTGTGTTGTCTGCATGTGTTAGGGGGTCAGATCCCCTGGAATAGGAGTCATAGACAATTGGGAGCTTCCATGTATATGCTGGGAATTGAACCCATGTATTCTGGAAGAGCAGCCAATGCTCTTAACCACTGAGCCATCTCACCAGCCCCTGTCACTTCCTTATTACAGTCATCCCCTACAAGGGCTGGAAAACCAGCCCTGCCAGGCAGATGCTCTCAGTCTCATAGCCAGAGAGGTAGAGGTTCCCAGAAGGCACATGCCAGCCGAAGCACTCAGAAGTCAGAGTCCAGGGTTTGAACCCAGCCTTCCTTGACCTGGCTCTCGATGACACACCACCATCACAACCATGCAGCCCCAGGGGAAAAGGAATATAGACAGTGGGGAGGGAAAAGGTCAGAAGCACAGATCTGTTATTAGAGGCTCCTGTAGAAGACCAGGGGTCAGTTCCCAGCACCTACATGGCAGCTCACAACTGCTTGTAACTCCAGTCCCAAGGGATCTGAGACCCTCTTCTGGCCTCCTTGGACACTGTATGCATATGGTGCATAGACATGAATGCAGGCAAACAGTCATACACACAAAATAAAAATAAATCTTTGTTTAAATCCGTTATAAGATCCAACAACTGTGTCGGTAACTGGCAGTGGAGTAAGCAGTCAGGAAAGGTAGAGACGACTGATTTGCGCTATCAATCTACTGGACCTAATCAATTTTTCTAGAATATTCCATCTGACAACAGCAAGGATCACCATTCTTCTCAGGGTACATAAAACATTCATCAAGGCAGAGCCCAGAACACATGGAGGCCATAAAGCAGACTTACAATATATTTAAAAAACAGAAGTCCCACAAGGGAAGCTCTAGACCACAGTGGAATTAAAGCAGAAATCAGACCAGACACAGCTGGACCTTCCTAACTATCTAGAGATCAAACAAATACTTCTAGGCAAATATACCTACCACTGAGCCAGCCTGCACCTCACAACACAATTCTAAATGCACACAGGCTGAAGAAGGTGTCTCTCCCCCCACCCCCCTTTTTTTTAGTATTTCAACTACTGGGGATGAGATTAGTCTAGGTTCACACAAGTGAGGACCTGAGTTCAATCCCCAGCACACAGTGTAAAAAGCCAGGTGTGACGGCATATGCTCGTAACTCCAGTTCTGGGGAAGCAGAAGCAAGGATCTTTGGGCTCACTGGACAGCCTAGCATAATTGGCCAGCTCCAGTTCCCAGTGACGTCTAAAAAAACAAGGTAGATGGCTGAGGAGTAACAGCCAAGATTAACCCCTGGCCTACACAGTGTATACACAGACATGCACACATGGCCACGTTCACACCTGTGCACACACACATCTTAGCTTTCTGAAAACTAAGACAGAACTTATTAGAACCTGTGAGATACAGGAAAAGGGGTGTTTAGGGAGAAATTCACAGCTCTAGATGTGTGTGCATGTATGCGTGAGTGTTAAAAAGAAAGAAACAGCCATAAGTAAAGACATGCCATGCTTTGGAGATTAGGTGCCACAGGGACTATACTCTTAAATCAGGCAGGACAGTGAGATGGCTCCCTATTCAAAGTCCCAAGGTCTCACTCACCGCCACAAGTCAGCAGGTTCTGCAGGAGCACGAGGTGGACAGGGCACGAGCAGCGAGGCGTTCCATCACCCTTGGCGATGCAGATGTGGGAGCAGCCGCCATTGTCTCGGGCACACGGATGGGCTGCTGTAGGCACAAAGCAAGATGGAGTCGGGTCAGGCTCTACCTTCCTCCTCAGAGCTCATCCTGTGCAGAGGTGAAGGCCGGACTCCTACGGAAGAAGTCTCCCCCAGCAGCCCAGCTGATCAATACTGACATGGACAGTGATAGAAAAGCCGAGTCTGGCAGCCGTGTGTATGCTCTGCCAGAACTCCAGGCTGCCTCGAACTCTCTATCTTCCTGCCTCAGCATCCTGGGACCATGGATGTGCCATTGTCAGGCCAGGGCTGTGCAGTTTTAAAATCCAGGTGGTCAGAGTTTACAGCAGAGATCAGCAAGCCTGTCCTGTTAAATACCACAAACCAAATAATTTCCACTTCCCGGGCCAGCCTGTCTCCTGTAGCTCCTCCATTCTGTCAGTGGCAAGGCACAGGCAGCCATAGCTAACACGTATGTGGATGAGCACAACTGCATGCCAACAACATTTTACAAAAACAGGCGGTAGCCGGTCTGGTTTTCGATGTGGGCTGCAGGGGTCGCAGACATAAGTCTGGCCAAAAATTCTCATAAGAAAGCATCCCGGGTTCTCCATCACAACCCATGGCCATGGTTATCTGAGAATTCCCTGCCATTACCCCGAACAAGATTACCTGGAACGCCTCACATTAAGTATCCACAGGACAGCCCCAGTTCTCACCTGGGCTCGCTAAAGACTACCTGGTTCTTCCGTACACCCAGCTACGAGAAGCTATGGCTAAGGCCTGGCTTTCTGCGGACACAATCAGGAAAGAGCCGTCACTCCAACAACCGCACCATTCTAAAGGCCTGTGACAGCTAGGAGCCTGTGACTTTGCAAGAAGCCAAGCGAATGGAGATACCACATTTGCTTTGCTTATGGAGACAGGCTCTCACTGCTGCCTCGGCCTCCTGAGTGCTGGAACTACAAGTATGTAGCCACGTGCCTGACTGGAATACGGAAGTTCTACCCGACACCTGCAGGTTATGCAGAAGCTGCTGGTCCTGAGAGCTCACTTCTCCAGGATCCCAGTGACCCACCCAGAGGACAGAAAACCCGCCTTGAGCCTACAGGCAGTTAATTCACTGCTTCAGAGCTCAGCTTCAAGCAGATTGCCCAACCTCCCCACTCCCCAGAGCACTTGTATTCCACATGTTACTCTACAGACTTGGGTTACGGATTCCCAACCTAACCTATAGGGTCAAATGACCGAAAAGACAGATGGCCAAGCCCAGGGCTCTGGCCTCGAACCCAAGCTGCCTGAGATGGCATAGGAACATGGCTAATAGGCAACTTTCATCATCTCACAGAACTACTAGCACACGAGACATGCTGATATGACAAACACGAAACCCAGAGCTAACTATGAATGTCACACAACATGAAATCAGAAACAGACTTAAAATACCGTGATAGGGCCAGAGAGATAGATCAGAAGGTAAAGGAGCTGGCCGTGGAAGCTTGGCGACCCGAGTTCAACCCCTGGAACCCACTGTGCTGTTTGTTAGCTTTTTGTCAACCTGACAAAAACCAGTCACTTGACTAGGGAAGGAACCTCAGTTGCCTGTATAAGATTGCCCTACTGGCATGCCAGGAACTGGCTCTGTCAGAATGGCCTGTGGGCATGTCTCTGGGCATGTTCTTGATTAACGGTTCATGTGGGAGGGTTCATTGTAAGCTGATGGTCTTGAATAGAATAAGAAAGCAGGCTGAGCAAGCCATGGGGAGCAAGGCAGTAAGCAGTGTTCCTCCATGGCCTCTGCTTCAGTTCCTGCTTCCAGGTTCCTGCCTGTCTTGGATTCCTGTCCTGGCCCCTTCAATGATAAACTATGACCAGTCAGCCAGTACACCCTTTCCTCCCCCAGCTGCTTTAGGTCAGTGTTATCACAGTGGCAGGAAACGTTTCCAGGACACCCACAGAAGGGGTGAAGGAAAGACCCAACTCCAGAGTTGCTCTCCAACCTCCACATGGGTCCATGGCTTGTGTGCTCCCATCCCTACATACACCATACACATGTATAAGTTAAAAAAAAAATGAAGATTTTTCTTTTGCAACTTGATTATGTGATTTTTTCAAGCATGAATTTTGTAGATGACAACATCTCATCACAATGTCAAAAGTTGACCACACCTAAACAAGGGATGTAGGAGATTCCACCACGGTCCCAGCAGAGGAGGGGTCAGGGTAAAGGCTAAGGCTTGGAGGCAGAATTATTGGGTAACAGGAGGGACTCTGGTGAAGTGGGTGGGAGGAAAGGGAACTGAAAGGGGGTCCGGGTGCAGACCTGCTCAGCACCGAGAGCCTGGAGTGAAGAAAGGACTGACAGCAGGGAGGGGCAGCCCCAGTTCTGAAACCTGGGAAAGCAGAGTCTGGGGCAAGAAGGGAAATTGGGGTTTTGAACAAACATCCCACAAAGGCTTTGTGCCTGTGGAGTGGCTGGAGGACTCCTTTTCCTTCTTTTTGTTTTTAACCGGAACCCAGAGACTTGCACTTCCTAGGAGAAACGCATTCCTGCCACTGAGGCACTTCTGAGAGGAAGCGGAACCTTTAACACGCATGGCCTAGCTGGAGATGGAGCTCAAGGGCAGAGTACTTGGGCAGCATGCATGAGAGACCTGACTTCAATCCTGAGGACTGCAAAACGACACCAAAACAGCTGGAGCCTGGTGGGGAGTCTTTGGATCACTGGGGGGTGTCCTCAAAGGAGGTACTCCCTCCCCCACTGCATTTGGGTTCCTAGCCAGGAAGTATGTGGCTCGGCCTCACCATACAATCATTGCCTTGATGTGCACTGCCTCATCACAGGCCCAAGAACAACACAGACATGCACACAGACATAGATACAGACACATACAGCTCAGAGAATTCCAGCACTCAGGAAGACTGTCAAGAATTCCAGGCTAGCCTGGGCTACCTAGAAAGATTACCTCAAACTTTTAGCAGATGATAGATATAGACAGACGACAGAGATGGATGGATGGATTGAGATTGGAAGGTAGGTAGAAGATAGGAAGAGGCAGACAGACTCTGTCTGACAGGTAGGCAGGTAGATAGATGATAGACAGACAGACAGAATGAATGAATAATAATCTTTTAAAAGCTAGCTTGGAGTCTTCTGTGCATCAGCAAACAAAAATGACTGCGGAGCGGGATACCTGGACAAATTCTGGCCTTTGGTGCTGAGCCCATGACCTCCTGGGGCACATGGCTCTTGCACCAGCAGCTGATCTGACTTCATCTAAGCAGCACCACCCTCCCCTAGGGGACCCTAATGCTGTCCCCTCTCACGTACAGAACTCCTCCAGACTGACTTCCTCCACGGCATGGATGCCCGTCAGATGGGTGACACGGCCCTGAACCCTAGTCCGCTTGTCACCAGTGGTCTTCTCCACCCGCTCAATCATCTGCTGCTGGCGGTCGATCCAGTAGAGGTGCCTGCCCAGCACTGTCAGACCCACTGGTTGCACAATGTTGGCGTCTTCCAGGGTCAGGCGGTTGGCCCCTGCGGGTAGCACAAAAGCTTCATGAGAGGCAGCTGAGTGAAAAGCCAGACACACTGGGCTCAGGAGAATGGAGGTTTAGAGAGGGGACCATTAGAGAGTCTGGGGCATTTCTACGCTCTCCGGGATGGGGAGCTGATGCAGACACCCCGGAAGCAGGCTGCTCCTACCAGGGCTGGTCTAGGGTCCAGAAGCGTACCACTTAACTGTGCACCCTGGCCACTGACCTCTGGACGCATGGTGCTTCCTCTCCCCACCCTCATTAGTATGTATCTGTGTGTGCATACATGTGAAGGCCAGAGGTCTCAATTTTACTCATTTTTCAAGGTGTGTATGTGTGTATGTATGTATATACTTAATACAAGGCATCCTATGGCTATTCTAGAACTCTCTATGTAGAACAGGCTAGCCTCAAATTTAAAAAATCCACCTGACTCTGCCTCCTAAGCGCTGGGGTTAAACATGTGCATCACTAAACCTGGCTTGTTTTGTTTTTTCGAGACAGGGTTTCTCTGTGTAGCCTTGGCTGTCCTAGACTTGCTTTGTAGGCTAGCCTCGAACTCACAAAGATCCGCCTGCCTCTGACTCCCTCAGGGCTGTGATTGAGGGTGAGCACCACCATGCCCTGCTTACATCTGGCTTTTTAAGAGTATTTAAAAATACGTATTTATTTTATGTGATTGGGTATTTTGCCTGCATGTACGTTTGTGCACCAATGCCTGCATATCCCCATTCAAAGACGCGGGAAGAAGGCATGAGATCCCTCGGAAGTGGAGTGACAGATACTTGTGAGCTGCCGTACGGATGCTGAGACCTAAACTCAGGTCCTCTGCCAGAAGGGCCAGTGCTCTTAACCACTGAGCCATCTCTCCACAGCACACCCGCAGAAGTCAGAGGACAACTTGTAGGAGTCCGCTTTCATCTTCCACCATGAGGATCCCAGGGATCCAACTCCTGTCACCAGGCTTGGTGGCCACGGCCTTTACCCACTGAGTCATCTGGCTGGCCCTCTACCTTATGTTTTTGAGTCAGGATCTCTTGCTGAAACTGGAGTACAATGATTCAGCTAAACTGGCTGGCCGGAAAGCCCGAGGATCATCCTGACTCTGCCTGGATTCCAGGCACTGCCACAGTCCTTGGCCTTTCACATGGGTGCTGGGATCAGAATTCACTGAGCTACCTTCCCCCCGTCTCACAATTTAGTTGCAAGGACCCAGCCTCCCCTCTCCCACCACATCTCCCCCGCCCCCTGCCCAATTACTGAATCCTATTTCTCTATAGTCCAGGGGCTTACATCCAGGCCCCAAAGTGTTAGGACTACATGTGAACATTCAGAGCCACAACACAATGCCAGGCTCATAGCAGGCCCAGGACAAGGTGGTAGCTGCTACCCCTACTGGTAGCAAGGAAGGCTGAGGGCCCACGGGAGGGCGACACCTACAGCTGCTGCCTAAGGACTCAATGACTGGACTCAATATCCAGGATGCATACCTGACAGATCACAGCTTTCGATGCGCTTGAGGTCTGCATCCACCCAGAACAGCTTGCCCAGAGCATTGTCCACCACGAGGGCCACAGGACGGATGAGGCCTGTGGTAAAGAGGACCTCACGCTCCGTGCCATCCAGGGAGGCCCGCTCAATCTTGGCCGCATGGTCCTGCATATTGGTGAAGTACATGTACCTGTGGAAACAGTGTATGGAAGCAGGAGGCAAAGAGTGGGTGCTGGGAGCTCTCACTGCTCAGCCCCCCTCCTCTCACAGCTGGCCTAGATGCTGATGGGAGGGGATAGTGTCCCTCAAATCCGTGCCACCCTGAAACTCAGAATGTGAGCTTCTTTGAAAATATGGGGATTGAGATGAAATCCGTATGTGGGCCTCAAATCCAGTGAGAGGCTGCTGAAGAGAAATAGAGGAGGCCATAGAGCAAAGAAAGACAACATGATCAGAGGAGTCTGGAGTGCCAAGACCACATGCTGAGGAATGCCTGCAGCTACCACAGATGGGAGACTGGGCCTCACTGCATCAGAGGAAGGGGGCACTGCCAACACGGGGGACCGTGGACCTCTGGGCTCTGAGGTAGTAGGTGGATAAACACTGTAGCCACGGGACCCTTGTCTACGCCCCTGCCTAACTGCCAAGGGGCATCCCCATGCCCGTCTCCTCAGAGGACGCTCACTCGGCTCCTGAACAGCTGTCCTCCGGCAACCAGGGCTCCGCGTAGCAAAACATGGCCTGAGAGACCAACCTCACCATCCTCCTCATGGTCACAGGGAAGGACACCTCACCTGCCCACCATCACCGGGGCCTTGCCAATCTAATGCCTGCTTCACAAGTCAGCCCCATGGGACTTATGGGCAGCATGCTCCTGCCATACCCGCAAAGCTCGGCATTGTTCTTGAGCTTCTTGGGCATCTGCCCCTACACTCTCTCACCAACGAGGCACTCTGAGGACCAACATCTAGGAGTGCCGATAGAGTCCAAGGAGGACACACTTTGAGCTGTGTCCAGGGCAGCACTGTGCAGCCCCAGAGGTCGAGTTGGACAGATTTTAGTACAAGGCCCATGTAGCAGGGCTTACATCCCCAGGGTCCCCAACCCCCGACCCAGACTTCACCTTGGCTTGTGCAGCTGGGGATCCTGACCACAAGGCCGGGAACACTGCCTAACCCCCAGGAGGCCAGCACCACAGGTCCACAGGGGGCCAGCGAGTGAATACATGGCCTGAGCAGGATGCAGCCCTCACCTGTCCACCCTGAGGCCACCTACCCTCGCTCGGCATTAACAGCAATGGCCCTGGGCTTGTCACGGTCCCCTCGAAGCACCACTCCCATGGCATCCCCATCCAGCCGGTGGACGTTGATGGTGTTGGTGGCCTCACAGGTCCAGAACAGGGTCCGGCTGTAGATGTCAATGCTGAGGTCGTGTGGCTGTCTGTCTGGGCTGAGGCCTTGGCTGGGAGAGGTCAGCATGGAGGGCTGTGGGAGAGAGGCAGACCAAGCTTGCACCACACTGCTGTGCGCTGTGTACCCCAACGAAGGGCAGAAGTTCCAAGTTCAGCCTCAAAGTCAAGACTCGAACAGATGTGAGGCATTATTTCCAGACTTGGCTCTTTTAAAACAAACGTTTACTTATTTGGTTGGTTTTGTGCATATATGTGCATGCACGCAAGTTTCACAGCACACATGCATGGAGCTCAGAGGACAATTTGTGACAGTTTTTTCCTTCCACCATGTGGGTTCGGGATTTGAACTCCAGTCATCCATCAGGCATGATTTCAAGCACCTATGCCCACTGAGCCATCCTGGTAGCCCTCAACTTAGATCTTGGTGGGATGCCCACTTTAGAACATGCAGAACAACCCGGAAAGAGCCCCAACGGGCCACCGGATGCCAGGCCCACAAGAGAATCCACCAGAGGCCACTGGCAGGCTGTCAGCCACACAGACAGGAGACCCAAAGCCCAACCTCGCTCCCTTCATTCCCACTGTTTAGGACTCAGGCTCTTGGCTTTCAATGATCAAATCTTGTTCTTTTAATCCAGTGACCAGGAGAGTCAGGTATCAAAGGGATACCTCTCTTCTCTTCTTTAGACCCTTTTTATGGAGAAGGGACCAGGCTACAGAGCCAGGCAAAGGGTTTAGGGTGGGTGCTGGGGCTAGCGGGGTGGGAGGGTGGAGCAGGACCAGGTTAGGCAGCAAGTGAAGGGTAGGCAGAGGTGCAGGAGAGGGGCACCTGGGCCTGTCAAGGAAACAGGGTTGGGAGAGTCAGGGGAAGGATGTGGGTGTCTGCAGGGAGGTGTCTGAGAAAGGCAAGAGGAGTGGGGCAAGCCCCTTCTGCAGGTTACAGGGGCTTTCCTGCAGGGAAGCTACAGTCATCAGTCAGCACTCAAGGTGACTGTCCGGGTAATGACATCCCAGGGCCACTATCAGCCTAGAGTTGAAATGCTAGCCACACAGCTTCACCACCAGCAGAGGAGGAGGACGGAGGACGAGGAGGCAGACCTGTACCTGTGCCTTGATAATCTGACAGGCCAGCGAGGATTTTTATCACATGGGCCTTGCGATGGTTCACCTCAGTTGTCAACCTGATGACCTGGCCTCTCTGCAAACTGGTGGGAGATTATCTTGATTGGGTTAATCTAGGTGAAAAAGCCCACTGTGGGGGCACCCTTCCCTGCCTGGGATCCTGGCTGTATAAAGAGAAGACAGTGAGGGTCTCTGGGAAACCTGGGTTTGCTCTCTGGAACCCACATGGTAGAAGGAAAGAACAGACTCACAAGTTGCCCTGTGACCCTGCCGCCATGTAACCACGGCACATACTCCCCGCCTCAATAGATAACACAGTGGTGCACGCCTTTATTCCAGCACTAGGAGGCAGAGGCAGGCGGATCTCCATGCGTTTGAGACCAGCCTGGTCTACAAAGCGAGTTCCAGGACAGCCAGGGCTACACAGAGAAACCCTGTCTCAAAAAAACCAAAACAGACAAACAAACAAACAAAACAAAAAACTCAGTCAGTAAAGACACTTGCTCCTGCGTTGAAAAACTGTAGCCCACATTTACAAGATGTCCCGGGCAGGATGTGAAGTCAGTGCACATGCTGTGCACACACACGTCAGGGCTGGAGAGTTGGCTCAGCGGTTAAGAGCACTTGTTCGTGTTGCAAAGGACCAGGGTTTGATTCCCAGCACCCACATGGAGGCTCACCGCCTCCTCAGGCAACAGGACGTGTGGTGCAGACACACATGAAGGCAAAGCACTCATACACATTAAATAAAAATAACTATAACAAAATTAAAGTAAGTAAAAAGTACAGCATCCCCGGCTCTCTGCTGCTGCTCTCCGCTTCCAGGCTGTGGCTGCAATGTGACCGGCTGCCTGGAGCTCCTGCTTCTGCTCCTTTAGCTTAAGCTCCAACAGGCTGTGCTTAGAGGTAACAGCCCTGGCTGCCCTGGACTCCCTCCGTAGACCAGGCTGGCCTCAAACACACAGAGAATCTGCCTGCCTCCACCACCTGAGTGCTGGGTCTACAGAGGCGTGCAGCACCATGCTCGGTTTCTTCTGTAGTTACTTCCGTCAGGGTGTTTTACCATAGCAAGAGAAAAGTAACTAAAACAGATGCCCAGCTCAAAGGGATCATTAGTCTCCAGTCACAGACATACACACATCAGTTAATTAATCACTAACTTAAAAAATTTTGATCTAGAGAACATTTCTAGAGAGGATCTATAAAGCAACCCACACGGGACTAAGTTCTCCTCCACTTAGCTGTCCCAAAGCATCCACGTGTCATACCACATTAGGAAAGGGACCACTGGTTTCTGTAGCTTTTGTAAAGGATCTTGGGAAAGGACTCCAGAGGCAAGCTTGGTTACTCCAGTGTGTGCACCCTTCCTGGACTGGTCATGTCAGCTCTGTTAGATTTGGAAACTAGGCTTGCTGGATATGGTGGTATATGCCTTTAATCCCAGCACTTGAGAGGCAGAAGCAGGGGGATCTCTGTGAGTTCCAGGCCAGTCCTCGTGTACATCCAGGGCCACAGAGAAATGTTTGGGGGAAGGTAGGCAGAGAAAGACAGGGATAGGGAGGAAGGTATGGGAGAGGAATAGAGAGAGAAAACACTGGACTGGCAAAATGGCTCAGTGGGTAAAGATTATTGCTTCTAAGCCTGGCAGTGGACTTTGATCCCTAGGATCCATGTCAAAGGAAGGAACTGACTTCCATAAATTCCTCTGACCTCCACACTTTACCCATGTGACTTGCTCACATACATACACTTAAAATGAAATAGATAAATAAATGAAATAAAATTTTAAATAAAATTCAGGTTTAGCATTTGATAATACACAAATCCATTTGTGGGAAACATAAAAAGAATGAAGAAGCCAGGTGTGGTGGTGCACAACTACAGTAGTCCCAGTACCTGGGGGACAGGATGCAGGAGGATGAGGAGCCAGCCGATGCTACACACTGAGTGTGAGGCCAGCCTTGTATACAGAAAAACATGCCTCCAAAAACAAAACAAACACAGAGGAGGCAACTCAAGGGTTAAAGAGCCTGCAGCACGTGCATGAGGACTGGAGGGAAGAGCCTCAGAAACTCACATAAGGGCAAGGTGGGCATGACAGTCCTAAACGGCAGAGGCAGGGCTCCCCAGAGCAAGTGGACCAGCAAGACTATTGGTAAGAGACCCTGCCTTAGTAAGTAAGATGGAAGATGATTCGAAGCATTAACAAGCAGCATACACACACACACACACACACACAAAATGGGAAAAAAACAAACAAACCTGAATATAGACACTTGTCCTGGCATGTAGCTCCAGAAAGACTGGATGACAAACACACCTCCATTCATATGCTATGAGCCATATCCAGCCACACCTGCAGCCAGAACTTCATGCCCTGCTTCCCATGATGTTCCCGCCACCATTTCATAACGTTCACAGACTGTAATCCCTGATGCTCCACACCCACAGATGGAGGAGTGACTGGCCAGGCAAAGGGGCTCGCCGGCACATCCCATCCTGTTGTCCGTGTGTTGCTGTGGCGTTGTTGTTATTACTACTACTTATTTTTATGTGTATAGGTGTTTTGCACGTGTACATGTCTGTGTACCATGCACATACCAAGGAGGCAGAAGAGGGTATTGGTTTCCTAGGGCGTGGCAGTTGTGAACCAAATCAAACCAAATCACCACAAATCAGAATCAAACTCAGCCTTCCAGAAGAGCAGCCAGTGCTCTTAACCACCGGGCCCCCGCCTCCACACACACCAATAGTGTTTCTGAGTACCAGGCCTCCCCCCTCTTTATCCCAACTGTTTCTGTTCCGTAATTCTGCACTGGCTCCCGACTTTCAGGATTTACTACATTACAGAATTAACTGCACAAGACTTGGCTGGGAAAAGCACTTTCCTTGCAAGCACGAGGACCAGGTCCCACATGGAAAAGCTGGGCATGCTGGCAGCTTACTTTACGCTCCCAGGAGACAGGCAGATCTCTGGAGCTTGCCAGCCAGCATGCCAGCCTAATTAGTGAGCCCCAGGTCCCAGGGAGAGACCCTGTGGTCGGCTCCTGAGAAGCAGGCATCTGATGCTCCTCACTCCCACACACGCACACACACAGACACAAAGACTGCCTGCATAAATCCTATAAAATAATGGAAGCATGTAGTTCGAGCCCTGAGCAACAGAAAACCACCTTGGACAAAAGATCCATAGAGCTTGAGCTATCACTGCCCAACCCCCTTCCCCCCCATCAACAACCGGGAAATCCAGTTTCTCTTAATCACAGTCCAGAGCTTCACATGCCCAGGATCACAACGACAATTACATAACCGGAGTCCAAATCCTTGTTTGTCACAAGCCCTGTCCAGACAACAGGAGCAGCCTGGAAGCCAGCAGGGCAGGCTCTGAGCAGAGTATCCCACACCCTGGCCCCGGGAGCACCTGCCTGGGTACCGTCGTCCTTGGCCCTCTTGATGTTCTGACGCCCATCCACCCAGTAGATGAACTTGTCCAGCGGGTCATAGTTGATGGCTTTGACGTTCCTCAGCCCGTGTAGGGGCAGGACAAGGTCCGGGCTGAGCTGGTCATCGGGGATCATCCGGCTGATGGCGAATTTCTGGCTGAACAGCAAGAAGGTGGAGGGCGCTGGAGTGGGACAAACAGACCGAGCGCCAGGCATCAGCAAGCTGAGGGCGCTGGACGGGACAGACAGACTGAGCAGAGGGCATCCAGCAAGTGCAAACTGAGGGGCTAGACAAACAGACTGAGTGGCAGGTATAGCACGCTAAGGCCTCTGGACAGACGGGCCAAGCACCAAATGCCAGCAATGCAGACAGTACGAGCTTCAAGGGTCAGCAAGCACAAGCTGAGGAGCTGGACAAACAGACCTAGTGGAGAGCATGAGCAAGCTGAGGGCGCTGGAGGGACAGACAGGGCAGAGCGCATCAGTGATTGGAAGCTCAAAGGCGGGGGCCAGGGGTAGAGCAGCCAGTAGGGGTACAGACCAGAACTTGTTCCCACTGGACCCCTTAGCGAAGACAGACACAGAGCTGTCAGCAGGCATGGGTGACGGGCCACCTTACTCTCTGACATAGCTGTTTCTGCTAGCATCCCAATCATCTGAATACTCGATAGGGTCTCATGTGACCTAGAGTGGCCTTGAACTCCGATAAACAGTCAAGGATGGTCATGAACTCCTCATTCTCCTGCCTCTACCTCTAAAGTAGGTCCACTCCCACCACCCCCAGTTTATGCCATACTAGGAGTGACCCCAGGGCTTTGCACATGCCAGGTCAGCACTTTACCAGGTGAGCACATCCCCAGGCCTGGAGATTTGTTTTTACTAGTTTTTAAATTGCCTGCACGTGTGGGTTTGTGGGTGGGTGGGGGTTATGAATGTACATGCAGGTGCCCCACAGGTGACCAGAACGTGGAGGGTGGGGTGGGGATGGCTTTTGGAAAGATTAGAAAGTAGACTTTCTCCTTCCCAGCAGGGAAGCCGGGAAGCCAAGGCCAGCTGCCCAGACTCAGGAACTCTGACACTCAGGCGGTTACAGTGGGCGGTTTGCAGTCCAAGCAACTGTCCCTAAGAAGCGCACATTCTTGCTTCTGCACCTTTCCCTGTCCTATAAGAACAGAGCCCCAACCTGTGAATGGCAGACACACAGCACTCGGGAAGGTGGACGGCCATGAGCTCAAGGGCAGTCTTGTCTACAAAGCAAGTTCCAGGCCAGCTACATAGTGAGACTCTTTCTCAAAAAAAATAATAATAATGGAGAGCCGGCTCAGCAGTTAAGAGATGGGCTGCTCTTCCAGAGGGCCTGGGATCTACTCCCAGCATCTCCCAAGGAGTCTCACAATGTCTGTGACTCCAGTTCCAGAGCACTCAGGCCTTCTTCTGGCCTCCATGGGCACCACACACATAGGTATACAGACTTATAGGTAATATCCTATCATACATAAGATAATATGTAAGATAATAACGGTAACATAAACCAAAACTAAATAATATGAGGAACATAAACCAAAAATAAATGAATAAGCAAACAAGAATGAAATAGATATACGAATAAATAAATAAACAAACCAATAAATAAGAATGAAAAAAACACAGCCCGGGAAGGCAACTGTGGCCCTGGCCCACTGCAGACCGGCTCAGGGCAGGGACATTTCCCATCCTTTCAAACCTCAGGGTCCTCACCAGTTCAAGAAGGAAGGGCAAAACAGACATGCTATGGGGGTGGGGGGACACATGAGCCCCCAGGGGAAAGAGGACCCAGTTCTGTGTGGAAGCCAAACTCTATCTGGCTCTCTGACAATGTCACATCACAAAAGAACCTGCTGGCAGGACACAGCTGTACTCGCACAGGGCTATGAGGAAGTCGCCCTCTGGCCTTCTGATCTCCACTTTCCCTACCGTGGATGTGGGACAGAAGCGTGGGGCTGTACAGGCTACCCCCAGGAGGTCCAGAACATGGACCCAGGAGCCATGTCGAAGGCTCCAACCACCTCAGCTGTGCAGCCTCGGGCAAGTCACTACCCATCTCAGAGCCTCATGTGCCACCATAGGAAGTGCTCAGGACAGTGCTGGCAATGTTCTGAGATGTCCCCCTCCCCCATTTCCCAAGTGATTTCTGCATTCAAAGATCCTCCTACAGAACCAGCCGGCTGAGGGGTTCGCCCTCACCCGGTCTGGTCACCAGGCAATACCACGAAGCCAATGCAGTGCACAACCTGCCCAACCATGCGTGTAACCGAGACACCGCGCCTCAAGAAGCTCTCTTCCGCCACAGCCCACGGTGGCGGCTAAGGGGTGAGGCCTGGGGCATGCAGTGGGGATCGAGGCACTTACGGCTGCAGTTGCGGCTGCTGGGGTCCAGCGTGTAGTGAGAAGCACAGCCGCAGCGGTGGCCTCCCGGGATGGCGAGGCACAGCTGCCCACACTGGCCGTTGCTGTGCACACAGTCGTTGAGGCCGTCCTGACGGGAGGAGTGGAACACCAAGATGTCCATGACAAAGTCCAGGTGGCCCTGGATGAGGGTGCGGTTCTGCCCACTGGTCTTGTCCGCCCGTTCGATACTGTGCAGGTTCCAGTCGGTCCAGTAGATGTAATCGCTGTACTGAGTCAGGCCAAAGGGGTAAGGCAGATCATCTGCTATCACCATTCGATCCTGACCTGTGTGGGGACACAGCACACTGGTCAGCAAGAGAGCCGTCAGGCCAAGGAGCTGAGGGGGCCTCTGGGAGGGTGGAGCCAACCTTGATGTCCAGGAATCTCAGCCAGGCAGGGAAACTGGCTGGTTGCCCATCTATGCGGCAAGCCCACCCAGTGTCCTCAGGGAGAAAGCTATACAACATCAATCAGAGGACACTCACAGGAGGGCTTTCAGCTGAGATACCTTTGTTTCTTTGTTTATTCTGGCGGTGTTTCCATCCTGCAGCCTACCCATGCCTAGAAAACTCACTGCACAGCCGAGGCTGGCCTCAATCCCACGATGATCCGTCTGCCTCAGCCTCCCTGTTGCTGGGATTCCAGGCACGAGTCTGCATTCTACCAACTGAGCCACATCCCAGCTGAAATCTACTTCTTCCCTTCCCTCCCTTCCTCCCTCCCTCCCTTTCTTCTAGTTTTCAAGACAGGGTTTCTCTGTGTAGCCCTGGCTATCCTGAACCAAAAAATTATTCCTAAAAAGCAAAAACATGTACAAAAATATCCAGGTTTTGAAAAATGAATATTTTTAAATGAATGAACCATGTATTTAAAACTTAAGTTTTTAAATACAGGTATTAGAAAGGGGTCTGGCTGCAGAGGAGGAGTTTGTGCTGGTGGCGGCTGAATCTGGCCCAGGGGACCTCTAAAGTGCCTTTGCTGGATGATCTCAAGCAAACCCTATGACATGCCTAGCCTCGGTTTCTCCACCAATGAAAAGCACTGCCATGTAGTAAGGGTGAAATACCAAGCCTGGATCAGGGTTTGGCTGGAACCTGGAGGCCACAGAAAGCCTTCCCCAACACCACAGGAACACTGTTAGATGGGAGATAGTGCCCCAGTGAGGGTACAGTGCTGTGGCTGTGCCCATGCCTTTGCGATGCCAAACAGCTCACTGGCCACAGCAGGCCAGTGTGTGTGTGCAGAGGGATGTCACTTGGTCCGCATGCCTCAACCCTGAGGTCACAGTCCTCACCCAGCATGTTGGAGGACTCAATCATGTTGGTGTCCAGGTCGGTCCAGTACAGTCGCTGGTCGGCGTAATCAATGGTGAGGTCATTAGCCCGGCCCACCTTGTCTACCAGCGTCATGCAGTTGGTCCCATCCATGAAGGCCCGCACGATCCTTGGCTTGCCACCCCACTCGGTCCAGTAGATGTAGCTGGAAGGTACAAGGAGAGGTGGGGTATGGGGCAGAGAATAAGTCACCACCGTCTCCTGAACTCAGCCCTCTCACCCTGGGGGAAGCAGATCAGTGACATCTCTCAAGGAAGGAAGGAGCAGCCAGATCCCGGATGAGCTTCTGCCACAGTGCTGGCTCTCCCCAGGAAGAACCCACATGGAGCCAAACGGGACAGGCAGAGGAAGACATCAGTCAAGACTGCCCAAGCAGGCAACTTATGTCAACTAAGCCGGCCGAGTGTCAGTGTGTCCTGTGAATCCAGAGAGATGGGCAAATGGAGATGGATGGCCCCTTCTCTCCGAGCGAAAAACCCTACCAGGGCTAGAGTAGTGTGGAAATGCCCCTCCTCCTCTTCCCCTGCACATCTGAAAAGGATGCTCACACCCTCACTGTAAGGTCTGGAAGATTTTCTCGCCCTTTGCTGGCACCTGGGCCTTTCTCTTCCTCCTCCCAGCCTGAGCTCGCAGAATATGTTCCCGGCAGGGTTCAGTTGTTCCCTATAGGAGCACATGGGTGCTCCATAGAGTGAGCATCTGCCCTGCACCCAAATGGACACTGGGACCAGAAAGAAGCCATCCCTGACCCACCAGGCCGCAGCTCCCAGGGTGGGGGTCCCTCTCAGGTTGGTCTTAGGTCAAGGCCAAGTGGTTATAAGCCACCAATTCCAAACAGCCCTAAATCCAAGTGCCTCACGGCCAGCTCTGAAGGGCAGCCTGGTCAGCACTGTGGAAAGGAGGCCTGAGATGGCGTCAGTTGGCCCACACTGATTAACACTTCCAATCAGTTTCCATCATATTGTGAGACAGGATCTCTCACTGGGCCAGGAGCTCGTGGATTTGACTGGACTGGCTAGGCAGCAAACCTGAGAATCTGCCTGTCCTGGGCTCACCAATGTCTGTGGTATGAGCGATATTACGTCTGTCCTTTTTACATTAGTTCTGGCGCTCCAACACAGACCCTCACGCATGTATGAAAAGTACTTTACCAGTGGAACCATCTCCCTAAGTCCCTCTTAGCCTGTTTCCCTGTGTGTGTGTGAAATCAGAGTCCATGGTACTGGCCCAGGTGACAGTTAAGACAGCCCATATGGAAGCAGCCGCAGTTCAGTGCCTGACAACAGCTTCAATGCTAGCCTCAGTTTCCCCTCAAAGAAAGAGAAAGACATCTCCTAGCGCCCTGCCAGCTCTTGCACCTTCAAGGCTAATGTCAAGTAGCATAACATCAGCACAAAGTGCTAGGTGGGGTCAGTCTCTTCAATGCAGATGGGAGGAGCCTCTGTGAGCAGATGGGAGGAGCCTCTGTGAGAAGATGGGAGGGCCCAATCATGTGACAGACAGAAGCAGCCCTTACCCTTTAGTAGGATCCAGAGCCAGAGACCTGGGGTTGTCAAGGTCTCTCCACACAAGCACCTGCCGGAACTGCCCATCCAGCCGAGCCACCTCGATCCTGTTGGTCCCGGTGTCAGCCCAATAGAGGTTCTTGCCCATCCAGTCCACAGCCATTCCTTCAGGGTAGTCGAGGCCAAACTCAATCACGTGCTCCACTGAACTCCCGTTCATGAAGGCTCGGCTGATGGTCTGGGATGGGGAGGAAGCTAAGGGTCATATGGGGTCCAGCATCTTCCACAGACATCAAGCCAGGAGACAGAGTCTCCGAACAGATGACTGAAATGCAGGAAGATGCCAGGAGTCTTAAAAACACTTGCAATGCTCCCACCCAGGAATCATACTTGAATCTGGGAATGAATAAAAATACAAAGGACTGGAACCGGAGAGATGGTTCAGCAGGTCAGAGCACTTGCTGCTCAGCCTCGAGGACCACAGTTCAGATGCTGGTATCCACATCAGACGGCTCACAAACACTTGTCACTACCTCAGAGGGATAGGACAGCCTCTCCAGCCTCTGTGGGCACTGGACACCCATGTGCTCTTATAATCACAGACATACACATACATAAATAAGACAAAATTTCATGTGTGTGCATGTGTGCACTCATATGTGGCAAAGAACTTTTCAACAACAAACTGCTTCAGGAACTGCTAACAATTAGGGAAGGGGGCGGGGCTGGAGAGTGGGCTCAGTGGTTGAGCACACTTGTCGCTCTTGTAGAAGACCAAGGTTCAGTTCCCAGCACCCACTTGATGACCTTCAGCCATCCGTTAAGTCTAGTTCAGAGAATCCAACACCCTCTTTTGACCTCCAAGGGCACACTGCACACATGTGAAGCACATACATACAAATAGGCAAAACACTCATACTCACAAAATAAATACATCTTAAAAAAAAAACAGAACAAAAACTGCTGGATGTGGTAGTGCACACCTTTAATCCCAGTACTAGGAAGGCAGAGGCTGGCAGATCTCTGAGTTCAAGGCCAGTCTGGTCTACAGAGCAAATTCTAGGACAGTCAGGGCTACATAGGTAAACCCTGTCCCCAAAATAAATAAATACATAAATAATAAATAAATAGGAATTAGGAAAAGATTGAAGAGATGGCTCAATGGTCAAGAGGGTTGGCTGCTCTTACAGAGGACCCAAACTGGGTTTCCACATCAGGCATATCACAACTGTCCAGGGGATCTGGCACCCTTTTCTGGTCTCCACAGATGTCAGTGCACATAGCACTGACGTACATAAATAAAAATAAACATTAGAAATAAATAAGTAAACAACCACAAGAAATAAACAGCAGCCTAAGATACAGGTGACCTTCTTTCTTGGCCTCCTCCCTGCCCTATCCTCCTTCGTCCAGTCTGTTCTGCAACTCACAGCAATTCCCTTGCCTCAGACGCCAGGCGTGCACCACTATACCCAGCGAAGAGAAGTGATTTACTTTTTAAAGAAAGGTGATCGAAGCGTGTCAGCCATCTAACGCGTAAGAGCAGGGATGAGCTACCTTCTGTGAAAAGGGACAGACAGCGCTGCAGGTTTCTCACACCTCACAGACGTAGCCCCATTCCTCAGCCTGGTGGCACAAAACCCACCACGGGCGACTCCTGAACACACGGGCACCACCATATTCCAAGAGAACCATTCACAAGATCAGCACGTTCCACAGACCCCATTTAAGAGACAGGGCCCCTGCCCACCGTCTCGGAGAAGGCACTGCCCTGGGCCTGGGAACAGCGGGCTGTGGCGGAGTATGGGTATGGGTATGGGTCAACGCCAAGTCTCACCAAGCATTTCCCAAAGCGTTCTGAAAAAACTCTGGGCATGTCTCCTGGACCTACCATGAGAGTCAATCATATCTGCTTATTAAATTACATGCACTACATCTTCAGTGTCAGCACTCAGGAGGCAGAGGCAGGCGGATATCTGTGAGTTCAAGGCCAGCTGATCTACGTAGCAAGTTCTAGGCCAGACAGACTGTCACAAAGAGATCCTATCCCAAATCGTAAAAACAAAGAAATGAACATAAGTAGGTGCACTAATATTTTATCAGCCTGCACTGAGTTATATTCAAAACTGTAATTCGTGGATGTGTGTGTCTGTGTGTGTGTTTCCATGCGTACATGCATATAAGGGGAAGCCCAAGGCTGACATTGGGAGTCTTCTATCATTCTCCCACCTTACTCATTGATACAGGGTCTCTTAACTAAACCCAGAGCAGGCACATACACCTAGTCTAGCTAGCCAGCTTGCAACAGGGGTCCCCCGCCCCTGCCTTCAGAGGCTGGGGTTACAAGCAGGCTGCCATGCCCATCAGAAGATCCCAACCCTGGTTCTTTCATTTGCTGTTACAAGCTCATTGACCACTAACATATCCCCGTAGTCTCAATACTCTTAATTTTTTTAAGGTTAAAAAATGGAGCTGGGCAGTGGTGGCGCATGCCTGTAATCCCAGCACTCGGGAGGCAGAGGCAGGCAGATCTCTGTGTTTGAGGCCAGCCTGGTCTACAGAGCAATTTCCAGGACAGCCAGTGTTACACAGAGAAACCTTGTGTCAGAAAAAAAAAATTTGTTTTAAATAGCTTTCGATTTATTTTTATTTTATGTTTGGGGTGTTTTGTCTGAATGTAAGTCTGTGCATGCACTACCCACTAAGGCCAGAGGAGGGCACTAGATCTCTTGGAACAGGAGTTACAGACCAACACATGGGTGCTGAGATTCAAACCTGGATCCTCTGGAAGAGCAACCAGAGAGCAGCCAGCGCTCTGAACCACTGAACTGTCTCTTCAGCCCCTAATTTTTAAAAACACTTTATATGTACCTGTATGTGCCCAAGTACATTGAAGTACCCCGTGTAAGGGAAGAAGAGGATGGCAGATCCCTTGGAGCTATAGTTACAGGATACAGGAAGCCCCCTGATGTGAATGCTGGGACCTGAACTCAGAGCCTCCGGAGGAGAAGACAATGCTGAACCATTTCTCTAGCCCTGATATGGTCATTCTTAAAAAAAAAAAAAAAAATCAGCTGTGGAGCATTCAACAGCAGCTTCACAGGCAAGGTCCCACAGAAGGCTGCAGGCACTTGCGGCCTCACGCCCAGTACCTTGAGGCTGACATCGGTCCAGTAGATGTGGTTGTTAGACACGTCGAAGTCCAGCGCAGAGGCCTCCTTGACCCCCGTGAGTGGGATGGCCACATCGTTGTTGTTGGTCTCCAGGGAGATCCTGTGGATGGTGGCTCTGCTGGTGAACACCAGGAAGGCCTCGGGGATAATGCAGGTCTTCATGTCACTCAACAGCTCCAGGCCAATGGGGCAGCCGCACTTGGTGGCATGAGGGGTGAAGAAGCACAGGTGGCTGCACCCTCCATTCCCGTCCGCACACGGGTTGGTTCCTGTGATGCAAACACACAGCTCTGGACACCAGCCGTCTGGCAGGGGGAGGTGCATCCAGCTCACAGTTGTGTGTGGCTGGGTTCCTGACATCTGCTGAAAGGGGACCTCGGAACGAGGAGCGGGAGGAAGCCTGGAAGATGGTAGCCAAGGCCTTCTCTACTATGGCAGCGACAATACAACTGGGCCTACCACTGCCAGGCACCTGTCCCAGGCTCACAAATCTGTGGAAACTGGGTACGGGAGGCCTGAGTACGCCAGCAAAGGAGGATGGCCTCGCCTGAGCTACAAGCAAGGAAAAACCCAACCTGTGCTACAACCAGCCCACGGAGTGAAGGTGCTACAGCCCAATGACTGCTCAGCTGCTCCTCACTCCTACCCTGCTGACAAGATTGGCTCTTGTCCTGCTTCCATAATGTTCCCTGATTCAATGGCTCCCTTGGCAACTTGCAAAACTCAAGCTTGCCACGGGCAGCCAACAGCATCCCTTTTTATTAATGCACTCAGAAAGTACCGTGCTCATTTATTTCAGGCCAGCCTGTTACCTCGCTCTGCTTCCCAACTGCTGCTAGCAGCAACTGAGTGTTAAGTGAGCTAAAAAAGGAATGTTCTTCCCCTTATCACAGATGAGAGAGAGAGAGGCCCAACTTCTCAAGTTTACTTCACAGCCCAGGGAGGCTTGCTTTATTCTCATCTTCCTCCTGACAGATGCAGGTGGGGCTGGCTGTCCGAGCCCTATGCATGACAAGGGCATTTTCACAGGTGGCTGGTGAAATGAAGCCATGCGGACTGCCATGTGGCCTGTTACAGTGGCAGAAGGCACAAGCCAGGCCCTGGGTCAGCCAGGCTGCCTCCCTGCTGGGTGTTTGTTCTGCTGTCCCCTCCGTAGTCATCAGGCACACCCAGCCCGGTCCTGCAGATCCAAGTGCAGTCTCCTCCTTCCTACTGGTGAAGCTAGGCACCTCTGTCACATTTACTGTTCAAGCGCACATGTGTGAGTGAACGAGTGTGTGAGTGTGCACATGAGTTTGTGTGTGTGTGCGCGCCGGTGAGTATGGTGAATATGAATATCTGAATATTGAATATGAGTGTGCTTATGTATGAGCACAACTGTGTGTACATGAGTGAGTGTGTGTGTGCACAAGTGCATGTGTGGATGAGTGCATGCGTGTGTGAGTGTGTGTGCTCAAGGTACATGCACACACACAAATGTACACGCACTAGCACAAACAGGAAGAGGACAACTTTTAGGTTGGTCTCTCCTGAGCGTGTCAGGCTTGGTGGCAAGCACCTTTACCCACACAGTCTTCTCACCCGCCTAAAGATTTGGCCGTGGGTTTTTTTCTCCCTTGTTTTATTATTTACGTGTGTGGGTGTGTTTGTCACATGTGTGCAAAGGCTGGGGAAGGTCAGAAGAGGGCACAGGATGCCCCTAGAGCTGAAGTCACAGGCGACTGTGTTGAAAATAGAGCTCGGGTCCTCCAGGAGACCAGGAGGTGGTCTGAACTCCCCAACCACCTCTCCATCCTGAAAAGCCTCTCCGACACCACACTACCTGTTGACTATGTGGCCACAGCCCTGGGGCCTCTTCTTGCACATATCTGTCAGGCAAAGTTTCAATGCCTGAGACATGCAGGCATGGCACCAGGCATGGCAGAGGCACATGGGAACAGAACTCATGCTCCCTGGTCCCCACCTGGAAGTCACGGTCGGAGAATAACGGACCTGCATTTGGAGTCTTCCGGAAGGCAACCCATCAAGCCAAATAAAACTCCCCCAGGTAAAGAGTGTGTTTTGAGAGTCACGGCCCAGCTCAGCCACAAAGGCAAGGTAGACTCAGGGAGCCCCAGGCTCCATACCTCCTCCTCAGACATCCTGCCCTCTGTCCCCGGTGTTCATCGGGTGGAAAGCAGGACTAACAGGTGGCTGGCCTGGGCCTGGCGTGCAGCACACATGTCGGCCACAGTTACTTTCAACATGTCTGACTCTTGACCACTACCTCCTCTGTATCCCTGGGCAATATGCTACTCCTACCCACCCCTATCCTTGCCGGATACAGCCAAGCCGAGCCACAACCCAGAGCTTTCCAGCACTCACCAACAACCTTGGCCACGTTCACGGCTTTGAGTCCCATGAGGTCGGGCAGCTGGTCGATGATGACATCCCGGCTGGCCTTGACCTTGTGCACCCTCTCGATGCTGCGCCGCTGCCAATCGGTCCAGTAGATGAAGTCCCCCAGCAGCGTGAATCCGAAAATGTGAGGGAGCTTGTCCTCTAGGAGGGTCCGCCGCTTTGTCCCGTCAATGTTGATCACCTGTGTGTCGGCAGAAACATGGGTCTGGATGGGCAGGGGCGGCACCAAGAGCCAGCCTGGGGCCTCAGGCCTGAGCTGCCCCGGAGCCTCCACCTGAGCTGCCTCGAGACGCCGGGTATGACTGCGCAAATGGCACCTCCCACGTCCTAGAGCCTCCGTAACCTTGGTGAGAACACTGTGAACAAGAAAAAGAGTCCTCTCCCTGGGTGCTAGACAGGCATGCCTGAGGCCCTGCAGCACCAAGGGGAGGGGCGCAGACCAGGGTGAGCACTGTAGGAAGGCTTCCTGGACATTAGCAATGTCTGTTCAGATGCAAGGGTGAGCATCCAACAGTTGCAAAAGGCCAGGCCACCCCACAACCTGGGCAGGTCTGTCCCTCCTGGGCACTTCCAGTTATGAACCTAGCCCCACAGGCCTATAGTACTTTTCCTCCCTGTACACTCTGGCACCAAAGAGCCAACTCTTCTTCTGGAAAAGGCTATGTCGATCAAAACAAACATAAAGATTTGTTTGTCACATACCTCCTGTACATGAAGCCCTAAGTTTGATCCCAGGCATCAATAAACTAGGCTTGGGAGGGCATGCTGACAACCCTAGCACTCCTCAGCTACACAGTCATTTCAAGACCAGCCTGAGCCCTAGTATTGCTGTTTGATTGGGGTGTTGTTGTTGTTATTGTTGTTTTAAAAAGCCACAGGATGAGTGAGGCTCTGGCAATCCACGAAGACCAGCAGGGGCAATGGCGACATCCCAGGCACAGGGCTCTTAGAATAGGATGAGGAAACACATCCTATTATAGGCAAGCCTCGACTGGCCTCTTGAGCGAGGCTGTACTCTCACTCATCAGGAGAGCAGACAGCAAAAGATACAAGGCAGGCTCAGCTCTGAACACTGAGCCACTATAGTTCACAGCAAGAGAGGAAAGAGCTAAACCAGCAGGGAAGACAGTGCAGTTCCGGTGCCCGCAGCTGGGGAGCCTCCCTCCCCATCTACCCCATGATCCTTCAGTGAATGTCCTTGAGTGAGTGCTTGTACCCCACAGGCTTCAGTCTCCTCCTGCAGCAGGGGACCAAACTCATCAGTAGCTAACTCACTGTGGAAATAGAGTAAAACAAAGGACCAAAGCTGGGATCCAATCTAAAGCCATTGAGACATAGTTGGAGGTCATCAGAGCTACTATGAGAATCAGGCCGTGGCAGGTGCTTGTGCTTGGGGGCTGAGGGAGAGGAGAGAGGTGTCTCGGCTGAAGGCCTCAGCTGGGGCTAAGCTCTCTGGTTCAATGATGTTAAGTAAGCAGCAGAGGGCAGCAACAGCTAGCTTCAGCTCACACAGCCCAGGTTCACTCTTTGTTTTCTTTTGTTTTTAGAGATAGGATCTTTCTGTCTGTGTAGCCCTGGCTGTCCTGGAACTCTCTCTGTAGACCAGGCTGTCCTTGAACTCAGAGATCCTCCTGCCTCTGCCTGCCTCACGGCCAGAGTTCATTCTTAGAATCCCAGTACAAGACACACAGAGGTGGTGCATAGGCCAACAGCTGGGGGAATAAATGGTTGACCCTCAGCACAAACCATTAGCACATGGAGACCCCTGTCCAGGGGAAGAACAGCTCAGGAAGAGAAGCTGAGAGAAGAGGGCAATGACAGGCAGGGCTGCAGGTGCTGACTCGGGGACTCTAATTCCTCAATACGAGCTAAACGGGGGCTGGGAAGGGACTGATGATGACAGGAAGAAAATAAGCCTCATCCGAGGAAGACAAGACTCTAATTTTAATCAGGCAGAGGTCAGCATTCTCTCTCAGACCCTCTCTATTTCTGTCTCTACCTCTCTTGTGGCTCATGTGCACACGCCACGGTGTGAGTGTGGAAGCCGGAGCACAATCTGAAGGCCTCAGCTCTCTCACCTTCCATCACGTGGGTTCCGAGGCTCCGAACAGTTATTGCAGCCTTAGTGACAAGCACCTTTACCTGCTGGGCCATCTTGCTAGCCCCTTGTTCTGCTCATTCTTCCTTCCTTCTTTACTGTCTTACTGAAAATAGATCTCATATAGTGCAGGCTGGCCTCAAGTTCACCATTTCTGATCCTCCTGCTCTGCCTCCCTAACGCTGGAATTACAGGTGCATGCCACTGTGTTTAGTTTATGCCATGCTTTGGGACAGAACCCTGGGCCTCATGCATGCTAGATAAGCATCCTATCAACTGAGCTATATCCCTATCCCAGTTTATAAAACTACATTTCCAAGCATGCTAAAGTGGACTGCAGTAGGGAGCACACTTTCCCTGGATCTGTGAAAGTGGCCCAGAGAGAAACCAGGGAAAAGAGTGATGGATACTGGGTGGCTCCGCCTAGGCTCCAACTCCCTGGTTGCCCGAAGGCAAAATGAAAGGAGGCCAGGGCTTTCCTGGCCAGGTCCAGCCACACCCAGGGTGAGGACAAGACTGGACCTGGGCGAGCTTAGGGGCAGAGTCTCCCAGAGGCAACTCCTCCCTGTGACAGAGGAGCCACACCCTGAGCCATCCCTAAGTAAAGATCACAGGCCCTCTTGGCCTGGGAAGAGAATGAGACTGGCAATGAACCGTTCTCACCTGCTCTGATGGAAGGGAACAGAAATTACAGAAACATCCTATGGGGGCTGTGTGTGGCTGTGGCTGTGTGCACATGCTACTCTAAGCACTAGGAAGACCCTCCAATCCTAACTTTCCAGCATTCTCACCAGCCACACCTCTGCACCATTAGCTCAGCTGGCCTCTGACCCTCCCCAGACCCTTGAGCTTCAGGAGTGACTGTCAGTCAAGTTTCCTGCGGGATCCATTCTGTAGCTGCCACGTTCCCTGGGGTCACACACTGTCAGGAATCCCCAAACCAAGCAGGAATGGGCTGGGTGTGGTAAGATTCAGAGTGCATGCCCATCCTGACCCTTGGGAGGGCTCGGACTCAGGGCAGGGCTCAGGAAAATAAATGGATGCTGGGGCCAGGAGAAGACACCAGAGGTGAGCTTTCTGGGATGTGCAGCAAACTCTGCATGGGATAGAAAGTACGGCCAGCTTGAGGCCCTCACAGATGCTGATTCAGGAGGAGCAGGGCAGGTGAGCAACTCAAGATTCCACTTGGACTGGTGCAGAGAGAAGATACCTAATGTGAACCCATGGCTTACACGTAAACACACACAGAGAGAGAGAGAGGGAGAGAGGGAGGGAGGGAGGGAGGGCGGGCGGGCGAGCGCACCAGCAAGCAGAAAAATTGGATCCTCGTGGGCTTCTGACACATCATGAAGTACTGCATCTGATGTGAAGAGTTTAATGGTCCTCAGTAAATCACACTTTCAAATGCTGTATGATTTGCAATTCCATTCCCAGACATACATGCAAGGAAAGAAATTGCATTCAGAAAAAAAAAATGAGCACACAAATATCACCAGCAATCTCATTCCTGACAGTTGGACAAGAGGGAAGGACTGATGAGAGGGCCCACAAAACATGGCCAGCACATACTAGCATGTAACCTGCTACAGAAGCAGAGGATGTGTTTGTGCACAGGACAGTACGGACCCTGAATACATTATGCTCCCAACAGAGCCAGACGTAAAAGACCATATCTATTTAGAGGAGTCTAGTTATAGGAAACATACCCAAGAAACCAAGTCACAGAGACAGAAAGGTGTGGAGTGTCCCCAAGGCTGAGGGACCAGGAGCATGGGGAGTGGCTACGAACGGGCATGAAGTTTGCTCTCCAGCTGAAGAGGTATTCTGGAAGGAGACAGTGACGATGACCACACGACACTGAGTGTACTAAGGGCCACTCTGCTGGGTACACACAGAGCAACAGCATGTCTGGGCGCCCTGTATCCCTGTCAGATTCCCACTGGCGGCTAGGGTTCCGAAGATGAAGCCTCACCAGTTGCCTAGGAGACAGGGATTTTCAAATTCTTGAGCAACAAAACTGTTTTTAAAAGGTACACAAACAAACAAATAAAAACCAGAGGTTAGAGGTTATCAATAGGGAAGCCCATGAGAAGCTCTAAGGCAGCTCCACGAATTCCCAGAAGAAGAGCATCGCCCCGTTCTGACCCTGAGCTCATGTCCCCCAGCACTGAGGACCCCTGCTCCCCAAGAAACAAAGTTTCAGACAAAGGCTCAGCTCTTCCCCTCTCCAGGAGCCATAAGGACAGTGTCCTCAACAGTGGTATGAACAAATCACGACCCCTACACACTAGAAGCAAAGTTACCAGAAAAGGCTGGAAGGTGTCCACCCTGAAGAGAGGGACCAAGCAGGGTAAAAAAAACTGCTCCTGGTGCTGACAGGGCCACAGGCACTGAGACCCCACCAAAAATCCCCAAGGGCTCTGCTAAAGACACACGGGCGCTAATGAACAAGGCAAGCTCAGGGAGACTGCACTGTTAATTCTACCGGCCCCCACTGCGGAGGTCCAGGCCACCACTGGCTCGGACATGGAGCATAGCTGAGGACCCAGCATTTCTGGTTGCTCTGTTTTGAGACAGGGTCCTACTGTGTAGCCCAAGCAGACCTAGGATTCGCCATATAAGTCAGTTGACCTTAAACTCACAGCAATCCTGCCTCATGTTTCAAAGCCAGCACAGATCTCCTCAAGGCCTCTCAGACTGTCAGAATGAGTCATTGGAAAACTTCTTTTAAAAAGAGATTGCACGTTTAATTTAATTTTTAAAAGTTCTTTTCTTTTCCAGCCAGGTGCAATGGCACATAACTTTAATACCAGTACTTGGTAGGCAGAGGCAAGAGGATCTCTGAGAGTTCAAAACCAGCCTGGTCTACAAAGCAAGTCCAGGGCAGCCAGGCTTACCCAGAGAAACCCTGGCTCAAAGAGCAAGCAAGCAAACAAACTTGTTTTTTAGGGTGTGTGTGTTCAAAACACAACTTGCAGGAGTCAGTTCTCTTCTTCCAGAATGTGGGTTCCAAGAATTGAACTCACAGCAACCACTTTCCACGACTGAACCAGCAACCAGTTCCCATAAAGCTTTTCTCCCCATCTTTTTTGAGATGCAGAAAAGCCCCAGATAGCCTGGAACTCACTATTCAGACCAGGCTAGCCTCAATCTTGCAGAGATCCATCTACCTGCCTCTTCTTCCCGTGTGCTAGAATTAAAGACAAGTGGTTTGGTTGGGCTGATTCTTGTTTGCTTTTTTGAGACGGGGTCTCTAACATCCCAGGTGCTCACACTCACTATGGGTCACTACGATGACCCTGAACTCTGATCCTCCTGACTCCATCTCCTGACTGTTCGGATTACAGGCATGTGCTAGTTACCACACACACACCCGTGTGTGGTACCGGGGATTGAACCCAGGGCTCCACACGTGCTGGGTAGGCATTCTACCAACTGAGCCATTTTCCCAAAGCCATCACAAGCTACTTCCTTGAGGAGTCCATCTAGCCATCTAACGGCACAGCCGTCCACTGATGCCTGTGGCAAACACACAGATGGGCAGCAGGGTATCCAGGCCTGGCCTCTGCAGGGGACAACAATGAGGAGTCTGGTCACACGGTGCCATTACAGGGCGTGGCTTCTTGTACCCGTGCGCTCTCAGGCACGCCTCTTCGCTGTCGGCCTCACTCACCTCGATTTTGTCAGTCTTGGCGTCCCCCCAGTACAGCTTGCCCTCCTGCAGGTCCAGGGCCAGTCCATTCGGCCACCCGAGGGAGGTGTTCACCAGGACATGCCGATCTCGCCCATCTAGGTTAGCACATTCAATTTTGGGGTTCTCACCCCAGTCTGTCCAGTACATGAGGCTAAAGAAAAAGCAAATGGCCATGACAGTGTCGGTTCTTTGCCTGCTGCACCCCGTTTTTGAGGGATACACCTCCCGCCACCAGCCTGCCCGCCAACACAGCCCACAGCTCGATGGGAACATCAGAGCAGCCCAAAGCACAGAGCAGCACTGGGCTTGCAGGAGCTGCAGGCTCATCCCCACCCCAAAGCAGAGTTCTAGAAGTTACCCTGCAGAGCATCTGAGGCAGCCTGTCCCTGACCTGTTTGTTAGGGGTCGGAGCATCAGGGAGGAGGGTGGCATAGAGCCTTCTAGAAACAGAAGCAAAGCTTCTGTATACTCAGGAGCTGCGCTTGACCCAAGGGAAAATGGAGGATGGCAGAAGTTTTAATGCAAGAAATTCAGGGTACTCTGGGCTCAGGACACAGCCTTGTCTCCTACCGCCTCTGTCCGGCCTTCTGGTCCCTTCTGTATGAAACATGCTTCCCTGGACCTGAGATCATACAGACCTCACTGGCCATCCAGCTTCCCTGAATCTTGGAAGTCACAGGCTGGAAAGGGCCCTGGCATCTGCTCCCACCTTGTTTCACATATGAGGACACCATGGCGCAAGGGAATGTGACCTCTTTGAGTTCACAGTGATGTAGCTGGGGGTAGATCCTAAGCCTCCTGACCATCGCCTGAGCTGACCACCAGAACCCCCTGCTTCCTCACCCCCAATGCATCACATGACCCTGCTGCTCCTTGTATCCATCCTCTTTGGGGATAACCTTGCTCTTTGGCCACTAACACAGACCAATATTTTTGCTTACTACTGGGCCAGGGTCACTGAAGAGCTACCACAGCCTTGGACCTCCCCCTAACCCCCACACTTCATACCAGCCACTGCCCGAAAGGCCCTGCTACCCACTTCTGGACCTCCACACACAACCCCTCCAACCTCTCTAGCTTATGAGGCCCCACAGTGGGCTGTGCCAAAAACCTGGGTCAGGGCCAGGAGCTCAGACCCCACAGGCGGGAAGGGTGCTGCCCTAGCGTTGGCACTTGCAGGCACCTGCAGTGCCCGCTGTGCTCCGGTTCTCGCTGCGAAAGGGGGAACACATTTGATGCCCATGGCTGCTGACCAGCCCCTGGCCCTCAGTCACAGGTTCACAGCCTGTTTGAAGTGCAGACTCTTCCTGGCCCAGACATCACCCCTAGAGCTCCCCAGCACCACCACCCCCCTTGTCAGGCTCTGCTCAGTTAAAGTTCTAACTCAGGAGAGCCCCCCTTCTCCACCGGGCACAGATGCTGAGGTCAGAGGCTCCCTTCCAGCTACGTCCACTTGGCATTTATATGGGTCTCTGCGGATCCAAACTTTCGTCCCCATATCTGCGCAGCAAACACTTAACTACTAAGTAATCTCCCTAGCCCCATTCCAGTTCTTTGGTGTTTTTGATTTTTTAAGACAAGATTTTTTTTTTGGCTGTCCTGGACTCACTCTGTAGACCAGGCTGGCCCTGAACTCACAGAGATCTGCCTGCCTCTGCCTTCTAGAGTGGTTACATTATGGGTGTGTGCCATGGCGGTGGCTCTGTCTAATTTCAATGTGGATTCTAGGGGTCAGCCTGGATTCCTATGCTTACAAGACAGGAACCTTCCACACAGCCCTCCAGGCTTTTTTTCACCACTGCCCGATGGACTGTCCCTGACCTCCTCAAAGTCCAGTCCAAGAACCTGGTCGCTGACTCAGAACTCTGCCTATGAACAAGCGTGTCTCAGGGGTTGGGGGTGCAAGGAAGGGAATGTCCCAGAGCCCACCTGTAGTCCCAGTCTTACCCCATCACAGGGTGCAACACAATGGCCCGAGGTTCGTCCAGGTCCTCAGACACCAGGATCTTTCTGGAGGTACCGTTGAGGCGAGTCACCTCAATTCGGTCAGTGCCTGTATCTGTCCAGTAGAGGTTCCGGGCAACCCAGTCCACAGCAATCCCATCGGGGTCATTGATCTCAGTGTTCACGAGTGTCTGTGCGCCTGACCCATCCAGGTACGCCCTGCGGATAGCCCGCACCTCATCATCTGTCCAGTACACGTAGCCCTCCAGCGGGTCATAGTCGATGGCAATGGCATGCCGGATGTCGCCCACCTGCAGCACTATGTCTGTGAAGTCAGGTGTATCCAGAGAGATCCTCCTCAGGTCTGTCCTCCGGGCTAGCAGCAACACTTCCTCAGCCCCTGTGGAGACGCAAGCAGTGAGGCCAGGTCGGTTATCATGGGTGTGGCAGGCCCAAGAGCCTGGGCCTACTGTAGGGCCATCCAAGCATGCCTAGGCAGAACACAGGCACTCTGTGGGGTTGATGGTGTGTGCACAGAGATGTTCAAGACCAGCTAGAAGTCCTCTTGGCAGGCCATCTGGCTTCTACCAGTGTGTGAGAGCCCCTTGGCCTAACTGTCCCCTCCTGACCACAAGCCTGCCTCTGTGAAAATCCCAATTGCCAGTCCTTTTCTCCTCCTCCATCCACCTAAGAAACAGCTTTAAACAGACACCCCTGTCTTGCTCTGTCACCCAGCTCCCCGCAGGGACAGAAATCTGTGTCAAGTAAGTAACCTCCATACAGTTCTGCCATGCACAGTGCTGGGGTGGAGGGAGCCTGGCTCCAAAGTTTAGAGCCCCTCTCCTCCCCATACCTGCTGCACACATACTAAAATAAAATTTAGGACCACTTGACATACTAGGCAACTGAGGCAGAGACCAGAAGCCACCCCCAGAGCCAGGCATCTCTGATCTGAATCCAGACCAGACCCACAAGGGCCTCCTACTGTGGCCAGGAGCTAGTGGGACACTAGTCTGTCTACAGAGTGGGGCCTTCAGAAAGGCTGCTTCTTCGTCTATAGATGGGAGGGGTCTCATGGGACATGGACAAGAAATACATTTCCAGTACACCTTAGAGCCACTGTGAGTTGTCAGAAGTCAACCTGACACTAGACACTGAGAAACTGTGGGCAGCAGAGAAGCTGTGAAACCCAGATCTCCCCTCTGGGGCCTTGAGGCTCAATGCAGAGAGCCTTAGGCACACCAGTAGTAGGATTCTCCTGTATCGCCTTTTTAATGTAAGCTAAAGCCAGGCCCAAGGCCCAGGGCCCAGGACCACCACACCTAACCATTCTGGCTGTTTGGTGAGGCTCAGACCTTAACATCCAGGTTTAGGGGTCAAGGGACCACTAGAGTCTCTTCTGAACCATCAGCATGGCCAGTCCATGCTCCAGTCCCCAGGGCCCAAGAGTCAATACTAAAAGGCCTGTCCTAGTGGTGCACACCTTTAATCTCAGCATTTGGGAGGCAGAGGCAGGTGGGTCTTTATGAGTGCCAGGTCAGCTTAGCCTACATAGTGAGTTCCGGGACAGCCTAAGCTACATACCTGTCTTGAGAAATATAAGAGAGTCCGCACTAGGACATGGACTGAGGAAAGGGGATGGCCTGGCCACTCCAGGAGCCTGGTACACAGCAGCGTGGGTCTCTGCCTCTGTTCCAACGCCCCCATGCTGGGTTGTCAAGGTGTCTCAGGAAGATACCCACCGAGCTCCATGTAGACTTGAGGACCCAAGTATGCCCCCAACCCTGACCCTGACACAAGGGCCTCCCAAGGCTACTGGAGTCAAGACATAGCTTCCTACCAGACCTATGTCAGTCAGTCATTCCTTCCAGCCCTTACTGATCTCTAGGATCCACAGAACCAATAATGTCAGGGCCAGAGATGTCTTCTGGAATCCCAGGGCCATCCATCTACAGTTAAGAAGCCATTTGCCTCAGAGACAGCAGCCGGGGCCTCCCTCACATGTCAGCCTCCAAGAAAACTCCCAGGTATCAGCCATGTCTGACCATGTAGGCCTCAAACAGGAGACAACTGTTTATGCTCATGGTGGCTCACTCAAGGTGCCCATAGGTCAGAACACCTGCTTTGATTCCTCTACTGAAGGGAGCAGATGCAACAGTTTCCCAGTCAGGGTTGGGGAAACTGAGGTACCAGGTGGCAAACTGAGACAAGGTAACACTCATGAGAGTCTTAAGTTCCCAACAGCAACAGAGACCCTTGACTCAGATCCTGACTGCATGAAAAGGTGCACACTGGAAGGGAAGGAAGGAGCAGAATTTGGAATTCCAACAGATTTTCCTCCTCTGGGCTCCATTCTCAACCTGTTCTGTTAACCTCTGACCTGTGAATGGGCTGACAGCATTCTCACCCCACAGTCTCATAAGGAGCAGTAAGTGCCTTTTTGTACAATACTGTACCCAGAACAAGGGTCAAACCTGCCCGTGGAGGCACAGCCCTGGGGCAGAACCCACCTGGCATAAGTATCTGGTAGGGCCCACTCTAGGCCACACTCCTGGCTCAGGGGCACACAGCATCAAGTGGGAAGGTAAGATCCCCTGAGGAGTGAGTACAAGAGGCTTGTCAATAAGCAACCAAGCCGGCTCTGTCATACCACCAGCATCTACAGGTAGCTACCTTAGCCCAGGCCTGGATCAGCTATGACAGAGGAGGAAGTGGAGAAGGCAGCCTCATGAGTGCATTGACACCCCCAAGGTCACGGAGCAGAGATCACAAAGTGAATAAGGCCAACAACAAAAAAAAACCCACAATCTCAAACTATAGCCATAAAACACAATGAGGAAGCAGGGAACGTGAGCAGAGGGGCTGTGGAGATGTGAGGGGCTGCTTTCTGCCATCACAGGGAAGAGTCTAGCAGAGTGCTGAAGATGACACATAGGCCCTCACTCTGGGAGCTAAGTCAACACAAAGCCCTGAAGTGCGCCCGGCCACCAGGACTCTTCTAGCCACCCTGAGGAAGGCTGCAAATGAGGTCTCAGTGACTACAGCAGTAATCCTTTGCTGAGTTAAACCTGGGGCTCTCACCTGACTCATCATGATGGGTCCTATGGAACCCCCATGGCTGCATAGCATCTTGAGGCATTTCTAGTTTTGCAAGAAAAATACAGACACCACAACAGGGTTGCCCGAGTCAGGGCCACAGACCAGTCATGTTCCCGAGGTGTGAGGACTGGGCTCATGTACACAGGCTTCCAGGGCTAGTAATGGCAAGCTCTGGCTAAGGCTGGGCCAGCAAGGGAGAGCTACTATGTGCCAAAGCTGACGCCCATGGCTAGCCTCTGAGAAGGGTCTTTAAAAGTGAGGTCCTAACAGGAATCCTGCTGCTGCAGGCGAAGGGCGAGCCAGGTGGCCCAGGGACAGTGCTGGCCATAAAGAGGAGAGAGGCCTGCCTGGTGCCTGCAACTTCAGTAAATGATGTTTGTCTACACATCAGGGAAGCAAACAGTTGAGAAACTGAAAGCGTGACCAAGCACTTGCTTTTTAAGATCACCTTTCTTAGCTGGGTGGTGCCGACATACACCTTTAATCCGAGCACTTGGGAGGCAGGGGCAAGGGAATCACTGTAAACTCAAGAGCAGCCTGGTCTACACAGTGTGTTCCAGAACAGTCAGGGCTACACAGTGAAACCCTATCTCGAAAAACAAACAAACTGCCTTTCTTTCCTTTGTGTTTGTGGGAAGGGGGGTGGGAAGGAGAGACAAAGACAGACAGAGAGAAACAAAGAGAGATCAGAAGACAATTTGGGTTCCCAGGATCAAACTCAGGTGGTCAGTCAGGACTAGTGGCAAGGCCCTTTACCTTCCGGGAGCATTGACAGCCACTGGACCTAGCTGGGTGGACGCCTGGCTTGTTTCTCTACTTCTTCCAGGAACATACAGGGCACAAGATGGGAGCATTTCCACTGAAGGGCCATGTGCCAGGCACAGGGCACAGCTGCCACACCCTAAACCTGTGACTTTAACAAGATAAGTTTATTCTTCCCCTGACCTAGGGCTTAGAAGAGCCAGGGTGCAGCAGGGCTGGCTCTCTCCCTGTGCTCTGAGGGAGGGTCCTTCCTGCCTCTTCAGCTCCTGGTGTTGCCGGAAATACTTGGCGTTCCTTGGTTCATTGCCAATCGCTCTGATCCCTGCCTCCAGCTTCACACAGCGGACTGCATTGTGTCCTCAGGGGAGGACACTGCTCTGTGGACCCACCCGCTCTGCCACACCTCCAATTTATTTGATTACCTCACCAAAGGCAGGGTGTCCAAACTGGGTCTCAACACACACAAGGTGATTTCATGAGGTGAGTCAGGGCAATGCCGAAGGAGGGAACTCCAGGGAGAAGGGACAGACAATGACACAGTGATCACTCTGAAACAGGGGAGAGTGGTCCAGGCTGCTAAGTATGAGCTGAGCTCAGAAACCAGCTTGTTCACTCTGGGGGGCAAGTCATCCCACGGGCCACACTCTGCTGTGGACCCACCACACACAGGGCACCAGGCAGCTCCACACCCAGCCTGTCCTTAAGGAAGCCACAAGCAAATAGCACGCTGTGTGTGCAGCCCGATTCCAACCACAGACACAGACAGCAGGACAGACTGCCGCCCTCAGACAAAAGCCTGGAAGGAAACAAGCTTGAAGGGATACGGGGTTGATCTGTTCTCTAATAAAGTAGGACCAGGGAGAGCCAAGCATCTTGGGGGAAGAATCTAGTCACAGGCAGTGCTGAAACAAGAGTGCATGGCCGTGCACAGAATCTCATCTAGGAACGCTGACACCTGAAGGTCATATCATTCCACATGTCACAGCATAAGTCTTCTGATTTTCTTACTTGTGTAAAAAGGCATATATCACCCTGAGCCCTCAGGCTGTGGGGAAGTCTCCTGTGAGCCCTGTGGCCCGCGGCTGGGGAGGGTTAAGCCTTGTAAAAGAAGTATGAGAGCGGCCAGTGAGATGGTACAGTAGGTAAAAGCACCGCTAGGCAAGCCTAAAGACCTGACTTCAATTCCTGGAACCCGTGTAAATGTGGAAGGAGAGAACGAAGCTGTCCCATGACCTCCACATGGGTACGATGGTATACATGTGCCCAAACACACACACACACACAATAATAAAATAAAGAGTAGAAGCTGGAGAGATGGTTCAGTGGTTATGAGAGCTTGTACTGCAGAGGACTTGTGCTCAGTTCCCAGAACCTGGGTCACAGTGATCACTAACTCCATTTCCTGAAATGGAAATGGAAACGCCTGATGCTCTCTCCCGGCCTCTGTCATCACTGCACACACATGGTGCACATATATTCGAGCGAACACTCACAGACTTAAAATGAAATCTTTTGTTTAACAAGAAAAGGAAAGGAAAGCAAAGCAAAGCAACGACAATCTATAACCATGCAAACAAGCAGCTTCTAGTGACAGCTTGACTGAGTGGTGGGAAAGTCTATGAGTCCTAGTATGTCTCAGCTTCGGCAAGTGTCGCAGGCAGCTCAGGCTTTCCGGACAGCAGGCTGGGACTTTCTGTCCCTCTGAGCACAGCACAGAGCCTGAGGATGGAACTGCAGTGCACAAAGACACACCACCCAGCCACCCAGCCTCAGGGCTCCAGGAGAACAGCAAAATCCCAATACTGAAGATGAGGAGCTGTGAACACATTCCATGATATACAAGGAGGAAGGGAGGGAAGGAAGGGGTTCATTTTAAATCTCAGAAGTCACCTATGGCAATAGGTGTTTACACAGACACAGAACACCAGGCCGTGGAGAAGAGTTAATGATGCAGGAAACACCTGAACTGTAAGAAATAAGATGTGAGTCTGCACATACACTGTGAACAAACATGCATTTGGACTTGGGAAAAGTGAAAATCATGCCAGCCAGACGGCTAGGTAAGTGAAGGCTCTACCACCAAGCCTGGTAACCTAGTACAATCTCTAAGACCCACCTGGTGGAGAGAACCAACTCCTTTGAATTGTCCTCTGACCGACACATGGGCACTGTGGAACATGTACACACATAAAGTAAAATAATAAATGCCCAATAAAAACTTTTTAGAGAAAAAGTAGAAAACACACGGACCTGTTACAAGCAGCTTCATCCAGGGGGCAGGATTCTGGGTCATTTAAAGGTTGCTATTTGTCAGACTGAAGAAATGGCTCAGCAGTTAAGACCACTGACTACTCTTGCAGAAGACCTGGCTTCAGTTCCGAGCCCCCCATGGTGGCTCATCAACAGCTGCAGCTCCAGTTCCAGGGGACCTGACACCGTCTCCTGCTCTCTACAAGCACCAGCCACCACATGGTGCGAACACAGGTAAATAAAACACTCATACACATAAATAACACTTAAAAATTTTTTTTTCCAGTTTATGTTGATGGTTTCCTTTCTGTGGTAAACATAAATTTGTCCTTGTGTGAGGAAAAGGCTTGTGAACTGGGGTCAGGAATTGGCTGGGGAGGATCTCAGACTAGGAGGATGTGACGAGGGATGCAAGGCTTTTTTCCCTGGAGCCAGAGCTAAGGGCTGGGTGGTTTTAGCTGCTGGGGTCTCAGTACGGTGAAGGGAAGAACAAGGTGGAAGGCAGGATGGGGTCAAAATCATATCCACCTAGAAATGTGGCCCAGTGGTCTTCAGCTACCTCTGTTGGGGCCTGGGAGATGGATCTACTGGCAACCCACTGGACATGTGGGAACTGAAAAGCTAATCTCTCCATGGGAAAAGATTTTTTTTCTCCCCACAACAAGAAAAATAATAATCCGTCTTAAGGATGTAGCAAGGCCCAATTAATATAGGCAGAACCCTGGCTCCCTCACAGCCAGAGAGGACAGCCCAACTCACCCACACAGTCTACCACAATCCCAAGGTCACAGGCTGCCCTAAAGGGCCCAAGCCCTCAGCATGGCTACACGAAGTGTGGGAAGCACCCATGAACTCTGTGACTCTGCCCTGCCAACATCTTTGTCATCAAGACAGCTGAGATCCAGCCCTTCTCGTCCCCATGACTCTCGCCCTGGTCCCCTTCTCGGTGGCCCTCTAGCAGGCATGGCCAGCTTCTTCCTTAGCTCCTAGGCCTGAGGCTGCGTGGGCAGCTCGGTGACTGAGCAGGTCCTCACTCCCCCTGCAGACTGAAAGGCCGTAAACAGCCTGGCTCTGCGGCTTCCCATCTGGCAGGTGGCCAGATTCTTTTTGTTGTTTTAGCAATTGATTAAGTTTCTCCACTGCCCCCTTGGGGGGTAAGTGGTTAGACAAATACCAAGACCGCAGCCCAGTACCTTGGCCTGGGAAACCCCGCCTAATGACCACAGGGTCACAGGCCCAAAGGAAGTGGCCAGGCCTGTCTTAGGCTCTGCTTATAACCTGAAACCCAAGTGACTGTCTGCGAGCATGGCTCACCCCAAGCAGCCCAATACATATATGCACAGGAAGGCTGAGCTCATCAGGAAAGGCCCCGACAGGCACCAGGCTCGGGTTCTGAGGTGAGCGCACAGCTCTCAACTAAATCACTTGCTGCCCAGAAGCACAGAGTGAAGGCAGGGTCGACCTTAGGCCTCTTGCAGGTGTGCCCCTTCCTCTGCCATCTCCCGGTCACAGCTCCTCACTGGTTCCCAGCTCTGCGTCTCTGCTTCCCCTCTCTACCATGACCCACAGGCCACTGCACAGGAATTCACACCAGCACTATTGTCCGGTGGTCAGCACAAGCTCTAAGAAGCCTAATGTCAGCACCCAACCACTTTCTCTACTGAACAGCCTTGAACAAGTTACCTGACCTGAGACTCAAGTGAAAACAGTCCCATCTGGGGAAGAGCTGAAGGCAAAGCCCTGATGTCAGCCCAGCACAGACCCCCACACCCTGGCAATATACTCTCTCTGGAGACCTCTAAGGAGGTCAGAGGTAACACATAAAGTATGGCTTTTCTTGGCGAATTAAAGGTTGGGGCAGAGGGCAGGGGGACTGTAACACAGTTGGTGAATTAGCTGCAGACGGCTACGCCTCACCAGTCTTCATGGTCAGCTTGACAGGATTTGGAATCACACACCTCTGGGTGTGCTGGGAGGGTGTTTCCAGAGAGGTTGAGCTGAGGAGAGAAGGTCCACCCTGAATATGGCAGCACCATCCCATAGACTGGCCCCACGTTCACCTCTCTGCTTCTTGGCTGCAACGTGGTATCCTTCCTGCCACCTCGGACGGTGCCCTCCAGCTGTGAGCCAAAATAAGCCCTTCTTTGCATTGCTTTGTCACAGCGACAAGGAAAGTATCTCGGACATGCTGCTCCAGGCTCAGTTCTTCTAAAAAAGCCATCTTTCTGCATCACAGGGTTCCATACATAGCAGTCTTTTTTTAGTTTGGGGGAAGGGGTGTGCGGTGTGTGTGTATACAGTTGCCACGGTGTATGTGAGTGTGTGAATGGCTGTGTGTGTGTGTGTGTGTGTGTGTGTACTGTTGCCCACAGAGGTCAAAACAGCATCAGATATCCTAGAGCTGGAGTAAAAGGCTGTTCAGAGCTGCCAGACATGGGTGCTGGGAATCAAACTGAGGTTCTTAACCTCTGAGCCAACCCAAACTGAGGTTCTTAACCTCTGAGCCAACCCTCTAGCCCCAGTAGAGGTTATCCTAACTGCTGCTCACATGATGTCTGCAGCCACCAGAGCTGGCTCCGGCTTAATGGACAGCTGTACCTTCTGCATCAGGAAACTGCAGAGAGGAGCCCCGGGCAGGGTGGGTAGAAATAACAGCCTATGAGCTGAGAGCCCAGCTGCAGCTGTGAGCATGTTCCCTCTTGTGCACAGTTCCCCCATTTGGGAAGCTGGATCAGCCCAAGGCAGCCCCAGGAAGAAGTGAATGAGGACATGGCTGAGAGCTGTGCCATGGCAGCAGGCTCCTCCTTGGAGAGACACTATTTCTGCCATCACTTGGTGGCTGGCCAGAATCCAAATAATTGAATACACTGAGCTACGTGGAGACGCCATTTTCCCCCTTAGGTCAAAGATGCCTATCAGCAGCCCACATGGTTCAAAGGAACCACGGTGGTGCACACCTGTGATCCTAGCAGAGGAAGGAAGCTCATCACAAGTTTAAGATCAGCCCCACCTCACAATACCAAAATAAATAAATGAAAACAGCTCACAAGTTCAGTGGCAGGATGAATCTCAGGTGCCATTCCCAAGCGGACAGAGCACAAACAACCCAGACTTCACAGCCACACGAGGAAGAACTGAGACTAGAACCCGTATGCTCCAATACCCACCATGTCCCCGAGGGTTGTACAGAGAGGATGAGATGGGCCCCACCTGCCATATCCCAGCCAGCTGCTGCAGATCCCAGGGGGAACCGGAGAACCTCAGTGCTTGCCACCGCACTTGACAATGCATCCAGCTCCTGGGCCCTGACCCTGGTTCAGTGGGAAGCTAGAAGTGAGAGAGCTGAATCCATCTGTCCTTCACAGCAGAGCTGGAAGCAGAACCTAAGGCACATGCCACCCATCCCTCACAGGGCCTGTGGTGGAGTCAAGGAGCCCTGGCATTAAAGCAGGCCTGGAGCAATGGTCAACCAGGCAAGCACAGGAAGGGGGGCGAGGGGTCCAGGCAGCATGGCCAGGAAGGAGCTAACTACCTATTTCTAGGGAATGGGAGGTACAAGGTGAACAGAATGGAGGCCAAAAGGAGCTAGAGCCCACACACTCTTCTGAAGACATGCAGGAGCCCAAGTCAGCTGAATACTTCAGGCCTGTTGGATCTGGCAAGGTTCCTCCCAACTGAGGCAGATCAGAACCACAGGGAATCTCTGGGCAGCTGAGGGGTCTCTACAGGACGCTGGAAACTCATAACTCTTCTCCAAATCAAAGGGTGCCCCAGAGGGACCCCAGCAAGTGAGGGGAACGTGAAGCAAGAGGTTATCAAAGTACAGCATCAGACTGTGGAAGAGGTGTCGCTTCTGCTCACCATTGCCAGAAAGCACTACCTGGTAGCTGGCCTGTGCCCTGACCTCAGGGAAAGTTTTCCTTTCTAAGAATATGGCATGTGCCCCTCTCAGGGCAGGGAGGAGCTGCCTGCCTCACAGTGGGATGAGAGGTAGGGCCCTCAGGGCCTTCTGCGGGTGATGAAACCCTGTCTAGCTGCGGTGGCAAGTTAGACAACTGTATCAACTGTCAGAGCTGATCTGAGCAGACGCTCACAGAGCGTGTACTTCTGATGCAGTTACAACTCAGCTACACGGAAACACAAAACGATGGCACACAGGCTTACCACGAAGTCTCCTGGATTGTGCAATCCAATTTTCTTGCTATTAAAAATTCACGGTCTATGGTTGAGAACAGCAGCTGCCTTCTGTTTGCAAAGTCAATGCCAATCAAGGCTGCAGCGCAGACTCCCCCACAGGACCTCCTTTCTTTTCCCTTTGACCTACTTCCCTGATAAGTGACTCTCCAGCCAGACTTTGGGAACAAACACGCCCAGTATTCTTGGCCCTGACTGAGGGCTGCCTGCCCATCTGGCTAATCTGTCAGGGTGGGTAGAAAGATAGATGGATAGATAGATGGATGGATGGATGGGTGGATGGATAGGTGGATAGGTGGATGGGTGGGAGGGTGGGTGGGAGGGAGGGTGGATGGACCAACAGACATGAGAGTTAGTCAAAGTAGCTCCAGTGGTCCCACCTACCTGTCAGACCTAACAGTGAGGTGCTCTGTTCTTTCAGCACCCCCTACCCAGACTGCCCTGACAGTCACACATCTGTTAAAACTATGTCTTGGAGAAGTTGCGGGGGAGGGGAAACACGCAAATCCATGACCATCCTGTTGCTTGCTGGGCCTTGTCCAGAGAACATGCGGCAGCAGCTCCTGTGGCTAGCTCTGCCTGGTCACAGAGTCCTCTAGTTTGGTTATCTGTGACCCTAAGCAGTAGGGCACGTGTTGTTAAGTCACTGCCCCAAAGCCTAGGTGGCAAAAGTCAGGACAACAGGGCAAGGGGATCACAAAGAGCGGGACGCCAAGATGCTGACAGTGAGGGAGCTGCGGGCTGCGGAAGACAGACAGCGGCGGCGACTCCCAAATAAGGCCCCTGCTACTGCTGTTTTTAGCCCATTCCACATAATTGGAAAAACATGGGGGAAACCAAAGCCAGCTGCCTGCGGAGGCCGCTCCAGAGGGGGCAGGGAGGGAGGTTGGCCCAGGCTGAGCACACAGGCTCTCAGCTTCCAGCTTCCTAGGATTGAGAGTCACCCTGATCTGTGGAAACCCACAACACAGCCACTCTGGGCCTCACAGAGCCCTGCATGCGCAGAAGGGAGCAGATTACTTGCTGTGACATGCTCTCCTGGGAAGCAAAGGCAAAGGTCATCTGCCCACAGAGCCTCAGGACCAGAATGCTCCTGAGCTCCTGAGCTCCTGAGCTCAAAGGCCAGGTATGCAGTCTGTGCTCACACAAGCAATGTAATAAGTTCTTGTTAACATGATGGCACATGCCTGTAATCCTAGTACTTGAGAAGCAGTGTCAGAAGAAATGAATTTGAGGCCAGTCTGGGCTACATGCTGGGTTCCAGGCTAGCCTAGGCTACATAGGTAAAGTGCAGCTGGGCAGATGGCTCAATGGGTGCCTTGTTCTGTTTGAGGACTGGAGTTTAGATGCCCAGAATCCATATAAAAATGCCAGTCAGATGTGGTAGCTCCAAAACTTAGGAGGCAGAGACAGTGTCCCCAGACCAAGCTAGCTAGCTAGACTGGCTGAATCACGGAGCTCTCGATTCAGATGAGAGTGACCAGGAAAAATACTCAATGTCAAATGCTGGCCTCCACATGCACAGCCTCTCAGTCAACCTCCAGCCATGCTGAGAGGGACCCTCCACTCTCTTCATCTCAGAGGGGCAGAAACTGGCTCAAGATCTTGAGGGGCACCCTTCTACTAGGCACTGGCTACACAAGCATCTGCCCCTTCTACTCCCCAGTTTATGGAATAACCTCTATTCGCCCATTAGCTGGGGTCCTGCCAGGGCCTCTATCTCAGACCCTACTTCAAGGGAGACTCTGGGCTGGCTTTCAATCGCTCGCACTCAGGACAAAGCAGGACTCTCATGAAGTGAAGTCCAGGAGTCCAGCAGGTATGCCTGGGGCTCCGACACCTAAACAGGAGGAGACCGGGGGGGGGGGGGGCTATGACAGCAGCTCCCACTGACTCTGTGCCCACCCTAGAGGAGCAGACTCAGCTGCTCCATCCAGCCCGTAGCTGGTTAGAAAACCTAGTATGTCAGAGGAATCCAGTGACAGCCAGGCCCCTGTCCCCACCCGAGGTCAACACTGGCCTTGAACCCACAGAAACGGGAGCCATGCATAGTCAGAATCCCCAGGGTAAACACCCACTTCTGCCACTCGGTCTACTCACTGACGTCTCTCCAGCCCTGTCACCACAACCGGGCATCACATACTCTTGGCATCCACTCGATCCCAAACATTCTGGGCAGAACTGCTCTCTCAGTGTCAAACCAGAGTGCCTGCCTGGCTCCCAGTTCAAGTTCAAACTCGAGCCCAGCTCCTACCTGCCAAGCAGTCAGTCCTTCCTTCGACCACCCCACAGAGGACTGCTCCTGTCCCTTTCTGCAGATGAAGAAAATGGAACACAGGGAGGCTGAGTCTGTCTCAAAGAACACAGCCAGGATACGGCCCAAAGCCTAATATGGTGGCTAGGAGACACTGAAATTTAGGTGCCCTCAGGTAGACAGGGAGTTTCCTTACCACTGGGGAGTATTAGGCTCCTAGTCAGAGAGCAAGACATGCCATCTACCCTTAACCCCCTTGTTCCACATGTCCATCACTCCCAACGCTCCTTTGGGGAAAGCCGTGACATCACCCCAGCACAGCCTTTCTCCTGATCTTTATTCCTGTTTCCCAACAAATCTGTCCTCTGGGCTGGCTAGCTACTTTCCCATATGGGACAGTTTTCCCCATACGGCCTCAAATGGACAACACTTAAGATCTCACAGATGCCCCCTAGCCACTCCCAACTCTAAGTTCTCTTCTCCACCTGAGCCCTTTGAGGGTTCCCCAGGGGCTGGTAAGCTGCCCACAGGCACCACCCATGCCACCAATCATAGGACGATGACAGGATTTACTGGTCTCTTTGTTTTGCCCTCACATAGCCAGTCACGTCTCCTAGAGGTTTTTGCAATCAGTACACAGCGCATCTTAGCAGACAAAAATCTGTAGTCGACCTAGCACCACACCCTGCAGCGTGCAGAGGCTCACACACCAAGGGATGCTCACCGCCTACAAAGAAAACAGACACAGCACACGAGTGACAGGACACAGCTTGGCACCCTAGGCAGTGTAAGACCTCCGCCCTAGTAGCCTAGCAACCTTCCAAGGGACCCAGGACAGAGAGGAAGTGCCGAGGGAGGCAAGGCTGGGGATTCCTTACAGGAAGCAGCAGTCCCGAAGTCCCACTCTCATGCAAAACTCTGGGCACACCCTGTACGCCTTCGCTTTTAGTCTTGACACCAAAAAATAGGATCATCGGGATGAAGGGAACCTCAATTGAGAAAGACGTCTCCAAAACTGGGGGACTCAGCCCTAAACTCTCAAACCTCAGGGGATCTATGCAGAAGAGGAGGCATTAAGACTGGATGAGCCAGAAGCGGTGGAAACAACTTTCCAGGCGCAACAGGTGAGATGCACATTTGAACTGACCTCACAGAGAGGGGGTGAAGGCATGACACCCTGCCCCTAGTCAACTGAGAGCTTCTTGGAAACTGAAAATCCGTTGTCTTCAATGGAATGACACTGGGTGTATCAACCACACTCCAGGACAGGCCTCATGCTCAGGAGGAGCTGGCCAACACAGATCAGACTCACTAGTTTGGTTGGTGTGGGTGTGGTTTGGTTTTGTTCTTAACAGAGTGAAAGAATATGCAATTGGGTGGGTAGGGAGGTGAGGAGGACCTAAGAGGAGATGCAAAAAGAGAGAAAATATTATCAAAACATATTACATAAAATTTTCAAAACATAAGTAAGATTTAAGGGGGCTGGAGAGATGGCTCAAAGGTTAAGAGCACCGTCTGCTCTTCCAAAGGTCCTGAGATCAATTCCCAGCAACCACATGGTGGCTCACAACTATCTGTAATGAGATCCGGTGCCCTCTTCTGGTATGTAGGCACATTTGCAGGCAGAATGCTGTATAAATAATAAATCTTTAAAAAAAATATTTTTTTAAAAAGTAAGATTTTAAAAAGAGAAGAAAATGCCTCTATCATAGTCAAATCTATAAGCATTTTCTTGATTAATAATTGGTTTGAGAGGGCCCAGCCCACCATGGCTGGCTCCATCCCTGGGCAGGTAGTCTGCAGTTCTATAAGAAATAAGGCTGAGCAAGCATGAGGAACAGGTAGGTACAGGGCTCTTCCACAGCCTCTGCTTCGGTTCCTGCCCTAATTTCCTTCCCTTCGTGACAGACTGTGACCTGAAAGACAAATAAACCTTTGCTCCCCAAGCTGCTTTTAATAGTGGTATTAATCACAGCAGTAGAAACCTTTTTATCTCATCTGGAAACATCTCCCTCCTTTTAACAGAACACCCTAATCAGGGTATCTGCAAGCAAAGTGGAAAAATCTGATTTAGCATACAGAGGTCCACCCTGGCCAGAGGATGCCCTGAGCCTGTCACGCAACTCCCACCGAAGTAGGCCTGTGACTGACCCAAGATGCTTTTTTCCTGTGTGCTTGGCATTCTCCGTCAATCTAGAGTGCCTTTCACATCTGGCGTAGAAAGAACTCTTAGCAAAGTGGAAAATGTCCTGTGTGCATTGAAGTCACCGAGGAACCTGGCTCCCACAGGAAGGACAGGGCCAGCTGCTCATCCTGATCTCCCAATACCATGGGTATCTGCAGCCTAAGTTCCACACTGCAGAGCACACCGCAGAGACCAGGAAAGCCCCAGAAGCACACCCTATGCCCCAACAGCAGCTGGGGCTGAGCAAGGACATCCCTACACCCGCATACACCAGGAGACAGCATCAAGAAAGCTGCTTGGACCAGGAGTGGCCGAAGGCAGCTGCCTCCCCTGCCTTTCCCTATGACAGTGGGACAATGATGCAGGAAGCACCAGAAGAAAAAAGGGAGGACCAGCCTCAGGCTGACCACATTCCTCAGCCCTCACAGGACAAGCCCAGAGTCAACCCAGAGAGTGAGCCTCTGCCCCGCTGCTCCTGCCTTCATGCATGCTGGGTAAACAGTCTATGAACCCAGGTACATCCCCAGCCTAGTTCTAGATTCTGGATTTTTTTTCCTCATCCTGGCAAACTAGATGCCAGGCTGCATGCTCTAGTACTTGGGTACCAGAAAAAGCTACCCAAGGCACTACAGCAGGAAGCCCATCTCCCTGAGATGAGAATGCTGCCTATCGTACAGTAATGCCACCAGGAGCATGAAAGCAGCAAGTGCTGAAAGTGACGTCTGAGCCAAAAGGTAGCAAGCAGGTGTGTGAATCCAAGAGGAAAATCTGTGGACATGACGGCACATGTCCCAGCACTCAGGTAGCAGAGGCAGGCAGAGTTCCAGCAGTTTGAAGCCAGCCTTGTTTACACAACGAGTTCCAAGACAGTCAGGGCTACGTAGTGAGACCCTGTCTTTAAAAACAACAACAGACTTGCTAAAGTGGATGGTGAAAGTCCACAAAGCCTCAACTTACAGAAAGAACTACAGGGAACTAAGGAACACTGAATACAGGAGAAAAGTCTTCTCCAGGGAAGAATGCACCAACTGGTTATCTTACACGAAATGATCAGCCTAAAAGTTTATACTTTATACTCTACTGTATATAAAGTAACAGTATACAGACCGAGCAGGTTATAATTAAGAATATAAATATACATGTTATGGATATAAACATGGTTTTGTTTTGGTCCCAGCTGTGGGATGTGGAGCTGATTCAGATAGTCCAAGCAGCAGACTATTTGCCTCATGCCGGCTCTGAGAGGAGCTCTACACCAGCTGCAGATAGTTTAAATCTGAGGACTCTGGAGAGAGAACAAATACCAAAGCCCAGAGAGTGTGGAGTCCTGAGAAAGAACAAGCTGCTCTGCTTCCCCCTTGCTGCTCCTGGTTGCTGTTGTAAGACAAGAAGTTGGAGATCTCCAGAAACAAGGACTGGAGTAGCTCCAAGGAACCGGGAGACCCTAACCAGCAGGAAGCAGCTAAGGGAACTGTGCCCCCTCTCCTACCTGGTTTTAGAGTGTTGGAAGGGATTGGGGCGGAGTAGGGAGAAAAAGAAATAAGAAACGAATACCTACATTTATACATATATACATATATATACACACACATATGTATGTATGTATGTATAAGGAAGGGTTTGGAGGGAGGAAAGGCAAAGCAGAAATTGTGTAATTATATTATAATCTTGAAAAGAAAATAAAAACTATATTTAAAACATCTCTGTGTCAGAAAGAAAACATTCACTAAAGCTGCTATGGGACCCACATTTGCACAGAGGTAAGACTTTGGGCGAATGAGACACAAGAAGAAACTTAAACAACAAAGACGCAGGAACGCCAAACCAAATCCATGTCTGCACTCACGATGCTCACGGATATGGTGCTCCAGAGGACAAAAATGGCACGGAAGAGAAATGCACGGCCAGGGCACCACACTGCAGGCTTGCTCCCTGTACAGCAGCCGCTAAGGCCGCCAACCTCTGATTGTCACAGTTCACAGCTTTGGGCTAAAACTCAGGGCAGCTTTTAGGGTGCGATCAGACTTTGACATGCTTAGCACTCTGAAGGCACTACCAAGTCAGGACAGCATTTTTTTTTTCCTAAACGAGGGACCCATGACTCCCAGAAAGCTGGTCTACGGGTCGAATACAGCCCAGAGCAGACCGTGAACCCCAGCTCCAGAGATGGCAATGCTTGGAGCTGACCCTTGTGAAGAGGCCGCCAAGTTAACGTTGGGGACCCTCAAGCTGGTGACAGCCACCCCCACCAGCCACCCCACACCCGTCCCTGCAGTGCCAGTGTTCCGCCTCACCTGCCTTACACGTCTTGCCATTGTCCTGCAACTGCACACCAGTCGGGCAGGCACACGAGTAGAAGGGCTCCCTTGGGGACAGCAGGCAGAGGTGGGAGCAGCCGCCATTGTCCTCCTCACAGCGAGTGTGGACTGGGAAGAACAGGACAGAATGGCAGAACGTCGCAGTGCAGGGTGTGTGACTCCTCCACTGCCCTGCAGTTCGTTCCCTAACGAGCTGGTTTCCCCGAGTGTCTTGACGGACAGCTGTCCCTCTGGCCCAACACCACGTCACCCTCTCCTGATATCAGGACTCTTCCCCACAGGCCCTCCTCGTCCTACCTCACCGCTGGCCACCCACACGTAGGGCCTTCTGCAGTTTCTCAGAAACCATCCCAGACCTGTCCTGCCCCTGGAGGGAACATTTTTCCCACCCTGAGCTTCCCCAACAAGAAGGCAAACGTTGAAAGGGTACTACGCTCCCCATGAAAGTTGTCCACCATGCTTCCACAGAAATTCTCAGGACTTGCTAATGTGGCAAGGCCTAGGAACTCTGGGTCAGTAGATTCCTGAGTACATGGTCCCCCCGTCTCTCTGATCTGCCTGGACCCTGAAGGCTCCATCTATACTGGACGACCACACTCAGGCCCCTCCGAGGGCCCTTCTATGATCAATGCCCACCCCACCCCCAGTGCCTGCTCACACTTACAGGGAGGCTGTCGCTCCTGGCTCAGCACCTGAATGTCCATGGGTGAGTAGAGAGCACTGAGAATCTCCTTCCTCTTCTCCCCTGTCCACTTGTTGCAGGCGTGGATAGAGCGTGTCTGCCAGTCTGTCCAGTAGAGTGTGTCCCCAGAAAGCGTCAGGGCAAAGGGGTGAGTGAGGCTGCCTTCCACCACCTTCTGCCTGCAGCAGACAGGAAACGGGCAGAGGGGTCAGGAGAAGCCCTCTCAGGCCAACTCTTCCCCATTCTGGAGGCCCTGGGGCCACCATAGACTGTCAGACCAAAGGAAAACAGCTGTGAGCACACCGCTCCCGGCTGCCTTTCCAGATGTGCATGGGTACTGCCCGCTGCCAGCCAGGCCCCCAGCCCTGAAGCAGAAACAGAAGTGTCCCTGGGCAGTGGGACAAAGTGTCCCCTAGAGAAGAAGGAGGCATGCAGCCACACGTGGAGTCAGTTTCTGAGAAGCCTAGGCCCCTAGCCCTGATGTGCAAACAACTTCCTGCTAATTCAGCCAGATGTGCTCTGCCCCACTGCCCACAGCAGCAGCAGGGAGACACTTTTGGTCCTTTGTGCTCAGAATGTCCCGAGCAGTGGACATGTGTCTAATGAGACTATGAACACTGGCAATAGAACTGCAAGTTGCATCCAGCCAGCGACCTGGGATTGTTTAATCACCATGCCCACTGCAGAAGGCCCCTGCCGGCTGTGTGGCCTTGGGAACTCACTATTATCAGACAGGAGGTGGTATGGCCTGGCTGTGGACATTAAATGAACTAGTAAACGTCCCTGGACACTGATGCTATAGAAGAGTCGCCACAGTAGCTGTACCCTCTTGTCACGGCCCCTTGCCCAAGGCTCCCGGGCTAGCAGCTTTCCAGACTCTGGGCCAGTCTTGGTCATGCTGGGATAACTTGCTCCCAACCGTCCAGTGTCCCCGGGATGGCCTCATTTCCAAATCCCAGACCAGACCCTGACCAGTATAACCTGTGTGTATCCCCAACCCCTGCCCTACAGAAGACAGGACACAAGGCTGACCATCATCCCAACATGGACGGAAGTGGGCCTTCCCAATTTCACTCAAGCCTTTGGGGGAACCGTCAGCACCAGCTCCTATGCCCCTAGGCCGGGAGCTCTTCCGGCACAAAAATCAGATTAACCTTCCCATGATGAGCCCAAGACCTGATGCCAACTCAGAAAATAATACTCGGTCATGGAATAAACGACCCCTTACCCGACGCAAAGCTCACAGCTCTGTCTCAAGTGTAATAATGGCACAGGGCTACACCGAGCAGGCCAGAAAGCTCTAACAGCCATCACCAAGCAGGAGAACCATCCTTCTTATTCATCCACCTGTCTCCTCCACTGACTAAACACCTACTGCGTACCCAGCTCTTTAGCAAGACTGGAGATAAAGTGATAATCACACGGCCCCTGCGGCACTGCAGACACTATGGCAGGGGCCGGCACTGACTGTCCTAGCCCCAGCCACTCAGGCCCTGACCAGCAACCCTAAAATCCAAGCCAGTCTAAACACTGAACTTAACTGTGTTTTGTTTGTTCGTCTGTTTTATTTATTATTGAACTTATTTGTTTTTAAGATTTATTTTATTTTTATTTACGTGTATGTGCTTCTGTGTGTAGGTTAACTGCATGAATGCAGTTGCTCAAGGAGGCCAGAAGAGGGCATCAGATAAGCCTCCCAACATGAGTGCCGGGAAGTGAACTCAGGTCCTCTGTAAGAGCAGCAAGTGCCGGTAACTACTGAGCCACCTCTCCAGCCCCTGAACTCTGAGATCTTATCCCTTCAGAGCAAAAACTAAGCACAGATATGAGTCAGGTATACTCTCTTCGCTCGCTCTCTCTTTTTTCCCTTTATGTTTTTTACTTTTTCAAGACAGGGTTTCTCTGTGTAAAGCCTTGGCTCTGTGTTTCTCTGGGTAGCTTTGTAGACCAGGCTGGCCTTGAACTCTCAGAGACCCAGAGTGCTGGGATTCAGGTATGCCCGGCTCTTTTCTCTAAAAGTATGTGTATGTGTATGTGTATGTGTATGGGCAGATACACGATGCCACAGCAACTGCGTGGGGGTCAGAGGCCAACTTCCAGGAACTGGTGTTCCCCCTCCACCGTGTGGTTTTCAGGGATGGAACTCAGCAGTCAGGCTTGCACAGCCAGCTGTCTAGGAGGGCTACGCATGTTCCTTTCTACCCAGTCTGGAAGGAATGTTCAACATGTCGCTGCGGAAACTGTCACACCAGCTGTGATGTCAGGCATGGAACCTATGCTCTATTCCCAAAGTCATCAGGCAATCCTGGGGGGGCTTCAGGGACAAACACTGGGCCTGAGTTAAGGAACCTCAGCTACAGGGTGTAGCGGGAGGGCACCTCAGCCACCGGGCACTCACCGGAAGGAGCCGTCCAGGTTGGCACGGTGGATGAAGCTGAGCTTGGCGTCGGCCCAGTACAGCTTCTGCTCCTCCAGATCGATGGTCAGCCCATTGGGCCAGTAAATGTCAGAGTCCACAATGATCTTCCGGGTACTGCCATCCATTCCTGCCCGCTCGATCCGCGGCGCTTCCCCCCAGTCAGTCCAGTACATGTACCTAACAGGGAGGCAGGGGTAAGAGGAGACACACAGACTTGAGGATTGCTTCCAACCTCTGACACAGGCCTGAAAGCTCACCCATCAGACCTATGAGAAATAACCACTGAATAAGGTTTGGGGGGGGGCAGAACCCTAAGTTTTTAGGTTAAGGAATTAAAATACAGACACGTATTTGCTTGAAATGCTTGAAACAGAAGCATACATCCACCACCACCTCCGTCTCCTAGTGGCTAAGGCTGGCCTGATCCCGCTCCTGTCTCCACCTGCCAAGTGCTAGGGCTTCAACCATGTGCCACCAGGCCTAGGGGTTGGGTGTTCTTTTTTCCTTAACACTTACGTTTAGTTATATGTACATGTATGTGTATACAAGGTGGGTATGCGTGTGTGAGTGCAGGTACCTGCTGGGTCCGGAAGAGATGTTGGCATAACTGGTCATAAACTGCTCAAAGTGGGTCCTAAGAAACAAACCGAGGCCCTCAGGAGGAGAAGTGCTGAGCCATGTCTGCAGCCCTGCGGAACATGTTCTTAAGAATATAAACCGTGAGGGCTGGAGATACGGTTCAGCAGCAGTAAGGACACCCCTGCAGGCTCAGATCCCGGTACCCACATGGAGGCACACACGCAAAGCACTTATGCACGTAAGATAAAACTAAAACCTTTAAATATGTATTTTTATATACGTACATAGATACACACACAGTTGAGCTGATGAGCTAGCTCACCAGGTAAAGGCACTTGCTGCACAATCATACGGGTCTGAAGTGCTAAGTGACAGCCCCAGAGCCTACACAAAACAGCAGGTGGTGCCGGGGGTGGTGGCGCACGCCTGTAATCCCAGCACTCGGGAGGCAGAGGCAGGCAGATCTCTGTGAGTTCAAGGCCAGCCTGGTCTACAGAGTGAGTTCTAGGACAGCTGGGGCTACACAGAGAAACCCTGTCTCGAAAAGCAAAAATGAACAACAAAGCAGGATGGGATATAGCACAGCAGAAACAACCAAGAAAGACGCTGCCTCTCCAAGTAGAAAGAGAAAACTCATTCCTAAAATTCGTCCTCTGACCTCCACATGCCTGCCACGACACACACACACACACAACTCCCACATACACACACATAATTATCCTCTGAGGGCAGAGGCCTGGTTGTAGCTTGGTGACAGAGCTCCTGCCTGGCGCGCACATAGCCCTGGGCTCCATCCCCAGACCTACAGAAAAGGGCAAAGACTAGGTACCAGAGCATATAATCTGCACTGGACATCACTGACCAAAATGCCACTGTGTGGCCCATAGCTCTATACTCTTCCAACCTGTTCTCAGTTAAGAATAGGCTGTGAGTACCTTCCCCTCTCCCTGTTAGAAATATTTCTCATTGAGTCCAGTGCACACCTATCATTCCTAGCACCAAAGAGACCGAAGCAGATGATCACTGGTTCAAAGCCAGCCTAGATTATACAGTGAGTTTGGGACCCGCCTAGGATAGATGATGGATATTAAGCCACAGTGGATATGCACAGGAGGAACAGCAATGACTCCCAGGAGGGTCTGTGAGGAGGAGGCTTTCAGAGAGCCATGTTGGAAAGCTCCGGACAAGGGGCCCAGGACCTCTATCTGCAAGGCACCCCATTACTTCCCTAACTGCCTTTACGTGTGCTGTGCCCAGACACCAGCCTCCAAGTCGACAAGACCCAACCCAGCCAGTGGTTCTGTGATTCCCATCTGCTGTGCTGTGGCCCAGAGCTAAGGCCAGGCAGAACAATGAGGTCAGTACTCCACATTTCTCCAGCTCCTAAGGTCTGCAGGTTTCCTTAAATGGGGAGCTGGAGGGCCGCTGGCTCAGTGGGGACAGGCCCATGCCAGCTCCAGAACTGCTGCAGGGCAAGCATGCAGGACAGAGGCCATCCTCTCTCCCAGAGAAGCGAGGCAGGAGCTGACTCAGGGCCACGCTGCAGGGCTGCTGGGCTGTTGCTTCAAGGCAGTACCAGCTGCAGAGTGGACCAGTAGCCCTTGCAGCCCCACCCGGATATGCAGCTGGACTTCCCTAGGCTGAGCTGGGGTCTTCCAAGCTTCAGATCCCTCTCTGCCACTCCTAGCCACCGGGGCCCTCGGCTGTACACACTAAGGTGAGCATTTGGACAACAGCCATCCTTCTCAATGGATCCCCCCATCTAAGGCCGTATCCAGAGGAAGGCATGAGGGCAAAGCGGAGGCTCCCACAGGGCTGAAGGGAGTGCCAAGCTTCCCTTTCCCACTTCCTTTCACTCTCCCCACAATGTACCCCACAGCTTTCACGTCCTTATTTATCCAAGGCAGAAGAAGGAAGCTTGAGACGTCCTGTCCAGGGCAGCCATGCCAAGGTCAACACTGGCCCGGGGGCAGGATCTGAAAGGAACAGCCATGGAGGTAACCCTGGAAAGAGCTTCTAGGGAAGGAGTCAGAAGCAAGTGCACAAATGGACCGCTCAAATCTCTAATAAGGACAGCCAGGGCCAAAAAGGCTGACTGGATCCCAGGACGATAACAGGCCACAGCAGCCTAGGTGGGAATGGAGAGTACAGAGTTCCCTGCATCTCTACACAAACGCACAGTGCCCACCCAGTCCAGCACCTCCCAGCGCAGGGTCAAGTACCTCTCAGCCATAGTGGTTAAAAGGATAAGGAGCTGGAGAGATGGCTCCGTGGCTAAGACACCTGCTCCTACACGGGGCCCAGGTTCAAGTCCCAGCACCCACACAGTAGCCAACAAGCTTCTATAACTCCCGTTCCAGGGATCTGATGCTCTCTCTGACCTCTGTAGTACCAGGCATGTACGTGGTACACAAACACACCCACACATAATTTTTTTTTTAAAGAGAGGAATGAAGAGATAATAAACCGCAAACACACAGGGTCTCTTATGTGGTGGAGGACGGGCATGCATGTTATAGCAGCAGCGTTCACCCAACCCAGGCTGTTCTTAGTTTTCATGTGGCACGAGAACGTCACACCAGCTCCGTATAGACGGAGACACAGAGCATCATGTCATCCTTTGCCAGCTGCTGCTGCCTTCAGAAGAGAACTCACTTTCCATCCCCAACCCGCTACATGCCTGGGCCAAGCTGCTGCCCTCCACTGCCATCTAGAATTGCTATCAGGGAGCCAGGCCCAAACCACAGCCAAGGAAGGCCCTTGAGCTTGAGTCATCCCTTCCCACAGGTATACCGAAGGGCCTTTGCCCTGGTCATTCCTTCTCTACAACCCGAAGCCCGGAACACTGCCCTTTCCCAGACCCTGCCTTACTCTCCTGGTGGCACTTACTCCTCTCAGACATCCTGTGCCTGTATCATTTTGTCTCCCACCCCCACCAGTACCCCGTAAGGGCACTGGAGCCATGGAGAGGCCCACAGCTTGAGAACGGGCCTTCCCGCCGCGTTCACGAATGCTGCCCCTGGGCCTGTGGTGGAGGTGGAGCGCTCTGTCCCAGGAGGAGTGAGAAACCTGGGGCGAGAGGGGGACAAGAGCACAAACGGGTCCTGCTGAGAAGTGGGGTGCTAGCCCGAGCCTGTTTTATCACACTCTCACACAGGCCGGTCCCTCTCGGCCACAGAGACCCTCCTGGGATAATGGCCGAAACCTCCAGAGAAGACTGGGGGCTGCTGAAGTCCACGGGGATTTGAGATCTGAGATCGCTCATGAGGCCACACAGAGCTCGTCCGAGGAAGACGACCTAAGTCCTGCGCAGCCGTGGATAAAGGGCCCACAGTGGCTGGCAGCCACCAGCATGCTGCCCCAGAACCCCATTCCCCCAATCCCACCTACCTCTGATGTGTATGAACACACACACACACCTGCCTGCATGCTTCCTTCACAAACACACGTGCTCCATGCTCCATCACATACTCAACCACACGTACATGCTCACTGGGGCACATGCACAAATACAGTTACTCTGTGTATTTGTGAACACGCCCCATAGATTGTAAACAGTCCCATAGACTTAACAACCCTTATGTGTAATCACACACACAAATGCATATCCATTCTCACATAAAAAGCACATGGGCAGACTCTCATGCGTACACGCATAAACACACACTCACACACAAGCACAATCAGGCACAGTCACATCTGTACACCATCACCCCTGCCCACGCTCGTTCATGTGCATAGGCTTCCTTACATGAAACAATCACACACTCATATAATGCTCCCACATAGGTCTCTCTTGTATATACCATCTATACTCAGGAATGTACACACACACACACACACACACATCACCCTGGGCCTTTGCACAAAGGATGTGGCTCCTAAAGCCACACATTTTTGTTCCCACATTACTCAAAGGCCAGCTCTGTGACAGACAGGTGACTTCAGCCACATCGTCTGCCCTCACTGATCTGCTCCTCTAAGTCCTTGAACCAAGCAGCGGCAATCCTCCCAATGCACAGTGCAAACCCTCCAGCCAAGCCCAGGAGCATGTGCGCAGGCTGCAGCGGCCCTCCCCACCCAGCTTCTGCTCAGCCCACAGCCAGCACAAAGTCAGCCAAAGTAGCTCACTGAGAAGGGTCACAAGAAGGCAGGGCCATCAGGTTCAGACACAGCCAGAAGATGGGCTTAGGGTCCCTGGCAGGGGCAGAACACAGAGCATGGAGCACCAGGACTGGCTGCACAGAGCACCTACAAGGCTTACAGCACACACACAGGCAAGGTCCACAGCCCACATCATGCTTCCTCATCTGGGAGACCACCGCAGGCATTTCTCAGAAGCTCTGGGGACATTAGAAAAGCTAATGTTGGGGGAAAGGACTGGGAGGAGAAGAGGGAAGGGAAACTGTGGTCAGGATGTAAAGTAAATAAATAAATTATTAAAAACAAAATAAAAAGCTAAAATGTCACATGAGAACAACACAGTCTATGGAAAAAAAAAATACGTGTGTCTTACCCAAGACAATCTGTCTGACTATTCTCACAACTGAGCCAGCATAGAACTTCAGGGGCATGACCACACAAGGGCAGTCTAGACAAGGATCTGTGTGCCCCACCCCAGGATCAACCGTGAGAAAAGATGGACAGGGGAACGGCAAGGAGTAAACGAAGAAACCGTCCATTTGGAAAAGTCTACAGTGAGGTTAGATGCTGAAGCCAGCAAGCCCCACTACCCTGTAGCTGAAGGATATTCACTGTTTGACTGTCAGTCCCTCTTGAAGTGGCCTTCACTGCTGCACCAAACTTTCCAGGGTCAAGACCAATAGACAGGCAACTTCCAGAATACACAGAGCGGGTACCGCATCCAGACAGGAAGCCGCCTCAGCCAACAGTCATAAAAGGGGTATGAGGTACTTGAATGCCCCTGGGTCACTCATCCTAGGTGCTTCAAATCCATGTGCCCTTACTCAGGTGCCATCCACCCCTTTTCTTGAGATACCATGCACTAGTTAGTTTGACTTCAACCTGGCACAAGCTGCGGCCATTTTGGGTCGGCCTGTAGGCAAGCCTATGAAGGTTTTTCTTGGTTGATGATTTTGATGTGGAAGGGCCCAGGCCACTGCGGGCAGCGCCACTCCTGGGCTGATGGTCCTGCGTGGTATAAGATGGCAAGGTTCCTGCCTTGAGTTTCTGTCCTAACTTTGCTCATGATGGAGTGTGACCTGAGTGTTGTAAGATAAAATAAACTGTTTCATTCATTGAGCGCAATGTCTCTGACTCCACAGTGCTGGGATTACAGACATATGGCGCCATACCCAACTCTTTTCCTTTCTTTTTGTTTTTTTTTTTTTTTAAGTTTTGTTTTGTTTTGAGGCAGACCAGGCTGGCCTTGAACTCACAGAGATCCACCTGCCTCTGTAGCATGTGCTACCACGGCTAACCTCTAACTTTTTCTAGGAATGGAAGTCAGGTCCTCCTGGTTACAAGGCAAGTACTTCACTAATGGAGACGCCTCCTCAGTTCCTTTGCGTTTTTAAGACAGTCTTTACAGCCCAGGTTGGCCTGGAACCTGCGGCAACCCTCCTGCCTCAGCTTCCAGAATGCTAGGATCATAGGTGTGAGCCACCATACCTGGCTAAACACGGAATGGTTTATAGTCCGGGATCAGGGAGGTGATTCCCCAGAACATCTCATCAGTCAGTCATATGGGCCCACCCACCAGACCAGGAGAAAAACAGATTTACCCATGTGCAGGATCCAGGGCAATGGCCCTTGGCTGGTCCAGGTCCTGCCAGAAAAGAACCTTACGGGATGTCCCATTGAGGTTGGCCACCTCGATGCGGTTGGTCTCCGAGTCTGTCCAGTACAGCTTCTTGCCAACCCAGTCACAGGCCAGGCCGTCGGGTGACACGAGGCCAGAGATGACAATGCTCTGCGCGGCAGTTCCGGTCTGGTTTAGGAAGGTTTGTTTGATGGCCTCCTCGCTCACATCTGTCCAGTACACGGCACCCTTGGAGAACTGGAAGTCCACAGCAGCCGCGTCCTCCAGGCCACTGGCCACGATGGTGGACTCCAGCTTCACTCCACCCGCATCCACTAGCCGCACGTCCCGGCGGTTGGCAAACAGCAGGAGAGGTGAGGCTGTGGGCAGAGCAAAGGGTCAGCTAGCTGAGCAGGAGAGGAACCAGGTCCCAGGGACAATAGGAAAGAGACTCACAATGGTTACCTCTGATACCACCCCCCTGCCCAGCACCCCTCCCCTGGTCCCCTGAACCCAAGACTCCTTCCTTCCAGTGGCCCAGGGGCTTGGCCAGGTCCTTGGGGATAGGCCAGTTCAGGGAGAGAGACAGGAAGATTTCCCAAGCCCCTCCAAACTCAGGCCCTGCTGCTCCCGTAATTGGAAAGACCACTTCCCCACTTCATCTTGCTCTCAGGAGTTCAGGTGTGCTCTTCAAAGGCACACAGGGGTGGGGGTGGGGCTGGGGGGGGATTTGTAACCTCGAATTTTTTTTCTTCAGCCCTCACTGGGGGAGCCAGGGAGCCAGGCGGTGCTCCCAACTCTGAACCACTGAGGAAACCACACACTTAGTTCCTAAGTTTTAAGAGGAACCCACAACATACTCCTGGGAAGCGAGGTTTCCCTCCAGGAGACCTGGCAGTAGCCCCAGGGGCCCACAGATAAGAAGGCCAGAAGGTGGGTGGCTTTCCACCCTCACCTGGGGACAGGCTGCTCCTCCTCCCCTCCCTCACCCAGGGGACCCGAGATGACAAGGGCACTGCAGCACCCCACGGCTCCATAAGCCGCCTTCTCCTAAGGTGGAAGCAGCAAAGGAAAGCACAGAGGAGGAGGAAGAGAAAGTTCTGGAGAGACGCCAGAGCAAAAGAAAAAAGAACCATGGCGGCAGAGCCAGTGCCTTCCTAGGACGCTGCTGGGCAAGCAGGAATGCTTGTGCCAGGGGCTGCCGGGGTCTCCTGTTCCAGTGCGGAAGCAGGCACTGAGCAACCACGAGCCTGTCGCAGTGTCAGGTTAATGCTGTGAATGGGGCAGGATGGGGGACAGGATAGGAGCCGGGCACAGTCCGGGAGAAGGCTGCGTGCTGTGTAAGTGGTCAGGCGAGGCCTCTCGCGAGGGAGATGAAAACCCACGCACAGTTCCTGGGGTAGAAACACACAGAGGCAGCACTCAGGACAGACTGCAGTGCAGGCTGGTCCCACGGGTTCCTTCCCTACCAGGGGACTTTTCCGTGTGCCCAACAGCTCTCAGTGCACAGGCCCCTGGCAGAGTACAGGTTCTAGCTGTATATTCTCCAGGCCCACAGCTGCATCCTTCAAGTCACACCAAGAGGGATGGCCCTTTTGGTCTCCAGCTTAAGCACTGAAAGGTGGCCTGGACTCCCAAGAAAGTATAAAAAGGACAGGGACAGTGGGCAGCAGAGCTAGGATGGGGCAGCTAGGAGGATGCGCGAGCGCACGCACACACACACACACACACACACGCCAGGCCTGCAGCAGACACCACAAGCTGCACTTTGGAGTGCATCTTGGCCTGGGGAAAGTTTGCTAAGAGCAAGCCCAGCTTGCACCACACCTGGGACCCTTGAGATCACCAGGAAAAGCTCATGGACCATCCTCGAGGAGACAAAGATGACACTGTGACAAACCATTTGCACAATCCCATTGCACCTGTTGCACTAAGGACCACAAAATAAATGGCTCAATAGCTGAGAGCACGTGCTACTCCTGCAGAGGACCCGGGTGCAATTTCTAGCATCCACACGGTGGCTCCCAGTGGTCTGTACCTCCAACTCCAGGAGACCGCTGGTCCCTGTAGTCACACGCACATACCCAGACACGTGAGCACACAACTTCATACATCTTAAAAGCAAGATGGATGACTCCTGATAGACGATTTCCAATGTTTATCTCTGGTCTCTATAAGAGCATACACACACACCACATCACTATAAATCCATGTGCCCTGGCACTGAGGGCTTGAGAGAGCATTCACTGGTGACAGAGGCTAGTAAAGGCTTGGGCCGCTAGAAGAGTCTCTGCCTCAAGACTGGTAAATACGTATTTTCAAATGTTAACTCTGATTTCCGCTTCTGTTCGTAGGAGGCTACATGTACAAGTATTACTTTGGAAGCTAAACATGATAAGGCAAGAGGCCAGGCGTCTCGGGAGGGCACCGGTGGGCTCCCTGTGAAACAAGCAGGGCTCAGGCCACCAACACGAGGAGGCACACCGGGAAGATGCTGGTGGTAAGGGCTCCCCAGGCCAGGGTCAGCTCCACTAGCCTCGGGATTCTGGGCTTCACTCTGACCTGGCTCCAGTTGGGAGATCCAGAGCAAGATATGTTACCACTCAGCTGAGCCTCAGTTTCCTCACAACACATACCTGAAACTAATGTTTTGACCTGTTATGGTGGCACATGCCCAGGACGTGGACATGAGAAGTAAAAGGATCAGAAGTCCAAGGTCATCCTTAGGTATATAGCAAGCTGAAGGCCAACCTGGACTATAGGAGATCTTGTCTCAAAACAATGACAGCAAAGAGTTAAATGCTTTGAAAAGACACAGCTGACAGCTGAACAGGCCAAATCCCCTATGATGTCTGACAGACTCCCTTGGTCCACCCCGATGTATCAGTTTAATCTTATATATATCCTTTCAAAGCAAGAACATGGACATCCCATGACCCCAGATATTTCAGCACCCACAATCAGGGAGGGGAGCCAACAGCTCAGAATTATCTCTGACGGATGTACAGCTATTGCTCCCCAGAGCCCAGCAAATCGCTGTCAGAGAAAAACAGCAGCTCAGGCCCCCTCCTGCCCTGGCACCGGGCCCCATGGTCAGTTTATTGCCCCTACCAGAATTGGGACTCTGAAAACCCCAGTGCCAACAATTCCATTTTTACCCATGTAAGTATATCCAATATTTATATATAGAATTCATAACAGATGGTTTGCCTTCCACTCCAATAGCCCACGTTTTACACTGTTTACGCGGTTACCCCAAACAAGGCCCGATTCCAGGTAATTCAACCCTTCGCTGTGACCCCAAAATAAGGAGCAATCTCAGTCCATGCCTTATTTATAATCACGAAGCATTACATTGGGCCTCGAGTGCTCGGGGAGTGGGTGTGAGCCTGTGCACACACGGTGAGTGGGGGTGAGGAGGAGGCTCTGTCTAGCACCAACCCAAGGGGGGAAGGCCAAGCCACACAAAGAATAAAGGCTCCCATACAAGATGCTGCCAACTCGTGTACACACAAACACAGTCACACAGTCTCACACCACCTAAGCAAGGAGCCCCAAGGACGTGGCGCTGGCCATGGGTGCACTACGTAAGCTTTCTGGAAGGGAGCTACCGTTTCAAAGAAGGAAAGTGACACCGGAAACAGTGACCGCACGCCAGAAAGACATCAAGGTGCGGCTATGTATCTCAAATCTGTGGGTTCTACCATAAGACACACCTCACCCTCCTCAGCCCCTACGCTTTGGATATCTACCAGAGTGGGACACTCACAAGATCATTTGCACACATCCTTGTATCCATTCCGCCTTCCTGCTCCTCCCACCTTCTTCCGTCTGACGCTCACCCAATATTGCCCATCCAGTGCTTCCTATCCCTCCCCCACTGCCCACGGAACTCAACGGAGACTCTTTTTTTTTTAATGCATACTGCTCCATTGCCTGTGTGTGTGTGTGTGTGTGTGTGTGTGTGTGTGTGGACATGTGTGAGTACTGGAGGCCAGAGATTGAGGCTAGTTCCCAGTTACTAACTAAAAAAGATTTATTTAGTTTTTGGTTGAGTGCTCTGTTTCATGCACACCAGAAGAGGGCACCAGATCTCATTATAGATGGTTGGGAGCCACCATGTGGTTACTGGGAACTGAACTCAGGACCTCTGGAAGAATAGCCAGTGCTCTTAACCTCTGGGCCATCTCTCCAGCCTCCAATCACTGTTTTTGGGACAGGGTCTCTCAAATCCTAGAACTTACCGATTTGGCTACGCTAGTTTGGCCAGAGAGTCCCAGGGAACCCTCCTGTCTCCACCTACCCAGGATTATAGGAGCATAGCTTTTGTTTACTTCATTTATCTGCGTCCGCTTACTTGCTTATTATTCTGTTTGCCTGTGTGAGCTTATGTGCATTGTATGTGTGCAGCGCTGGAAGAGAGCATTAGGTCCCTAGAACTGGAATTGCAGGTGGTTGTGCGCAGCGATGTGGATGCTAGAAACCAAACCTGAGCCCTCTGTAAGAGCAGTCGAGTGCTTTCAACTGCTGGCCCCCAAAGTAGCCTAGCCTCAAACTCAGAATGCTCCTGCCTCAGCCTTCTCAGGGCTGGGATTGTGAGCTGCCTGCGATGGATGCTAAGAAACAGATCCTGGTCGGCTGGGAGGAGCCACCACTTGACTGCTGAACCATCTCTCCAGCCCAGAATTGTTTTTAAATAGAACTGGCAAGGCAATGGTAGTCCACAAAACCCCCAGGTCTGTCACTGTGAACCATGAACTATAAGGCAAGCCAGGAAGCTCTATGCCTCTCTAAGAGGCCATGTTCAGCTATATGAGGAGGACCAAAAGGAAGCTGAACTGAAGCAATGAGGCCTGGTCCCTCCTCTGCAATCACCAAAAATAAAGGTAAGCTGCCACTGACAGCATTCCTAATCAAGGGAAGAGAAAGTGCCAACACGCCTTTAATCCCTGCAGTGGAGGAAATGAAGGCAGGCAGATCTTTGTGAGTTTGAGGACAGCCTAGTCTATACAGTGAGTTCTACGACAGCCCGGGAAATGTAGAAAGACCCTGCCTCAAACAACAACAAAATAATTAAGTAATTAAAATAAATGGGAAAACCAACACTCACTAATCCACAGTTCCCTAAAGCCCAGGGTCTTCCCCCTCTCCATGTCCTGCCCCCGGGACCTAGCACACAGCAGGAGCTGGACCATGGCACCTGTCTCTTGGTCAGTAGCAGGACCACTCAAACCTAGGCAACTATGACAGCCACGACCTCAGCTACAGATTCTCACAACTTCGAAGGGGCTCTGTCCCAGCTAAGGCTGCTCTGAGTGACACGGTCTAAAGTCATGTGGGTAGAAATGATCAGCTTGATGCCTACAAAGAATAAAACCTTAAGTCTCCTGTAATCCTTTCTACCCTACCACAGACCTAACTTTTAATGAAACACGCAGCAAGCACAGGGAATGGCTCTCCTTCCGGCCTCCTCCTGAGCTGAGCCACCTATAGCCCTCCCTATCCATCTATCCATCCATCTCTCTGTCTACCCATCTGTCCATCCATGTATAAGCTGATAAGCCCAGCAGGGCACAAATCACAGCTAGCCAAGACCATCATTTGTGTCAAGACCAAAACAGCCATGGCCAGGCTGCACATCCAGGAATGTAACCACAATACACTCAGAAATATGGTGTGCCTCCCCCACAGCAGAGGCTGATGGGGTTCTGAAAGTTTTTATTGTAAGAGAATTGGGGAACCCTCAGGAACACACAGAACACAAAGAGACTGCCTGCTGTACTTGCCAGCCAGTGGGAAGAAGCTTCTAGAATATCACAAACCCTACTGGCCAGAACGGGGAGCTGACCACACTTACAGAATTACATCGAATGTGCAGGCCTCTGGCACAGGGCCCTCACACCCAGTCCCAGCCCTCTCTGTCCCACCAGAGAACACTGGCTCCCCACAGCCACCTCTGCATCCAAACACTCCCACTGCAGGTTCGAGCTTGCCCTCTGCCTCACCCATTTCTGCACACCCATTTCTGCTGCCTCTTCATCCGCCTCTCCAATCCCAACACATTCCTGCACTCATACATGGGACTCACGTTCATTTTCAAATTGCATACATCCAAAAGCATGCCAGTGCACACACGGCCAAGAGCACACATGCGCACGCACACTCACGGCTCCAGAGGAAGCCTTCATTAACTCTGAGGTTTAGGCAAGCTTCCCAGGCAGGAACCACATTTCAAAGGTCAGGGAAACAGGCAAGCAGGAAATGTATAGGGGGCAGGTTTGGGGGCAGGACAGGAAATAAGAAATTGCTAGCCAAAGATAAAGCGAATAAGACAGGCCAACGAGATGGCTCAATGGGCAAAGATGCATGCTGCGCAAGCCTGGCAACCTGAATTCAGCCCCAAGGCCCACATAAAGGCAGGAGGCCTGACTCCACACTGCTCACGCTTGCACACACGCTTGCACACACGCTTGCACACACACCTACACCAATAGTAATAAATATGTTTTTAAAGAGAGGTGGGCCAGCAGTTAAGAACACCAGCTACTCTTCCGGAGGACTGGGTTTAATTTCTAGCGCCCACATAGTGGCTCACAACCATCTGTGACTCTACCCTCCTTCTGGCCTCTGTGGGCACCAGGCGTGCCCGTGGTACACAGACAAAAGGCGAGCAAACGAAACACTGAAACGCATAAAATACATAAAGAAAAATTTAAAGAGAGGGGACAAGGCTGCTGGGTCAGACATCTGGAGTGCACAGAAGGAGTATGCGGCCCCCAATCTTCACTAAAGAATGACATGGCTAGGGGGTCCACACTGTGTCACAGCAGAGTGCGGGGCTGTGCCCGACATAGGCCACCAAGGCTGTGGGGTAGGCAGCAAGGTGTGTGGCCTTAGACAACTGTCCTCACACCCCTGCTTATGGCAAAGCACGGGCTCTGTCACACAAAGGAGCTGGGCCAGGACAATGCTCAGCCACCCCTGAATGTACTAAGACAAGCAAAGTCTTGGGACCAGAAAAGGTCTACCCTGCTGGCCTGCCACGGTAGCTGTCAGGAGTCTGCCCAGCAGCTCTGACGGGTCTTACAGTGGCCTAGGCCCCTTCCAGAGCTATATATATATGGTCCTCATCCCCACACACCATGGGGTCACTCCTACCAAGGACATCTCTAGGGGTAACCATCAGATGGCCATTGGGGGATGTCTCAGCCCTCTGCTTTCAACAGAAGCTAGCCACCCAACACCAGGTCCTTAGACCAATGCCCACAGCTAAACCAGTAGTGGCTGAGAGATGGTCACCACTTTAGCCCAGCTCGGCCACATGAGGGACAATCCAAGCTCCCTCCCACAGGTGGACAAGCACAGTCTACTGCCCAGCAGCTCACTGAGGAGGTAGGCCCAGCTCCCAATCCCAGATACACTTTCCATCGTGTCTGGCTTATGCAATGCTGAGGCTCAACCCCAGGGCTTCATGCACATTAGGCAAACACTCAACTGACATTCTTTGTCTTATTTTTTTGGTCTTAAACCAGGAAACACATTTTGAAAAGCCCTGGCCTGGAGTCAGACATAAAATGGAGTGAGAAGAGCCAGGAGAGGCTGGGCAGAGGCACACGGACTCCGGAACGGGGGAGACACTCAGCCTGGCTTGCACTTGTTCCCCTGCCAGCAGCCAGCAACCAGCAGCCAGCCACCTCCCGCTCCTTTCACAAACCAAAAGCCTCGCACGTACCGACAACAGGCTCACCTACGCCCCACAACGCTCTCCTCATACCCTAGGGGCTCCTAGGCTATGACTGTCTTCTCTGACCACCACAGGACTGCTGGCACGTAGCTCCGCTGGTACAGATGACAAATGACAACAGCTGCTCTGGGACTTCACGTCACACCACACAGCCCAATGCTGAACCAGCGTGAACCCAGCCAAGAAGACCCTGCACCTAACCCCAGGAACCCAGAGTGCCTACCAGATCTGGCTCGTGTGCACAGTCTGTGTCTTCACATGGCCAAGGCCTCCACCAGAAAGGGGACTGTCTCACGGGCGGCACCAGGCCAGCGGCCTCAGCCGAATCCTGGACTGAGCTACTGACACCCGGCAGTAGAGATTTCCAGAAAGGAAGTCCTTTACCATGAAAGTCATATCCCCTGTAAATCGGTTTAACTGGGTGACATCCACACTCAAGAGCTATGACAGTGTACGGTGGCCCAAGGGAAGAATACCAGGACTTCTCTGAGAAACCATGCTTCTCCTGAACCCTCACCCTCTCACACACACGTGCACATGTGCGTGCACACACAAGCATGCGCATACTCCCAAAGCCCCAATTTAGCAACCACATAATGTTAACCAGCTCAGGGATACCCAGGACAAATCGTGACATTGATTTATGTCTGCAAATGTACATTTTCACTAATTAGAAGGTTTAGGACAGAGCAGAGAAAAATATGTATTTCGGAGTCCCAGTTTGACTTGCCAGAAACCAGCCCGTTACTAACATTCTTATTTTCGACAAAATATAGCATTCTGATTACACACCATCTTGGTCCCATGGCTCCCAGCCTGCCAGGCTCCCGGAAGTGGCCCGCAACCACGGCAAAGAGTAGGACAGCAATCCCAGGATGGAGACACAATCTGGGCCCCTGGGGACTGAGTGCTTGGACACTCTGACAGAGGTCCTTCCATGGGACAATGGCAGCTTTGAGCCAAGGTCTCCTCTCTTGTTCTACCAGGTATAGGACAGCCACTCAGATTCGTGAAGACAGGAAGACTAGCCCACCAGACAACTCCCCTAAGAGGGCAACTATGACACTGCAGCCCGTCTCCAGGTCTGTTTCCCATATGTTATACGGGTCTCAGCCAGCAAGGAGCAGATCCCAGGCAATGAGGAGTCCCTTTGGCAATTTTGTTTGTGCTGGATTTGGGGAGGAAGAGAGGGACAGAAAGAGACAGAAAGACAGAGAGAAAGTGTGTGTGTGTGTGTGTGTTTATGTGTGTGTACAAGTACAGGTGTTTATGCTGCATGTATGTCAACGTACCATGTGCATACCTGTGCACCTGTGAAGATCAAAAGAGGGTTTTGGAGCTCCGGGACCTGGAGCTATGTGGGTGCTGGGAATCAAGCCAAATCTTAACCACTGAGCCATTCTTCCAGCCCCTGTGTTGGTTTTTTTCAGACTAGGATCTTCTATGGAGCCTAGGATGGCCATGAACTCTGCTTCCCACATGCTGAGATTATGGGCACCAGCCACCATACCCAGACCTTTCGGGCAATTTCAAAAAAAAAAAAAAAAACATTTACAATTCAAATAGGCTTCTACTCTTCCTACTGTGGGTCTCAGTTTCCCCGTCTCTAATACAGGGATTATGATGGTCCCTTCCACAAGGCAGTGGCAACAACCAGGCTCAGCCATTTTTACCTGTTGTCTTCTGGGTACTCCAAAGGAGGATGCATTGATTTACGAAGGAAATCTGCTTTAGCCACACCTAGCACATGGAGTGCACACACCCAGGAACTGTTCTGATTACTTAGTATCAAAGTATCAAAACCAGCCCAAGCACAGCTGCATATAGCGCTTTTGAAACTGGCCGAGGGCTCCTATGGTGCCATGTTTACCCTGTGTATGGATCATGACCCCTCACTCATCCCTAGTAGAGAAGTGACAAGCTAAGCAGCCAGGGCTGCAACCCAGACATCTGGATTCTGGTGATGCCAGGATTTTCCTAGCTGCCACCTTCCCTGCCTCTGCAGTGACCTGTAGTGGACTTCCTCTTTAGCTGAGGACCAGCACTAGACCCAACAGCTCCAAATTAGAATGCTTGTTCAGTAGGTATGAAGCCTGGAAAGCCAGTCATGCAGCAGGCCAAAAAAAGAGCCGCTGACACTCATGGTAATGGAAGAGATGGGAGTCCTAGTGTCCCCAAGAGAGATACAGACCAGGAATTGGGGTGGATGAACTCAGGGACCCAGGACTGGCTGGAGCTGCAGTCCGGCTGTGGTGCCTCTGAGCCACACCCTGAGAACTACTGCCAACCCGGCAACAGTCAGTCAGACCTGCCAGCAAGCCGGCTTGGCACTGACGCATTTCCACGGAGGTGGGAGAAGGTGGGATGGCCCCGGCCCTACCCTGCAGGCCAGAGAGGGAAGTGGTTCCCGTGTGGCCACAAAGATCTCATTGTTCTGTCCGCAGAGAGGAAACTGGAGAACCGATTTCAGAAACAAGCCTACCTTTGTACCGGCTCCTGTTTCCTCTAAGTGCTGCAGAGACCAATCAGAAAAACTGCCAAATTTATCATCACTCTCCAAAATCTGTTCAGTGAGCCAAATTTGCAGGCCTCTGCTTTCAAACAAGCCATAGCTCCTGGAAAAAAAGTAAGAACCCAGATGCCAAGGCTCAGGGGCCACAGCCCAAAATGGTGGCTGGTGCCAACTCAGGATCCCATGACAACTCTGTCCACCATGTGGCTGACTGGAAAGATGAAAACAACGGAGGGGAAGACACAAGCCACCGCTGGGGATGTAGAGATGGCCTTTTAACCCCTGGCCTTCTGGCCTCAGGCAAGCTTATCAGGGCACTGACGTGCTTGGAGGATTGTTTGTGAGTCTGAGCTCTGGCCGTCTTGGAGCCTCACTGGGTGGCAGGTCTAGAGGTTGGTGGGGTGCAGAAGAGACCAGGAGCCCTTCCGACAGTGCCTGCTGTGTACCCTAGGAAACACCGACTATGCAACGGGGACCTAAGGATAACCCAAATTCCCTACGGAAGAAATCCAGAGAGACGCTCCAGTCTGCTTCTGTTCTGGGACAGGTCCCAGCTAGGTGACCCCACAGATCCTACGCCCGCCCGCCTTCCTGACTTGTCTGCCAGACGGCACTTAGTCCTCACAGGAAGTGGGACCGCCGTCACCTAGTGCCACAGACGGGAAGACTGAGGCCTTATGAAGGCAAAGAACCTTGCAGAATACCATCTGGGACAAGTCAGCCAAGGGGACTCAGCCGCCTGGTGGGGCAGGGGATAGTCTTTCCACAACACTTCAGTTGATTCATTGGAGAGCTGGGTGTGGGGGTACAAACCTATGATCCCAGCACTGCTGAGCCTGGAGGATCACAAGTCAAGACAGTCTAGGTGGACTGCATAGTAAGAGTGTCGGGGGGGTACTTGCTGGAGAGACAGCTCAGGGGTCAAGAGCACCATCTGCTCTTCCAGAGAACCTGCGTTCCGTCCCAGCACCCACAGGACTGCTCACAATCATCCGTGACCCCATGACCCGACCATATCTTCTGATCTCTGAAGGCACCAGGCACACATGCACAGCCAGAACATGCCAGCAAAACACACATATAAAATAAAATTAACCAAAAAAAAAAAAAAAAAAAAAGACTTGGTGCATTTTGCTCAACGCCCAGGCTCTTCTGCGAAAGCATCAGACATGGGAACAGCATCCAGTTGTCAGGCACGTGTTCCTCATCTTCTCCATCACACAGGGTGCCCAGCGGACAAGCCTCCCCCATCTGTGCATGTGCAGCCCAACTGCCAAACAGGACAGGGCCAGACAGCACAGAACAGCCAGGCAGTGAGGGTAAGAGGCCCTGAGCGTCTGGATCAGGACTCCAGCCTAAACAGCTCCCTACATAACAGTAGGCAGGTCCCCCAGTCAGCCTCAGCCTCGGCACTCACCTCTACAAAACGGAGCCGTGGACACAGTCCTGGAAGCCATGCAGCAGCGTGTGCTGGCTGGTTTTACGTCAACGTGACGCAAGCTGGAGTTAATCTGAGAGGAGGGAACCTCCTCAGTTGAGAAAATGCCTCCATAATATGCAGCTATAGGACATTTTCTTTGTATTCATGGCTTGTTTGGTTTTGGTTTGGTTTTTCTAAGACAGGTTCCTTTGGGTAGGTCTGACTGTCCTGGAACTTACTCTGTAGACCAGGCTGGCCTCAAACTCAGAGATCCTCCTGCCTCTGCCTCCCAAGTGCTGGGATTAAAGGCATGAGCCATCACAGCCCAGATAGAGTATTCTCTTAATTAGTGATTGGTGGGGATGGCCCAACCCTTTGTACTTAGCTCCCCACCCCTAGGCTGGTTGTCCTGAGCAAGCGGCCACCCTCCGTGGCCTCTGCATCAGCTCCTACCTCAGATTCCTGCCCTGTTTGAGTTCCTTCGATGACAGACTACAATGTGCAAGTGTAAGCCAAATAAACCCTTTTCTCCCCAACTTACTTTTTGGTCATAGAGTTTCATCAAAGCAATAGAAGCCCTGATTAGGCCAAGTCCCATGTGCCACCTCCTCACAGTGACCACCAAAGCTTTGTGGGTACCTGAGGGTCTGCAGATAGGAGACACACATCTCCCATGAGGCCAACCTAAGGCTCCTGCAATAGAGAGCTAAGAAACAAAGGGCAGAAACACCCAGAGGCCTCCACTCCTGCTGCTCTTCTCTGCTCAGCCACCAGACTTTACTCAGGGAACATGGACCCTCAGGAAGAAAAGGTTTTCCCCTATCGTACTCAAGACTGAAGGGAGCAGCCATAGTCTGGATGCCACCTTCCGTCAGTTCTCACCGAGCAAACATGATGTGCGTCTCGACCTCCTGCTGCTCTCGAGCCTTCTGACAGGATGGAGACAACTAAAAAGATCCAAGACAGCTGTTCTGTCGTGTCAGCTGTACAGACAAAGGCAGCATAGTCCTGGGACCACGGCAGAGACCACCCCGGTCAGCTGAGCCCTGTCTCCAGCTTCCAAGGCAGTTTTGTGGCTGCTTTTTGTTTTCTTTTAAGGTAAGATCCTGTGTGGCCCACGCCAGCCTCAATATGACTAGGATGAGCTTAAACTTCTGATCACGCTGTCTCCACCTCCTGAGTGCTGGGATTACATGTGTGTGCCACCATACGCAGCTTTGATGCTATCCCAGAGCCTTCCGGGCTGACCAGCAGGACACCAGATCTGTTTCCTCTGAGCTACAGCAAAGAGAGTAGGGCAAGAGCAGAACCCAGGCACTGGACTCCCACAGGTACAGCCACAAAGGGTAACATGGGCAACATTAAAATGCCAACATTCTAAATGCCACAGGAAAGGGGCTGCGGCGATGGCTCAGTGGTTAAGAGCACTGGCTGCTCTTAGAAAGGACCAGATTCAGTTCCCAGCACCCACATGGCAGCTCACAATACTTCTAACTCCACGGAACGAACTTCTTCTGGCCTCTGCCAGCACCTGCATGCACAGCACACATTCAGACAAACACACAAAACTAAACGCTTGGGCTGGAGAGATGGCTCCGTGGTTAAGAGCTCTGTCTGCTCTTCCAGAGGTCCTGAGTTCAATTCCCAGCAACCACATGGGGCCTCACAACCATCTGTACCCTCTACAGCCCTCTTCTGATATGCAGATATACACACACATAGAGCATTTCAAATAAATAAAATCTTTAAAAAAAAGCCTGACCTTTAAAAAAAAACTTGTTTATTATTTTATTTTCCCAAGATTAAAAGGATCACAGAAAGCTTTTTGAACATGATAAAAAAAAAAAAAATGAGCTGAGCTTGGTGGCACACATCTATGATCCCAGGATACAAGAGGCAAAAGCCGGAGGACAAGAGTTCAAAACCAGCCTCAGCTACACAGAAATATGAGTCTAACCTGAGCTACATGAGACTCTTGTCATTTAAAAAAAAATGATAAGAGTATCATGTAAAGCTTGCAAATACCAAGCCCTATCATGACATCACAGAGTCCAGGCTCTGCAAGGTTATCCAGTATCACGCAGTATCACACAGTGTCACACAGTATCACACAGGCTTCATGTTCGGGGGGGCATGGGCTCCTCTGCGGAAACAGCTTTGCCAATGGCAGGCATCAAGTCCATGTCCTGCAAACTGTGGCTCTCCACATGTGGCTCACAAGCCACAGGCAGGGCAGGTATCCCACACACTGACAGAGAGCAGAGGACCTCCCCTCCCAGAGTGGTGGGAGCCACAGAAGGTTCGGCTCTGTGGGGACGACCAGGGCTGAAGAAGTGCTATAAGACCCGAGGTTGGAAAAGACCAACCTGCCAGACCAAAATGTTCCCACCTTAGACACTACAGAGCTGGAAACGTCTACACAATGAATATCTGATTTAAAGAAAATGGGGGAGCCAGGAGCGGTGTGCACACCTGTAATCCCAGCACTTGGGAGGCAGAGGCAGACAGCGCTCTGTGTTCAAAGCCAGCCTGGTCTACAGAGTAAGTTCCAGGACAACCAGGGCTACACAGAGAAACCCTGTCTCAAAAAAAAAAAAAAAAGAGCAAGGATAGGGATGGCTCAGCTGCTCTTCCAGGGAACTCCAGCACCCATGTCAGGCGGTTTGCAACCCCATTAACTCCAGGTGCAGAGGCCCTACTGCCCTCTCCTGGACTGCCCGGGCACTCACATGTGCCCTATCATGACATCACAGAGTCCAGGCTATGCAAGGCTAGCCAGCATCACCTTGATTAGAAGTCAAATCAGATCTTTAAAAGAAGAAGACAGGCTGGGACGTGGCTCCGTCAACAGAGTGCTTGCCTAGCACGCATGAAACCCTGGCTTCAACCCCAGCATTGAAGAAAATATAGGAAATGCAGCTTGGGGTACATAAGACTCCTTGTCAAACACACACACGCACATACACACACACACCCCAAATTATTCTGTCTAGAACAGAAGATAAATGGGCAAGAAGGTTCTAGAAAGCATGATGACCAACATCTATAGTTGATGTCCTGACTTTTCACCAATGAGCACTGTGGGGCCACGGCGCTCGCCTCAGGGCCTGGATGGTCTGAACGAGGGAAAGGGACAGAAATGACATCCACCCGAACCTGGGCACAGAGAGGGCTGGGGCAGTGTGGCCACACCCTGCTCGCCAGCCTCCCTGAGAAACCAAGCGGGGTTGGGGACATCATGGAGAAGTCGCCTGGCCTCCAGAGCAAATGGAGCGCACATCTTGCCCAAAGCCACCTGGTACACATTATGCTCGCGTTCGGCTCCAGTCCCAGGCTCCGCCTGTACCCCGCAGATGCGAGGCTCTGGGCTGTCAGGGGACAAAGGCTGGAGGGCACCCAGGCTGAGCTCTGGCTAGGCCACACTAGACAGCTATTAATGGCCCCATTGAGCAACTTCCTGAGAGCTCTGCCAGGCAGGAGAAGCCTTCCCATCCAAGCTAGCAGAGGGGCACAGGCCAGGGAAGTGCTGGGAGGTGCTCACCTCTTATTCTGCAATGATTTGGGGGAAAGAGTGCAATCATCTGCCTAGTAATTAATTGCATATGCCTTCAGACTGAACCTGAAAACAGTCCGCAATGGAGTGGGCTCCCCAGGTGAGTGTGGTGGCGGGAATGTCCCCAGACAGTCCCGCTGTCAACCTCTTGAAAGCCAACCACAGCGGCTAATGAAAAGCCCAGATGGTAATATGGGCCCTACCACAGGCGGCAGATGGATTGACCTCCACAGCCAGGGGCTGGAGAACCCATCATATCCACCCAACACCTGCTGGATGTCACAGTTTACTGTCCCCAGACCAAAGAAATCAAAGTTAGGGGTCAAGGGGCTGACTCTGCAGGAGCAAAAGTCCAAAGACGATCAACAAGCTTCCCCAACAGAACGGAGGGGAGGATTCGAAGCTATCTCAAGACACAGTGCAAAGGTCAGGGCAGAGAGACAGGACAGGCCACCTGCTGGGAAGGTCCAGGACCAGCAGCCAGGTGCCTGTGGACAGGACACCACACAGAGACAAGTGCAATCTGGTTGAACGGAGACAGGCCAGCCATTCCGTCATGGCACTGGGGCAGCTCCACAGTTAAAGGCCAGATCCCCACGCCTCAGAACATGTCTCAAAAGCCATGTCAGCCGGCTCACAACCACCTGTGACTCCAGCCCCAGGAGGTATGACACCACTTTCTGGTTTCTGTGGACACTAAGGTGAACATACCTACACCTACACCCCTACACACACAGTTAAAAGCAAAACTCTTTTGGGCTAGAGAACTGGATTACCAGTTAAGAACACTACTGTTCATTCTTCCAGAGGACCAGGGTTCAATTCCCAGCACCCTCACAGAGACTCACAGAGCTACAGAAGGTAGCTCCAGTCCCCGGGGATCTGACGCCCTCTTCTGGCTCCCATGGGCACTGCAAGTACATAGTGACCAACATACAAAATATTATGCACATAAAATATAAAGGTTTAATTTTTTTTAAATAAATCTTGTTTAAAAACCAGGGAGGTCAGGTGTGATAGCTCTTGCCTTTAGTCCTAAGTCTCAGACTGATCTCTGGCAGTTGAAGGCTAGTGTGGTCTACATGTAGTTACAGGCCATGAGGGGCCCACACAGAGAGAGACCCTATTTCTCAACAAACAGAAGATAATCTGAATGTAGAACATAGGGCAACAAAACAGAAACTGACCCGGAATAAAACAAACAAACAAAGTATTTATAATCTGGATATAGAATATAAAAAGACATGCACTCATAAGAAACAAAACTGACAGTTTCAATTATAAAAACTTTTTGTTTTGTTTTGTTTTGATTTTTTTTTTGAGACAGTCTCAAACTCACAGTAATCCTCCTGCCTCACATTCCTGAGTGCTGGAGTCACCACACTCAGTTGTTTTGCTTTGTTTGGGATAGGATCTCACTTTGTAGCCCAGGCTAGCCTCAAACTCATGCAAATTCCTCCTGCCTCAACTTCCTGAGTGCTGGGATTACAGTCATAAACCACCACACTTTAATGTCTTTATGATATTACCAAATACGTATACTAAAATACATACTACAAATAATATGTATATCTATTATATGTAATATAATATATTATAAAATATATATTAATATGTTAGATATTAATATATACATGTTATATCACAATGCATACCCGTACATATATGTGATATATTACACACACACTAGCCACAGACCTGAAAAAAAATGTGGAACAAACACACCAACCAATTAACACCCATGCCAAAAAAACAGGCTCATCACAGATAATGCTATCCAGCTTTTAAAAAGAACAAAGAGCCAAAGCAAAGGTACAGAAAGTGGGTCTGACAGGTCAGCAGATGAACACAGCCTACACATGATGAGACAGTGGGCAGATTTATATTAAAGCAACGAACACATGCTAAAAAGACAACAAGCAAAAATACAGCTCAAAAAGCTGTGCTCAAGGGCAGAAATAACCCCAGCACTAGGAGGCAGAGGCAGGCGGATCTCTGAGTTCAAGGCCACCCTGGTCTACACAGTGAGTTCCAGGACAGCCAAGGCTACACAGAGAAACCCTGTCTCAGAAAGCCTAAAAGAAAAAATTGAAAGGGGAGGGGAGGGCACTGAGCAGGGAGTGATTTACCACAGGTCAGGGTTGAGGAGGGCTGGGAAGTGACCACTTTAGAAATTATGGAAACTTGTGCAAATGGATGGTGCCACACAGCACTGACAATCCATTGGCGTCACAGGTCTCTGCACACTTAAAAACGGTCCAGAGTTAGAGTGATGGGTGGGGGTTGAGAGGTGGGAGGTGAGGGTACTTGCTACCACACCTGACAACCTGAGCCAGACCCCTAGGGAACCACACGGAAGGAGGACACTGACTCCCACAAGTTGTTCTCTGACCTGCACATGTGTGCCATAGTATGTAATGGCCCTCGTAAACAATAAACAAAGTGAGAGAGAGAGAGAAAGAAAGAGAAGAAAGAAATGGGCTGGAGAGATGGCTCAGAGGGTGAGAGCACTAGCCGCTCTCTTGAAGGATCTGGGATGGATTCCCAGCACCCAAGAGGCAGTTCGAGTCTGTAACGCCAGTTTCCAGGGGATCTGATGCCCTGTTCTGGCCTCTGTGGGCACAGAGCACACACATGGTGCACAGACATATATGTAGGCAAAATAACTACACTCATAGAAATATATAAATAACTTTTTAAATTAAAAGGAATAGTCAAACTGGCAAGTTTTACATTATACACAGTTTACTGCAATTAAAAGAAAAAAAGGGGGAAAAAAGGCTTATCCAAAGGGCTGAAGAGATGGCTTATCAGTTAAGAGCACTAGAGGCTCCTGCAGAGGACAGGGTTAGCTCCCGGCACCTACATAATGGTTGACAGGCTTCAGTAACTCCCATTTTAGGGGACCCAACACCCTTTCTGGCCTCTGTAGACTGCATGCAAATAATACACAACTCTACATGAAAGCAAACACTCACACACATACACTAAAGCAAATAAATCTTTCTTTTTAAAAAATGTGGGGGTTTTTCCCCTAAATTAAACACATAGGAGTTGGAATACATTCAACAATAGAATGTGTGCTGAGCACAGGCCTTGGGTTCCAAACCCACCACACACATACACACACACACACACACACACACACACACACACCAGCAGACAAAGCAGAGACAGCTCCCAGGGACCATTCTTCTCACCAGCCTGAAGTCTCTAACAGCTACCCCATTGCTTGGACACCGGTGAGAAAGGCCACCTACTCCTCAGGGGTGTCCTGTAGGCAGGGCTCTACCAGGCAGGTCCAAAAGAATCAAAGGGCAGCCCAAGGCACACGGATGACCAGGGATCCTCTTCTTGCCCAGATGCCCACAGATGAAGCAATCACCTTGGCCAGGAAGGGTCAGTCTGCCACCAGCCCCAGTGCCAATCCTAACAGACCACCCTGGCTTCCTGGCTGTGTTAGTTGGCCAAACTTGCAAAGATTCAGTCACCAGCTGGCCCGTTGGTGAACTCTACTGTCACTAGACTGTTACCAAAAGGAGATGTAGGTGGCAGGGCCCATGCCAGACGGTAAAGCCACACAGCCTCCCAGTGCTGTCTGGGCCATTTAAAAAAGTTATTCTCCGGGGGCTGGAGAGATGGCTCAGAGGTTAAGAGCACTGGCTGCTCTTCCAGAGGTCCTGAGCTCAATTCCCAGCAACCACATGGTGGCTCACAACCATCTGCTATGAGATCTGGTGCCCTCTTCTGGCATGCAGGAATACATGCAGGCAGAACACTGTACACTAAATAAATATATATATTTTTTAAATAAATAAGGTATTCTCCAACTGACAGCAAAGGCCTAAAACAGCCATTGGCGGAGGCCAAGCCCTCATAGTACAGTCCAGTGTGGCTCAGCCACATTCTGAGAGTCCCTGGGTGGGCAGGAAGTTCAGGTCCTGTCCTGCCAACCTACCCTCAAGGTGGGTAACTGCTGGAGGCCAAAGCACAGATACACATTCAAGCAAACACTGTTCTATGACGAAGAACCGAATTCTTCTATTGATGTGAAAAACAAAAAGCAAGAACCAAAACAAAACAAAACCTTTTTGACAAATGCAACTTAAACGGAGAAAGGTTAACCTGTCACTACAGGGAAATAATGCAGGAACTTGCAGCCGCTGGTCACATCTCCAGCGGAGAGCAGAGAGAAATGAATGCACGCGGCTGGCAGGCCCAAGCCCAGGGAATGTTGCCACCTAAAATTTCTTCCCACCTCGACAATCGCCCACAAACACGTTCACAGACCAACCTGATCTGGACAATCTCTCACTGAGACTTTCTTCTCAGGCAACTCCAGATTGTGTCACATTGATAACTGAAACTAACCACACAGACAGGCTCTACCGGAGACTGTGGGTCCCAGATCTGGACCCACAGGCTGCTGAGACAACAGGACAGACCTGAAAGCTAGAATGCCAAGTGGCCCTTTCACCAAAGGGCCTTGTGACCCAACAGACCAGGTTCTTGCACACCAGAAACCTTTTGAGACCAGTGTGGTACCAACCACAGCCACAAGGTGACAGGGACAAACTGGAAGCGTGCATGGGGAGCAGGTAAAGATTCAGTCAGGCTTGGAAGGGCCTCAAAGAATGGGACAGCTGATTCTGTTTACCATTAAGGAAACGGAGGCACAAAGAGGGGAACGCTCTAGGGCTCCACATGAGGCAGGAAGCTGTGGCACGACCCCGTTAGCAGCCCCAGACACCTGCACTGGCGCCCATGGCCATGCAACATCTCATGGGCTCCTTCCTAGGAGAGGAGCCTGGGACACCCCCAAGACTCCCAGAGAGGCTGAGACCATGCCTCCATTTGGCCACAGGACTTCACCAGGGCAAGCTGAAAACAGGTGCCCCAAACGTTTGTCACCTCACAAATCAACCAAGAAAACACCCAGAAGGGACTGCCATCCACCCCTCAAAGGCAACCTTCCAAAGGATCCCGTGGCAAAGAGACCCCAAGGCTACCACAGTGGGCCATGGACCAGCAGATCAAGCAGGGCTCCTGGGAGGTCAGTGAGGTGCCAACCACTCTCACAGGACACGAGCAAGGGACAAACCAAAAGCCCAAGGCTAGAGCTACAGAACGAATCCTTGGGATTCAGAGCGCAGGGACCAAGGTACACCCACCATATTGGCAAAAGTGCTAAATCCTAGCCTCACTGATCTCTACATTGCCTAGGGACACCGGGACACCAGCTCAGTGCCAGCCAGGTGGGACTTCTGGCTCTGGCCACCTCCAGAGAATTAATCTCCATCATCTTAGTCCAACTCCCAGCCCCACACAGGACAAAAAAAAAGTTCTGCAGCCTGCACTCAGCCTCCTTTTAAAAGGAACCTGGGTACCCAAGATGGGCTCCAAGTGTCTCCCTTACTACGGTGGTGAGGGAAGGAACACTGTGTCCTCCCAGCCTCACAGATCCCAAAGGTGCTGGCGAGACTGCTCCACCAGCTCAGTTCTGTAAATGTGGAAACTGAGGCTAAGAGCCAGCAAGCCACTTTCCAGAGGCTGGAGGGAAAGCAGGGTAGGCCGGCCAGCCAGGCCCGGGGCCACCTCCCTGTGGGCCCCACAGCTGCCTCCACCCGTCACACTTGGACGGGTCTGCCCCGGGCGGCTGGCTCCGAGCCCACGTGAGGCTTTCCAAGCAAATGTGAGCAGAGTCACGAAGCCCAGAAGCTGGGCGCAGCCCTCGGCTCCCACCACGCCTGCCCCACAGACTCCGGTTTCCAGAAGCCATTAATGATCCAACCCGGTGCCTCCAGACCAGTGTCCCATTCCCTCTGAGTGCAGAAGGCCAAACAGAGTACTCATTCCGCACTGTCAGGACCCAGGCTCCGTGCAGATGGGTGTGAAGGGAAACACAGACTGGCCGGAGGCCAGCACAGACTGTCCAGCTTGTCCCCATGTCCCCATTGCCTGTCACAGTTCTGAGCCTCCTGACACAGTTCCCCTACCCCACCCCCAGCTCATTTGCTGAAAGCCACAGGCAACTAGGACCAACTCAACTAGTGAGTAAACAGATAAACTTTGGTCTATCCGCATAGTAGAATACCACTCAGCCATAAAAAGGGTTGATGTCCTGCCACATGCTACAAAGAAGTCAGACAGAACACTATGAAATGCAGCCAGGGACAAACTGGCTAATTCTAACTACTCAAGAGGCTGAGGGCGGGGGATCACTTGAGCCCAGGAGTTCATAGCCTGAGCACCACAGAAAGATACTATTAGCTCCCAAAAAAGTGCCCAGAACAAACAGATTCCAGAGACAGAAAGGAAAAAAAAAAAAAACTGCAGGAGGAAGATGGGAAAGCACTGCTCAATAATAATGGAATTTGCTTTGGAACAATGAATATGTTTTATAAATTTACGGTTGCAGTCCACATGTGCATTTTCAATGCCTGGGTCCTGCATGCTTTAAGGAGGTGTGACTCCAAGGATGTAGGCTTGAATTCTAATATCTTTGAGATTTACTTTTATTTTATGTGTATGAGCAGGTTACCTACATATGTGCCTACAAAGGCTAGAAGAGGCGGTGGGTCCTCTGGAACTGAACTACAGAAAGTTGTGAGCTGCCATGTAGATGCCGGGAATCGAACCCTGGTCCTCTGTAAGAACAGCAAGTGTACCTAACCACTGAGCCATCTCTCTAGCCCCTTCGATCCCAATTTTTAATTTTTATTTCTTGGGTTGATTGGAGGGGCTGGCCTTGAGCCGGGGACCCTCCCGCCTCTACCTCCTGAGCACCGGATGACAAACATGCCAGCATGCCCAGCTGCTGCTCTTGCAGAGGACTGTGGTCCCGGCACCTACACTGGGCAGCTCACAATGGCCTGTACTTTTAGTCCCAGGGGATCCGGTGCCCTTGGCTGAACTCCAGTAGTGATCTGTGCACACACACACACACACACACACACACACACACACACGAAACACACACAATTTAAAATACAAACAAATCTTTTGAAAAGTTCAGTTCCAGAGCCAAGCATGGTGGTACATTCCTTTAATCCCAGGGGTCAGAAGGCAGAGGCAGGAGGAACTCTGTGAGTTCAAAGGTCAACCTGATCTACACATCCAGTTCCAGGCCAACCGCAGCTACAGTGAACTCTGTTCTCTCTCTCTCTCTCTCTCTCTCTCTCTCTCTCTCTCTCTCTATATATATATATATATATATATATATATATATATATATATATATATATATATATATATATATAACACTACTAATAACCCCAGTTCC